>CM023095.1:21690872-22403045 GCA_013103745.1 Gardenia jasminoides
ATTTCCAAATCTGGTTTTGTCTTAGTTTCCTAATTATTTACAGCTTCTATTGTGTCCATTTTCTAGTCTTGTTTGTCCATTTTGTAAGTCATTAGTCTTGCCTTTCTTGAGTCAAATGTCCTCAAGAGTCTCTCCCGAGTCAAAGTTTCATTTGTGCCTTCAAATTCTCATACATTGTCACATGCCAACCGGATTGAATTGATTAGTCTTCTTGAGCAATCGTGAACCAATTCATATTGTCTCAAAGATTTTGAACAAGGACTTGAAAGAGTTGGTGAGATTATTAGAGTGGAATTTGAGTGCATACACGAGAGTTGAGTGGATACACTAAGGGAGTGTGTGAGACTATTATGTTGTGTTTTCCTAACCTTTCTTTGCAGATTTTATCACCATGAGGCACAATCCTTTAAAGGAGTTGTTGAAGAAATTCTATGCTCTTCGTCAAGGCACCAAATCGGTGAAAGCATACTACAAAGAGATGAGGTCCATTATCAATCAAGCTGAAATTGTGGAAGATTCATTTGTCATTGATCACTTTTTGGAGGGATTAAATGATCAAATATCTAGACATCTTGAAGTGACTGACCGCATGGAATTGTATGAAATTGCACATGCTGCTATGGACATTGAAGAGAAGCTTGAGTGGAGGCGTCAAAGGAGACTCACCTCGATCAAACGTGCTTCACTTAAGAGGCATGAGCAAGAGATTAAAGAGTCACGTCAAGTGTCCAAAAAAGAGCCTCTTATGGGACGACTTGAGCAACTATTGGACACCTATGTAAAATCATACCTTGAACATGAAAAGAATGAGCTTGCACTGCCCACTACACTAGCCACTAGTCAAAAGTTAGTTGGAAAGGAATTATGTGAGGAATGTGAAAATGTACAATCCGAGTGTAGTGTGAATAAAAAGGAGAGTGAGTTGAGTGAGGAAGTAGAAGAAAAGAGTGCAAGTGAGTTGATTGTGAGTGGAAAAATAAATGAGCGTGAAAGGGCTTATTATTTTCCTAATGATCTTAACTTTACTTTGTTTAATGTTAATGGTCTTTTGCAGGTACAACAAGGTGAAGTAAAGATGGTTTTGATGTGCACCATTGAAAAGTCTTTCCATGGAATGCTGTTCTTTCGAGGCATTGCAAATTTCTACATTCACTCCAAAGAATTGAGGGCCATTTTCACCAATCGACCTTTGAGTTTAAAAGGAAGTCTTCAATCTTATACTATGGTTCATTCTTTTGCAACCCGTGCTATTTGTTTGGATTGTGTAGATTGTTGTGGTAGTCCTTTGAGTCATTTTAAGAGTTGTAATTATTTTACGTGTAACAGTTTAACGTTGAGTCCTTATGAGTTATTTGTTTTCTTTAAGTCCAGTGATTATTGTGTTAAGAGTATTAATACATGTTTGTCTAGTGATTTTTGTATGTTTTCAGGTTGTGTTAGAGGTGTTGGAATACTACATGGTGTTCACGTATTTCCTACTTGCTATCAATTAGGTGAATTGGGTAAATCTATGTGTTTTGTTGCTACTAATTCTTCGTCTATCATTTTTTATCCAGGTATCGATTCGAGGTCGAATCGCTCTCATGGGGGAGGGAATGATAGAGATGCGATAGCCGCCCTTCCAAATAGTTTAAGTCCATGGTCCGTGGGGCATAAGTTGGTTCGAGTGCGCTAGATCTTGTTCGTGTTCAACTTGACTAGAAGGCACATAACATGGCTCGTGTTTATCCAGACATTCCCTGGGTTGCTTCACCATAAGCGAGCTCTCGATTTGAGGACAAATCTCTTTTAAGAGAGAGGGAATGATATGATCCGTGGCTGGCCAAGAAGAAGTGAATTTTGCAAGTCCATGACCAGAAGCGGATTTAGTAGTTAGACGTGCCCGAGCCAAGTGGTCACGCCTAAGGTGCTGTTGGACAGAAGCGTTGATATCAGTTAGGCGTGCCCACGCCTACCGGTCACGCCTAAAGAATTTATTTTCGTTTGTTAGTTAGTAAGAGATTCCTTATGTTACTGGGTTTTTTTTGTTGTTTTATTAAATAAATTCGGCTATAAGGTCATGTTGACCAAGTAGACCAGTTGAACCTAGATGGGTTTAGTTAGTTATTTTAAGTAAGTCCAAGTCTAATTAGGGTTTGAGTCTTGTAGGTTATAAATAGCCAACACTTTTTCATTATTCGATATGAAGATAATTTTGATGAAATAAAATTGAGAGTTTTCTCTTTTCTTGTTCCTTAGGAACGACCCTTGATACAAAGTGAATGAGTTCCTTTGTTCAAGTATAGGCTTATCAATTCAAGATTGTGTTGAGTTGTAGCGCCTTTCTACCAATTCCTTGGTTCGCTAATTCGCTAGATTGTGGGTTGAGATTCAATTCGTAGGTTTGCAATCTCGAGGGTTAGAGGGGTCGTAGGATTTCCATCCCTTTGTATCCATAACCTGTTCAAGATAGATCATTCCGCTGCGTCGCAAATTCGTGTCTTCAAGAAGCGGGAGCTTGGAGATCCGGGTTTGCATCATAAAACTTTGAGTTTGACTAGTCACTATGACAAATTTTCAATATAAGTTGAGGTATTTTTTTCATAAAATTTGTATTCTTTATGTTTTCTTGTCACATGATAGTACAATAAAATTCAAAATTTTTTCAACATTAGTAGTTATATTTACTTAAAATCAATTTTATAATAAAAGTATTTATACGTAACTAGAAGAGGCGAAATCGGAACCAGAAAGAATCGGAACCATAATTGAATCGGAACCGGAACCATCCCTATAAGGGCCGGTTCAGGTTCCACCTTTCAGTAGAACCGGAACCGTCGATTTTTAAATCGGAACCGGCGGTTTTGGAACTGTGGCCACCCCTAACTAGAGCCATTAAATTAGATTTTAAACAAGGGCATATAATAAGTTCAGAATACTTCTCAAATCCCTTCTCTCGATATTGCTACTTCAGGAGCATATTCAAGAGTGAAATATGGAGAATATATTTTTAACATATCTATATCAGTGATATTTTTTCCACACAATTTTGATTGAGAAATAACTTTAAACGTTGTAGAATTTATTCACTAATTGATTCAAAAGATTGCACCTTTCGATAACTTTATCATGTCGAGTTTTATAAGAACAACTATCTGCAGGCGGTTAGATCTCAACCATCGTCAGGTGGTTAGATCTTTTTCTCTTTTAAAGATTACGCAGATCCTTATGCATCATTACTTTTATTAATGGTGCCTTCAAAATCTATTTGTATCAAGATGTATTTTACTATCTAATATGCATAATAAATAATTCTTGGATAATAAAGATAAATAAAGAGAATTGAATTGAATTAATGTTACCTCAAATATTGCCCCAAAGGTATATTCTTGTGTTGAATAATTACTCGATGGCAAATACTTATACTCAAATGTTACTATATATCAAGTTTGGAAAGAAGGATAAAAGAAGAAGAGTCGTAAAGAGGATGTGGAAACAGAAAATGCTTTTAGTATATGGAGATCTATCACTATGCAATTTACTAAGCTTTTAAGAGGACTGCAACTTATATACGTACATAATATAAGACACTTCTGGGTCATTACATGTATCAAATTTCCAATTTAAAATTATCATCTATCAATAGGTATACCATATATTATTCTACTGCTCCTTCATCATTTCAAAAGGGTTTCATTTATGTGAGCGTTGTGATGTTGCAACTCTTAATAAGCCCTTTGGACTTATTATAGAAATGAGTGAACATAAAAAAATGACATGGTCACAAAGAAAGCAAAAATGCCAAATAATAGCATCAAACCCTAAGATTTGGATGTTTGCTTTCCATCAAACATGACAACTACTTATACTGATGAAATGAAGCAGACCACAATAACAAAATTAAATAAAAAAAAAATACTCACGGAACAGAAGCAATAGAGGCTATAATGGTGCCATAGCATGTTTTGTTACATAAACGGCTAACCTAGAATGCGTGCTTCCTAATAAGGAATGAAAAGGGAAAAACATGCAATTGCTCTTCCTTCTTCAGATTTGGGAAAGCAAACATGATAGCTAGAATTATTTAGTTACTTTCAAATATTTTGATCTACTAATTCAAACCATTCAATTAGCAGTTCTAGAAAAATTTCAATGTCAAATCAGATTAAACTACGTTCGGTTTCTGCTTTTAATGAGTAGGAGGTTAACCATAATAAAAGTGAAATGAGTTTTAAAGATAAGAAATATTACCTCCAAAAGTTCACCAGAAATTATCCAAGGAAGCACTTGATGATTGATCTAACACCAGTAAAGTTTTGGCAGCGTCTCGTGTTGATAACGTGTTATAAAACTAATACTAATATGGTAGTAAAGTAGTGTGTGATTATGTAGCGGGTGCTAGATTAGTAAAATCAAGAAAGTTAAAGAACTTGAGGAGAGAGGAAAAAGTAGAAAGAAAATAAACTTTCATTCATTCAAATGAACTTCTATTCTTTCTAATATTACAAAGGGGGAACCCCCATTTATAAGGGGAAGATATGAAAAATTCAAAGTACATTTGTATTCTCATCAATATAGAGATGACATCTTCTCGTAAGTCATAAAGTGATAAGATAGAGATAGAGATAAAGATGATATCTTTTCGTAAGTCATGAGATGATAAGACAGAGATAATCATCTTCTCGACAATTGTGTCGTGATATCTTCCTCCTATAAATGGGGGTTCCTCCTTTGTAATATTACAAAGAATAGAAGTTCAAAGTACATTTGTATTATCATCAATATAAAGATGATATCTTCTCGTAAGTTGTGAAGTGATAAGATAGAGATAGAGATAGAGATGATATTTTTTCATAAGTCGTGAGATGATAAGGTAGAGATAATGATCTTCTCGACAATCGTATCGTGATAATCTTATCGCCTTGTAGAACGTGACAACTCTGTCCTTATTTATGAGATAAGATAAAGTGATAGACATCCGCAATAAAATAATTATTTCATAACAATTTTAACATTTTTCAAGTATTTTGAAAACACTTCCTTGGTTTAGTGGGTTAGCAAAAGGGCAAATTGCTCCAAATATTGCTACATTGGAAAAAAGTCCGTGAAGTGTTGCCAATTTTTTTTTTCTAAATTTACATGTGCGGCACCTGAAATAAAATTTTTTTTGAACAATTTCTAGAGGCCCTTTGTTACAATTTGTATAAAATTTGACTTGGCGCCACACATATAGTCACAGAAATTTGTCATTGTCTGGTGCCACACATTACATATGTGGAACCAATCAAACGTAAAAAAAAAAAGAAGGAAAAAATGCACTTTTGTAAAGAGATTATGGTTATGATTTAGGGTTTTGGACGATAACATTTTAGGGTTTTTGGGTTTAGGTTTTGAAATAGTAGTATTTAAAAATAAATCCTTGTTAGAAGGGAAAAAAGAATATTCAATAGTAATAATTTAAATAAAAATGAAAAAAACTTTATTGCAATGATAGAACTAAAAAACCAAATGTGTTTGAATCTCGTATACAAATTTTTTAGTTATATTAAGGAAAAAGTATTGTGTATTCTGAAAATATAAAAAATGTAATATATATACATCAAGTTCAAAAATTTAATAAATGGGTGCTTGTGAATATTGAGGTTAAGGTGGGAGTTATGGTTAAAAAAAGTAAACACAAGGCTTTTTGTTTTTAGTTATATTATGAAAAAAGTTTTTTTATTATGAAAATAGAAAAGTTGTAATATATATACATCAATGAGACAATTTAATTAACGATTGCTTGTGAATATTGGGGTTAAGGTGGAAGTTATGGTTTATGGTTAAAAAAATGCGATGATTTGAGGGGTTTTAGGGGAAAGGGTTTAGAGTTTTAAGGGTTTCTAGAGTTTAGGGTTGAGGGTTTTAAGGGTTTTTAGAGTTTAGAGTTTTAGGATTGAGGGTTCTAAGGGTTTTTAGACTTTAGGGTTTTAGGGTTTTAGGATTTAGGGTTGCAAGGTATAATATATAAAAATAAATCCGCAGTTAAAGGGAAAAAAATATTTCATAGTAATAAATCAAATTTAAGCGGAGAACATTTTATTGATTAGATAAAAAATTGAGAACCCAATGTGTTGAAATGCAGTATAAAAAAATAAGAATTATATTAGGAAAAAAGTTGATGATATTAAGAAAATATTGGAATGTTGTAAAATATGTACATCAATGAGTGAATTTAAATAACGAGTGCTTGTGAGTATTGGGTTTACGATGGGAGTTATAATTAACGGTTAAAAAAAGTTGCCGCATGGGTTTTAGGCCTTGAGGTTTTAGGGTTTAAGGTGTAGAATTAAGTATTTAGGGTTTAGGGTTTTAGCATTTTACGATTTTAGGGTTTAAGGGTTTAGGGTTTAGGGTTATATCGATTAGGTTTTAGCGTTAAGGATTGAGGGTTTAGGGTTTAGGGTTTTAGAGTATTTGGATATAAGGCGTGAAAGAGTAGTATTTAAAAAAAAATACACGTCAAAGGGAAAAAAATTGTACAGTAATAAAGCAAATGAAAAAAAAACTTTATTGAAATGATAAATTGAAAAATCCAATGTGTTTCTCATATGATAAATATGTAGTTATATTAGGAAAAAAAATTGTGTATTATCGAAAATATGAAAGTTGTAATATATATATATATACATGAAGTTCGATATATTAATAAATGAGTGGTTGTGAATATTGGGGGTTAAGGTGGGAGTCATATTTTATGGTTTAAAAAAAAGTAAAAACAAGGGTTTGGGGTTTATGGTTTTAAGGTTTAAGATTTAGGGCTAAGGATTTAGGGTTTAGGGTCTAGGGTTTAGGGTTTAGGGTTTAGGTTTAGGGTTTAGGGTTTTAGGACGCAGTATATAAAAAAAAATCTGTGCTGGAAGGGAAATATAATATATAGTAATTATGACTAATTTAACTACAGGAAAAATTGTATTGAATTCACAAAATTGGAAAACCCAATATGTGTGAAAACCCAATATCTTAGTGTTTTAGGGTTTAGGGTCTTAGGGTTTATGGTATAGGGTTTGGAGATTAGGGTTTGGCGTTTTAGGTTTTAGGGTTTTAGTGTTTTACGGTTCAGTCTTTAGGGTTTAGGGTTGTAGGGTTTAGTTATGTTAGGGTTTAGGTTTTAGGGTCTTGGGTTTAGGGTTTAGGGATGTAGGTTTTAGGGTTTTACTGTTTTAGGGTTTAGGGTCTACTAATTAGGGTTTATGATCTAGCATTTACATAAATCGTAGAAATCAAGGCGTCTACACTATGAAATAAAGTGTACAATCATAAATAATAAATTAAAATAAATCGATTACAGCTTCGAAAAGTAGCCTAGCCATCACTGATTTACTTTTTGCTTGCCTTTATCCCTCGGTGTTGTTGAGCAGTTGCATTTCCAGTGCTTTCTCCTATACTGGCCATAGTTCTGAGCCTGTTGTCAAGAAGACCTTCGAAGGTCGAGATCCAGGCGGAGTTCTGGTGGCTCATCATCTGCTTCTTCTTCTATCAGAACAAAAGCTTCCCCGCATTGCAAACATGATGGGGGTCGGAAGCACTAGCCATGCTGCCTCCTTGGATGTGGTCTTGGGGAGGCACTGTAGATGATAAATGTCCACTTGATTCGAAGATGTACTTTAGAATAACGTCATCTAAGATATGAGCATCAGCCAACTCGTGAGAAAATGGAAATGAGACCCCAAATGCAGGTATCTGGGTAGGAATCTGGTATCCACCGAAAGCACTCTGCTCGTATACCAGAACATATGGTGATTTAAAGGCTCCCACTTTATTAGCTGTTGACAGATTAGTTTCAAAGACTTGTGTGGCACGTGAACGGGTGGCTGAAGTAGAGAGATGTGCATCGAATCCAGTGCTTCCTAATGACTGGTCTCCTGTGGCATGTGAACTGTTTTCATCTACATTAGTAGCCATCTGGACTCGTGGGCGGTGTCTCCTTCTTCGACTGAAAGTGCTCCGTATGGAAGGTTCCGAAACAGGCTCTTTGGGTTGCACGTATGTCACATTGTGATGCAATGATGCATCTGCCTCTTGCCGATCATATACACCAAGTCCAGCACGCATACCCCTTTGCAAATAGTTCATGCTCCCAAAAGTCTCATTTCGGATGAATTGAAGAGATGCACGCACATCCTCCTGTGTCGATCCTTGGGTGAGAGCATCACACGACTGCCATGCAATGCGTGTGATAGTATCCATCTATTAATAATAAGACATGCGAACAATTTTACCATCAGTTATGACACCACTAATACTAGAAAAATAAACACTTTATTTTTAATTTGTTAAGATTACCATGTACTTGTGCCATCCAACAACGCCTTGAAGATTGTCACTCTGGGACTATTGTATTATAGGCGGAGAAATGTAGCGGACGGTATGAATTGAATACCAGTGCATATAATGCACCATCGACACGTATGGATCTACCGGAATGTCTTGAACCAATGCCGATGCCCTCGTACTCGATAACTCTATCCAGTCCTTATGTAGTTGGGCCTAATTTGCACCCTGATAACCCGCTTGTGTAAGCTCATGCAGCGCTTCGTACGTCTCCGGTGGCTCTGGAATCTGCTGCTGCATGCCAAATTATCGGAATACCCGGTTAGGCAGATGCATCTCGACTATATACCAATAGATTAGGGGTACACGTGCTCGCCATAGATATGCATCAATGAAGCAAGACGGAGGAAGGGACGCTATGACATCCGTCGTGTATGGCTCCCAAATAAATTACGTTGAAGAATATAGTAAGAAACTGTATTTCAGAACAATTTTGTAAAAAAAAAAGCGACGAGAGAGTCAATTCAAAAGAATCATATTATTATATTATCACCTCGTATTGGCCCAATTTTGTTAGTTGGTCTTTGCAGAATGCCAAACAATTTTGTGGAGCATTCATCCTACTGTGTTTTATGGCCCACCTTTCAGCACGTGGGTAATCTCCTGGGTTCACAAAAACAATAATAGATGGTCTAATAGTAGGAAGTCGTTCCCACACCCACCACTAGTCTCCAAATAGGAAATAAATTGGTAAACAATATTTTTGGTGTTTAGAAGAAAATTCAAATACGTTATCGACAGTACCTGTAGAAGGAAATATGGCTCTGAGGTGCTGAGAGCATCCGCAAGAGAAGCATGACACATCTGTCTATACAGATTAGCTTAAACAGCGCTGCCCTAACTAAACTGTGCCATCCCCTCTATGTCTCGAACGTAATCTAACTAGTGTGGACGGATAAGATTACTGCACGTGTCTGCAAACAACTGTCTGGTCAGTAAGAGAAGAATGTACATGCGTGCATAACACTGTATTCACTTGTCAGATGCATCTGCCGGGAGTTGGACGTAGACATGGGGTGTAGAACTGCTGTGTTCATTCTCTTGTTTTTGAAGAAATCGTCATTGGGGTAGAAATCTAACAACTCCTGACACTGGCCTCGCAACTCAGCCATCGCTCGTTCCCTTTCGACATCCATTTATCCTCAATCCCTAGAGGATCTGCACATCTTAGAGTGTAATGGTAGCCTCTCCCCATGGAAGATGAAATGTGTGTGTCTCCTGGTGCCACCGCTCAATAAGTGCAGTAATTAGTGCTTGATCGTATCTACTACTTCTGGTGTGGACAACACCTCCAAAGCTAGCTAGATCCAGATATCGCAAGATGCAAGTGTCTTGTAAACCCAATACCATATCCCAAAAATAGCCATCGCATCACTTGACCTTCAATTGCTTTTCACAGCTGAAGAAAATTGCTCTCGATCGATGTCGAGACTACAATGTCAGAAGAGACTTATCCTCCGAACCTGGACGTGGGTGCGGCGTAAGCAAAAAAAAAGATGGGAAATCATCCATTTCCTGTCTGAGAAAATTAGACACAACTCCAATTATTAACAATAGATGATGAACTATTTTCCGGGATGAGCACAAAGTAGCATAGAAGAAAAACATCATTTAGTTTGCTACATAAAGAAGTGATATTGCATGAGCATGGAAAATGATAATCCAATATTACAGATGAAATACACGGACAATTAAAAGGAGTAGTCCTCTAGCATATTACAATACACAGAACTACCAAACAACTCGAATATGACTTATGAAAATCAAAGAAAATGACTAGAATAGGGACACGAGGTGACATTGTAACCGGGTTGAGAACAGTGACTGCATCGGCGAGAAGCATCAAGGCAATGACGATCCATTTCATTACGGATCCGTGTAGTTCACATCGGTCTAGGCCTCTTTTCCTTCAGTCTTGGGGAATTAAATGTAACATTCATCTCTACAGGAGCCCAGTACTGAGGGTGCCTTAATGGGTTGAATTTCCCTCAATACGTTGCACGGTAGGCGACATGTGTATGTTCCGGACCGACCAACTCAAATGCATTTGCCCCAGATTGGAGACATGCTGCCATAGCATGTGAACGCGAGAATCTAAGCTTAGCCCACTTTCCACACGTGCACGTGCGGTTCCCAAAATTCACTATTTATCAATTTCCACCTTGGCGATTACCACATCAGCCCGTAGTTATACAATACACACACTCTCTACTATCAAACACCTAAACATAATGAGTACGGGTTTTCAGGTCATTTGCTGTATAAATTTTTCATATTTCTTTTGGAAGCCTGAACCTGGGAGTAGCCCAAACTTTTTTTTCCTCTCAAACAATTCCACGCTCTGAGTCAAAGTATACTGCACACAAGTCTTAATAGGCAGTAGCCTTGCCATCTTAAGTAATTTGTTGAAGCACTCCGCACATTCGTAGACGTGTGCCCCCATCGATAGCCTCTGTCCTTACACAACACCCATTGATGTGGGCCACAGACCCACCAGTCAACCACCGATATGCCTCCTCATTGATAAGATATATTTCATTCATCCACTCATTATATTTTCTTGCCTGTGGCGTTTCTCCACCTAACCAAACAAGATCTTTCAGCCTACGATGCAAAAATCAAAATAACATCTCAAATATGAACCAAACAACTCGGATATAATTTTTGTGTATGAGCATTAGGTACCATACCTCTGATTTCTAAATTTCTTTGTAAAGTTTGATCGAATATGGATAAGACAAAAACGGTGAACGGTAACGGGTTCCACCCATTCAGGCAAGGTTCGCATTGCATTGATAATGCCCTGGTGCCTATCAGAGATAACACAAATATTTTCAATAGATTTGCATACGTGTTGGCGAAGTTGCTGCATAAACCTTCCCCAACTTTTGATGGTTTCCTCATCAACGAGAGCAAAGGCAAGCGATAACATTCTATTACCAGCATCAAAATCAACAGCAATTAGAAGTTTTGTTCTGTATGCATCCTTCATGAAAGTACCATCAATACAAATTACAGGTTTCAGGTGTGGAAATGCCTAAATGGTAGGAGAAAAAGCCCAGAACACATAGTAAAAAATGGGACATTGGGGTGTACTTTGTGGATGAAACTCCCAAACAACAGCACTACCCGAATTGGTTGATTCCAATTCATTCATGAATGCGGGTAGTTTGGATATCGAAATTGGCCAATCGCTATACACCAAATCAATTGAACATTGCCTTGCATACCACGCCTTTTTGTATGAGATATCGGTGTGAAAATGCACCTTCACCACTACCTGAATTTTCTTCATTGGGAATGCCGAACCATTTTCATTATGGTGGATAATATATTGGGCGACCATAGCGGAAGTCAATTGTCGATGGTTATTCGAATTTGAGAGTCGAACACAGGTATGCTCCTTCCCAAAAGTTACAATAATTCAAATCTTACGAGACTTTCGGTATGATGCTCTAACTTGCTAGTGACATGGATGATTAACATTTTTCGCTTTGCATATGACATACCATGTGTGCGGGCTGCTTTCCTTGACTATATACTCTCGATTGTGTTTAATTGACCACAATCGTACAACATTCTATACATGTTCCTTCATTTCAAAGACTTGTCCGATTTCCAAATCGTTTGTGCACTCATCCTATAATTTCAGCTTTTCATAGGCACGACGAGCTGTTGGATCAAAATCCATAATGGCGTCCACACCTTCAGGATTCTGTAACTGTCCAATGCTGAAAATGAGGTCAGAATTATGACTACTAGGGCATGCAGTATTAGTCTAGTGGATCTTTACGTCATAAACATCATGTTTGTCTCCATCATTACAGGAATCCTCGCTATCTGGCTCGGGGTCTCCCGATCCATAAGAGTTATCCTCATCATCACCCTCTTCAACATCCTGTTCCTCTCGTACAATAAGACACTGGTAATATCCATGGTCCCCCATGGCTTGACTCATGCCATCTATAGTAGGAGCTTCTTCTGCAATGCTCTGTCTTATGTGATCGTGAGCACCCCTACCTCCACGCCTTCTGGTTTGGGCAGGGGATGAGTCAAATGCACCGACATCATACTCATTGAATTGTGAATACTGTGCCTCAGATGCACTTGTTCCGAGGGGCACATCGAACAACATTGCTGGCTAGTTTTCAGTCTCCAATTGCACCTCATTTAAAGATGTGCAGCTCACGAACATCAGAGCCATCTCACGCAAGACTGCTAAGTGTAGTGCTTCCGCAGGTTCACTGTACGAGGTGCTCGTACCATATGTCTCTGCTGTCTGGCTGTACGACATAGCTGCATATGCATTTTCATTGTGCATATGCAACGCTGTTGCTCTTATTTCTGCCTCACCGTGGTCGACAAGGGAAATGTTCTCTACTTCCACATAAATCTCGCAGAGCATATGTGGAGCATTTGCTTTCATATAGTACAGAGCCGCCACATCCCCATCATCTACTATTGGGACGCTGGTAAAACCACCAGTTCCTACAGGACTTCTTAGTCACAGATTAAGTGTCGTAGCATTTGTATACACCAAATTTTTGACTTTTTCAATTATTACCTCATGTTTTTTATCTATTAGTATTTATTTATTTATTATAACATATTTTCTTATTTTTGCAGTTTAAAAAAAAGAAGAAGAAGAAAAAGGGGCTTAGAACTGAAACGCAGACCTGTTAGGCGGAGTGGTCTGAGTAACAGTCCGCGTAACCTGATCAGAGGCTAAAAAAAATACGCACGTGATTTTTCCATCCATTTTTCTCCTTATTTCCAGCTGTATTTTCTGCGCCTTGAGTATCAAGAAACCTATTTAGTTAATCCCTAACTCACCCTTAATCCATAACACCCCATCTAATGATCAAAAATCAACCAACAAACCCTAAATGCATCCAAGCCTTTGGTTCTAGGGTAAATGGGTTATAAATAGCTCTTTAGGTTTTCTGAGAAGGGAGAGGAAAAAAGAGACTGAGGAAAGCGAATTGGAGTGAGGAAAGTGAAGAAAGAGAGAGAGAAACAGCTGAATCAAAAAAAAAGAAAAGGGGAAAGGAGAGAAAAGAAAGCTAGGGCTTTTCTTTTTTGGGAGTGAAGATCATTTTGTTTGGAGTTTTGGTCCGTTTTTTTTTGTAAAGCTTCTGACTCAGGTAGTTTCCCTCTACCTTATCTACTTTATTTTGATCGAAAAATCGCTGAAAAGTTAGGCCTTTTGGTGGAACCAAGGCCATGGTTGTGTTCTTTAAGTTTTTTATGATAATGATGATGATTATGTGTTATAGTATGAGTATGGTTGTGTAGGCTCATGAACTGGTTTTGATGTTTGAAATTGGGATGTTTGATGATTCTATGTGGATTTTGATGTATTTGCTGTGAAATTTCTGGAAAAATGTTCTTCGCGTTTTGAAGATGTGAAGAAACGCGGAGTGCTTACGCGGATCTATCCGCGTAACGCCCCGCGTTTCTATTCTGATAGTTTCTTTTCTCCCCTTCTCTTCCTATTTGATGATGCTAATGCCTAAGATTCAACCTTTTGGGGTTTATCCTGTCTTTATGCGATCTGAATGATGATTTTTTATGCTTCGAAATTGATCTTGCTGTCTCTGGTGTTTTATTGGTGTTTTGGTTGGAAAAACTGGAAGCAATCTTCCTTAAATTTTTGAAGATAGGAAGAAACGCGAGAGGTTACGCCGGTGGGTCCGTGTTTCCCTTCTGAATCTCCCTTTTCCATGAAACGCGAACTTGGTTGCGCTTACGGGTCCGCGTAACCTCTCTGTTTCTCTATTCTGTTGCTATTTTCCGCCCTTTTTGATTCAGAAACTTGCTTTAGTATTCATGTTCTCCAGTCTTATACATGTTGCTTGCATAGTTTGTTTTAATATCTCATCTTTGAATTCTTGAATGATTTTTCCTTTAAATTGGTGCCTTGATCCCTTTTCGTTGACATTGAGTTTTAGATAACCATTCCCATCATTTAAGGATTCATTTGAGGCATCACATCAAGTGACGGTAATTTCTTTTCCCTATTATGTACCTTATGTGTTGTTATTGCATGAATTTGTGTGTTCAAATTTGTGGGTTTGAAAGACTTTAGTTAATTCTCATGAATTTTGAGCATTGAGACCTAGTGAAAATTGTTTGAAAGATGTGTTAGAACCTTGGTTAAAAGTTGGATGTTGAATTTGAACTCAAATGATTGATTTTGAACTGAAAAACCTCACTTTATTTCCATGGGTTGAAAGATTAGAAGGTGCTTGGAAGGGGTACATTGATAGAGTGGTTTGGTTATTTGAAAGTTTGATTTGAAAATGGAATCTTGTAAAATGAGTCATTTGAGTTTAGTTTTGCTGTGAATGAGGCGAGACTTATTTCTTCCTTTTCGTGTTAATAGGAAGTAGGGAAGAGTTTGAACCAGATCCTAAGTTGGATTGTCAGCTGTGATTAATTGGTGAGTGTTCCAACTCCTTTTCAAATGAAATCTTGTAATTGTCTGCCAATGAATGAATTGTTGAAATGATTTACTATATTTCCAAGCGAAATACTTTACAAGTGAAATAACTTGTGAAGAGTTTGTGAATTTCCATGCATGTCATTTGTCTTGATTCGCAAGTACTCATTGAGATGGTGATTTATTTATGTGATTTGGAAACTGTGACTAGAGATGGGTTATAAGTTGAATATGTGATGTGTCTTGAATTATTGACTTGTGTTTGCTAAGTGGAAGTATGTACCACACTCAATGAGTGGGAGGTACCTCTTATTCCACCATATATGATAAGCGGTAGTATGTACCACACTCAATGAGTGGTAGCTACCTCTCATCCCGCCTTGATCTTAACTCTGGAATATGTCGATTGGAGCGTTGTCTCATCGACCATATGTGTTAAGCGGTAGTATGTACCACACTTAATGAGTGGTAGGTACCTCTCATCCCACTCTAATCTTAAACTTTGAATAAGTCGATTGGAGCGTTGTCTCGTCGACCATACGCATTGAGAGATAGTATGTACCACACTCTAATGAGTGGGAGGTACCTCTCATTCCGTCTCAATATCTTATGTGTGATTAAAGTGAATTGTTTGTTTAGTTAGTGTTCGAATGCTTGAACTCTTGCATCTTTTAATAAATGTATTCAAGTGTATTCTAGAGTTTTCTCGTTATAGCACTTCTTAATGAATCGTACTTTTGTAAGTGATCTTTAACAACTCAACTGTTTTGCAAAAGTGCTATTTGATTCAAGTGCTATGATTTTGACCAAATGTGATCTTGCTCATTTTTATGGAACCTCACTGAGCTTCTAACTCACCCCAAAAATGTTTTATTTCCTCTCCACAGGGCTCGAGGCAAAGGAAAGTAAGTGTTGTGATCGTGCTTAGTGTGACTGGCTAGATTATTTCGGGTACTATTTGTAATCATGGTTTGTTGGACTTTTAGTGTAATTGGACTATATGGAAATGTAATTATTGTTTTGGAGATCTTCCTTTGTACTTATTTGAGATCTGTAATATGATTGAGGAACTGTAGTGAGTGTATGTTTTGAAATTCGATTGACTTGTGGAATGTAAATTAGTGGAGTATTTGATATAAATATTTGAGGACTGTATCTATTGAAGTTCGAACTTTAATTTGATTGAGGATTGTAGTGAGTCCTGGCGAAAGTTAGGCAGGCGGTCCATGGATACCTTAGGGTACGCCCTAGGGAGAAGTGGGGCTGTCACAAGGACCCTAATACTCATCTTGTTAACTTCACGGATTTGTGTGATACCGTTAAGTATAATGGAGTAAGTGATGATGCTATTAAATTATGGTTGTTTCCTTTTTTACTATGTGATAAAGTAAAGGTATGACTTAACTCTCATTCACCCAATACTTTTACTTCATGGAGTGATTTAGTAAAAGAATTCTTAAATAAGTATTTTCCTCCCGCTAAAACTAATAAATTTCGTATGGATATCACAGGTTTTTACGAACAAGATGGTGAATTTTTATATGAAACTTGGGAGCTGTTCAAAGATCTTCAAAGAAGATGCACACATCATGGTCTTCCGGAATGGTTGGTCATACAAACTTTCTATCAAGGTCTTACTATACCAACCAAAAATATCATAGATGCTGCGGCCGGTGGATCGTTAATGGCAAAATCTACCGAAGAAGCTCAAAGCTTGATTGAAGAAAAGGCCTCTAACAATTACCAATAGGCTAATGAAAGAGGTAACCAAAGAAAATCGGCCGGTATGTATGAACTTGACACTTTTAACATGTTATGTGCTCAAATGCAAAATCTTACTAGCATGATTAGTAAACAAGGAGGAAATGGTTCAAGTTCTTGTGTAAATGGTGCTTATTGTTTAATTTGTGGTGGTAATCATGATGCTTGTATGTGTAAGAATGTTGAGCAAGTTAACTTTGCCAACAACTTCAACCAACCACCTCAAAACAATCCATATTCGAGTATTTACAACCTCGGATGAAAGAATCATCCCAACTTTGGGTGGGATCAACCTCAGAACCAAAGATCTTCTAATCCGCCCAGATTTCCATCTAAACCACTTAAGCCTCAACCAACTTGGGAAAAATCTCTAGAAAAACATGCTCAAAGTATGAATGAAAGGTTTGAACAAATGGATAAGAAAATTGATCATATGCATCAATTAGCTAATGCATTTAATGGAAGAAAACCGGGAGAGCTTCCAAGTAAAACCAAGATTAATCCAAAAGAACATGTTAATGCAATCACTCTTAGGAGTGGTAGAACATTAGAGAATAATAACCTTGGTAAAAGTGGTAAATCCCATGAAAATGAGAAGAAAAAGGAAAAAGAAGAAATAAATAACCATGTTGATATTGATATGCCTTCTTCTCATATTCCTCATAAGAAAGCTACTAACTCTATTCTTTTTCCTGATAGGTTGAAGAAGAACAGTAAGGAGAAGAAATTTGAGAAAATTGCTCAAATGTTTAAGCAAATAGAATTAACATTCCTTTTATTGATGCTATCTCACAAATTCCCTCTTATGCTAGATTTTTGAAGGATATCATGCCCAAAAAGAGAAAGATTGAAGATTATGAGACCATAGCATTAGTGGAGGAATGTTCGGCTTGAATTCAAAACAAACTCCCACAAAAGCTCAAGGATCCGGGAAGTTTTACTATACCTTGTACCATTGGTCATCTCCAATTTTCTAATGCTTTGTGTGATTTAGGTGCAAGTGTATCATTGATGCCACTTTCCATAGCTCGGAAACTTGATTTAAGGGAGATGAAGGACATAAACATCACTCTTCAATTGGTGGATAGGTCATTAAAACGCCCGGTTGGTATGGTTGAAAATGTCCTTATAAAGGTTAAGATTTCTTTATTCTGGTCGACTTTATTGTGCTTGATATGAAAGAGGATATTCATTTACCTATTATTTTAGGTAGACCATTTCTAGCAACTGTTGGCACTTTAATTGATGTCCAAGAGGGCATAATTAAGTTTAGAGTGAATGAAGAAGAATTGGTGTTTAACCTAAATAAAAAAAAAAGATCTTGAATTATGGCATGGAAAAGCATTTAAGCCAAAAGAGGTAGATATTGCTAGAGAATTGCATAATGATGGCTTATTTGTTAATGACATATTCCATGTGAAGAACAAAGAAAAAGAGATCTTTATAGAGCATGAAATCCCTAAAGTTAATGAGGAAAAAAGAAAAAAACCAAGTAAACTTTGGGATTGTTTTAAATGTTTCTCAAAAACTCCTCATACTATGTGTGATAATACTAATCCTTCTTTGTTTGATGATGAGGATGATTTGGAGAAAGGGGAAACTTCATTTGTGGTGAATGGAACCAAAAGCTTTAGCCCTTGGGAAGGAACAAGTTCCTTTTCACCTCCAAAGTGACTTTAAAGAGAAACACTTTTGAGTCGAGCCAACGACTTTAAACAAAAGTGCTTAATAGGAGGCAACCCAATTTTGTTTAAATTTGTGTTAGTTTGGTGTGATTTTGTGTTTAGTATGTGTGTTTTATGTTTTTAAGTGTGTTTAGTGTGTTTGTTTTGTAGCAAAATTGACCTCTTTTGGTGCACGATGAATAGTAAAAATGCAAACACCTTGACACTTCAATTTATGTTTAGTTGTTATGATTCGAGAAATGATGTTAATTATGTTGTTATGATCATGTTACATATGTTAGAGAAGGTGCATTGTATAATTATCATGCAGGATTTTTATTCTGGAAATAGCAGAAATTGAATAAACCAATGAAATAGTTGCAGAAAAGTTGCAGAATCACATTTCCAGAAGGATCCGCGAGTTAATCCGCGAGGTATACCTCGCGGATCTCTGAGGCTCGCGGATCAGGATCAGAGAGTTTCCTGAAGATCCGTGGACCAATATGCAATGTGTTCATCGCGGATCCATGGGTCGCGGATCTGGTTTAGAGAAGTTTTCAGTTCAATCCATGCACTGTACTTCGCGGATCACTGAAAATAACCTTTTCTGTAGTTTCTTGTCCAAATTTTCAGGTATTAAAGGTTATCGAATGGAACTTATCAAGATTTGGAGCAAAGTGGATCGAATTCAATGAATTTTAAAGTTCACACCAATTCAATCATATTAATAGGGAAGTATTCCTTTCTTTTCTTTCTTACCTTTCTATCCCTTCTTACACATTAAGCACAATGTGCATTTTAAGTGTGGGGGAAGGGAGAAATTGTTCTTATATGTTTAATTATGTGATTGAGTTGTTATATGGGAAATTCTTTAAAAAAATTTTCATAAAATCCTGTCCAATATGTTTCAAATTCTTAATTAATTTGGAGATGACTATTTTGTGATTAACATTTTTGCAATTGAAGGAAAGCATATCTTGTAAAATGGAGGAAATTATGCCTAATTTTGTATGTTTAATGAGATTTCTTCTCTTTATTTGATTTTACATAGTAGAGTGATAAATGTGGTTGATAAATGTAGTACTTTTCTCATGATTATTCTTTTGAAGGAATATTTATTTATTTATGTTTCTATAAAAAAAAAAAGAAAAAAAAGAGAAGAGTGATAGCTCTACTCCATTGTGCTTAGTAACCGGGAGTCTTCATCTAAAAATGTCAACTTGTGCATAAAACGGTACTTGAATAAAGAGTAGACAAATAAGTGAAGTGTTGAGTAATAGGGGATCTTCATCTAAAAATGTTGATCTTCTCGTCAAAAGGTACTTTCACAATTTAAATAGATGTTTGATATGTTATATGAATTAATTGTGAAGGCCTCAAAATTTATTAATTTAGATATTATTATTATTATTACCACCATTAATTCGTTTGAGTATTCTTTTATTTATTTTATTCTTATTATTGAGTTAATTCTTGTCTTCAAAATTTTTTAAATATATATATATATCTATATATAAATATATATATAATTCATTTTATTTATTTAATTATTCATTTATCTCATGAAATTCAAATTTTACCTCATCTATAATTTCTCGTTAAATTTTAGCCTTAATTCACCTTTTTAATATCGCCTTATAGCGTCTATTAGTGAAAAATGTAAAAACACGTTTTTTGAGATAAACTCGGACTGTGAGTGAATTAGTGAAGGAGAATACGGATGATCATTGGTAGGTTAGAAATGAAATTAAATGACTGATATTGGGTTATTGAAGGTGATCAATTAGGGTTTTGAAACCTTGATTAAGAAATGGATTAACTTCCTCAAATCTAGAATTTTAACGAGCCACTATTTCTTCCAACTAATTTCCTCCAGTTCACTTAAAATTTTTCTTTTCTTTCCCCTCTCCTAATCGAGATTTGCTCCTTAATCTCCAGCCAAATGAGACAATTAATTTTCCCTCCAAATTGCTAATTAAGCTTACTATTGAAATGTTGACTTTTGGGGATTATAAGACAAGACTTGTGTCTTGTCTTCCTTTTTCCATTTAATTCTTCAAAATTGCTCAAAAACCTTCTCATCTCTCTCTCCTTTCACCCGAACTGCCTTCTTCTTCTTTCTCTTGTATTTCCATCAAATTCTTCTCCATTTTCCTCACTAAAAACCTCAACAATCTTGCACCAATCTTGGCACTAGCTTGGAGTTTGAGCAAGGAGCTTTGAGGGGGAAGTCCTGGGTGCTTAAAGCTTGCATTTTCTTTGTGTTTTTGCCATCATCTAAGAGGAGGTAAAATCTTAGAGACTTCATCCTTTTACATTCTTTAAAAACTCCAAGCACGAAAGTAGGACTTGGGTGGTTGATAGGTTCTTAGAACCTTGATTGATGTTGATTATGCGGTTTAAGATGCTAAGCTTCATTACTTTGCAATGTGATGATTATGGTGAAAATGTGGGCTCTTGGAATTCCCACAAAATGTGTGAATTTGTCTACTTGTTGGTTAAATGAAGATATATGTGTGCATATGCTTTAAATTGATGCTAAGAAGATGGAAGAAAAACCTCAAGGAAAACCGGCTAGGAGAGGGTGAATTTGGGGGTTGAAAATTTCTGATTTTTCCTTAATTTCGTGGCTGATATTTTGGCAAGCTTGAAGGCTTAATATGAGGCTTAAATGTTGGAGGTTAAGTGGTTAAATTTTCCCCACAAAAGCCCTTTAAAAGTCATAGCAAGAATGGGTGTTGAGTTGAAGCCAAAATCTGGAAATTTGGGAAGCATGCTAGCCGAATTTTGGACTGCTTTTAATGCTAAAAATTGATATAACCTTCAATCATTTTTGACCAACATTAGCCTTAGGAATTTCAATACTAGCTTGATTTCGAAAATTAGGCCAATTGGTGATGATTTGAGGCATGATCTAGGTACTTAAAGTAAGGGGTTAAAATTTCACAGTTTTGAATGAAATAGTTGAGCTCAACTTGGGTGAGTAGAAAACTATCTTTCCATTCGAATTTTTGGTTGAATTTTGGTATGAATATAGTTCATATATGGAAGTATTAGTGTACAAAATTTGGCAATTTTTGGACAAGAAATCGTCACTCAAACAGGGCCTAGAATTCTGCCCTGCAAACCTGAAAAACGAAAATCTCAGAATTTCGAATACCCTATGTTTGAACTGCCATAATTTCTTGCTCGAGTATCAGAGTGCCGTTGATGGCGTTTGAAACTTATTACATATTAATTTAAAATGTATAAACTTGAGAGGCCAATTCATTTTCTGTAATTTTTGGTGAATTTTCAAAGTGGGCTGGTCGACCAACCTGACGTGCCCTATTTTGGTACTGTAGCAGTTTCTTTCTTGAAAATCTGGGCAATTTCTGCCCAGAATTTTTACTGGGTGTCTTCTACAAAGTTTTAGAAATTTCAAAGAGGTTTCCAACGGTATCAATTTCATGAAATTCGGACTTGTATAACTCAAGTTACGATTTTTCAAAGATTTCAGCTCAAATTAGAAAGTTATCGAATTTACTTCCTTTTGAGATAAATTTGGTCGGTGAACTAGGAAAACTTATTTCCTTTCTCTTTTAATTATTTTAAGGCAAAGTGCTGATTTTCCATTTGATCAAAACTTGGATTTCGACCCCTACTTTGTCGGTGAGTTTTCAATGCATGTTAAATGCTTTCATTTGAATACTTGTGCGTGCACGTGCTCCAAGATATATTACTCGTTTAAAATGTGAAATTTGAAATTTGTTGAACTGCTCGCGTAAAGGAGAGTATACTTTATTATTTCCTTCTAAGTAGAGTCGGTAACTTACGTGTTTTGCCTGTGTTATAATTTGGAGAAAAAAAGTGTTACACAACCACTCTTGGCTGTGTCCCTTGAGTGGTTAACTGCTTAACTGTTTAAGTGTTTGGCGTGCGGGTCCGGTAGGGGGAGTTTGGTGGTTGGAGTTTGGCGTGAAGAGTCGTCTACTTGGATTGAAAGTCGACGGAGTGTCGACTACTATAAATGTTCGTGATCTGTGGATTTGAGCTGCTGAGAGCCAACATATCCTCCTTGTGTGTTAAATTTTAATTTTCTTGCGTGTTTAAATTATTGCTTATTATATTACTAATTTAAATGCATGTGCATGTCTTTTGGAAATTCATGAGCTTTTTAGCTCACCCCCGTTCCCGTTTATTTTTCCTTAACAGGTGACGAGAATTCAGAAGCCTAAATAGGGCTAATGCTTGATCTTTTGACTTTTGTCTCGAGTATGGAGAAATGTTTTGTGTATTCTTTTGGTGATGTATATTTTAGACTTATGGAAATGTATTAAAATATGGCTCGAGGATTTTAAGTATTTTGAGTGGATAACTGTAATTTTAAGATTAAACATTACTTTACAATTTTAATATTAATGTTACTATGATTGGTGGTTTTACCCGTTTAAGTTAGTATCTTTGAATGCTTGAGTCCCGACGAGTGTCGGGCAGGCAGCCCGCCAACCCTTTGATTAGTCTTAGGGGGAAGTGGGGCTGTCACCGGTGATATCAGAGCCTAGGCTAGAGGTCTATAAAGGAAAATTTTAAAAGTTCTTTTTAGAATGGTTTCTTGTACTTTAAGTTTGATATTTTAGTAAAGTTGAAAATTATGAAATTCCTAATTTTAAGTTGTGGATTGTTTGTAGGTATGGCGAGCGGTAGTGGTGCTCCAGGAGCTAACGGGCAGGGGGCTAATGGTCACGAGCCACCAGTTAGGCCTGTTCGATATAGAGTGAGCAGGGATGATGGGACCCACCTTCTGTTTACCCCACATCGGGGGGGAGTTTCGAGGTACGTGTGTAGGAGGAGATACTCCTATCCTAATGCGGTGGTGCTATCCATTGATGATGAGCGTCAGGAGTTGCTCGATGCCAATAGGGATCTTCAGGAAGAGGTAGCGGCTGCGAAGGATGTTATGAACTACTGTCAAGGCCGGATTCGAGATTTAGAGGCTCGAGTCTAGCTACTAGAGGTCCGGATCGATGAGGAGTGTGATAGGACTAGGGCTGCTCGTGATCAGGTCCAGAGGTTCCGAGCTTGACTTGATAGGATGTCTGATGAGGTTCATGATCGTACTGCGAGGATTAGGGCTGACATCACTGCTTTGGAGGATACTGTGGCCGATGTTAATGCAGATGCTTTGCTTGATGGGTCTGTAGGAGAGGATTCCTCGGAGGAGGAGCCTTATGAGGACATATTGATGGAGGACGACCCTTCTGAGGAGGTCGAGCCTGAGGAGAAGGACCCGTCTGAGGAGATCCCTCCTGGTGGTCCTGCTGAGGACTAGGGTAGTAGTACTAAAGTTTTAGGATTTTATTAACTTTATTGTAAGGAGAACACTAGTAGAAAGATTCAAGTCTCTGTGGGTGCATGTTTATCTATTGCTTTCACTATTGTATTTTGTGCGGTGAATTGGCTGTGAAAGCAATTTTTGTGTACTCTTTTGTAGTAAACATGCCACCGTAGTGTACTTGATTCCCACGGATTATATGTATGAAAATTTGGATAATTTCAGAAAATTCCCTCGTTTGTTTCACAATTTAATTTGTTAAGTTGTTTATTTCAATTCGTGTTATTTCATTTTATTTTTCCCCTATCCTATTTCGCTTTGTTCCGTAGCATTATATATTCTCTTATTTTACAATCGTATTTAATTATGTCTACCTATTATAGAAATCATGGACAGTAAACGAGGCCGAGGCCGAGGTAGAGGTCGAGGACGAGGGCGCGGGGCAAGACAACCTCAAAATGAGGGTGACGACCGAGGGTCGGCAGTTGACCAAGGTCAAGGTCGAGGTTTAGGTCAAGGACAAGGGATAGACTTTGGAGAACAAGTGGCGACAGTCATAAATCAGATGACGGGCATCTTGGCTTGTCTAGTGGACCAACAAGGTTAGGGTCCAGTTAATCAGCCTAGGGGCCACGAGGGTATCAAGGATAGGGCGTTAGAACGCTTTCAAAAGTTTGCCCCGTCTAAGTTCTTTGGGGGACCCGATCCAGAGGCCGCTGAGGGGTTGCTAGAGCATGTTACGGACATTTTTAGTACCCTGAACTATACGGAGGAGAGGCAAGTATCTTTTGCCGCTTTTCAATTTGAGGGAGCAGCCAGATCATGGTGGAATATGATCAGGGCTAAGTGGGATAGGGACCAGAGTCCTTGGACTTGAGAGAATTTTACTCAGGAGTTCTACGCTAAGTTTCTTCCTCCCTTAGTACAAGAAAAGAGAGAAGATGATTTCATTAAGTGTCGTTAGGGTCACTTAAGCGTCGCGGACTATGAGGCGCAGTTCACTAAACTGTCTAAGTTTGCCCCAGAATTGGTGGCCACTGAGCAAAGGAGAATTAGACGATTTGTCCAGGGTTTAAATTTGGAGATTCAAGAAGGGTTGGCAGCGGCTCAGATTAACAGTTTCAGCGAGGCCATTGAAAAAGCTCAGAGGATCGAGATCGCCAAGGCTCAACTGAAGACTTTTCATGCTAGGAAAAGGAGTGCTCCTTCTAGCAGTCGGGGTCCAACAGATTCAAGTGCCCCGCCTTCCGAGTTTGGGAGAGGCTCGAGTGGGGCTAGTGCCTGAGGAACTTCAAGAGGAACCTTTTCTCGAGGAGGGGTATCCCGAGGGTCTGTTAGTGGTCGAGGCCCAACAAGGAGTGTTCCACAAGGGAACCAAGCTTCGAACTCAGGCCTTATGTGTGGTTTTTGTGGAAAACCGAATCACACCGCTAATGATTGTTGGAAGAAACAAAGAAAGTGCTTGAGATGTGGAAGTTCCGACCATCAGATATCTGCTTGTCCCCAAGCCCGAGAGCGAGGTAGTGCCTAAAAGTCAAACCCTAGCCAAACTAGTACAGTGGGGAGTAGGACAAGAGTACCATCTCAAGTTTATGCACTGGACCATCAAGAGGTGCCTGAGTCGACGGAAGTGGTCGAAGGTACCATTCCTCTCTTTCATCGCTTAGCTAGAATTTTAATTGATCCCGGTGCAACTCATTCTTTTGTTAATCCTGCATTTGTTTGTGGTATAGATATAAAACCTGTTAGGTTACCCTTTGACCTAGAGGTTAGAACACCAACAGGGGACAAAAGTTTGATTACGAGTTTAGTGTATAAAAATTGTGAGTTGTGGATTGGAGAGAGAAAATTAATGGTCGACCTGGTAAGTCTGGATATTAAGGGATATGATGTGATTATTGGGATGGATTGCTTAGCTAAACACCATGCTAAAGTGGACTGTAGATTGAAAGTAGTGGAATTTGACATACCGGGAGAGGCGACGTTGAGATTGGATGTTAAATGAAGGTTGGCTTCATCGGCCCTTATTTCTGGGATTAAGGCTAGAAAACTTCTGAGTAAAGGGGCTCAAGGATATTTGGCTTTTCTCATAAATCCTCCGAATGATAAGGTGAAATTGGAAGACGTGCTGATGGTTAGGGATTTTCCCGATGTATTCCTTGAGGAATTGGAATCTTTGCCTCCTGAACGGGCCATAGAATTTAAGATTGATCTGGTGCCTGGAACGGCGCCAATTTCTAAGACTCCCTATAGAATGGCTCCGGCTGAACTTAAAGAGTTGAAGATACAGCTACAAGATCTTTTGGAACGGGAATTTATCAGGAAAAGTGATTCTCCGTGGGGAGCGCCGGTGTTGTTTGTCAAAAAGAAAGATGGTTGTCTAAGATTGTGTATAGACTATCAGGGCCTGAATGATGTGACAATTAAAAACAAGTATCCCTTACCACTCATTGACGAGTTGTTTGATTAGTTATAAGGGTCAGTGGTATTCTCCAAGTTAGATCTTAGACAGGGGTATTACCAGTTGAGAATTAGGAAAGAGGATGTACCGAAAACGGCTTTCAATTCAAGGTATGGGCACTATGAGTTGTAGTAATGTCCTTTGGGTTGACTAATGCTCCGGCCGTATTCATGGATTTAATGCAACGTGTATTCAAGCCCTACTTGGATCGATTCGTTGTGATCTTTATTGATGATATACTAGTGTATTCTAAAACCCTAGAAGACCACGCCGAACACTTGAAGATTGTATTACAAACCCTCCGAGAGCACAAGTTGTTTGCCAAGTTTAGTAAGTGTGAATTTTGGTTGGAGGAGGTAACTTTTCTAGGGCATAAAATTTCCAAAGATGGAATTGCGGTTGACCCAGCTAAAGTGGAAGCTGTTACTCATTGGAAGAGACCCGAGAACCCTACCGAAGTCAGAAGTTTCTTAGGGTTAGCTGGCTACTATTGTTGATTCATTCAGGATTTCTCGAGAATTACGGGGCCTTTGACCGACTTAGCTAATCTTTCTTGCTCCAAAGATAAAGGTGGATTAACTAACTTTTCTATAGCTATTTCCCAAGATGGCTTTGAGTCAATTTGAACACCATTAGGTTGATAATCATAAAGACATGAAGAATCATCATAAGCGCATGGATTATTCCAACCATAAGTGTAAGGATTATCACAATTAGCACCTTTTTGATCAAAACAAGAATTGGAATGCTCAAATTCATCATAATAATCTACATGTTGTGCTTGCATACATGTATGTGTAGCATGATTACTTCCACACAAGTCACAAATCACATAATTAGAATTAAAAGCATTAGCATTCCTTTTTTGTTCAAACAAATTCGTAATGGTATCCATTTGCACATTTAATGTAACATAATCAAGTTTAGCATTAATACTCCTTGTGCAATCTTCAAATGACATACCTTCGAACATCCTTTGATTACCTCCATAATTATAGCTTTGAAAATTGTAGGGGTCCATTGCCAAGCTTCCTTCTCTCAAGCCTTGATCCACGTTGTTGCTATCCTTCTTTTAAAACCTAAAAATGCTTAAAAGCAAGATCAGTGAAGAAGAATAGTTAATAAAACACAAACTAAAAACATAAATATAAAAATGTCTAAAGTAATAGAATTGTTCTTAGCACCGATATTGAACAAATCTCTTCCCCGGCAACGGCACCAAAAACTTGACGAGGATTTTACACTACACCAAATTTTAATAATAAACCTAAACACCCCGTTTTCTGCAAGTATACAGATCGTTTATCGAGTATAGGGTAGTATAGGTGTCGATCCCACAGGGAAGAGTGTCAAGTACCGGTGATTTTCGAACTCCTCTATTATTTAGACTGTCACAAGCATATAAATTAAATCTAAACTACAAACATGGAAATAAAATAGATAGAGTATAACAATTAAAAGCTCCTCAAGCTATGGAATTCCTTACTACTCTTGCAAATGAAGCTACCGGTTGCATTAATGATATTAATTTGGCTAAGCATGGCGTAATCTCCTAATGCACGTGAAACATACTTTCGTAGTGAATCAACTATACTAACCATACGTACTAGCGTGGTTATGGAATTAACTACAAGCTCATTTGCTCAATGAAATTACATGAAATAAATCACTAAAGCCACAAAGGCGCCACCCTACATTTGTGAGTGACTTCCTAGGTTTAGAGCTTCATGAACTAGTGTCTTTAACACCTTTAAATGATCACAATTAATGGCCGGTTAATCATGATTAGAAAAGCCAAAGTACTAAATACTTGCTCAAATAATAGCATCAAATAACCATGTAAATATCACAAACAAGACATAGAAAGTTCATCCATAACTCAAGACAATAACTTAGCTAAACATAATTGAATTACACTATAACTACACTACTAACTATACTAAACTAAGGAACTAGTGAAGACTACATTTTTGTAGTGAATCTAGCCTTCTCCTCTCTCTAATTCTTATTCTTCTTATCATTCTAATTCTCTACAAGAGGCCCTATTTATAGATGATTTCATCCATAAGCATCCAAAATTCTATCATGTGAACACATGACAAATTTGGCTTTCAAAAGTCAAGAAAAATGTCTTCATGAATCTTCATGCATTGAATCCATTGAATTTCAATTTCAAATGAGTTGTAAAGTTGAAGCAAATTGTGTTTTGAATTTGCTATGAGTTGTTTCTTCAACTTCACCAAATTCTTCACACAGCTTTCATTGAAATTCGTCTAAAAATTGAGTTGGAAAAAACTGGATTTCGGCTGCAACTTGCAGCAATCATTGTCAGGGATCCGCGATCCGGATCCGCGTGGCAGAGGCTCGCGGATCCCATCGCGGATCAATTCCCCTGCTTCCACCGAGAAGGATTCGCGAGCTAGTCTTTTTCTTGATTGGTTGCATCGCGTATTGGCTCGCGAATCTACTCCAAATTTGTGAAATCCGAAGTTTTCGCTAAGACTTCTTAGCAAATTATTTCCTTATTTTCCTCATTTGATAATTGAGCATTTAATCCTACAAAAACATGAAGATTTCACCATATAATCCACAAAATTACACTTTTCTCATTTAAACCATAAAATGTAGAATTTCACTAGAAACCCTAGTTAATTAGCCATAAAAATATCTAAACCACACAAAAACTAAGTACTTAAACATACTAAAAGCATGTAAAATAAACACTTATCAGCGAGACAATGGGTGATTCTTGCCCTTCTTTGTAATCTATTGACCACTTCGAGATAGTCATAGGCGAATTTCGCACAAACCATTCAAAACTCTAATATTCAAAACAAAAAATGTGCATTTTTTAAAGAGGATTAATTTTTTGATTCATGTAAATTCGTAAACTTACACATTTTTTGTACATCTAAACTTACTTCAAATTCAAATTCATTAACTTATTTAGATGATTTCTCACCACTTCAATTTTATTGCTTAATTAAATAGAATAATTATTAATATTTATAATGTCTTACAAAATTTCTGTTTCAAAAAAATGAAAATGATTAAATGTAAATTATGTCAAAATTTTTTTTAATATGTAGCCTAAACCCTAATCCCTAAACTAAACAAGTATAACCCTAAACTTGAAAACCCTAAATCGTAAACTTCAAAACCCTAAAATGTAAAGTTTTTTGAAAACAAAAAAAAAGATTAAGTAGAAACCACATATAATATATGCGGTTTCACTATTTTGTATGAAGCCGCACATCTTACATGTGGTTTCTACAAATTTATAGAACCCGCATTGTAAGGTTGCAGTTTTTTTATTAGTTTTATTAAAAAATATTTGTGATATTGACGCTGACAAGTGAAAAAAGAAATTCAAAAAATAAAATATTTTTCAAGGTCACCGCATACTATTTTTTCGGCGACCCTATTTTGAGAAACACTCCTAACGAAACCCCAAATTCCGGATGATTTTGGATTTGGACAATATTGATAGGAATTTGCCCGTGAAAACGGGTGTCCTGTGTCCTTTACTGCCATCTTGGATTTAACCACAGTTATAGTTTTCGGAGGTTATAGCTACACTGCGGGAAATTGGAGAAATCACTTATTGGAGAGGATCTTAATCTACATTGAAATATATCTATTCACGTTTTTTTATTGATAGTGAAACAATTTTCGCACATTAAGAGGTTTACATACAAAATACTTTTTCCATCCAAAATTTAAAATTGTCGTCTACAAATATGTTATGCATCGAAGTTTATTAGTGTAAACAAAACTTTACATTATAGTTTAAGAGAAATTAATACTTAGTAAATAAAGAAAGTTATAATGTCTGAATAATGAGTTCATTGTTTCTAATGAGATTTTACATAGCAAAAACTCTTATTTATTTCTTTCATCGTCGAAAAGGAAACACGATTACAAAGTATCTTACAAGAAGAAACAAAAAGCTAAATGACAACTCACAACTATAAAAGATCGAAGTACTTCATGTAAATGTGATGATGAGATTTTGCTCTTGCTCAGAATGGCTTTTAAATTTAAAAAACAGGCTTCTAATTTATTGATAAGAGGCCTTGTTACAGTATCTAGGAGTTGAGTCTTCAATTTGACATCCGATGAAGGGATCAAAGATCACATCATGAAAAAAAATTTGGAACTCACTCCATGATATGGAGGCAAGGACTCAGTCAATCTTTCGAGTTTACGGCCGTTGCAGTTAAGTTACAAGCTTAATAACATTCAATATACATTTTCAATAGTTTTAAACATACAAATGCACCCCAATTAACAAAACCATTCTTGTTTACATAAACTCCATCTTCACATAAAATCATGATTTCCGTACAATAAGTATGGGATACATGCATAGGTTTCCAAAGCTTTGAACTAACATATTCGCCAAACAATGAATGATTCAAGATTCAAAGAATATCTACATTTGATTTTCCATCCAAATCTATACATACAAACCTGCTCTTTTAAACTTGACGCGAATATTCGCAATAAATATGGCCTGTGGGTGCATTTTAAAGAACCAATAATTTTTGATCAAAACGAGATAAATTGAACCCAAAATAAGACATAAATTAGAACATGATCGACAACAACTTTATATAATTCGGATTAGGATCTAAAGATCCTTATAAAATGTGCATTGAACCAACAAATAAATTATTCTACACTTGATTGATTAAATAGATTAAAACTGCATTATTATGAGACATATATATATATATATATATTATTAAAATATTAACTATAAGTTACTTTCTCCCCATTTCTTAAATCCCACCTTTCTCCTCCTAGAAATTTTTTTTAAAAAGAACAATTAATTATAAGTTGAATGGGCCATATTCATTTTTAAATAAATCAGTTATAACCAAATGTGTTGTCCTTTACTTCCAATGACACACCAATGACAACTGTGGCATATTCCATGTTGGTGAATGTAGTACAAACTATAAACAAAGCACACTAAAAGCGTAAAAAGATTCCTAAACGAGAATGACTTGAGAAAGGATTTTAGACCTAACGGATCCAAAGGGATCAATCTTCCGGATTATTCACAGACTTTAACTACTAGATTACGTTTTTTGAGGTCATCAATTCTTTATGGTGGATTTTTTGGTGTGACCTTATCTATCTTCTTCTTTTTTGGGTACCCAATCTCTGTGGCTTTTTTTTTTTTTTCTAATATATATATATATATTAAAAGCGCCAGCGACACCCTCTGGAAGTTATGAGATTGCTGGCACGAAGGTCAAAAAAAAAAGTCAAAGGTGTTTTTATGAAGAGTGTGGATGCAGGGATATTTGGTGATGTGACTGCCCTTTTGATGGTAGTTAGTGAGAAAGTAATGCCTTGTAAAGTAAACCATGGTGAGATCCAAGATTATGTTGCTGATAAGGTAGCTACTCTAGCTGCTCTTCAGAGTATACCCTTTAGTGGCACGAATGCAAACATCAATGTTGGCGCCCTAAAGATGTTGAAGAATAAAGAGCTGCTGATAACAACGATGTTGGTATTATTTGATATATTTGAGAAGATTGGCTTTTCCAGGAGTTGGTATTATTTGATAGATTTGAGAAGATTGGTGGCGCTTTTTCGGGGTTCCTCCAGCTAGATCCAGAGATATGCTTTTTGCTGCTTTTGTTTTCTTTCTATTGTATATTTGAATGCTGGAGATTTTCATGCAATTGTAGCTAGAAGAACCTGTTGGTTTCATGTGCCCTCTGCAACAGAAACAACCAGCATCCAGAAATTGGTGCTATGTCACATATTCTTCTTTCCCTCGTAATTACCCAAATATTCTCAGTCATTAACCCAAATACTGACATAAACTAATCCATTAGCTTTCCAGCGAAAATTTAACCACTTACCCGTATGACTTGAGAGAAATATACTGTTTGAGATTGCAGATGGTGTTCATATTAATGTTAGGTTTTGGGATAACAAGGCAATGGAAAAACTTTTAAAAAAATAATTTTCCAAAACCATCCACAGATCACCCTAGGTTTTACGTATAATTCAAAAGAAGGGATAAACAGGATTACCTTAACCCGTTTGTCATTTTTCTGACTCGTTGGAGAAGACGAAAGATCCCTTGAACAGTCCAGACGTTCTGCCTCTATCGTAATCTATGTGAGAGTGACCTCTGGATCGTCTCTATAATTTGTGTGTAAAAGTGATGAAAGCTGCTAGCCTTTCTTTTCATTTTTCTATTTCTATTTTTCTCTCTACATATGTCTCAAACACACACTCTATTCTCAACCTTCTATACGTATATAATGAACAGACGTATCCTAAAGTCTGAAGTAAAGTGATAAGATAGAGAGAGAAAAATTAAGAGATAGGATCTTGTTGTTTAATTCAAAATCAAATAACAAAATATCAGATACCAACTCTATCTTTCAGTTATCAGATAGATAAGAGATAACTATTTTATCCCATCTGCCAGATTATTAGTGTATATGCCCTAAAGTCAATCAACTTCTAGGGTTTATTATACACTTTGACTATTTATGTAATAATAAATGACATCTTTATCATATTGATTGCTTATATTTTCATATAAGTATGATAAAACCCTTAGAATAAACTTAATCGAAGAAATCATAAGAGTTATGATGGTGAGGTTCATTCGATTATAAATAAGGTTTATTCTTAAATATCTCTAGTCATAGTATTAACAAGAAAGGGTATTGTTAATACGGTTAGACTAGCATATACTATGCCGCTTCTATATGAGAAGTAGTAGATCTCATCTACTATGGTGTGTGAGACACCTAAGCAAGTATATGGGTGCTTGATGGTATGATCAAGTTCACTAGATTGATCCACATAGAGACATCCTTTAAGTGCCAATGGATTAATCTCTAAGTAACATTTATGTAAATGATTCTTAGACTTAAGGTTATCATGGTATCTTGAATATGGATAGTTATACTTTCTTTGTTATATGATTGCTCCTGTAAAAGGGAATGCTCACATCATTAGCAAATGGGTGTATCTTTGAAGTATGGAAAGATGGTGAATAACCTATAAGGATTTACCGCCTCTTATATAAGAGGAGTTATCTCGTGTTTGGCCACTTGTAGAAGTATAACTCAGAAATCTTAGCGCTAAGTGGGAAAGTCTTAGAAAGTGTTTCTAAGAACTTCTTCATTGGAGTTATATTTTGGTACAAGAGAAAAGAGCATTAATCACACAATGGAATAGGCACAACTTATTCCAAGATTAATGTGAGATAAGTGTGGTAAAAGGATATTAGTTACATTATAAACGTTTACTGAAAGGTGAAGTCATCCACTTGACTTTTCTCATTACTTGGGTGGTCATGATGTATTGCTAGATACCAATCTTAATCTATAAGTATGAGTTGATTGATTAGTGGAATCAGTGATAAATTAAAAGGAGTTTTAATTTATCTAGTTCTTATTTATTAAGAATGTATAGCTCATACTTATTGCCAATGTATATGAGAACCTAATGGGTCACACACATTAAGAACTTTCTTCACTAGATTAAATGAATTTCAAGTGGGACTTGATAGATAAGTTTTATAACTTATAGTTTGATTTGTGAGACAAATTAAACTTGAGGGACTTATGGTGCAAATAAGTTTTAGTCTTCCAAATACAAGAGTTGTATTAGAATTAGGAAGCTAAAATCTTATTGGAAACTGATTTCAGGTTTCCATAAGGATTTGACAACTTGTTTGTCTATAAATACTCACTAAGCTTTTGCTAGCAAGAGAATCATCACACAATTTGTCTTGTGAGATTTTTGAAAAAAATCTTGAGAGAAAAAAAATACCCAAAATTCGTCCAAGAAAATAAGGGAAAAATTGCATCTCTTATTTCTTATCTTGGGATGAATTTTTCCTGGTGAAAAATTGGAATTATCTCAATAGACTTGTGTGTGGTTGTCTTGGCAATAGCTAGCACTAATCTAGCTTAAGCTAATTCGACCTTGGAGGTTCTAACTAAGGAGGTTCGTGTGGATCACCATTAGAGGCCGGACGCATGTACGGCTACGTGGATCTCTTTGCCATCCTCTGTATCAAATCTCCACCAAGTTCAAGGAGGTCTTCATGGATTGAGGTAATCTTCTTGAACTATCTCTATGTTACATGGATTTAATCAAAGGACGACCTATTAAAGGAATCAAAAATTTTAAATTTCCGCTGTGTTCATCTTCTTGATTCCTTTCACAGATAACCCCCGGGATTTATTTTTCTTTGTAATTAAACCCCAAAAGATATTATATTTTATTTCCAAGTCTTTACTTGGACACACAATTTTAATCTGGAATTCAATTTCTAATGCGTGTGATCCAATAGGTTTCAAATACATTGGTAATAATTATGATTTATAATTCCAAAAAGACTTAGATAAAATAAAAACTTTATTTTATCATTAATTATAAAAATTAATTAATTCATAATTATAGATCGTGAGCGGTGTCTAGCAACACATCATGACCACTCAAGTAACCGAAATTAGCCAAGGAAATTTGGACCTAACCTTTCCATGAAAAATTACTATGTAATTATTATCCTTTCATCTCCGATATCCTATTAGTCAGGGAATAAGGAATAAGTGCCAATTCCCTAATGACTAATTAAATTTACTAGTTCTCAGAATTAACCCTAGATTAGTTTAACTTGAAGACATTCTACAATTAGCCTAACGTAGTCGACTATTAAGGTTAATTTCCCACTAGTGGCCATCTGGATATCGACTTCAACTAGTGGAGTGGTGAATCCTATCTTAATCGCTCATTATCTTTCCGTGCTTCACACTACACCTAATCTCTATTCTTTAAATCACTTTCGGTAAGTAACAAGCAATAGAGTCAAAATGTAGTGATTCACACTCAAGATATTATGGTGATCTCAAGTCATGGATCATTTACATAATTATTCACAAGAGACATAACCATTGGCACTAGATAGATATCCTAATGGAATCTCTAAGCGGATCACTCCAATGAATTTGTACTTTACAAGTCATCTACATATTTGCCCAGGTATCTCTATACAATGATTGATGAGAACAACCACTACTTACACTAAATAAAGGCCAACTATGTACTAATCTTTTTGTATTAATGATGTCTTATCTCATTAGTACTATGACTATGGAATTTTAAAAATATTACTACAAATGTGATTGATGTCTCATAGTCATCAACTCTTATGACTACCATCACATTAGTAAATATTCTAAGAACTTTATTAGTTATATCTAGCATGTAACCGATAAAGAAGAAGTTATTAAAGTACAAAATACAAAAAGGAATGTATTAACCAAAAATATTATTTTAGGGCATACATTACGACAATTAAACGTGTACATCAGTCTTATTTCTGGATCTTGAAGAAAGTCAATTTATTCAAATCTTTGAAACACTTGTGCTTTACTTGCATGGTATGCAATATTTGTTGTTATTCTGCCGAGTTAACTGGTCACACAGCAGATCTATCATCTCTTCTTAGCTTTTCCTTGTAGACTGATGCTGATAAAGTAGCTGCACAAATTGGCTGCCTTTTCAGGACAGCTGGGCTGATAAATATATGCGGGGCTTCCAAAGGTGCAAAGACTTGTATACCTTTTACCCTGTTATTTGCTTGGTTGCACAATCTTCTGAGTAATTTTTTGGTGGATATTGCAATATCAGGTTGTGTATCATTTGACGGTTGATTTAGAGTTAGGACTTGAGATAATTCTCGGTTAAGCAAGTAACTGATGAAGTTTGTGCTAAGGAATCTCTCCTGCACTAATTGTTTATTATTTTTAAGTTATGAAGCCAAAAGTAGTAACAGTTGCTGTTTTCTTTTGTTATTTCACGTTCATCAATAAATCTTGAGTATCTTCTTGCATGGCCTTTTGTTATCTCAGAGCTGAAACCTGTGGCCGTTGCGTGGTGCTTGATAATCCGGAATATAGATAACTATTTTCCTGGCAGTCTTTTCTGTGATTTTCTTGATATTTTGGTGCTTTCTTTTGCTTTTTAGCCATAAATTCTTGTTGATGGCTTCCAACTTTATCCGCTTCTTGTTCTTAACCTGTTTATTTCATTGCGTAGATCAAGTTCTTATGACCAAGCTCATCTTTCAGCAGGTGAATCTTGTGTTCTTCGTTTTACTTTTGATAACAATACATGTTTAGGGAAGTAATTCATAGAGCTGACATCTTGGGTTTAGGTGTTTTGGGCGGCTCAAAGGTGGAGCTAGGTAATCTTAATATTCTGTCTCGCTTGGAGAGAAAGATGTTGGACGGTTCCAAGCAAGCCGTTGCCAGCTTTCGAGTATTAAATCTATTTGGTCTATGTGGCATCACATGCACTTCCTGCTCTTTTTTTGTTGGCAGGGGATAAAGTTCTGTTGATAAACTTACCTTATACTGGTCCTGGTATAGTAGTATTTGGACTAACCGTTACCTAATAATGATGGCTTATGTGTATCTTTCTCTGCATGAATTTAGACAGGGCAATGTCTTGACTGGTTTAGAATCAAAATTTTCTCTCTTCCAAAAGTCAAGACGAAGGATACTTTACCACAATATTTGCCCTAGTAAAACCAATTCGGATCCTCTGTCCAGATTCTCTGTTCAAATTTCATGTCCAAGTTAAAATGACATCGTTTTATTAAGTCAACAGTTTTATTAAAAAAAACACACTAGCAGTTTCATTAAGTAAAACGACGTCATTTTAAGTTGCAAACGAAACTTGGATAGAAAATCTGGATAGAGGATCCGAAGTGGAGTAAAACATCTAAACCAAAGTTTTTGGTTATGAATTAACCAATAGGTTAGCATTCTGCCATGTTTTGAGTAGAATTCCAAAGCTTATGTATTCTTGTGACCTTTTTCTTGTTACCCCAATCATGTTGTGCCCTTCTATCCAAACTTGGTCATTTTGTGTGCTAAAGCTTCATATTCTTGTTTGTGAAAACTAGTTATTGCTTAGCCTCCTCTTTCTTCTTGGTTTTTTTTTTTCTCTCTCTCTCTTTTTCCTCCTCCTTTTCAGTTTGATGGAATTGACATTTCTTCCCTAGCATGACATCCAAATCACTGATATCCTATCAATTCAGTCAGTGAAGGGTTAGCATCAAGGGAGGAAGCATATCTTGTTGTGCAACATCGGTATGCATGGATTCTTCTTATTAACTTTGAATTTTTTTGTAAGGGATAATTTCACAAACCTTCCCTGAGGTTTTTGTCACTTGCACTGACATCCCCTTGGGTTTGAAAATTTTCACTGACAACTCCTAGTAAAATTTTTGGGCCCTTTACTGACATCATGATGGTTGAAATTCTAGCTTTGTCCTGTGAAGTGCTATTTCATTTCAAACATAAATTTTGGGAAAAAATGCAATTGGTTAAACACTTTTAAGAGGAATAACAGAAATTTAATGTCTAATTAATCCTCTTTATACTCCGTTGAAGAAAGGAGCCAAATAGGGAGGAAACTTGGTGTCATTTTTTGTGACAGTCATGATTTGACAAGGATGATGAGCACTTTTCTGATACACTAGCCATATAAGAGCTTGAGAGGAAATAGAGAAGAAAAAAGAAATCAAGAAAAGCATGGAAAAATGGAAGCAAAGTGAATCTTGTGTTCTTCTGGTTACAGTGAAGGTGATTCAGTGCAGCTATCAAGGTATGAACTTCCTTCTCCTGTTAGTATATTATTGCAAAGTGTTGTTGTGAATCAGTCGATTAGTACAAAACCGATATGTTATATACAATTGATTATAAATTGCTTTGGTTGATTATTATTTGAGTTGGTAGTATGAATTGTACACTTAGAAAGAATGATAGATAGGTAATATGTACCATTTTTAATGATTATTATCCTTCTAGGATGGGGACTCTTGTTGCTGCCTATGATATTGTTGTTCACAGTAAAGGAAACAAAATCAGGATTCCAAATGTTGATCCAACCGGCTATTCATATATTAACTTTTTGTTTGAAGTGACTAAAAAGGCATTGAATAAAATCCCTGGGAATGTTAGCATGATTATGCATATGAGATGTGAGATTCCTAGAAAAAATTGCATGATGGATGTTAATGATGACCAATTAGTTCATGAGATGTTAAAAATATATTAGTATAAACTGGTCATTAAATTGCATGTATATGATATAGAAATTATTCCCGCTGATGAAGAGAATGCCTTAGTGAATCCAAGTGGTATGAACTTAGAAGATAACTTAGGCATTGAAGAAAATCCTAGGAGACCAATTGTAGACCTTGGAATCTTGGATGATGACTATGGTGACTCTAGTTTTGATTTTTCATGGAAACACAACCAGCACAGTGACAGTGAGGATGGAATTGTTCAAGAAAGGGTCTCAGATCAATACAGTGAAGATAGAGATACCAATTTCTCTAATTTTGAAGGCAATAAGATAGATATTATGGTTGTTGATTTCAAAGATGAGGAAGAAAATGATCCTATGAGACAAGTAATAAGATAAAAAATATGGATTTACAACCCTAGAGATGAGATTGAGTTTAAAAAGGATCAGTTTTTCATGAATGTAGATGCCTTCAGGGCTGCTTTAAAGGATTATGTCATTGAAAAAGGCTTTCCAATTCTGAGATTGAAGAATGCGAAGAGTAGAGTCACCGCCATCTGTGGTGCTGACGAATACTAATGGAGAATTCATGCATCACCCATGGCTGATTCGATCACTTTTTAGATTAAAACTTAACAACTAGAATACACATGTGTTATGGCTAAACACTGTGCTAAGGCTACTTCTAATTAGATGGCAAAGAAATTGGATTCTGCCATGAGGAACCATCCTAATATGACCAGAAAATGTGAAGAGGTAGAGTTGTTAAAGTATAGTGTGAAGCCAAGTAAAATGCAAGCTTTCAGAGCTAAGAACAAAGCACTTGCTAAGATAGAAGGCACTCGTGTTGAATCTTATTTTAAACTACCAGTATATGCTAAATTATTAAAGAAAAATAGTCCCAATAACATCTGTAAAATACATTATGATAGCCCAAATCTGTTAGTTGAGTTTAGATTTTTTAGAATATTCATCGGTTTTAGAGCTCAAAAGTTAGGATTTTTGGAGGTTGCCGGCCTTTTGTGTGGTTTGATGGCTATTTCTTGAAGGGACTATTTGGAGGTGTACTTCTCAAAACCGTTGCTTTATATGCAAACAATAGTATTTTTCCTATACCTTTTACTATAGCTCAAAGTGAGAACAAGGATAACTGGAGTTGGCTCTTCTACTACTTTCAAGAGTTTTTTGGTCCATTTGACAACAACATGCCTTTAACTCTCATAAGTGACAGGCAAAAGGTACAAAAACTTTCACCTAAGTTGTCAAACTATCTCATATGAATTGGTTGCTAGTCTTTTGCTCCTATTATAGGGATTGAATCTTGATTATAAAGAGATATTTCCTAATGTAGCCGAGAAGGCATTGCTATAGGCACATATGTAGTGATTTCAAGATCCAATTCCCAAGTATGTCACTTAGCAATTTCTTTTGGAAGGTAGCTAAAAGTTATGATTTAGTTGGATATCATGAAGCAATGGAAAATATTAAAGACATTAATAGAGATGCTTGGAAATATCAGGACAAAATTTCAAGAAGTACATTTTGTAGGCATGCCTTCTCAATTGAACTTAAGGTATGGCCATGTCACAAATAATTTCATTGAGTCTTTTAATGCCTAGGCTGGTGATCTAAGATGAAAGCCCATATTCACATTGGTTGATGGCTTAAGAAGAAAGTTCATGAAAAAGCTACATAAGAGATACCAGAAAGCTTGAACCTTGAGTGGTAGTATCACTCCTAGAATTGCTAAGAAACTGAAAGAAATTGGTGAAGAATCAAGAAATGTCAGATGCATATGGCTAGTGAGGATAAATTTGAGATTGGTGATATGGATAGAACATACATAGTCAATCTCAGCCAAGGAATCTGTGACTGTGGTACTTATAAGACTTCTAGAATTCCATGCAAACATGCAGCACTAGGGATTATATATAGGAAAGAAAAGCTGGAGTCTTTCTATGATGCTTCACTCACAAAGGACAAGTACTTGAACACCTACCCTTCAATGATTCATCCTATTCTTGATGTGAAGAGGTGGCCTCCTATACCTGAAGTGATACCATCAATAGTGTTGTTACCACCTTTGAGAAGAGCTTTTGGAAGACCAAGAGTAAATCAGAGAAGACAAGTTGATGAAAAGGATTCTATACAAGAAAGAGCAGCTGTGCAGAAAGAGCGCTCTCAAATGTGGCAATTGTGGAGCTTTTGGTCATAATAAGAGGACTTGCCAAAGAGCACCTATGCAAAAAAGGACTACAAATAGTACTTCTGCTAAACTATATACTTCAACTTAACTCCTTACTTCAATTTAGTTAACATAACTCCTAATTATTACTTACAGCTCTTTGAATATGCTATCACAGATGTCAAACAGAAAAGGTAGGCCAGGTAGAGGAATGGTCAATGCAAGCTTGTTAGGAGCTATTCTTTAGATAAACTGCATTACTATCACATACATTAAGATCATGTTTATCATTACTCAAGTACTTGGCCTATTTATAGGCTGATTTCATTGCTTTACCATATCATTTTTCATGACCATGCACAAGGAAATGTATATTTGCAGGTCACTCTAGTCAAGGGAGCAATCCAAGTCCTACAGGGCACAATGTATTAGTCAATGTTCAAGTTAATGTGCAAACTACTGCCACTACTTCTAATAGAAAGGTGCAAACATGGTCAAGCATCATTTTTGTCACAATAATATATTTTGTATCAGCTATTTCTTTTCTCAGAATTCAGTTTTTTGCTTACATGTGACCAAAAAGGAAGGCCTACTTCAAACAATCCTAAAATTTCTGCTGCAAGAGATGCTGGTAGGAACAAAAAAACTAGAGCTGCTCAACATAATGTTGAGATGCCAGTTAAACCTACTACTAAGTCTCAAAATGCTACATGTGTTAGCATTAATGCAACAACAAATTTGAACTCCAACATAAGCACAAGGGAGAAAGAGTTTAGAAAGAAAAATACTTATTTAATTTCTTGAAGTTGAACTCTTGCAATCCTTCATAAGTTGATCTCTTAAATATGTTAAGTACGAGAGTGCCTTTCATTCTGACTATTTGAAACTAAAATACTCACTAGATTAAACTAGAGTTAAAACTAAGAAAGTTAAACTATCCTCAAGCTTCTCTTTTATAACCTCTATTCTACATTTTTCTACAAGCTTGAATCATTAAAGATCAAGGGGTATTTATAAATATTTTTTCAAGAGAAATGTCCACATAATATTGATGTAAAATGATTCTACACTTCTTCAAATCTTTCTTGTATAGCTACAGCCGCAATTTTGCTCTAACAATAACTAAAAATGAGTTGAAATAAGATGCAAATTACAGAACAATTGAAATCTGTTAGCATCAAGGAAACCTACAATGCAAGCTTTGGTCCCCATTTCTTCATCCCTTGCATTTTCTCTCTTGAAATGCAAGCTTCAAAGATCCACGAGCTACAGGTCGCATTTCTACCTCATGTATCAATTTCAATGTGTTCTTTTTGACTATTTTGTCTTGCACTTAACTTCCAATCTTGCATTTAATATTCTTTAAGTCCCAAAACCTACAAAAATATAAAAAATTAACACATTAAACCATACTTTTACATGATTTGGTTAGTAAAATACTCTTGCATGAAAAATACATACTAAGGAGTTCAATTCTTCCATTTTATATTAAAAACACACCAAATACATACACTAAAACCCTATAAAAATAGGTAAATTATATGCTAATCAATAACATTAGCTAAATTGGCTTAAGCACATTAGTAGCAATTCCACATATGTATCAGTGCAATCCATTAGTACAAAACACCATCTACAAATTACACTAGATATAGATGGTGAGGATTGCAACTCCATAGTTCTAGAAGGCTATTAGCAGCCATTTTCAAAAGCATTACTATGCAGGAAACTAGTTTGACCATGTAGGAAATCGATGAATTATTTTTTTCGTGTGCTGGCACCACTGACTACAAAAGTAATTAAGCTAAATATAATGAGCAACTAGGCATATGTGCCTACTCAAAAACATCACAACATGCTGCAGCCTAATTCCTTCTCAATTGCTTCCAAACATTACCTTCTCACACTTCGACCATGATCCACCGTGACATCATTCACTCAAATAGTTGCAAAACAACCTCACGTGCTGATCTTTCCGTGTTGAATCATTTTTTGCATTTTAAACATTATGGTGATTTCAGTCTTTACATCCTTCACCTTTAAGATCAATCATGCTGTCTTCTACATATACTATATAGGTTGGTACCATACTCAGTGCTGCACCTTAGCCCGATCCCTTCTCACTCGGGCTATTTTCTGTGACGACCCCACATCTCCCTAGGGCTAGGGTATCAGCGGACCGCCTGCCCAACTCTCGTCGAGACTCAGTACAATCCTCAATTCAATAGCAAGCAAATATTTCGAATAACAAGATAACTTTAATATCCATTAATTCAACAAAACGTTTAAACCTTGAACTTCTTTAAATACTCATAACTGTCCAAACTAAAGTTACAAATACAAAAGATTATCCCTTCAGAATCTCATAAGTACAATCCAAAATACAATGATTACATCAAATACAACTTAAAGTCTCCAAACCAAACATCCTAGAGCAACTCTTGGAAGCTCTGGTCCTCAAACCCTGCTAAGGAAAAACAAAATTGGAAGGAATGAGCTAAAAGCCTAATGAGTGATCCTAGTAACATGCAATCTCATAGTAATAGTGGAGCAATATATATCAGTTAAGCACTCAATAGATCAATAGTTTGGAAGAATAAAATTTATAAAACACATAAACTGAGAAAACACTTAGTGAAAGGATACAGTTTTCACTGGAAGCAGTCGCAGTCCGTCTTGTCCATCACTCAACTCCCTACTCCCCCTTAAAACTCCCAGTGGTAATATTCGAGTATACCATACAGTGCCCTAAGTTACCAACCTACCCGACCGAGTCTGCTTCTGGTTTGAATAGGCCGATAACGAAGGGGGAAAGACCTTGTTCAACCAATGTGTTAATATACACATGGCCCACAGTCATGCACAAATAATATACAAACAGTGGAACAATAACAGTTGAACAGTATAATGAAAGTTAGGTCGAGTGTGATAAAGTACACACTCACCTTTAACATGATCAGTGAAAAGCATTGAGGGGCATCTAACATGTCAAATGAGCAATTCATCATAAAGAATTTCACACTTAAGCAATTTATTCACAGATATGCAAGAAACACTCACCGTGATTCGATTTATCGAGCGAGCAAGCAAAAAGGTTAAACTTCGATAGTTGGTTCAACCTCGGCAAAGCCTTGGTCACCTAAACCAAATTTCAACTATCAAACACTAGCTAAAATAACTAAAACTTAAAACCTTAACTCAACTACTTAGAATCACAAAAACCCTCACTACCATAGTTCTTGTTCGGACCATATCTAAGGCTACACTCATCAAAATTAAGCAAGGCTTATGGTTATGGAAACTAGACTCAGAGTACTACAATTCACTAGAAGGTTTCGCTTCCAAATTCATTTTCCAGGATAAGTCAAATCAAGTTGCAAGATTCAGCAGTGGTCAAAGCACAGTGTTATCAGTTTGGAAAATTAGTCAATTTCCCAGAATATCTGTGACTTGTAGAAAATGAACTAGCACACGAATTTTGTACCGTTGGAAAACCCTTGGAGTCTAGTTTCAAACACCACTAACTGCGCTCGATTTCAACTCCCGAGCAAGGAATTACAGCCATTTGAACAGAGGGCAGAAAGCTGGCCTGATGGTAGAATTTCCAGGTTTGAAGAGCAACTTTGGAGCATCATTTGAACAACGAAATGATACTGGAAGAACACCAAATTTTGTACACATAAACCCCAGTATGTGAGTAACGTTTTTACCAAAATTTATCCAAAAAATCATATGGGAAGGTAACTTTATAGATGGACAAAATTTGTGAAAAATCTTGAAACTAAGCTGCTAGATTTTCCTTCTTTGATCTGCAAACATTTTATTCCACTAAATCAGCCTCAAATCACTCAAATTTTGATATAAAAGCTCTATCAGCATTCCTTTATCAAATGGAAGTAAAATTGTAGCAAAACTTTGAATCAATAGGCTTCAAAAATAGGGCAGTAATTCACAAGTGCAAAGACGTAAAATTTTCCAATTTTGTGCAATATTTTTTGAAAAACCATAACTTGAGTTCTATAAGTCCAAAATTTACGAATCTTATACCATTGGAAAATAGACTTAGTGAACTAAAAATCTTGAGGAGACACTTATACAAGATTCAGATCAAAAACCAGTCAAATTTCAGTTTAAATCTGCTGCTACAGTAAAAATCGGATATAACAGTCTTGATTTTCAGTCAACTTTGAAAATTCACAAAAATTTACACAAATTGAACTAGCCCTTTAAATTTATATCGCTAGAAGAAATGGATTCTAGATTCAAACGCAACAAATGGAACTCAATTTGGATCTTCCTACACCAAGTTACAATAGTTTCAAGAAAGCTGTTTCAGCAACCCTGTCACATGAAAAATTCCAGATTTTTGGTCCTCATTTCATGAACTTTTAAAGCACCAATTGAAAAGGTTTCTTTTCTAGGAAAATGTCCACTTAAATCTCAACATTTCAGCTCTCAAAATAGCCCCAAAACTCATGAAATTATGCAGCTAAGATAGGGCGTAAAAAATCAGAAAATAAACCGGCAGCATAACTTCCCTATTCTCTTGATTTTGCCTCTCTCTCGTCTTCCATACTTCATAACTCCAAAACTCATCACACTCACTCCATCACATACATATATATCATAACCACCAACCATCAAGAATTGTGGAAGTTCATTGAGCCCACTCAACCAACCAAATTCAACAAAATTACCAACAAGAGCTATAAGCTTCACCACTATACAATGGAAGCAAAGAAATTAGGGTTTTGTGAAGCCCTTTCACCTCAAGTAGCTCAAGGAAAGTTCAAACTTGTGGTGTCTAAATTCCTCCCTTTCAAAGCTCCTAGCTGGCTCTAACTCCCTCCTTGATGATCCTCAAGCTCCAAGTTAAAGAGGTGGAAGGTTACACAAGTTTTCTTGGTGAAATTTGATGGAGTTTGAAGTGGATTTTGAAGACAAAAATGAAGGGGAAAGGGGAGAGGGGAGTTTGGCCATGGAAGGGAGAAGAAGAGAGAATGAGTGGTTCTTGGACTTTTGGGGTTTTTGTTTGGAAAATGGAAGAAATGAGAAAAGTCAATAGATTTGACATAAAGCTACCTTTTGTCACGTCGGGTCGATTCGCGTGACGCAACACTACCATCCCGGTTTCTCTCCCCTATATACTCCAAATACATATTCTAACATTCAAAACTTATGTCTAGTAGTCGACCCTAAGCCCGAGTATGAAATTTAAACATTCAAATAATTAAATCAAGAACATAATTTAAACGTGCACAAGGTATTTTAAAACTTTTCATGTCGTTACAATTGATATACAAAAATCAAATAATTCAGCTAAAATAATAAAATAATTTTATGAAAAAATGAAAATTTGCAAATTTATAAATAAAATTGATGGTACGGGGCCTCACAACCTTCCCTCCTTAAAAGAATTTTGTCCTCAAAATTCATACCTTCTACTACCTCAATCGACCCTGAAATCTATTGACCAAGAATGGCATATGATATAGCTGGCGCTCGTGGTCGGTTCCCTCCTTCAGTAGCTCGTTGAGAAGTTGTTCCATTTCTTTGGCGAGTATTACTCTCTCGCGATTGCTTCCTTGGGCAGTTTCTAACTTGATGGTCGGCACTCCCACAACACAAACATTTCTGACCTTTTACCTAGTAGTTATCTTCGGTGTGATTGCTTTTCCCACAGTATCCACAAGTTGGTTGAAAGACCGTGGCTTGACTTCCCAGTGGTGTTTCCTTTGATCGGACCCTTCTTGTTTGAGTTCCTTGTGATGTAGCCCCTTCTAGTTGCTCCATCTTATGAGAAGAATAAGGAGGTAATCTTATTCCACCAGTTCCTTTTCTAACTTTTGGTGGCGGTATCGTCTATCTAGAAGTCTCAAGGGAACTACCACTAGTTGTATCTCTCTTTCGCGCTTGAAAGGCTTTCAGTTGAAATTTTGTAATCTCGACCCTTTGGGCTTTTTTTATGGCATCAGTAAATGTCTCAAGTTGGGCCGCTGCAAGGGCATCTTGAATTTCTAGGTTGTGTCTATGAATAAACCGCCTTATTCGTTTTCGCTCCATAATCACTAGTTCTTGGGCAAATCTAGACAGTGTAGTGAATTGGGTTTCATATTCTGCCACACTTAAGGTTCCTTGTCGAAACTTTATAAAATCATCTTCTCTCTTTTCTTGGATTAGTGGTGGAAGAAACTTTTCATTAAATTCTCGTACAAAATTCATCCAAGTCCTCGGAGTTTGTTCTCTTTTCCACTTGTTTCTTATAACATTCCACCATCCTCGAGCCGCTCCTTCAAATTGGAACACGGTAAAGGTTACTTGTCTCTATTCTGAATAATCCAACGCATCAAATACGTTTCTTATATTCTCTAACAAATTCTCAACTAGATTGGGGTCAGGACCCCTAGAAAACTTAGGTCGAGAAAACTTTTGAAATCTTTCTAAGGTCCTATCTTCCCCTATCTCTTGGTTTCTAGGGTTCCTAAGTTGGTTGATAGGGTTTTGCCCTTGGTGATCCACTAATTGGGCTAACCAAGAGATATGCGGTTAATGGTTGTAGCCACTTGGTCTCCAGCCCAAGCCCCCAATCCTTGGTTTTGGTTACCCACAAATTCTCGATCACTTCTTTGATCGAAGGTTTTCCTAGGCGCACGTCGGCGCCCGCTCCCACTCCCACGCCCACGGCCTCATCCAAGCCTTCTACCGTCCATGCTTATAGTTGTCTAGATGCACAAGAATGAAATTAAATATGCTTGAAACCCATGGTGCCAAATGCAATGAATGTCGAGCTCACAATACCAAGTACAATTTAGCAAAAATTTATAGATAACATGGGTTTTCATGCATCAAAATAAGTTCACAACCAAACACATTATTAACTAGACAAAATAGGCTCACCAAACATACATAAGGTAGTTTATAAAGCAAGTACACAAGTTCGTCATCTAATAGAATAAGCAAACTCAAAATAATAAGTCAAAATCATGAGGGAAGTCAAGGCAAGCACCAGCCTAACTCCCAACCTATCTATCCTCACAAGGGTTTAACATAATTTTGCTCTAATTCACTTCATAACGAAGTCAAACGATCACAGAAATCCAACTAAGATCCAAATAACATCCTTGTATTCAAGCACCAAAAGAAGAAGAATGTCAATTCACTTCATTGTTGGCCACCCGAGAGGTAAATTAACTCAATCCTCATTTCTGCCTAACATACCAAGTAGAACCCACAATCTACCACAAACATTCACTGAGTAGTCAAATCGATCTCACAGTCCTGCACCCTAAACTTTAAACTTAAGATACACTACAGAGATCTGAAACCTAGGTTCTGATACCAATTGTGACGACCCGACCTCTCCCTAGGGCGTACCCTAGGGTATCAGCGGATCGCATGCCCAACTCTCGTCGGGACTCAGTACAATCCTCAATTCAATAGCGAGCAAATATTTCGAATAACAAGATAATTTTAATATCCATTAATTTAACAAAACGTTTAAACCTTAAACTTCTTTAAATACTCATAACCGGCCAAACTAAAGTTACAAATACAAAAGATTATCCCTTCCGAATCACATAAGTACAATCCAAAATACAATGATTACATCAAAATACAGCTTAAAGTCTCCAAACCAAACATCCTAGAACAACTCTTAGAAGTTCTCGTTCTCAAACCCTGCTAAGGAAAATAAAATTGGAAGGAATGAGCTAAATGCCCAGTGAACGATCCTAGCAACATGCAATCTCATAGTAACAGTGGAGTAGTATATATCAGTTAAGCACTCAATAGCTCAATATAATTCAGTTCGGAAGAATAAAATTTATAAAACACATAAACTGAGAAAACACTCAGTGAAAGGATACAGTTTTCACTGGAAACAGTCGCAGTCCGTCTTGTCCATCACTCAACTCCCTACTCCTCCTTATAACTCCCAGTGATAATAATCGAGTATACCGTACAGTGCCCTAAGTTATCAACCTACCCGACCAAGTCTGCTTCTGGTTCGAATAGGCCGATAACGAAGGGGAAAGGCCTTGTTCATTCAATGTGTTAAAGTACACATGGCCTATTGTCATGCACAAATAATATACAAACAGTGGAACAATAACAGTTGAACAGTATACTGAAAGTTAGGTCGAGTGCGATAAAGTACACACTCGCCTTTAACATAATCATTGAAAAGCAATGAAGGGCATCTAACATGTCAAATGAGCAATTCATCATAAAGCATTAAACACATAAGCAATTTATTCACAGACATGCAAGGAACACTCACCGTGATTCAATTTATCGAGCGAGCAACTAAAAAAGTTAAATTTCGGCAGTTGGTTAGCCCTCGGCAAAGTCTTGGTCACCTGAACCAAATTTCAACTATCAAACACTAGCTAAAATAACAAAAACTTAAAACCTTAACTCAACTACTTAGAATCACAAAAACCCTCACTACCATAGTTCTTGTTCGGACCATATCTAAGGCTACACTCATCAAAATTAAGCAAAGCTTATGGCTACGGAAACTAGATTCAGAGTACTAAAATTCACTAAAACTTCGCTTCCAAATTCATTTTGCAATATAAGTCAAATCAAGCCTCAAGATTCAGCAGTGGTCAAAGCATAGTGTTATCAGTTTAGAAAATCAGTCAACTTTCCAAAATGAACTAGCACACAAATTTTATACAGTTGGAAATCCCTTGAAGTCTAGATTCAAACGGTGCTCAATTTTGACTCTTAAGCAAGGAATTACAGCCATTTGAACAGAGGGCAGAAAGCTGGCCTGACAGCGGAATTTCCAGGTTTGAAGAGTAACTTTGGAGCATCATTTGAACAATGAAATGATACTGGAAAAACACCAAATTTTGCACACATAAACCCCAGTATGTGAGCTACGTTTTTACTAAAATTCAGCCAAAAACTCATACAAAAAGGTAACTTTATAGACGGCCAAATTTTGTGAAAAATCTTGAAACTAAACTGCCAAATTTTCCTTGTTTGATCTGTAAACATTTTATTCAACTAAATCAGCCTCAAATCACTCAAATTTTGACACAAAATCTCAAGTGCATTCCGTTATCAAATGGAAGTAAAATGGTAGCAAAACTTTGAATCAAAAGGCTTCGAAAATAGGGTAGTAGTTCGCATGTGCAGAGAGGTAAAATTTTTCAGTTTAGCGCAGCATTCTTTGAAAAATCATAACTTGAGTTCTATATGTCCAAAATTTATGAATCTTATACCGTTGGAAAATAGACTTAGTGAACTAAAACTCTTCAAATCAAAACCCAGTCTAAATTTCAGTTTAAAGCTGTTGCTACAGTAAAAACAGGACATAACAGTCTTGATTTTCAGTCAACTTTGAAAATTCACCAAAATTCACAGAAATTGAACTGGCCCTTGAAATTTATACCACTGGAAGAATGTGGATTCTTTTTCAAATGCAAAAATGGAACTCAATTCGAATCTTCCTACACCAAGTTATAGCAGTTTCAAGAAAGCTGTTTTAGCAACCCTGTCACACGAAAAATTCTAGATTTTTGGTTCCTCATTTCATGAACTTTTGAAGCACCAATTGAGAAGGTTTCTTTTCTAGGTAAATGTCCACTTAAACCTCAACATTTCAACTCTCAAAACAGCCCCAAAACTCACGAAATCATGCAGCTAAGACAGGGCGTAAAACATCAGAAAATAAACCGGCAGCATAACTTCCCTTTTCTCTTTATTTTGCCTCTCTCTCGTCTTCCATACTTCATAACTCCAAAACTCATCACACTCACTCCATCACATACATATATATCATAACCACCAACCATCAAGAATTGTGGAAGTTCATTGAGCCCACTCAACCAACCAAGTTCAACAAAATTACCAACAAGAGCTATAAGCTTCACCACTATACAATGGAAGCAAAGAAATTAGGGTTTTGTGAAGCCCTTTCACCTCAAAGTAGCTCAAGGAAAGTTCAAGCTTGTGGTGTCTAAGTTCCTCCCTTTCAAAGCTCCTAGCCGGCTCCAACTCCCTCCTTGATGATCCTCAAGCTCCAAGTTAAAGAGGTGGAAGGTTACAAAAGTTTTCTTGGTGAAAATTGATGGAGTTTGAAGTGGATTTTGATGACAAAAATGAAGGGGAAAGGGGAGAAGGGAGTTCGGCCATGGAAGGGAGAAGAGGAGAGAACGAGTGGTTCTTGGACTTTTGGGGTTTTTGTTTGAAAAATGGAAGAAATGAGAAAAGTCAATAGATTTGACATAAAGCTACCTTTTGTCAAGTCGGGTCAATTTGCGCGACGAGACACTACGATCCCCATTTCTCTTACTTATATGCCTCAAATACATATTCTAAGATTCAAAACTTATGTCTAGTAGTCGACCCTAACCCCGAGTACGAAATTTAAACATTTAAATAATTAAATCGAGAACATAATTTAAATGTACACAAGGTATTTTAAAACTTTTCATGCCGTTACAATTGATATACGAAAATCAAATAATTCAACAAAAATATTAAAATAATTTTATGAAAATGTGAAATTTTGCAAAGTATAAATTAAGTTGACGGTAAGGGAGAATGTGAGCACCCGTGTAAACTATGGCTCGCTGGTCAATGTACTTGAACGTTTTGTGTAAATAAACGACCATTTTTCACCTTGTTTTGATCATGTTAAGTTCTTCCTTGACAATATAGATTTTACAAAAATTTCAAGCACTTGTTACACCCATTTATGGTGCTAAAAAGATTACCAAATACCTTGCAACAAGTGCTAGAAGATATGTGTGGGGCAAAGCATGAACGCACTTGAACTTCAAGGACCTGAAAATAAATTAGGGTTTGAGATCAAGCCCTTTTCTAAAAATAGCAAAATCCAAACAAAATTATGGTCTTATTCTCCTTTGCTTGGACGAAATTACAGCCAAGAAACTACTTGAAATTGTCCTGAAATTTTCCTCCCACAAGCATGACAAAGCAAGTAGGAACACATGTCATGCAGGTAGGCAATCTAAGTCTCCAACAAGCCTCGTCATGCTTAGTTTGAATCCCTATATCTTCTTTGCAACTTCAGCTATTGAAACCATTTGCAACCTCTCAATTTGGACGAAATTGCTGAAGGAAAAATAGCTCTCAACAATCTCTAAACAACTCTTACAAAATAGCCTGAAAACAAGAACAACAAAGCTTGAAGCTTGGGCAGATTCTTGCTTGGTTTCCACACGTTTTTGCTCCATCCTTCCAGTATATTCACAGCACTTTTTTGAGGTAACTTGAGACTGAAAATATACTTGAAATATAGTTTGAAAATTCATTTAACATGTCAAGAAGATTCGTGGTTACATGCCGAAAATCCATCCTATATGAAGTGAACATACTTGAGAAATTTCCAGCTTTGATAGCATGTCTTGTATGCATTATTTTTTATTTATTCCTACTGGAATTATGCTCATAAACTTGTGATATATACTGAGCAATATGTGTGGGATGTTGGCTATGAGTTTCAAATAAACCAATGGCCCTAGAGCAAGTAAAAGCCACGTTTGTGCCAAAAACCTTAAGTTCGGGTAATCATAGTTGCACAAAATCAGTCTTGGTAAATTGGCCATATCTCACTCTAGAAATATTGTATTTGAGTACTGTTGGTGGCGTTAGAAACTAGATTCATAGATCTTTCCATTGGTATATCACACACCCCCAGATTCTATCCCTATAGTCCGTAGCATCCCCATGAAGTTGATTGATTTTCTGAAAATGTTAAACCTGAACTGTGTTCCTGCTGAATGTTTAAACTGGAATTCGAACCTGTTGTGGCCTGAATTTGAGAATATTGTCTTCTTAGAAAATGTAGTACTCTGAATGCCATTTACAATGGTATAAAATGAGCCAAAAATGCATAGTGGATTCTGAGACATAGCCTGATAAAGAATCTGTGATGGGTGGCCGAGCTGTCATGCGATCCGTTAGCGGAATGGCTGCGCCGGAACGCTCCGTTGCTACCCTTCTGCACGCCCGTTAGCTGATTGCCTGCCGTGGGGTGCAATCCGTTAATGGATAGGCTTATCCCATGCACGCCCATTAGCAGAAATGATGAGACGTCGTGCGATCCGCTAGCGGGACTGCCAAGCCTTTGTGCGATCCATTAATAGGGTTGTTGAGCCATAGCGCCGACCTGTTAGCGGAATGCCTAACCCTAACCTACCGGACCGTTAGCGGAAAACCCAACACTAGTGCGCCGGCCCTTAACCGACCAACCTCATGCCCTAACCGTTTGACGGAACAACCGGCCCTTGTGTCCCAACCTATTAGCGACTATGCCTACCCCAGTACACGTCCGTTAGTGGATTGCCTATCCCCTAGCCGACGTACCCTAACCTGTTATAAGCTGACCCTAATGCTAACCCTGTCGGTAACCGACTACCCAACTACTACCCAGGTCTATAGACACCACCCGTGCCCAGTGAGGTGAGCTGGACCGACGAGCCATACTTGTACCCTGACCAAGCCCCTTAGCCAGAACGGAAGCCTAAACGGACTCGACGTGCCGACAACCTCAGCACCGACCTACAGACAACAACAGAACCGGCCGTTTTCGAGTTTAATCAGCGAAATGGTCACCCGACTGGTGCGGGTAAGGCTCAGCACCGACACTTGACTAAGCAACCGTGCAACCGTTACCACGATACAACACCAGTAGCCAATAGCCTTAGCAACCGTTAACCATCCGATTACCTCAAGGCCCCAGCAACCCGTAGGCACCCGACTTTACCCGTTAAACGTAAATGGTTTCGTGACAAAATCAAAATGGCCAAGTCATAGACACACTGGGTCTCGGCAGTGCTCGGTCGCAGGGCACCGACCGTTTCCGTTCTACCCTATGCCCAGTCACCTGAAACACACCGACGCCCTATCACATCCCTATCGGCACTGATTGGTACCGATTTGTGCCAACCGTTACTAAATACCCCCAAACCACACGAGACAAGGCCGACAATTACCGGACACCCTGACTCGCACCCGCAGACACCGACCTGTAACCAATGGTGCCGACTGGTGCCGATGCATACCAACCCATAACCAACAGTGCCGACTGGTGCCGATACACATAGACTCGCACCGATTGGTGCTGACCCGCACCGACTAAACCCGACTACTTCCGACCGTTACCACTTACACCCAAGATTTGCTGACCAATGCCAACCTTTGCCGATCACACATGAAACCTGCCGACCCCTGCCTTTTGTTACCAATCGCATACAAACATGCCAATTAGGGTCGAAACCCAATGACACTGTTGCCCACGACCTATACTGTCCCGACACCGACCAAAACCCTGAATCATGTCCCGATCTATAACTTAGCATTAGGGTCAGCTTATAACAGGAAAGTTAGCTTATAAATTTTAAATAGGAAAGTTACCTGAAATAGTAACTAACACCTAATTGTTCACAGGACCCAATTAGGGAGTAGAGGACCTGCCCGAACCTACAGACCGGACTTAGATAATAAAAGGTGAGGGACCCGTCTTGTTTAATTGTTTACTTGTTTACTTACTGTCCACGTGCTACTTGCCTATTTGTTCATGTAACAATTTACCAATTATGTTAAATGGGCAAGTGTGTATTTTATCACACTCACCCTAAATAATGTTATCCTGTGTGAATAACTTGTGCATGATTGTAAGCCATATTTATTGGCTGAGCTGGGCCCTTGCCCTTCGTTATCGGCCAATCCGAGCCAGTAAAGGACTAGGTCGGGACGCTGGTAACCTTGGGATAATGTTTGGTGTACTCGAGTATTACCTTGAAGTCAAGTGGAGAAATGGCCAATGAAATGAATGAGTGAACAATGCAAAGGGGTTTTCTAAAACTTTATGGAGGGATAAGGAGGATGGTAGGCGAAATAAATGAAATGGCTCTCAATGAGCAATTGTACAGAACTGTATCCTTTTACTGAAAGTGTTACTCTTTACTTGTCCACAAATAGTGGAATACGTGATTCATGATACTGATACATGACCCCATTCAACGGGCTTACGTGATTGACTGTTTACATGCCTTTTCTGGAAAATGCTACATACTTATTTACTGTTTACCGAGACACTCACTAAGCATTAGGCTTACTCCTTTAATTTTTTCCCCTCCCAGGTTAAAGGCTTGACGGTGATCGAGTTTTGTGGATAAATCTCTACAGGCGGACTTTTAATATACTAGGTACTTGTAAATTGTTGTATAGATCTAGGGTTTGAATTTAGATTCGACGTGTAAACTTGGATATGTATAAGTTTAAATTTTCTTAAATATGAATTATCAGTTATTTCGTGGGTTTTATTCAAACAAATCATTGAGTGATTGAGTAAGTCTCGGCGAGAGTCGGGCAGGCAGTCCGCTAATCCCTCTGGTTCGCCTTTGGGGAAATTGGGGCCGCCACAGGGTCTCACATTTTCACTGTAGCATAGCAGATTAAAACTTGCCAAATAGTAACCTTGTTGCAAGTTCTCTCTTTATTTAGACATGCTTAATATTATATTTATCGAAACTTTTCACCTTTTGGAATGAAGATGAACTTGTTGTAGTTTTGATATAAAGTAGTTAGATGTGATTATATTCTCCATGATTTTTCTAATTTAAGAACTTGTGCTTTCTACTTAGGGTTTTTTGATCATCAACTATGAATTATTTGATGACTACTGAGCAATAAAAGTTGCCTTCATATAGATCTTAGTTCTTGAACACTAACCTCATTCTCACAAAAGTAATGAATATAGTTGGTTGGAATTTTATCCGATAACTTCATTGAGCTATTTTAACTTGTGTCTAAACTTTTCTCTATGAAAATAGGTTAAGGAGGATTCAAGGAGTTGAGAAACTAGTGAAAGTTACTTCCAACAATTACATGTTCATTAGTGAAAGTGAGAACATGTTTTATGAAGTTCTTTCCTTAGCAAATAATTGGAATAAGAAAATAATTGATCTAACTAACTTCTAATCTTAAAAGATTCTAATCCCTAGGAACCTCTTACTTAATCTTTAAATTAACTCATTCTAACTTATTAATTTCCTTTAACTTTACTTCTTGTTATTTACTGCCTAATATGGTTGGTTCCATCTCCTAAAATGGCCAGTTTTACTGCCTAATTAGTGTAGCCGGTTCTATTGCCTAACTATGATTTTTATGGCTGGTTATATCGCTTACTCACTCACTCTCTTTCAGTATTTTTTTTTTTACATTTACTATGGCCAATTGTACCACCTATTGCTTATCATTAATTGTTTGTCTAGATAAGTGGGTTCGACTCTAATGCTTTATACTTGTTGATCGGAATACTTGTGATAAAGGATAATTAGATAAAATTTGGTATACTAAACCCAACTAGTTATGTCCCTCTAAATGTGTTTATTCTGCCTTTTCATTTACTTTTCATGGATAACTGGTAGATAGCTTGACATAGTGCATATGTTATAGATATCAACGTTGTAGGGTTCTGTCAATTAAAGTAGCCTACACTTGCTTCATCCTTGAGTGTATACTACAACATATATTAATTTATGATGAATACAGTCAACTGGAATAGACTTCTAGTTTGAATTGCCTATCACCAGAAAAGGCATACTACAGTTGGTACAAAATAGCAGCAAATTTACATGAGTTCATCCAAGTGATTTGACAATTTGAATGAAAATTAATGCAGCTAAGACTATGAGGTTGATGATGAGCAGCATGTTTCCTAAGAGCCCTAGTCGTGGAAATTGTCTTAGCTGCTACACTAAAACCTCAGGTTGCATCTACAAAATGCCATCTCCTCTTCTGTTGCTAACTTGCTCCCTCTCTGCACTACAGATGTTTCTCTTGCTACTAACTTCTTCATCATCACTTCTATCAAACCAATGAAAATGCTTGCAGTTTGAACAACAAAAATAGAGCTTGTCAGGATTTTTTTCACTCCCCGATATCTTAATTGTTGTCTTGTGGTTACTATAGAAATATCTGTTTTTGATAGAAAAAGATGTCGAAGAATGCCATGATTCTCCCTTTTAGCTTGAAGAAGCCATATTTTTTGATAAATTTTTTCTCCTTCAACTCTAAATGCAGCACAAAGGAATTCCCTTTTTTGCTGCTAAAACTTGCTACTAACAATCAGATTCTTGAGGGTGTAGTTGCAATATGATGTCTATATATAATTCCAACTGAATAAAAAATCTGGCCATTGGACTTTTGCTCGTAGCAATTACGATGGCTGCATAGACCATTACATCTATTTGTTTGTGATGCTTTGAAATTTCTAAATTGCACTTACACTCCTTCTACCTTACTAATCATTTCAATTTTTTTAATGATTTTAATGTTCTACTAATACAAGGAATAAAAGGGTATTCATGAAATAAAAATTTCATCTCACTCATGAAATTATTATTTTATTACTATTTTGGACTGATTTGTTACCAAAACCTCAAAAGCAGCAGTGTTCAGTGAAAATTTTTAAACTTGAGGGGATGTCAGTGCAAGTGCTAGAAACCTCAGAGGAGGTTTGTGAAATTATCCCTTTTGTAAAAGTATATTAGAACTTGCAAAATTCTTAATTGAAGTTGTCAATAGAGTTTTCTGGGAATCCATGGAGAAGGTAAAGTGTGGAGATGAATTAGAGGATGTTATAATATTCCACATTAATATTTTAAGGGTTTCCAATCATATCTATAAGATCCCGGCCCACTCCACTCATTGCGAATTAGTTTTGAGATAAAAGTCTAAATTATTTATCCTAGTATTAGAGTTGGTTCTTGAGTTTGTTATCCTGTTTGGGTTTGTATTGCATTTGTTTGTTACCTACTTTATTTCACCCGTGACTTGGGTTTGTCTCTACTTTTTCTATTCACTTGAGTCTATTTGCCAAGTCATGTGCCTTGGGTTTGTTTGTTATCCCATTTGAGTTTGTAATGGGTTTGTTTAGTACCCCATTTATTTTACCCATGACTTTGTTCTTTGTCTACTATTTTAAACTCATTTGTCAAGTCACTTTTGAGAGGATTTTAGAATATCCCACATTGATATTTCAAGAATTTCTATACACATATATAAGATTTTGGATCACTCTACTCATTGCTAATTGGTTTAAGATGAAAATCTGAATTCTGTATCAAAATATATACCCATAATCCAAATTCTCCTACAAACACTTCCATATGAGCACAAAGAAAACTCAATGAACTTTCGGAATCCATTTGTTTTTTCAATTTAAAAAAATACATTCCTCAAATTTGAAAAAGAATTGTTATGACGATGTGGCATTTCCTACCTGGACATGTACATGAGATGTGATACGCCAGTGATCTAAAAATTAGTGATACACATCATTACTCTCCATTTTAATGCCTTACAATTTGCATGCCTATTCAGCTTTCACATAAAATGTAACCAAAAAAAAAAAAAAGAAAGAAAGAAAGAAAAACGAAGGAGGGGGAATTTTCTACAATTTCTTCTTGGATAGTTTTTTAGGATAAAAATGAAAAAAAAAGGTCTTAGAATTGCCTGAATTGTTAATGCTTTCTATGAATCTTTGTTTTTAATGAACATTTTGCGTGTACTTTTTGGATAAATTTTTGGACGCATGGTGAGGGCTGACAGTAGCTCGTTAGTCCTTTTGCTACCTGTTGAGAACACCATTATGCGAAGAGTTTAGAAATTGGTACTTTTTCAGTTGCTTCCACAAGCTGCCAGTACTTGAAGAGAAGATGATCTAGTCTACGCATGTGGAATCTGCTAAGAAGAAGGGTGGCCTTTGGGATCAAGACAGCACCCATAGAAAATCCTTTTCTAATACCATTTTCCAGATTCTGAAGAAGGTTGAACCTGGTCAGAATTATATAGCAGAGGAAAAAATGAGAATAATATCTACAATAGATGCCTAAAGGAGTAGATACTGATCCAGTATCATCTACTCTCCCTCCAGTCGTGTCCCTTATTACCTCCGAACTGTAATTGTCTACACCAACCAGAAACCAACTCAAACTGCTAAGATTAATAGCTGGCATAATTAAACCAAACTTCCATTTTCGACTATACTCAAATTTTAGTGGCAGTTTACTTGTTTAAGGTATAGAGTAATTATTTGGTAGTTTTTTGTCTTAGCAATTTCCTATTTACCAAGTATTAGATGACCTATATGTATAGGGCGTCTATTTAACAAGTTTCGGAAGAGCCTTGGTTATCTGTAAAGGTAATTTTGCCTCAATTTTATGCCAGTCTCAATATGAGAGTCAGATGTATTTTATAAGTTTGTGATTATTGAATACCTCTTCTCCTACATATTTTTATATGTATCAAATATGCTTCCGTTATGCATTTTTAGTTGCTAAAAATAGAATATTGTAGTTAAATGCTGAGAAGTATTCAATATTATGTTTAGCTTTACAGTAATTAATTAGATTACTAGGATTTTTTTCTGTAATGACTAAGTCTTCTTCTGCTAAACATATGTACGGAAAGAATGTCAGATTTTTTACAATATCCCCAAAAGCACAAATAAGTTTGTATTGACAACATCAAGTTGAAAATGACAGATCAAAGGGAATAAGTAGGAAGTACTGAATGCAAAATAAAAGATTGACAAAAGGTGACCACTCAAGTTCTACCGTTTCGCACTCTTTTCATTTGGCCCCATATCATGACCAGATTCATTCAGGTACAAGATGATAGGCTGGCTTAGCTTATAGAACGAAAACATTTGTAAAAAATAAAATGCAATCAGTGCTTACTGATCACATAAACAAATCTGCAAAAAAGAAGCTCTATAAATAGTGCCATTGAGGCTGGGCAAAAGCATGGGATGAATTAACAAAGCATCAGATGTCCTCTAGAGTTCCCTCAAACACTTCACTGGGGGCAAATGCTTCTTTCCTTGCCTCAATTAGGGCCAAAGAACTTTGCCTACTGAAGTGTTTGGGGGAACTCCTGAGTCCATGTGATACGTATAATGGCAACTATTTTGGCATATTCAGCCATCTTGTAATAAAGTAAGCTTCCAAAGTTTTGTTGTTATCTTCAAATTTTCTTCATAGCTGATGAGCTTAAGCGAGCATTAGGATTGTCAAAAGTAATAATTCATGCGAGTTGTTTATATGTTTTCTTGCATTTTCTTTATTTATTCCTTCTTGCATGGTAGAGACGAGTTGTATGAAGAAAACTGCAAAAAGAAAAGAGCGAGGAACTTCAATTAGCAAATAACCTGTAAATTACTAGTTCAAATCATTTAAAGCCTATGTTCATTATTAGCCGCATTTTGATATTAATTAGCATGTCTAGTTTCTAACTAATGCTTTAGATGGATTTCAAAGACAATATCCAAAATGAAACAGAGGAAAAACACAATTTTTTTCAGTACTGTGCAACAACTACCATTGTTTAAAGCTTATGTATAGTTTGTTGCAACTGCAAAAAATCTTGGCAAATGCTGCTCAAAGATCAAAACAAAAGAGTTTTTAGTTGCAATTCCTTTCAATTTGTCTTACGAATACACCCCCTGCCCCCCGGGGGCCCAGGTGTCTGAATGGAATATTGGCAAGGCTACAACAGTATTATGTACTTAAAAGGGAATTGCAAGATTTATAATGCTGGTTAAGAATCCAGATACTCAGGTATGCGTAAGTAGTTAACTGTAATTTTTGTAATTACAAAGCTATGTGTAAGCAGAAGCTGGTTAGTTCGATACGGTATGTTGAACTGTGACTACTTATCTATGTACATATTCACATTACTTCGAGATAATCAAGAAGGTTACTAGTACCCTTACAGTCTCTCATGTGTCACCTGTTAAGGTTTTTGAATTATTTTATTCTTAAACAGAATTCATTAATGTTATCTAATGATTATCTGCTAGTTTAATATAAATATCTAAGTCCTTGGGTTTTAGGCAAAAATAAACTAACTCATTGAAAAGCATATCTCGACAGAACTCGTTACACTTTAATATTTCTATTAGTTATACATGATAACAGCAGATATTGTCATCTACAAAGTGTTATTGTACATAGATTGCCATAAATTTACATATGTAAAGATAAAAGTCGTATATTTTTATCCTCAATTATGTAGTTTGCGTGCATAGCACAGGACTAGAGTTAGTATTGTACTATTTATAACCCCATCTTGGTGCCTAATGATCATTCCTATATTTTTCTCCAGAAACGGACCTCGTTTGGTATACCTCTCAAAATAAGTTGTTACTTCAGATAAAGGGAATCTGTTGTCAATTTTCCGGTGTCTCCTACGTTGGACGATTTGAAAAGCGAGGAATCCATCTTCCTATGAGGAGGGCAAAACCAGTATTTACCAGGTGATTATTCAGGCATAATGGTTGCTTACATTGACTGCTCAAACTTTGCTTTTTTCACTCAAAGTGAATTCCGGATACCAGTTCCAATTTCATGGCAATTTCCCTAGGCATCTTGCTATAAGCTTATCCTGGATTGTCTTCTTTCGGTAATCCGAGTCTCTCTGGCAGGGAAGCATTATTCGTGATGTGTAGGCAATTTTATTCATGGGTTTTCCATCTATTTTGGGTGCAAAACAAACATGGAGGCTGAGGCGCTTTCCCTTTTAGAGGTTTTGAAGCTGTGTCTTGATCTACAACTCCAGCCCGTGATCCTACAGATGGACTGAAAGATTTTGATCAGCTTAGTTTGCAATACATTAGCAATTTCATGGAAAATTCGTCTTAGTGTAATTCATGAAATTCAGAGGTTAGCTGCACATGAATTTTTTTCTATTAAACATGTGTAGCTGCATGCCGGCAGCAAATGGCTGAGGAGGTCTTGGTTTAAAGTTGAAGCTCTAGAAATTACTCCCTCCCTTTTTTTTTAACTGTCGTTTAAGGTTTTGCACACCAATTAAGAAAATTTTTTCATTGCTTAAATCTATGCACTACTTTCCTTTTGTACCCCTCATTAATTGTCCAACTCACCCATGTTTTCTCTCAACAGAGTAATAAATGGTACTTTTTTTATTGTTTCTCTCACCAATGTTTTCCCCACCTGGAAGGCTCATGGTAAAGAACCCTGCATTGGAAAAATGAGAGATAAAAGGGTAAAATTGGAAAAAAATAATTAATACTGCATGGGACTTATAAAACGACAGATAAAAACACATTGGAGCAAAAACCTTAAACGACAGTTAAAAAAAAAGGGAGGGAGTATATATTTTGGTTAGATTTTCCTTCCTATTTCATTTCTCAAGTCTCACCCCTTCCTAATGTAAGTGGCAGATGCACTCGCCAACATGTATGATTTGAAGGCCTTTCAATCACATTACTGGCCTTAGTATCAAGCTGGATAGGGCGCATCTTCCTTGTACATTAGGTTTATATGGTTATGTGATTGTTTATGGTAAGCGAATAGTACTTTTTTGTTTTCTTTATTGCTTATTTTGCATTCTCCTAAGGCAAGGCTTACTCCCTTTTTGAAAAGTGCATTAATGACATAATGGAGAGGGGATAAAAATCTTAACTGCAATACGAGAGTGAATAAAAATGACTACTCTCTCACATGTATCATTCGAATAGAAGGAAAACTACGACTATCTAAGTGTAAAAGCCTAAAACTCTATTGGACAATAGCTCCAAAGCAAAGAAGATTCGAACCCTTTGAACTCCAAGGATGCTAATGCATCGGCAACGGCATTAGCCTCTCGAAATATGTTGGCAAGATGACCTTGACATTGATGCAAAAGTAACCTTATATAAACAATAATATGACAAAGAGACCATTTACCAGGCTCCCTAGAAGAATTGAAGCAAACAAGCACATGAGAATCGACCTGCCCCTCTTCATTAGCGTTTCGAATAATAAATTAAGGCTGGCACCCCTTCTTAGTGTTTTGCCCAAAAGAAAAAGAAAAACTAATGAATTAATCTTACTACATTCCGTGTATACGTTGACGGGTCTAAAGGATGCCACATCATCTATATATAAATTTAAACGCCAAATTTCGTATATATGACATCCATCATTTAGACTTGCAAATGTATATACTATCAGTAGATAAAAGATTTACTCAATAAGAATAGGGTTAATCTTTCCTATACTATTAGAATATACACTGATGGGACTAAAAGCTTGTCACGTCATCATAATAGTCTCTTCGATTTCAGAACATGTGATTTATGCCATATTTGGCACACCTAAGTGTAGACAGCCTCCTAAATTATTATTATTATTGGTACTTAAGTGTTTCTGTAAAAGTAGTTTTCTTAATTAATATCGGTCAAAACGTTTCTTTTTTCTTCCACCAAAATATAAGGATCAAGCTCCTCTCCAGTGAACCCTCTCTCCATTTCCCTCGACATAATCTTTGATACAAAACAAGTGTCATTACAAGTCGAGGACGACTAAGATTAGTTTTTTCTAACTGAGGATTCCAAATCTTGGTTGGGTAGTTCATTCTTGTTGTTAATTTTTGGCCATTATCCACTAAGGAAACTCCTAAATTTTTTCCTAAATATCAAGTTGTTTCCAAACTTCAACTTGTTGTCGATCTTTTTAGATTTTTTTTTTCTTTTTGAGGCTCTCCAAAATTAGCTAAGAAAAGCTTTAGCATTGCATCCTGACACGTGTCGAACCTGTGCAATAATAATAAATAAACCTAATTGCCAATAAGAGTAGCCAAAACTCAATTCTAGGTACTAGAGTAGGGACTCTTGATATGCAATAGGTTATTTAATTCACCTGACTTTGAAGAACTTGCTTAATCTGATATATCAAAATTGTAGAATTATGAAAAATCACTAATTTGTACATAGTGGCAAATAGGATCGTCTCCACAGGACTTGGGAAAAATTTGTTTCCTTCCAAGTAGAATTATGGGGGGATTTTTGAGAAAATGAAGAAATAACTAAAGCTTAAATAACAAAGCAAATAACTGAAGTAAGAGGAATTAAATTAATGACAGACGAATTCTAGCCAAAGATCCAACTTCTCAGACACAGTCCATATATCCGATCATCAATGCAAGGTCAATCGATTTAATTCATTAATAGGTTGGTTATAGTCGTCAACAAACACTGACAACCAACTTTTCCTTAGTTCATTGATAGTTAATGTACGACCATTAACTATCCCTAATCAGAAAATAACTCTAGGTATGACTACAGAATTTAATTTTCCAATAGCATTAAGAATTAGAAAAGCCCAAACCCTAATCAATAAACACGCTACGAGGATTTATTTAAATTAGATTGCACGTCCCCCTAACGTTAGTTACCCCTAATATTAATCAATTAAACAATTACTGATTTAGCGGATTAAACTGGCAATAGATTATGAAGTTAATCTGAATATCGGGCGCCCTTGACATTCAACCAACAAAATAATCACAAGAACATAAAACAAAGAACACGCAAATACTAAGGAATTAAACGAGCGGAAAATAAATCAGTTAGATCTCACAGATATTTTGGACTATCGTTGAGTTGATCTTTGACTAGACGAAGAAATTTAGTCACGCATCGCGCAGAAAATTCTACAAACGATTGCAAGGGAAAATATCAAAGCCATCTATTGTTTTCCAAAATGAAAATAGCGAAGAAAGGGAAAGCTAGAGAACTATCGCTAGCTCTCGTGTTTTTCCATCCAAAGTCTCTACTGAAGCCAAAGGAATAATGAAACTACTAATCACCAGGGCCTAGTATGCTTCACGCTGCCCAAGCCCTTCCTTTTTCGCCAACGAAAACTAAAAACTATAATAACCTAGATTCCTAATAATTTCCTAATAGAAATCAAAGACTATCACTTTCCTAATCTAAAAAGATTTCCTACCAAAAAGACATTACGATAGCTTCCTAATAGAAATCAACTACTAAATAGCAAGAAGAGAAAATCTATTCCAACACAATTTAGGATTCTGCAATTCTTTGGAAACTCCTAGCACATGAAATCCCGATAATCCAGACCTGGAAACATAGCTTAGGCACACCCACACCTAACTGTCAAAAGGTCTTCTGGAAAATTGATTTTCAGCTCCTTTTTCTACCTATTCCTGCAATTATCCCCAAATACAAAAACTAAGTAGAATCCACCAAATAGTGCAATCTTTAGCCCGAACAATTAGGAAATATTAACGAAATAAACCACTAAAATGTACCCTATCAATCTCCCCCACACCTAACCTACACTTGTCCTCAATCATATCCCAACTCAGAAACGCAATCAAAATTCCGAGCAATTCATAGTATGTCATACCAATAAAGGCATCCCACATTCTCCAACAATTTCATGAAAATCAGAATATATCAAATTGACAAACCTCACAAAGAATTTAGTAGATGCACTTATTCACTCCAAGGTGCATAGGATATAGAATAGCACTCAAATCAATGCAATGGAATGACATTACCATAAGTTTGCTCATATATCACATCTCCACCACTCAACCATGAATCAAATGCACAAATTCAAGGGATTTCCACATGGTTGTAATGGGGTTCAGGTAAAGGTAGGATAAAAAGGTAGATGAATGCATAAATATGTCAAAGATAATGCCAAAAATTCAATGCACATTTTCCTTGCAAATTTGCACTTCCAAAACAAAACAGCACATCTATCAACCCGATGAGTGAAAACAAGTCTTGGCACTTGCCATAATCAAAATGCAAGAAAGGAAGCATGTTGTACCACGTTTTCTTCTTTTTTTTTTTCCATTTTTTTCTTTCTCTTTTTTTATTTTTTCCTCTTTTTTTTTTTGAAAATGAAACAAACATCTCTGAAAGCACCTTAATTTGCTACACTCGCATTCCAACTCATTGTCTTACAAATAATATACCCAAGATTCCATGCAATGAAATTAAAGCACTTCTTCAACATAGTGGTGCAAAAAGAAAGTCTAAAAAGAGATCTTAGGCTAACAATTATAGTTATAAAACAAAGAAAAGGGTTAAAGGCTCAAATTGGCTTACTAATGGTAAATAAAATAAAGTCAGATTTTTTTTCGATAGTCAAAAGTGGCTAATCCTAAATGCCCTCGTCATCTTTTATGCATCAAATTCAATTAAACATGGTCTTGACATGTATAACAAAGCAAGTTCTAGAATGACAAAACTATGTGTAATATCACTCAACAAATGAAAAATAGAGCAACTTTAAGATGGAATGCTCACTATCAGTAGAGCAACTTTAAGATAGAATGCTCACTATGAGACCCAAAAATCTCACAAGTGGTTAGAAATTAATGTCAAATCCAACATATTCATCAATTAAATCCATTATCAAGAAGAGTAGAAAACCCAACAGCATGAACTCACTACTTGTGCCCACATCTTGATTGCAATCATCTTTGTTTAAAACAAAGAAAAACTAATAAGGGAAAGAAAATGCAGAACAACAACTAAAAGCATAGCTAACCCTCTGCCACACCTAAACCTTGCATTGTCCCCAATGTAAGAAAGAAAGAACAATAACAGAAGTAAAGGAAACAATGACACTTCCCTAAACAAGGAGGAGGATGTAATGATGCTAAGGCTCAGGAGGAAAAGGAGGCGTAGTGGATTAACAACAGCAGAGTGGTGGGGCAGCAACGGTGGGCCATTGGACAGTGGACTGATAGTTGATGAACCAGTAATGTGCAGCGATGATGCAGCAGTTGGATGGGGAAGAAAAAGGAAACAAAGGAAAAGAAAAGAAAGAGAAAATGAAAGAAAGTGAAACGGGAAAAATATAAGAAAAGAAAAGGATAGGGTTTCGGAAGAATTGGTTTTTTTTTTTTTGGCACCACTGCGTTAGGCATGGGCACGCCTAACTGCCCACGAATCTTCTAACCAATCGTCAAAACTTGAGTTCCTTAGGCGTGACCACAAGGCCCTGGCACGTGTAACTAGTGCTGAGTCTTCTGCCGAAGCGACTGAATTTTATTCCTTAGGCGTGACTATCGCGCCCCATTTTTCGAAAGGAAGAGGGAGAAACCTCGTTGTTTCAGGTTTTTAGTTCGAAAAAGGCTCTTTAGTTAAAAAAAAAATTAATCTTTGATCTTTGAAAAATTACAATAAAAGAAATGGGTGATGGGACTAAAAAAATGCGACGATTTGAACCCAAAACAAAAGTCTAGAAAAGGGTTTTTAGAAAAATTTGGAGTCACCACTTGGTATAGAGTTTAGGTGTGCCAAGTCACCCAAAAAATTTTTTAATTAATGAAAATAAACTAAGAAAACCCTTTTTTAGATGACTCCAGGTCTTTGAAAAACTAGAGAAAAAAGGTTCGGGGGTCACGGTTGAATGAAAGGAAGGCAAAGATTCGATGTTACTCGTCTCTAAGGCACCCTTCTAACCTAGCCAAAGCTAGTTGCGTGATTTAGTTAAAAATTTCCTAATTCTAACTTTAAAATTTATCACATTTGGATGTTATCTATATGAATGCAAAACCTAAACCTAATGTTGGGTCAGACGGGGGGAAAATGTCTCCTTGAGATTTGATTGGAATTGACACATTAATCCAGGAATATTGCTTCCAGTTTTTTCAACCAAAAACACAAATAAAATAATCAGAGACGGCAGGATCAATTTCAAGGCATAAATACTATCATTCAGATCATATCAAGACAAGCTAGACCCAAAAGGGTCGAATCTTAAGCATCAACGTCACCAAATAGAAAGAAAAGGAAAGGAGAAGAACTGTTAGACAAGAAACGCGGGTGGTTATGCGAACTAGCCAGCGCAACTACTCCGCGTTTCTTCACATCTTCAAACATTCAAACGGAAACGCGGAGTGTTACACGGGCCACTCTGCGTAAGAACCCCGCGTTTCTTCACACTTTGAAGATGTGAAGAATATTTTTCCAGAAATTTTTACAGAAAATACAACAAAATCAACACAGAAACATCAAACGTCTGATTTTAAACATAAAAAAAAGTCTATGAGCCTTACCAAGGTTATATAAACATAACATACTCATACAACCACAAATAACCATCATCAACCAGTATAAAGAACATAGTCAAGACTTTGGTTCCACCAAAAGGTCACATTTTTTAACAAGATTTTCATTCAAAAGACAGATATGAGGATGGGGAGTCGCCTGAGCCTCTTTTCTTACAAAAGGATCGCAAGGAAGAGGTATGAATTTCCGATCAAAGGTGACCTCTTTCTTTGCTCCCGAAGTTGACTTCTTATCAACTTGAAGGCCGGATTTGAAGGTTTTGCAGTGGTTTTCTCGGATGGAATTCTTCTCAAGAATTGTTCCTCTATATCTCAGGTATTTCCAGAAAAAATTTTAGCTATAAACTCCCTAAAACAAAGGAGATTTCGCCCCTTAAAGTAAGCTACCCAACCTAAAAACCCTAAAAAACTTTTCTTCTTCTTCTTCTTGCTCTTTCTCTCCTCTTTTTTTTCGTTCTTTTTTTTTTCTCTCAACTCTCTTTTCTAAACCAACTCAAGCCTCTTTCTTTTTCTTCCTTTCAAAAAACCCTATCATGCATTATTTATAGCCACTCTACCCTGGAACCAATGGCTTGGATACTTTGGGGGTTTTTGTGGTTAATCTTGATCATTAGATGGGTTTTGTTTGTGTCTTAAGGATCAAGGGTGATCTTGGCATTAACTAAATCGATTACTTGATGATAAAGACACAAAATTACAGCTGGTAATGAGAGAGAAAAGGCTTGGAAAAATTCACGCACGTATTTTTTTTTCATCTCTGATCTTGTTACGCGGATCACTTCGCGTAATAGGTCCGCGTTTCATTTCTGAGACCCTTTTTTTTTCATAAAACCCTACAAAAATAGGAAAATATGTTAGAATACTCAAAAATAAATAACTAAATACTAATAGATAGAAACAAGATAAAACCATTGAAATAGTCAAAATTTAGTGTCTACAGCTTGCCCCTCTTTGTCTGAGTTTCGAAAAACTCTAGATAAAGACGTAGACACCAAATGCTTACCTGGCTCCTCTGAATTGTATCAATTGAAATATCAATAATAAAAGATAGAAGGGTGCCTGGCGGAGGTTGACACTCACCAATAGGAATTGGAAACTAATGGATTTTTTTTTTTAATATCGAGAAGGGGAGATAGGAGGGCGCCCGGTAGAGGCTGAGACTTACCAACAGGAATTTAAATATCAAGAAGGGGGATAGAAGGGTACCCGGCGGAGGTTGAGACAGCAACCAACATGAATTTAAAATATCAAGAAGGGGAGATAGAAGGGTGCCCGGCGAAGACTGAGACTCACCAACAGGAATTTAAAATATCAAGAAGGGGGATAGAAGGGTGCCTGGCGGAGGCTGAGACAGCAACCAACATGAATTTAAAATATCAAGAACAGGAGATAGAAGGGTGCCCGGCAGAGGCTGAGACAGCAGCCAACATGAATTTAAATATCAAGAAGGGGAGATAGAAGGGTGCCCGGCAGAGGTTGAGATAGCAACCAACATGAATTTAAAATATCAAGAAGGGTGCCCGGCGGAGGCTGAGACTCATCAACTGGAATTTAAAATATCAAGAAGGGGGATAGAAGGGTGCCCGGCGGAGGCTAAGACAGCAACCAACATTAATTTAAAATATCAAGAAAGGGAGATAGAAGGGTGTCCGGCGGAAGCTGAGACAGCAACCAACATGAATTTAAAATATTAAGAAGGGGAGATAGAAGGGTGCCTGGTGGAGGCTGAGACAGCAACCAGCATGAATTTAAAATATCATTTTGAACCTAGTCTATTCAATGGCACAAGCTTGAACGACTGGTAGGTGAAACGTAAATATACCTCAAATTTAGATGATAGGTGAAAATAAAACATTCATAATAAAGACCCTTTTTCAAATTCTCTTTAAAGATAACTCTTAGGGGAATTGCTGAAAAGGAGAGGATCACCATCGCTTTTTAAAACTTGCCCCAGTGTCAACTGGATCGTTAATCCTGCAGAAATCATAAAATTTTAACCAATTAGTCTATGTCTATGGAAATTCAATTTTTTCTTTTTCTTTTCTTCTTTTTTTTTAATCATAAAGTGCAAATTCTCTTGGGATCACAACTGTTAGCCACTAAAATGACTAAAACGTATCAGAATCATGCGATAAAATACATTCATGAGATATTTGTGTTCATGAAATATTGCTTGTTCTCAAATGGTAGGAAGTTTTCATCAAAACAAACTGTGGGATTGAAATAAACCATGCGGTCTTGGAAATCCAAATCCTCATAAACCAGGCAAAACATTATTATGCAATTATTTAATGTGCATCAAGTACTCATAATATCAAGTAAAAGAGAGACAATTATATCTCAATTTTAACAATTCAAACTTGATTTTTCACTTTCACCAAATTTTGCAATCAAACGACTCATATAGTCAATTCAACCTTGCCTTTTCCACAGTTTTCTCAGATTTTACTGCTAAAAAGGATTTGCTAAAACACATTTTCTTACCCAAATTGCAATAATGCCTATCGACGTGAAAATCAACACTTTTAGGTGAAGACTGACGGTTACTCGACATATGCCTTCTTGCTCAAATAGTAAAAACGTCATTTGACGCAAAAATCAACACTTTTAGGTGAAGATTCCCGGTTACTCAACATTTTCATTGTTCAAACTGCTTTGCATACTCGTAATTCAAGTACCGTTTTACCTGAAAGTTAACATTTGTAGATGGTAAACTTCCGGTTACTTAGTACTAAAATCATTGGAGTAGAGCTTTAGTTCCACTTTGCTTCTTTTTCTCTCTTTCTTTTTTCTTTTTTTTTAGCATATCAATTGAAAAAGGATCATTTGCCAACTATATCAATCATTTTCTTGTAAAATCCAATAAAAGAAGAAATCTCATTTAATAGGAAAAAATTAAGGCATAGTTTTCCCTATTTGACAAAACATATTTTCTAAAATGCCAATGTCTTAATCACATAACAATTATTTCCGAATAAGATGGAAAAATGATTTTTCAAATCGTGCGGCCTTTATTACAAAAAGATGAAGGCAATTGCAACCTAATGATTTGGACATTTGCACCCTTTTTGAATCAAATTTCAAAAAATAAATCAATTATGGGGCAAATGTGTAATTTAGATAAAGTTTTTTTTTTTTTGAAAAATTTTGGCAGAGTTTCCCCTATAACTGGATGAAACTCCGTGCCAGTAACCCAAATTTGCAAACACATTCAACACATATAAGCACATAAGAGCCAAATTTAAACAAATATATACATCCTGATGCAGCAATTTAACTAAAAATATTTCTAACAGTTAAACCTATAGCTAAATATCAGAAAGCATGATCAAACATAAAAAGTGAAATAAAGCAAGGATGGGATAAACTGCAAATCAGGGGATGGGTCTATCGTCCCCCTCAGCTCCACCATTACCTCCGGTGGCCTCTGCGATAGGCGGCTTAGGCGGCGGAATGTCGAGGCGTGCCTCTATACGACCTAGTCGAGTGCTCAAAGCCCCCATACGCTCCCATCTCTCGAGCATCTGGGCCTGAAATCCGCCCATAGTATCCATGACAGCCTACCACCCAAACCGTGGTGGAGGTGGTGGTGTAGCAGCAGATGTGCCAGCCTCTCCTCCCTCGGGTCTCGTAGCTCTCTAGGCCGGCTCCCGTCGGGGCTGAACGATGCTTGATACATCTATATGTAGATCCTTCAGCAATGCAATGCTAAACTCAGCCACTGGCCTCAGGGGAGCAGGCGAGATACCAAATGGGATCACCCTCGCCCTGTGGAGAAGAAGTGAGATAAGTCGGGGAAACCCGAAGTGAAATGATGTAGAAGTCCTCCTCGCCGTCGTCATAATGTGACTAATAATAATGTTCGGCAAAGGAATCTTGGCGAATAGTGACTCCTGACAATGGAACATACAATCTAAAAAGTATAGATCGCTTTTCCTTAACTGCCCCTGGCCACTCTTCTTTGAAATGACATTGTAGGCCAGGGTGTACAGAATAGCGCGATAGCGTGCCGAAAAAGATCGAGCCAGTTTCGTCTGGCTCTGGGACCCTCGGAACTCCTCGTATGCGACTCCGAACCGCGCCATGGCATGTGAGGGATCCCACTTCCGGTCAGGTGACGAGAAGTCCTTCTTCAAGTTGATCGCTGGACCCTCGTCACTGCATCCCAGACTCTGAGCTATCGTGCTCCGGGTGATCACTAATCGAACCCTCCTAACAGAGGACTCGATTCTCTCCCCACTATGCCCCTTCTTGTCCTCGATGTTCGCATAGAACTCGCGAACCAAGTCGGGGAAGATCTGGTAGGGCAATGTCAGAATAGGGGCCCACCTAGTGCTGTGAAAACGGCAGTAATCTGGTGGGCAGCGTCCACCTCCGGAGTTATGTGTAGCTCGTATACAAAATCGATGCTCTCTCGAGCCTGATACCACTCCTGGTTCTCTTTAGAGGAGAACCGGGTGGTGTCAAAATCTGGCGGCAGAGGCTGTCTCGGTCGCCGTCTCTCCCTCAACAATGGTGTCTCTGGCTCATTATCCTCACTCTGCGGATGCGGCTCGACCACTACTTTACCTCATGCTCGCGACATAGTACCTGAAACGATAATTTTTAGACGATCAATTCAATAATAATTTCAAACAAATCTGACAAAGCGATGAATAAATATATAAACAAATTGGAAATTCTTGAAAAAATACCAAAAAACAAAATTCCTAAAAACCTGAAGTTCGAACAACTTCTACAAAGTCTTAAAAAAATCCAAAATTCTAAAAAACTTCAATCAATTTTACAAAAGTATAGGAATTTCAAAATTTCTTTGAAATTCAACAAAAGTGCAAAGAACAAAAAGTTCAATAATTCAACAACTTTCCAAAAATCCCAAGAAATTTTACAAGCCCTACGAAAAATTCATGAATTTTACACACAAAAATACCAAAAATCCAAGGTTTCTAAAAAAATTCAATAAATTTCACAAAATTATTTAAATTCTTCAAATTCTAAGAATTCAACAAAATTCCACAAAAAAAAAATCAAAAATTCTAGAATTCAACAATTTCTATAAAACTACAAAGACTCCAACAATTCGATTAATTTCTGCAAAAAGCACAACAATTCCAGAATTTTCCAAAATTCAACAAAATTGTGACGAATTTCAAAACTTCCAAGCTTTCAACAAATTTCCACAAAAATCAACAATTCAGAAATTTTATCAAAATTTCTATAAAAAGTACAAAAATCAAAGAATTCAGTGATTTCTAGTTTTCACATTAATTCTACAACCGTACAAAAGTTTCAATTAATCCCACAAAATTCCAAAAAGGACTAGAAAGTTCCGAAATTTTCTAAAAAAAATAAAAATTCTACAATTTCTACATTTGACCACTCAAACGTGCTCAATTTTAATCCAACAATCATATCAAAGCCTGTTAACAACAATCCGAAATTAAATTCAGATATTAACAAAAATTACACAATTCAAATAAATAATAAATGAACAAATAAAATAAAAAAATAATAAATAAATAAATGGCACATTGCTTTTTTTAATCACATAAACAAGTCTAACAAACATAAGAAACAACAACAATGATCATTATAATTCAAAATCAGAAAATTCAAAAAAAAAAGGAAAAAAAATTTAAATTTTTGGAATCTTAAAAGAAGTAATTTCGTTGGGATTTCTTACCGTAATCACATAGTGGAGTGTCTGAAGAGTGAAATGATGCAAAAAGCCCTGAAAAACAAGCTTGAAATGACCCCTAATCGACCGATTTTAGTTTCAGAAAACCTACCCTAACCCCGAACTTTTGGTGTGCTTTCGTGGTGTTTTGTTCGGATAAAAAGGTTTTAAAAGGCCTATGGATTGTTTTGGTGGTGAATTATGGTGGAAAAAATGGCTTTTATGGATTTGGGGGTGAGTTGCAGGGAGAGAGAAAGAAAGGAGCAGCGAGGAAGGCTTCGCGTTTCTGCGTTTTTGAACTTCTGGAAAAGGTAAACGCGGACCAATCCACGTTACTAGTCCGCGTTTCCATATGAACACAAAATTTTGTTAGATAAGAAACGCGGGACGAAGCGCGGAGTACCTTGCGTAATCATCCGCGTTTCTTTCCAGAAACATGAAGATGCAAAGAAACGCGAGGAGAAACGTGGAGTAATCCACGCAACCTTTCGCGTTACATCCCAGAAGATATGAATTTGTAAAAAACTGCGGGGTGTAACGCCTGGTAGTGTGCGTAAGAAACCCCGTTTCCAAATCTTTCCCAAAAAGCACTTGTCCTTCCCCGATTTTTCAAAACATCTATCTTTATTCATTTTTTATATGCACGCTTCAAAATGGTCTAGTCATGCATTCTAAACATTTGCTCAAAATAAAGCTGGCTTCCTCGATTGGACCGATCGGTCATTTGTCCCTCCTTCTCTGCAAAAGAAAGGGAATGGTGAAAAGTAATAATAATGCCGCCACCGTTTGACCCTTTTATCTTGAGCAGCCCGTAAACATGAGTTCTTAGATGTCGATGAGCGGTGTCAGCTGAATTCCTTTTGTTTTACCGGTGTAGATTCGTTCTATCGCTCCGCTTGCTTCTGAACCTATATCACCCATACTCTCATGGTAATCTAAGAGGATTGTCCTTTGATGAAAGTGTCCTTTTGATGAAGATATCTGCAAGAATTTGTGCAAAGAAAGATTTTATTTTACAATGACATCATAACCATAGAATGAATGCTAAACATGGTATTTTAAATCAATAATAGCCAAAATGGAAGAAAACTTAAACAAATGCATTGCACTTGACCCCTTTGGATGTCGTCCTTTTGGAATTTGTTGCAGGCAAGGGAGTGCTTGATATAAGGTCAACCCTGATAAACATAATTACCGGCTTCCCTTGTCCCAGGAACTTTTCCTTTCTACTTGCACTGTTGCTTTTCAAAACTTGCCTTAGTACCCTTTCAGATTTCCACTGGAGTTGACTGATAAAGGTAGTATAATGAAGTAGACAGATTTAACCCCCAATTTTTGTCAATTCAAACACATTTGTTAAAATGGTAGCATCAGTGAGACAATCCCTTTTGACAAAATTCAGAGAGAATGTATTTGCATCATCTGCCTTTTGATCAAGAAAGTTCCTTCAGAAATTCTGCAAGAGGCGGAGGTCAGTGACGTTTTGATTTTTGTGACGGGGTTTGGTAAGGTATAAAAAGAGGGCAAAACTCGAATGCAGATTTTAAGAAGGGTTTTAAACAATCCTGAGATCATATTTTCAAAAAAATTGCCCCACTTTAGCTCTAATCAGGTTTTTTCTTTTTCTTTTTTTTAGAAAATAAATGAAAAAAATTGCCCCAATGTGGGGTTTGCGATTCTCAAGGGGGTTGCAGAATGAAGTGTCATTTTCTTTCGAGGGCTCAAATGGAGAATTTAGGAAGGAATTGTTTAAACGAGAAAGAAGAAGGCTGGCCTTTTAAACCACCTTTTTGCAAACATTTCTTAAGAAACTTTGTTTAATCATATGAAAAATCTTTTACACATGTCTGAATTGATTGGTTGACGAAAAATCTGCCCGTCCATCTCCATGAGAACCAATGCTCCTCCAGGTAACACCTTTTGAATAATGAACTGCCCTCGCCAATTCGGAGCGAATTTCCCCTTAGCCTCTTCTTGTATCGGAAGGATTCGCTTCAAAACCTTGTCCCCCGCTTCGAACATGCGAGGTCTGACTTTCTTGTTATAAGCCCGAGCCATCCTCTGCTGGTAACATTGTCCATGACAAATGGCATTCAACCTCCTTTCATTGATCAAAGACAGTTGCTCATGGCGTTGCTTAATCTATTCGGCCTCCTTCAACTGAGTCTCCATCAGAAAATGCAAAGACAGGATCTCGACCTCGGCAGGTAAAACTGCTTCCATACCACACATGAGTTAATAGGGAATTGCTCCAGTAGAAATCCTGATTGCAATTCTACATGCCAAAAAGGTAGTTTCTCGTGCCAATCTCGGTGTGTTTCGATCATCTTACAAATGGTGACATCCAAGTTCATGAGATATCAGAATTTTCGTCCATCAAATTCCAAAATGGTGACATCCAAGGGTCAAAGGTTTTTATTTGTCATCTAAGAGCAAATAAAATAAATGTGCTAAAGTAAAATGAGTGGAACATAACTGAAGGACAAAAGAGAAATTTCATTTCATTTGGCAAAGAGCAAGATGACAGATGGTACCATGGAAGCATAATTAAAGGCATAATTTTAAACAAGCAAAAAGTAAAATAACAAGTGCATTGTTTTTGAAGACATGATTGATATTAAAGAATGATTCATTTTTTAAGGACAATCCCCTCAGATTTACCGAAACCTCCTCCGAGCAGGCAGATAATCTGTAGCCCAATTTTGCATGGTCTCTTGAGGAATCAAAGGAAACTCCACATTCTCCGCAGGATCGGTGTCAAGGGTGGCCCCGACAAACAGCTGAGATAATCCCGTCTCTATATCATCATCAGACCTTTCCTTAAATGGTCCATCACCATCACCTCATCTTCTTCCTTAATGAACTGAGCATGGTCAACAAATTCCTCCTCCACACTGATCACCCCAACGACGTTTTTATGTTCCAGGAGGGGTTTCTATTGACGTTCGCCCCTTGCTCATTCTTTATTCTCAGAACAATGTCCCCGGCATCCACCATGTCTTGAATTTTATGCTTCAAGACCCAACAATTAATCGTCGAATATCCCGGGCTTCCAGAATGGTAAGTGTAGATAGCATGGGGATCGTACCCAAGAGGGAGTCCTCGGGGATACAATTTGGGAGGGACAGTGCCGATTTTCCCAGCGGCCTTCAACTGCTCATACAGCTGGTCAATGGGGTGGCCCAGATTGGTGAAAGTCCGAAAGGTTTTCTGATTTTGCATTTCATTATGCTGAAAAAAATTTTGGACAGGATTTTGTGGGGCAGGTCTAGGAGCATAGTTCTGACGAGGGTGGGAGATAGATTAGGAAGTTGAAAGCAAAGGTGGGGGGTCCAAATGAATAGGTCGGGGGTGAGGTATTTGGGTGGCAGTGTGATAAACAAGCTGATGGTAGGGATAAGGTGAATATGAGTTTGAACTGGTGGGGTGACTCTGGGCTCCAGGGCTGAAAAGTGGGTTTTGATTCCACACAAAAGCAGCTTCTCCTTCATTCTTTTTAAACGGGAGTTTCCTCCCACTGCCATTCTGCCCTTGCAATGCTTCCAATTGCTGTTTCAGGGCGGTCACATTGACAATTTTCCCGATTTTAACAAACTCATCATAATACTCTAGCTTATTGACAATTGCAACAAAAGAACTCCCAATCATGCGAAAAATTTCTTCAAAATAAGGTGGGTTATGTGCCTTGATGAAAGTACGAACAATCTCTTCTTCAGTCATGGGAGGCTCAACTTTAGCGGCCAACTTCCTCCACCGCTTAGCATATGACTTGTGATCTTCTGAGGGCCTTCTCTTGGTTCCCTCAAGCGTGGTTCTGGTCGGTGCTAGCTCACAATTGTATTCATACTGTTTCACAAAAGCAGTCGACAAATCCAGCTAAGAATTAATTTTATTCGACTTCAGATTTGAATACCAATCCAAAGCATCTCCCTCCAAGCTCTCAGGGAACAGACGCATGGGCAAATTCTCATCATCTATTGGTTTACCAAGTTTGTTGGCAAACATCTTAAGGTGCGGCTTGGGGTTCCCGGTTCCGTCATACTTGCTGAACTTGGGGGTCTTGAAACCCACTGGCAGCTGCACGTCAGGGAACAGGCAAAGGTCATCATAGTCCAGGCCACCGTGTCGGTTTATTCCCTGGTTCTTCCTTATGAACTCATCGAATTTATCCAGCCTTTTCAGCAAATCTTTGTCGACTGGTGCAACAAGGTCATCCACCACTGGTTTTCTTTGGAAAGTCAGATCCTACACAAATGGTTCAGTGGTATGGTATTGAGGCTCTGGAGGTTGAGTAGGCATGTTTAAAGTGATCTGGGGTTGAGTATGAGGGTTTGTCTTTTTGGTCGGGCTTAGTAGGATGTAATTAGGATGGGAATGTGGAAAATTGGTGTTATGATGAGAAAAGGTAACATTGTATAGGTTAGAAGTAGGCGGGACAAAAATAGTTTGAATATTGGTCAGGAAAGGGAATTGACTATCTGTCACAGGGGGGTTACTAATAATGGGTTCACGCTCATTCGAGACACCTCCTCCACTGTTATTTGCCACCAACTGATCAATTACAAGCCTTTGCGCGGCCATCTCGGTGCTCATCTCATTAAACCTTCCCAGTACTTCACTTAACTTAGCTCCCAAGGTAGCAAAGTCGGGCGAAGTGACCAAAGCATTCCTATCTGAGCCTTCTGGTGCAGAACTCATGTTTACGGGTTGGTTCAAACTCTTGCTTTTGGATCGAGTAATGATGGGACTTCTGCGTGAAGCTATTTTTAAAAGTACCTGAGTGGGAAGAGAAGCACACTTTAGAAGCTTATTTCCAAAGGGAGCTGTGGAGATTTATTTGGAAGAAGAAAAAAAAAAGAAAAAGAGTGAAATTAGTGATTGTTTATATAATTCGGATACATGTCCTAGAGAGGAGGCCTTTTGTGCCAAGGGTAGGCCTAGCATGATGAATGTAATCCTCTGGGGTATGCACCATACAATACCTGATGGGTCCGATCACTTTGCTGATATGCGATTAGTAATCAATCCACAGGGTTGACCAAAAGAATATGCGCTGTTTGGCGCATTATGAGGACGAAGTCCAAATGGATTCATTACTTTAATTGATATATGAAGAGAGGTTAAAGGTTAAAAAGAACTATTCTTGAAATAATCTTAGGGTCTTGACTTGTCTTGAGTGAAGCATGGATCTAGTTCAAATGGATCGGACGGGATTGATGGTTTACCCAAAAGTCAGTTGGGTTCATCGCTTACCTATAGCTCCAAATGTCAATTTTATTTGCAACACACTAGTTTATAAGCCTTCCAAAATCAAGATTTGGCCTTCAAATAATTATTATCTCAACCATGAGAAATTATTTGTGATTTTTTTTTTCGATTTAGTATCCTTATGCATGGGATTTTACCAACTTTGATAAAATGGCCAAAAAAATTATTATTAGAGGCTTATATTCTAGCATATGAAGGTCACTCCATAGAAGATGTCGGACCCTACCTTACCTTGTGCACTACCCCTTTGGATGTTATTGAAAACATAAACATGCAAGTCTCATTGGATTATATATCCGAGACACAAGGGTGGTTTATTCCTAACATGGGATTCCTTATACGGCATTCCCTCTATGGCTTATGCATGATGCCAGTTTATTAAAGCAAGTAAGCGTGCAAAATGAAACATGGCCTATAGGAGCCCCATTTGAACGCCAGGGTAAACCTAAAAGTGATATGCAATTACAACTTACATGCATAGATATAAATTCAAACATGCAATAGCCTATCTAGAAGGATGGCTTGTTTTAAAAGAGTGCCAAGACTCTTATTTCTAGAGTTTGTGAAATGCAAGAAAAAGGAAGACAACAAAAGGTTAGTTTAATCGACAGATATCACATAACACGTTGGAGCAACAAACTGCACAAGAATAAAGAGGGGCGGAATCCCTCCTCTCATGTCTAGTGATCCTGAATAGGGTAAGGTAGACTCTCCCCTAGGCAATTCTAACATGGATGCATGAGGTTGAGCTCACTAATGCATCTAGACTCGACAAAGGTTACAGGCTCCTAAACCTTCAAACTAAAAGGCAAAAGGTCATCAATCCAAGTGCCTCAAGTCGGTGGTTCGAGTGATCCCCTAGACATTGCTACGTGCACGTCGTGCCACGGCCACATGTCCAAGTGGATCAATCCTAATCCTAATAGGGAAGAGTGGTGTGACAAGCCACTAAAGTAAAAAAATAGGGTCAAAGTAAAATACATATGCACGTATGAAAGTGATTCCCTTTGAGAGAAGGGATTCAAATCTAAACATTCTCGAGGCTCTAGGGTAGATACACACCCACCCCAAATGCAAGGCATGGTACAAGTAAATATCAATACAAATAAATAAATAAATAATTCATTCATCATGTACGCGATGTGTAAGGAGCGATTGCACGGGAAAAAATCCTAAAAAAGAAAAGGAAAAGAAAAAGGAATGCAATCTAAAACATCCAAATGTGATATATAAGCAAGTTAGAAAAACGAAATAGTCAACTAAATCAAGTGCTCGGACCCTCTTAGGAAATTCCCCAGTGGAGTCGCCACGCTGTCGCGCCCCATTTTTCGAAAGGAAGAGGGAGAAATCTCGTCGTTTTGGGTTTTTAGTTCGAAAAAGGTTCTTTAGTTAAAAAAATTGATCTTTGATTTTTGAAAAATTAAAATAAAAGAAATGGGTCATGGGACTAAAAAAATGCGACGATTTGAACCCAAAACAAAAGTCTACAAAAGGGTTTTTAGAAAAATTTGAAGTCGCCACTTGGTATAGAGTTTAGGTGTACCAAGTCACCCAAAAAACATTTTAATTAATGAAAATAAACTAAGAAAACCCTTTTTTAGATGACTCCAGGTCTTTAAAAAACTAGAGAAAAAAGGTTCGGGGGTCACGGTTGAAAGAAAGGAAGGCAAAGATTCGATATTACTCATCCCTAAGGCACCCTTCTAACCTAACCAAAGCTAGTTGCGTGATTTAGTTAAAAATTTCCTAATTCTAACTTTAAAATTTATCACATTTGGATGTTATCTATATGAATGCAAAACCTAAACTTAATGTTGGGTCGGACGGGGGGAAAATGTCTCCTTGAGATTTGATTGGAATTGACCACATTAATTGTGTCATCCAAATTTGATCCCTCGAGGAGGTCATGAGAAATGCAAATGATGAGACTCAAAAAGAAACGGGAAATTAGGATTTTCAAAAAAAATACAATTTTATAAAATCTCTAGGGAAAAGAAATTGGATTTTTGAAAAGATTAATTTTTTAAGTGCAAAAAGGAACTTGATTTTCAAAAGATGAAAGTTTAAGAAAAATGAATTTTGACTTTGAATTGATAAACATGAAGAAAGAAACTTGATTTTTAAAGAATGATTTTGATAGAATTTAAAATAATGTACATGTGTGTCCTAAAGAGGGATAATGCAACATAATGGGTGCGGGGGACTAAATTCGTGACTTCAATTTTCCTTTTCATAGAAGGGATTTAAAAAGCGTGCTAAGCCTTAGAAAGCCATACTCGCTCTTTTCCCTTATTCAAAGGGTAATGCCCTAAAAAAACTAATCTATAAAAGAAAACTAAATGACATATTTCGCATACGGGATGGGAGAAAACTATCGTGCAAAATGGAAAAGAAACCCTAAAAGTGAAAAGTGTGTGAAACTTGTATCTAATGCATAAACGGCTTTAAGGGTCTAGCATTGAACTAGCCCTCGTCTAAAGGTTCTCACTAACATTGGATTAGTGAGACATCGAAAGGAAAGACCACACATAGTGTTGGACTAGTGTGACGACGTTAGAGGGAATGACCCACAACTAGCATTGGACTAGTGTGGTGACGTCAATACATTTACATAATAAAACATGTAGACATGATAATAAAGCAAGTAAACACATAAAAATACATAAGCACATAACACATAACACATAAGCATAATATCTAGATGCAAAATCCTAGGAAAGCAAATAACCTAAACACATAAGCACATAAAGATTATTACATTTGGGGCCCTAATTACAATCTAAGGGGGGAAAGACTAAAATAATTACCTATTCTATTACAACTTGGCCTTCAAGGGCCTCTTCACCACTTGCAAAGCAATTAAATGACTTAAATGAAATTCTAACTAATGAAGCATTTAAAACCCATAAAACACATAGGAACACATAAGAACACATAATAGGGGGAAAGAAGTTACCATCCCTTGATGTGATGCCTCAACTGAATACTTAAATGAGGGGAATGGTTATCTAAGACTCAATGTCAACAAAAGGGGATCAAGGCACCAATTTAAAGGAAAAATCAATCAAAAATTCAAAGAGAAGATATCAAAACAAATTATGCAAGCAAATTGGACAAGACTGGAGGACATGAACACTAGAGCAAATTTCTGGAACAAAAGAGTAGAAAATAGGAACAAAATTGCAAAAAAAGGAGGTTACGTAAAAGGAGGTTACGCGGACAGTTACGCGGGAAAAGTCCGCGCGACCTAGTCCGCATTACAGGCAAAAATAAAAGTTCAGAGGGGAAACGCGGACAGGAAATGTGGATCAAGACGCGTATCTACCAGCATCTCTTCCCATCTTCACAAAATCCAGGAAGATTGCTTCCAGTTTTTTCAACCAAAAACACAAATAAAATCATCAGAGACGGCAGGATCAATTTCAAGGCATAAATACTATCATTCAGATCATATCAAGACAAGGTAGACCCAAAAGGGTCGAATCTTAAGCATCAACGTCACCAAATAGAAAGAAAAAGGAAGGAGAAGAACTGTCAAACAAGAAACGCGGGTGATTATGCGGACTAGCCAGCGCAACTACTCTGCGTTTCTTCACATCTTCAAACATTCAAACGGAAAAGTGGAGTGTTACGCGGGCCACTCTGCGCAAGAACCCCGCGTTTCTTCACATCTTCAAAGTGTGAAGAACATTTTTCCAGAAATTTTTGCAGAAAACACAACAAAATCAACACAGAAACATCAAACGTCTGATTTTAAACATAAAAACAAGTCTATGAGCCTTACCAAGGTTATATAAACATAACATACTCATACAACCACAAATAACCATCATCAACCATTATAAAGAACATAGTCAAGACCTTGGTTCCACCAAAAGGTCACATTTTTCAACAAGATTTTTGTTCAAAAGACAGATATGAGGATGAGGAGTCACCTGAGCCTCTTTTCTTACAAGAGGATCGCAAGGAAGAGGTATGAATTTCCGATCAAAGGTGACCTCCTTCTTTGCTCCTGGAGTTGACTTCTTATCAACTTGAAGGCCGGATTTGAAGGTTTTACAGTGGTTTTCGTGGATGGAATTCTTCTCAAGAATTGTTCCTCTATATCTCAGGTATTCTCAGAAAAAATTTTAGCTATAAACTCCCTAAAACAAAGGAGATTTCGTCCCTTAAAGTAAGCTACCCAACCTAAAAATCCTAAAAAACTTTTCTTCTTCTTCTTCTTGCTCTTTCTCTCCTCTTTTTTTTCTTTCATTTTTTTTTTGTTTTCTCTCAGCTCTCTTTTCTAAATCAACTCCAACCTCTTTCTTTTTCCTCCTTTCAGAAAACCCTATCATGCATTATTTATAGCCACTCTACCCTAGAACCAATGGCTTGGATACTTTAGGGGTTTTGTGGTTAATCTTGATCATTAGATGGGTTTTGTTTGTGTCTTAAGGATCAAGGGTGATCTAGGTATTAACTAAATCGATTACTTGATGATAAAGACACAAAATTACAACTGGTAATGAGTGAGAAAGGGCTTGGAAAAATTTGCGTGCATATTTTTTTTTCATCTCTGATCTTGTTACGCGGATCGTTACGCGGATCACTCCGCGTAATAGGTCCGCGTTTCATTTCTGAGACCTTTTTTTTTTCATAAAACCCTACAAAAATAGGAAAATATGTTAGAATACTCAAAAATAAATAACTAAATACGAATAGATAAAAACATGATAAAACCATTGAAATAGTCAAAATTTGGTGTCTACAGTGACCATCTGATGTGGGCCAAACTGGTATGGAGTCTTCTGCCCGCAAATGGAAATTTCATTCCTTAGGCACGCCTGATTGGCATGAGCATGCCTAATTGGTGGCTACTTGTCATACGAAAATTTCATCATTCCAAAGGCACCTATTTATTTAATAAAACATGAAAAAAACACATAATAAAGAAAATCATAAATTCTTGGGTTGCCTCCAAAGCAGCGCCTTTCTTTAACGTCTTTAACTAGACATAAAGCATTATTTGTTTAAGGAGGATAAAAATTTTCAATTGTTTTTATGACTTGCCCCATATGTTCCTAATAGACTTCATAGATGGAGTAGTCTTTAAACTGACAAACTGTGGGTGCTCTTTTGTCTTGGGAATGACCTCAAGTGAGCGCACATTGGTTTGAATTCTACACTTATTTGCTCATGATACTTGGCCACCACAACTTCTAGATTCTCTCTGCCATTCAACTTAAATGCCTCTTGCATGACAAGGTTAATTACATTGGTAGCACACATAGAATGAGACTCAATAAAATGTTTCTTTGTATCAAAAATATTAAGATAGACAATTTCTCCATCAAATTCCATCATGAGTGTACCATTATTAACATCAATCTTAGTTTGGGCAGTACTCATAAATGATCTTTCTAACAAAATAGGTGATGGGTTTGGAGAATTCTTGTCATCCATATCAAGCACATAAAATTCAGTCGGAAAAACTAATCCTTCAACTTGAACAAAAACATCCTCAATTAACCCATTAGGATAAATATTAGTAAGATCAGCTAATTGAATTATCACTCCTATTCCCTTTAATGGACCTAGGTTTAGAGAATCAAATATAAACTTAGGAATCACATTAACAGAAGCCTCTAAATATAGCCTGACACCTCTAGTTCTAGAATTTCCAATTTTACAAGGGATGATGAACATAACTGGATCACCACATTTAGGTGAGAGTTTTCTGTGTAACACTGCAGATACGTTCTTCCCTACCACTAGTCTCTCATCTCCTTTTAGATTCTTTCTATTGACACATAAATTTTTAAAAAAATCTAGCATATCTTGGCAGTTGCTTTATCGCATCCAATAGAGGAATATTGATTGCCACTTTTATGAACATCTCCAAGATCTCATTCTCCTTATCAGGTTTTTTTTGGCTTCTCCAATCTGCTAGGAAAATGTGCAATGTTAGGCTTACTCTTAACAAGAAGGTCAGGCATTACCTTAAAATCAGAATTTTCTTCTCCTTCTTTCTCGAGTTCTTTCTCAATGTGTTCCTCACTCTTATCCTTGGAGACCATTGGTGGAGGTCCTTCAACCTCTCTACCGCTCCTTAGAGTCATGACACTAACATATTTTGGGTTAGCTTCCAGCTGAGATGGCAGTTTTCCATACACATAAGACTCTAAATGGTTGACTGCTGTTGCCAAATTACTCATTTGAGTCTCCAGATTGTGCATACCCGATCTAGTCTCTTGCTGAAATTGAGTCATGCTTTATTGAAATTGGGCCATGCTTTGGTGAAGTTGGGTTGTACTCTATTGAAGTTGAGCAGTACTTGTGGCCAAACTCTTGACGAGATCTTCCAAGAAATTCCCTCCACTGGAGGATGAGGATTGAGATTTTTGCTGGTATGGAGATTGGAACCCTTGCTGTCTATTTTGTCCAAAGATTTGCTGTCGGTTCCCTCCATAGCTAAAATTCAGATGATCCCTCAAACCCGGATTGTACGTGTTGGAGAATGGATCATACTGCCTTCTAGGCGTGGGCACGCCACTAGCCGCGTTGACTTGTTCAAAGATTTCTTCTTGCAGCATTAGGCACATGTCAGTAGCGTGTCTGGGCATGGTACAGATCCCATATACTTTGGTTTGTTACGTACTTCCTGTTACCAACTGTTGAACAAAAGAGGTTAGTTCAGATAATTGTTGCTGAACAGACGAAATCTCCATCTCATTTACTTGATGAATGGGAAGGTTATCCCTAAAATCAAATTGCTGTGAGTTCTCCACCATTCTCTCAATTAGCTCCAATGCTGCTTCAGGGGTTTTATTCACTAGTGCTCCACCACTTGCAGCGTCAATGAGGCTCCTGTCAGACAAGCAAAGACCCTCGTAAAAATACTGAATTAATAATTGCTCACTTATCCGATGTTGAGGGCATTTGGTGTAGAGCTGGTTGAATCTTTCCCAATAGTCATATAGGTTCTCCCACGGTTGCTGGTTAATGCCACATATTTCTTCTCTCAAACTCGCGACTCGGGAGGCAAGGAAGTACTTTTTCAAGAATTTCTTCTTCAACTATACCCAAGTGATAATACTACCTGCAGGTAGATAGTATAACCAATCTTTTGCTAAAGCCTTGAGAGAAAAGGGAAAGGTTCATAATTTTATTTGTTCTTCTGTTACCCCGAGAGATTTCATACTTGAACACACTATATCAAACTCTTGTAGATGCTTATGGGGTTTCTCACCTGAAAGACCATGGAATGAAGGTAAAGGGTGAATTAATCCCGATTTAAACTCAAAAGGAGTATTCTTATTTAAACTACAAAAAGTAATGCAAAGTGGCTGCTGAGTTAAGTCAGGAGTAGTCAACTCCCTCAATGTCCGATTTTGTGCCATGATAATCTTTTCCTCTTTAGAGTCACTTGAGAAATCACTTGAAGAATCCTCTGGAGATGTAACCAGTGATTGTTGCTCTTTTTGTTCCCTGGTCTCCTTTTTAAATTTACGTGCAATCTTCTCTATCTCGAGAATATATATCAAATCACATGTACGAGAAGAATGAGGCATAAGCTAGAAAATAAATCCAAAAATAAAACAAAGCAAATCGAGACAAAATAGAATAAAATAAAAATAAATCAACTTAAAGAGAAAAAATAATTCAGGCACCAGTCCCCGGCAACGGCGCCAAAAATTGACAGTTGTCGAACCTATGCAATAATATTAAATAAACCTAACTGCCAATAAGAGTAGTCAAAACTCAATTCCAGGTACTAGAGTAGGGACTCTTGATGTGCAATAGGTTACTTAATTCACTTGGTTCCGAAGAACTTGTTTGATCCGATATACCAGAATTGTAGAATTATGAAAAATACTAATTTGTACATAGTGACAAGTAAGATAGTCTCCACAGGGATTGGGAAAAATTTGTTTCCTTCTAAGTAGAATTATGGGGGGATTTTTGAGAAAATGAAGAAATAACTAAAGCTTAAATAACAAAGTAGATAACTGAAGTAAGAGGAATTAAATTAATGACAGACGAATTCTAGTCAAAGATCCAACTTCTCAGACATGGTCCATATATCCGATCATCAATGCAAGGTCAATCCATTTAATTCATTAATAGGTTGGTTATAGTCGTCAACAAACTCCGACAACCAACTTTTCCTTAGTTCATTGATAGTTAAGGTACGAGAATTAACTTCCCTAATCAGGAAATAATCCTAAGTATGACCACAGAATTTAATTTCCCAATTACATTAAGAATTAGAAAATTTCAAACCCTAATCAATAAACACGCTATGAGGGTTTATTTAAGTTAGATTGCATGCCTCCCTAACGTGTATTAACGTTAGTTACCCCTAATATTAATCAACTATACAATTACGGATTTAGCGGATTAAATTGGCAGTAGATTATCAAATTAATTTGAATATCAGGCACCTTTGACATTCAACCAACAAAATAATCACAAGAACATAAAACAAAGAACGTGCAAATATTAAGGAATTAAACGAATAAAAAATAAATTAGTTAGATCTCACATATATTTTGGACTATGTCATCGAGTTGATCTTTGACTAGACAAAGAAATTTAGCCACACATCGCACAGAAAATTCTACAAAAGATTGCAAAGGAAAATATCAAAGCCATCTATTGTTTTCCAAAGTGAAAATAACGAAGGAAGGGAAAGCTAGAGAACTATTGCTAGCTCTCATGTTTTTCCATCTGAAGTCTCTACTGAAGCCAAAGGAATAATGAAACTACTAATCACCAGGGACTAGTATGCTTCACGCCGCCCAAGTCCTTCCTTTTTCGCCAACGAAAACTAAAAACTATAATAACCTAGATTCCTAATAATTTCCTTTGAAAAATTGATTTTTAGCTCATTTTTCTTCCAATTCCTGCAATTATCTCCAAACACAAAAACTAAGTAGAATCCACCAAATAGTGCAATCTTTATCCCAAACAATTAGGAAATATTAACAAAATAAACCACTAAAATGCACCGTATCACATCCAAAAGAAAGAGCGGGCAAAAAAAAGAGAAATGCCCAGTTCATCTCGTTGAATTAATACAATATTTTTTCCCAACTATTACTTATGCACATGCTATGAAACCAACGGCGGTGCCAAAACATACGATTCCGACAAAATGTGTAATTTCACTTATGATCACCACGTAGCTTACCAGAGTTTTGCATTTTGATAGTTGTGCTTTCTGTAGCTTTGCCTTTTCTAACTTCAATGTTGGCCTCCTGCTTGTGTAGTGAGTGTTAATGGAAGTGTGCTTGCGTAGTATTTGTGAGAGTGACAGTGCTTGTGTAGTGAAGTGTTAGTACTAAAATGTGCTTTTGTATTAATTAGACTGCAAATTCCTTGTAGATGAGAAATTCTGCTCCCTCATCATATGTCCTTTCGTTTGTGTCTTCTGCTTTTGACGCATGGTGATCATATAGCCTGTTTTGGGGATGGGGCTTCACAGGTTCCATTTCCTACAATTTAGGAACAAAATAGTAATTTGGACTATATTCGAACACATTTACACCAAACAATGACAAGCTAACTATACGTGATTTCATCTGAATCCAGATTGTTTACACCCAAATTCAATTTGTTTACTCCCAAGTCCAATTTTGATACACCAAACTCCAACCTTGGATGCCTAGAATGATTTAGGCCATAATCCTACTTATTTACATTAGAGGCAAATTTGTGTAAAATTGTTTGAGACAGAACTTGTAAGGCCTCAAATCATCTTGTTCCTTGTTATAGTGATTCATGCAATTTTTGACTTGTCTCTTTTCCAGAGTTAGAAAATCCTTGTTGTGCAGGAATGAGATCTCTATTAAGAGTAGGAAAATTCTAGAAACAAGAGTGGAAATGATGTGGTATATAACGAACATGTTTATACATTAAAGTTTAATTTTTCTCCAAAATAAAATAGCTTAAAATTCATTCCTGAAATTAAGGCAATCAAACAACCATTTTTATCACAAAACATATTCTACTCTTGAACCAAATGTATTGGAGGAATAATCAAAACTCATACTTATAGTAGGACCAATGATATTTATAGTGTCAGTGATTTTTTGGTCATTTATAGTGTTAGTGATTGATGAGTTTTTACCAAACAACTCCTTATATGATTGGCTGCATGTTGATTTAGTATCACAGAACAAAAGTTTGAAGGTAGAAGATTCAGAACAAGATTCGTCACACGAATACTATGTACGAATACTATGTCCACGTTTCCCAGTCATAGTCTTTTTGTTGCTTAATTTGCACAATATACTTCTGACGTTTGTTTGCACTGAGTTCCCACCCTTTTTTTCTCCCTAAAGACATGTCTGAATATCTTTCTGCCCATTATTTTCCCCGATCGTCTTTCTTCTTTAGGCAAAACTCTATGTATACCAATGTATTGTATAAGGTGACAAAATCACTTCGGATATAGCAAACTAACTCAAGTAGCATTTTGGAAACAAAAAAAAAAAGACAACAAATTAACACTGTCAACAACCTTAAATGTGCAACAATACTTGAAGATTAAATTGTTTAAAAAGCATGATACCATCAGAGGGCCAAAGTCAATGAATTGACATACAAAATATTAACAACTAACAAATAAAGATTTCAGTTGCAAAGTTGAATCGAAAAAGAAATGCAAACTCCCAATTCCAATTTGTGTCCTATTTATGTGGCCATACAGATGCACACTCCCAGTTGCCGTCTGGTAAGGATACGGGGCACAGACAGTGAACAGACAAACCGTTTAGGAACGGTTCCCTCACATGCAGCAACAAGCGGCCCAGCAAAGGCCACGTCGAAAAGTGACAAGAGGACAAAAAAATGACGTCGTTTTGAAAAGAAAGCGGGAAAAAAAATAAAAAAACATAAACAGTGTCTGTTAAGAAGTGTGATGACCATCAATACAATTCCCGCTCAAACCAAGCGTTAGAAATAAGGTGCCCTTTCGTCTGCCTCCCAAATAACATCTCTGATTTTGCTTGCACAAAATCGAATCGGAGAACAAAGCAAGACAAGACATAACAGCACACCAACAAACACATTGGCAAAGTGTAACTTCCAAAAAAACAAGGCGGAATCGAAGAAAGTGATTAACACACACTGCCATCCGGGGGAACGAGTAGCGGTAGCAAAGCCAGTGAAGTCTCCAAACAGAAGGCTAGTGAGGATTCAAGGGTCCAGTTGGGGAAGTAGCAACACAACGGAAGATAGTAATATTGGGGCATCGGAGCGTCAGAGTTAGAATAAAAATGCAAGGTAAGAAAAATGGCAAGACAGAGATATATAATGACAAATGTGACTACATGTAGAAGAAGCCTTACTTGTACTCATATTTGCTTTACAATGCTGTGAACGGAAATAGGGAAATTACTTGTATGTGGTTTATTTTGAACAAATCGATGTATTGAGCTTGTGGGTAGATGTCGCAATGTTTGGGGCTAGGAATATTGTGTGGGGGGGAAGAGTACGAAAACTTTGCCCGCCAAGTGCTCGGAGAAATGACGACATAGCTATCGGAGTTTGTAGGCATGTATGAATAGGTGCACATTTGTTTTACTGTATGGCATATATAATGATATTGTTGGTGCACTTTAGTTTTACTATGTGATATTGAGACACACATAGACTGTATGGGTACAGACACAGAGTGAAAGAAAACGGGTACAGGTATATATATGATAGGGTTGTTGAAACACAGAAGGGTGGGTAAAACATACGGTGCACAGACAGCACATCAGTTTTACTTAATGTGGAAGGACTGTTACTGGTAGATGTATTTGCTATACAGTGCTGTGAACGAAAATGGTGAAATTGCTTGCATGTGATTTCTTTTGCACAAAATGAGTGGCTTGTGGGTAGATGTTGGAATGTTTGAATAATGCAATAATGTGTCGGGGGAAGTGTAACCAAACTTGGGCCGCCTAGTGCTCGGAAAAATGATCCATGGCTGTCGGAGTTGCTATGCAAGTAGAATCAGTTCGTGTTGGTTTGACTGTGTGGCACATATAATGTTAAAATAGGTGCACATCAGTTCTACTTAATATGGAAGGACTGTTACTAGTAGATGTATTTGCTTTACAGTGCTGTGAACGAAAATGGTGAAATTACTTGCATGTGATTTATTTTGCACAACATGGGAATTTGGCTTATAGGTAGATGTTGGAATGTTTGAATAATGCAATACTGTGTCGGGGGGAAGTGTAGGGAAATTTGGCCCGCCAAGTGCTGGAAAAAATGAGCCATGGCTGTTGGAGTTGCTATGCATGTAGAATAGGTTCGTGTTGGTTTGACTGTGTGGTATATATAATGTTACAGTAGGTGCACATCAGTTTTACTTTGCGATAGTCACACACACACACTGTGTGGGGACGCATACATAGTGAAAGAAAACGGGTATAGGCATATATAGTACAGGGTTGTAGAAACACAGGGAGGCGGATAGGACATATGGTAAGTGAATAATGACTGACAAGGAGTGGGATGAACTTTACAAGTTAGATAGGTGGGGAAAAAATGCCAAGGTGGTACCACAGTGGCAACTTTGTAGGATAAGTTGTATAGTAAGCGTAGAATAAGTCATTGTTTATGTGGTGGCCCCACGTTTCCCAAGGCGAACCATAGGACCCGCGGCCGCCGGCCCAGCTCTCGCCAGGACTCAAGTAGGCAATTACTTCGACTAGGGTTTTTCAAACCGATATATATATTCTTCAAATAGATCGACATAACCTACTAACCAACATCCATTTGAGTTTGACTCTCAACCTTACACAATAATTCAAAAGACAATTCTTATACATTATCTTCGACATCATAATAGATTTAAATACACCCAACATTCAAACGATTCAACCAGCTTGTACTCCTTCAGTACTTTCTTCAATACTTGGAAATCCTGGGATGGGAAATATATGGGGTGAGTTTCTAAACCCAGTGAGAGTCCCAAAACACATAGCAATTAAGTACATAAGTACAACAGGCTTTGTAAACATTTAGGTCCGCACAGGACTAGTTTCAAATATAGTAACATCCATTTAAGGAAAGTTGGGAGATAGTATATATATATATATATGTTTTTTTCTTTTCATAACAGGTTGTGAAACTGTAACAATCAAGATGCTTATTGAGCCATTTAAACAGTAACGAGCATTAAATAACAATCACAATAATATTCTCAGGAAGGAACACAGAATCTGCAGAACTCTGGTCATTTTATTTCTTTCTCCATCCCTTTTTACCCAACTTCGGATCCGAACTAAACAAGCAGGGGGCGGTGTACACTCGAGGTAACCTTTGAACAGACCTGACCGGTCCGTCGACGCACCAAGCCCTACCGCCGCTCGGAATAGGCTGACTCACTGGGTTTGGGATCCCTACGGCCAACAGGTCATGCAGCTTGACATGCACAAGCACAGGTATGGTGGTTTAGTTTAATACTTTAGAGGCGAGGGATAACTGACAATCAATTTCAACCTCGAGCCCCCTTAGGAGAGTGCACCAGCCTTTAGGGGGGAGGGGGCCTTGAAGGCCAGCCTCTTCACCTCAAGCCTCGAAAGAAAACAAGTTTTCTTGTTTTTTTTTTTTAAAAACAAAACATACTAAACCACCTAAGCACATTGAGTCAAATTAAGCAATAAAACTCATTTTACATAAAACCCTAGTTTCAATCATTCAATGATAAATCACATTTAGAAACCAGTTATACAATAACAAGTAATTACCTAGCAACAAGGATCAAGTAGCAACAAATAGGAACCCTCACCTTAGATGGTCAAGGTTGAGTAGATGAGCCGAAGTCCTCGGTCTCAAAGCCCTCGTTTATATTACCGTCGGTTCCTGAGGTACATAATTATTGTATTAATTATTAAAATCAATTTTGACCAATTCACTTCTTTTATAAGAATATTTTTAGGTCTACCTCACAAGTCGATAGTGTGATAAAATGGTGGTTTGTATCTTGAAAATATAGGTCTTGGTTAGATAGGTTAAAATGTGTGAGTTTCAAAAATCTGCGTAATTAGGGTTGGAACAATTTTATTAGTTAAGGTTTAGAAAGGTTTGAGTAACGTAGCTATCCATTGGAAAATTTGAGAAACGGTTTGCTTGGTTGAAAATCACTAACGGTGTTTAATTTTATTTGTTTAGTGAACAAAACAATCTTTCGAGGCTTTGGATTTAAAACCAATTTGATTTTTGGTCTTTCATACTTAAAACAAGTTTTCGTGCTAAAATCAAAATAGTACAAATTAGGGTTTTGGTCGACAATCACAATTTTGAAAATGGAATGTCATTACGTTTTCATGGCCAAAACTAACCGCCATGGTTTCTTTCAAAATTCAAATCGGAAGTTTTTCTTTTGCAAGTTGTATGATTTCAAAATCGTTGAAAACTAGATTCATAATTCTTTATTTTCTCACAAAATAGCAACGGCCAAGTCAATTTGGAAAGTACTCAAATTTGGACATTCATTTTTGAAACCACTGGTTTGCAAGTTTGATTTTCAGCGATGTTTGTTGGTTCGCCACGATGTGTAGAAAATGAAATACGGGGCGTATAAGGTACTGAAACGAAGCTCTTTGGGTCTAGTTTCGGGTGCCACTGACGGCTCGTGATTTGGAGTTATAAATAGCGAGATATGAACATTTTATTTCAGTGTGGTTTTGCCCACTGATTTCTTAGAAAAATGTGGTTTTCGTAACTTTTGTGAAATTTCAGCCATGTAGCCGCGTGGTTAAAGGTTTGGTTTGATTTTACAGAATGATAAGCATAACTATTAGCACATCACACATTCATCTAACAATTCAAAAATCATGCACACAATTGAAATGAAACAATACGTGCAACTAGACGAAATTTGTTTCAAGCTGAAAACTATCAAACCCGATTCTTCCTTTTTGTTGTAATTCGTTTCATTCAAAACTCAACTCTCAAGTCATTGTATTTTCAGCCTTTAAATCGGACCGAGTAGGTCTCATGCAAGGAAAAATAATTTTAACTTTCAACCAGCAAATGAACGTGTTAAGTCCGGTTTGTTAAACAATCTACTCGTACAAGCTTTTAACTTAAACTTTCATAAACCAAGTGAAAGTTGGCACATGCAAAGGCTGATTTCAGCATATTAATAACCAAAAGGGTTTCGGATAAGTAGGGCCAAGTCCATCAGCTCACCACCATTCCAAATAGCAAGTAATCGAAGCTATTAATCCACAGCTAAGCACAAGAAAAGTTTCAACCAACAATTTTCAAGTTAGGAAGTCACTAAGAACCGGTTTTCTTCCTCTTATTTTTTTCTTTTGTTGTAAAATCATCTTTCCATTCAAAAAACTAAGTTTCAAGTCATTGCATATATTCAGTTTGAAGCCATCCGAGAGTGACTCATGCAAGGAAAATAAATATACAATTGTCAAAGGAGAAAATGAAGGATTCAAGCTCGGTTTAGTTAAAACATTTGCTCATGGAAACTTTTAACTAAGCCTCATCTATCAAGTGGAATATAGCACATGCATGAGTTGATTTCAACAAGTTATCAACAAGAGAAGCTTCGGATGGAATAGGGCAAAGCCCTTCAGCCCACAATCGTTCAAACAGCAAAAAAAATCAAGGTTACCAACAATAACAAAACACAAGGAAAAGTCCGATTACATTTAACTATCATGCATGAAGTAACAAACTAAACTTTCATTTGGCTTGGGGAAGCTTAGTGAAATCAAGAACAATGGCTTTTCTCTCGGTTAACCAGATTTCTAGCAATACAAAAAGGATACAAAAATTGCCATGGCAAGCTTTCAAGTCAACCGATACATGCATGGTAGTTTCATGACTCAAGATGATATATTTGAGAAGAGAACCATTTCTTCTAAGCTGAAAAGGATGAAAAGAATAACCCTTACCTCCAAACCAGTTTTAAAACAGATGAACAAGTGGTGGTTGAGCTAGTCAAGTCCGGTTTCCAGCTACAAGAAAAGAAGCAAGCTAAGGATGGAAATGCTAGGTTGTGAAAGAAACTTTACAAGAAGCCATCAGCTTACCCTTTTTGCTTGATCAAGAAATAGATGAACAAGTGATGCTTGGGTTGAATCAAGTCTGGTTTCCAGCTCTTGCGTGTTCAAGGAATAGATGGAAGAAGACCAGCCTTGCTCTTTCCAGATTTCAAGCTTGATTCCAGCAACTTGCAGCCAAGGTTATCTCTTGGTGCAAGGCTGGATTTGGTCAAGAAAAGACAAGAAATGGAGGGAGAGAGGGAAAGCTCTCGGTTGAGAGCTTGAGAGAAATTTTCTGAAGTGGAGTGTGTGAATAAGGAGAAGAGCTCTCGGTTGAGAGCTTGGAGAGAGGATTGCTGAAGTGAAGTGTGAGAGTGAATTAGAGAAAATGGGAAAGGGATGGAAGGTAAAATCTGATGAGGATTTCGGACAGCCTTGAAGAGGAATTTCTGCTGAAGTTGCTTGTTCAAGTGAACAAGCTTTGGCTGAAAAAAAGTTTCCAAATGGCACACCCCTCTCATGCATTGGGTATGAAAGGAGGTAAGCATCATTGGCCTTGGTTGAAGACATCTGAAAATCCCATGCTCAAGCCATGATGCTGCCGGTTTTGGGGAGAGAGAGAGAAGCATGCTTGCTGCCAGATTTTCAGCTCAAACTTGACAAGTGTTAGCCGTGGGAATGGGGTGCAAGTGGGCGGCTGGTTTTGCTAAAATTTCTTGGGTTAAATTCGAAATTAAATTGGAGGGAAATGTGGGTTCAATTTGATGGAATTGGTCCGACTTTAACTGAAGTGAATCGGTTTCATTCGTGATCATGTCGGTTGAAATCAATGGAAGGGAAACCGGTTGGAAATTGGAAGAAGAAAGAAACGTTTAGGGTTTTGCACACGCTATTGTCATAATTTTAAGATGATTTGTTTTAAGTACGGTTGGCCTTAGTTTATTGAAATGATTTCAATTACTTACTTGGCTATCGTTGAAAAATCTTTTCGTGGATTTTCAAAATGTTCATGATCATGCACATGCATTAGTGAAATTACGAAAATCGTTCACAAAAGGTCTAGACAAGAGGTAGAATTTAGTTACGGCCCTCACTGTTTATATGGTTGGTGGTAGATAGAATAACATATTGCTAGGATAAGTTGGTAGGCAGTAGATAGAATAATGGATAGTGAAGTTTGTAAATGATATGAAATACATAGCTAAAGGGCCTTAATTGATGTGTTTTTTTTTCGGGGGGAGGTGTGGAAAAAATTGAAATGGAGTTTTGCTTGGAAAATTATTACAGATGGCAAAAAAGAGATCGAGAAGTTCAAGAAGTAAAACGGGGGAAGAAGAAGGCGGGCAAAGCAGCAGAGGCAAAACAGAGACAGTAACGGCAGCGGAAAAAATGTAAGTTGATTGAAATTAACGTGTAAGCATTCCTTCAAGCAAGGAGGTGATTGCCAAAAATTTGACAATATTGCAAGAGCAGGGCCAGAAAGAGACAGAAAAGAAGCAAAACAAATAAGGAGAGAGCAGCCGAAAATGAAGAAATAGAGGAAGAGGGACAAGTGAGGCTGCAGAACCAGTACCACCGCTGAATCCGTGGATGAAGTTTAGGTAACAGTATGTGATGTATGAAATAGTAGTAAATGTTGCAAAGCATTGAAATATTTTATTCTGTTATTGTGAGTAGGAAGGAATATCAGCTGACAGTCCCATCGAAAGGAGTTAAGGTGACAGAGGTACGGTAGGAAAACTAAATAAATAGTGCAGAGATCCAAAAGCTGTGTTTGGTTAAGAAAAACACATAAGGGTGGAAATGAGAAGGAGTATATAATGTGGTCTGATTATATTGTAGTACAACAAAATGGCCAAAGCTGCATATGAAAAGTTAAGTGAGGAAGATGTAAACAAGCAAAATGAGGAGTACAAGAAAGCAAACGAAGAGTACAAGAGAGAAATGGCTCGTCTTGGAAAGCCAATAATCACAAAAGCACGGGTAAAGCCAAAGGTAAACACAAATCACAGTTGCTATGATGCTTTATGTAGTTGTTAGAGAATTGGTCATGGCCTAACGCATACTTCAGGAAACTCATTGTAGGATCAGAAGTACACAATCCTGTGCTCACCAAATCAGATGGTCTTGTTAGCCTCAAAAATTGATGAAACAAAGAAGCAAAGGATCAGAGATATAGGATTTGGAGGCCTGCTTGACATACAGTGTTGCAATATTCCAAATGGCATAGGAACCTAACTGGTTGATAGCTTCAATCTGACATTAAGTAGCTTACAACTACAAGGAGATGGCGTGCTGCCCCTAACAGCAAAAGACATAAGTTTAATCTTGGGGCTCCTACACGAAGGCCCCACATCAGTGGAAGATGATAATAACAGTGAAGATGGAGGCTGCGTGCCAAGTCGGCGAATGTACAAGTGGAAAGAGCTACCGGAGGAGCTGGTAACAATGAATGCTGGAGATGAGTTCGTACGACTGTTCATAGCATTTGCATGTGGGTGTTTGTTAGCTCCAACCACCAGAGCAGAGCACAGAATATGGCTATGGGGCTGCACACAGTCTATTGACCAACTTATAAGTTTGAATTGGGCAGAGTACATTCGAAATGCATTATGCAACAAGGTATTCGAGGTGAAGAAGAAAGGCGACAAAGCACACCAATATGTTGGGGGATGCATCTTTGTCCTACGAGTAAGGATAGAAACTAAATATGGGGACTTTAAATAATGTATTTGAGTATTAATGCATGAAAATAAGTTGACAGTTGTATGAAGATATGAAGTGCATAAAAGTAGTATTGCTACCTGAACTGTACTGACAAAGATCAATACAACATGATGGATTGCAGGTACAATATCTTGATCGAGTGGCAATCCTAAAGCATAATGTTCAAAGAACTACACCAAGAGCTAAGGCGTGGACATATATGCTTATCTCAGAGAGGGATGCTATAGAGATCAAAAACCTCGGAGGCTATGAAAAAGGGAAGCTGGTAATGAAAATAGTAGTACTTAAAGAGTATGTACCGAATATGTATGGATGTGCATATATGTATCTACAGCGGAATTTTTTGTATTGAAGGTCAGGCAATATGATGCAGTAGAGGCAGAGGTGGGCGCCTGGAGCACCGAGCTCCCACAAGAGCTGGTTGGGACGATGATGGACAGCGGCCACTCTGACGTTGCAGTAAGTTGGATTTTACCAATACAATGAAGTATACGGAAATATATTTACAATTGTTATAATAAAGTAGGCGAGCATGCAACTAGTGTAATGCTTTGGGGGGGCTAGTAATAGGTGAAACAGAAGAATCACATGTCGTATGGAAAAACAAAATTTGTTGTAGAAAGGGACCATTCATAAGTATGTCCCAAATCTCAATGTGTGCATCGGTTTTCACAACATGTAATGTGGAAACGTAAATGTTTTTTACAGATACAGTTTGTTGACAGTAGGTTGTATCGTGTGCATTCAGAGTTACACAAAGTTTTTTTAAGAAAGTAAGCATTCATATGTAAGTCCCAAATGTCAATATATGCATCATTTTTCACAGCAAGTAGTGTGACCACATAATAAAATATTTACAGTTACTCGCTGTTGAAAGTGAGTTTTATCGTGTGAATGCAGAGTTACAACAAGTTTGATTCAGAAAGGGTTCCTTTGATATGTAAGTCCCAAAGTTCAATCTGTGCAATGGTTTTCACAGCATATACTGTGCCCACATAAATGTTGTTTACAGTTACGGGTTGATGAAAGTGAGTTTCATCGTGTGCATACAGAGATACACAAAGTCTGTTGTAGAAATTCAGCATTACTATGTAAGTACACAAATTAAATGTGTGCATCATTTTTAACAGCATGTAGTGTGGCCACATAATTGTATGTTGCAGTTACGTTTTGTTGAAAGTGAGTTTCATCCTATGCATACACAGTTACACCAAATTTGTTTTAGAAGGTGAGCATTCGTATGTTAGTCCCAAAATTTCAATGTGTGCATCGTTTTTCACAACACGTACTGTGCCCACATATTTTTTGGTTGCAATTACTATTTGTTGAAAGTGTGTTTCATTGTGCGCATATACAGTTACATCGTGTGCATTTTTTTACAAAACCTACACAAACTTTCAGAATCCTCATTTAAGAACGGCTATCTAAGAAAATTGTCAGGGCTTATGTAATGCAAATTGGATGGAAGGTGGTATGTGTGTATGTAGTGAGACACGTGCTTGCGTAGTTAAACATAGTATCTAGGCAATTAGCTAAATTCTATTTGGTATGTGAGTGCTGGTGAAGAACTTGATGAACATTGCCGCGATATTATGAGTGCAGATGGAGATCGCAGAGGTGTATAGCATGACAGTCGCTTGTCAGAGGTGATTACTGAAGATTGCTGAAATGCTTGCCGCTCATCCGATGGCAAAAGCTGCCCGCACTACCGCAGTACAGCTGACCAAGGGGAAAGAACAGGTGCGTGAACCCACTACTGAAGCAGTTGACAAGGGGAAAGCACCAATGCGGAAATTGGCAGAAGAAGCTATGGATAGGGAAAGTGAAGAAAATTCAGAATATGAATCGGCAGAAGATGGGGCGGACGAGGAAAGTGGTTCAGATGAGGAGAATGCAAAAGGAGTTTCATCTTCTGAAGATGTGGAAAAGGGCACAAGTGCTGATGCTAGTGGCGGGGATGACAGCGGGCAGTCACAAGAAGGATAAGATATGCGTGAAATAGACATGGATACAGCTGACAATGTTCGTGAGGCAGAAGCCATAGGCAATAGCAGTGGTGTTGGGGCAGAAATGGAATCAAGCGCGATGGACAAAGGCACAGACGATAAGGGAACCGGGGATGGTTCACTACAGACTCATGCAAACGCTAGTCTGTGACGACCCCACCTCCCTCTAAGGCGAACCAGAGGGTTCGGCGGACCGCCTGCCCAACTCTCGACAGGACTCACTCGCTCGAATAACTAATAATACTTCGAAAGCAAACGTAAATAACCATTCCAAATCAAACCACAACTAATAACATTACTGAATTCAACTTACATCCCAACTTCTCAATTTACAGTCCAATATGTTTAAGGTACAACCACAATTTCATCTTACAAACCCAAAAGATCAAATTCAGCATTTCAAGGCGAAATTCAAAAGATAAGTTCCAACCCTAACTAATCATGTCTTCACTCGGGTTCTCAATCCCAGTTAAAGAAAACAAATTTGAAAGAATGAGCTAAAAGCCCAGTGAGTGCCAAAAGACTTGGGATTCACGTAGAACAGTTCAAATCATACTTCAAGTTTAAAATTTAAAACATGTAGACAAACACGTAAATGGGTATTGCCTGGATAAACCAGGTAAACTACTCGAGGGACATCACCCAATGACGTCACAATATTTCACTGAAACTACTCGAGGGACTTCACCCAACGAAGTAGACGAGTTGAGGGACTTCGCCCAACGAAGTAGACTAATCGAGGGACTTCGCCCAACGAAGTAGACTAATCGAGAGACTTCGCCCAATGACGTCACAATATTTCACTGAAACTACTCGAGGGACTTCGCCCAACGAAGTAGACTGGTCGAGGGATTTCGCCCAACGACGTCACAATAATTCACAAGATAGCACACTATTCTTTTAAATTTCCGATATCACACGAAAAGGAGAAAATACTCACATGGTAGTTCAAATCATAAAACAGATCAAGCATATTTCGTAAGAAATTCAAGTCTTTCAAATAATCCAAATTCATTTCAACAAATCAATTCTTTGCAAACAATAGCAATATTTTCATTTGAAAAGAAGTTAGAACACTCACTGTGATTCGCTGAAATAGACGAGTAAGCCAGAAGATCAAACTTCAGTGGTCGGGTCACCCTCGACGAAACCTGGGTCACCTGAGCCAAAATCCGACTATCAAACACTAGCCAAGATAGTTAAAGTTTAAAACCTTAGCTTAACTACTAAAATCACCAAGACCAAACTGCCACAATTTCTTGTTCGGTCTATATCTTAGGCTACACTCATCAAAATTAGGCAAGGCCTATGGCTATGCAAACTAGACTCGGAGTACTACAATTCACTAGAAGGGCTCGCTCCAAGATTCATTTTGTAAAGCAGACGAAGGAATAAAAATGGGAAATCAGGTTGGAAAATCAGCCATTTTTGCAACTTTTATGGTATTGATAGGAAAAGAACTAGTGTGCAATCCTTATACCGTTAGAAAGCTAGTGAAGTCTAGTTTCAAACGCCACTGACAGCGCTCAATTTTGACTCTCGAGCAGAGAGTTACAGCCGACAGAAGTACAGAGGTTGAAAAGACTGACGGGAAGATTTCCAGATTTCCAAAGCTAATTTTGAGACAGAATTTGGGCATCGAAATACCACTATAAAATCACCAAATCTTTTACACTCAATCCTCACTAGGTGGAATATGTGTGTACCAAATTTGAGCCAAAAAGTCACACGGGAAGACAACTTTTTAGATGGCCAAAGTTTGTGAGAAATCTAAATACTAAGCTGCCAGATTTTCTCCCTTTTCATTTTCAAACATTTTGCTCAACTAAAACAGCCCCAAATCACTCAAGCATTGACACAAAAGCTCTAGCAGAATTCCTTTATCAAATGGAAGAAAAATGGTAGCAAAAACTTGAATCAAAACGTTTCAAAAATAGGGCAATAGTTCGACACTTGTGTGAAGAGCAAAATTTCCAGATTTGGTTCTTCAATTTTCACATGCTCTTGCCAAACATTTTTATGCACCAAAAATGCTCATTTTTTCAAGGAATCTAGCCCTCATCTAGACCATCATCTTAGCAGTGAATAACCATGAAATAATGGTGTTGAAAAAGGGCAAAATGACCCCGAAAGACAAGTAGCAGTTTTGAACACTCAATTTACCGATTTTAAGCTTTCATGTAAGAGTTTTCAGTTTTGAGCAGTGTTCTTTGGAAAATCATATCTTGAGTTCTACAAGTCCAAAATTATTGAATCTTATACCGTTGGAAAATAGACTTAATGAACTAAAACTCTCGATAAGACACTTTTACAAGATTAGAATCGAAAACTACTCAAATTTCAGCTTAAAGCTGCTGTCACAGTGTGAACAAAGCGTATCAGTTTTGATTTTCAGTCAAATTTGAAAATTTACCAAAATTCATATAAATTGAACTAGCCCTTGAAATTTATACTGCTAAAAGAACTCAGATTCTAATTTCAAACACAGCAAACGAAACTCAATTTGGACCTTTCTATGCCAAGTTACAACAGTTGTAAGTAGGCTGCAAGACCAACCCTGATTTCTGGAAATTCCAAATTCGCAGAACAACTTTAAGACATTATTTGAGCAATGAAATAGTCCTAGAAAAATACCAAATTTTGCAGGCAACAACCTCAGTATGTAAGCTACAAATTCACCAAATTTCAACTAAAAAATCACACAAAAAGGCTGCGATCAAAGCAACCAAAAAACAAGGCAGCATGCATTTCCTTCCTCTCGGTTTCCTCCTCTTCTTCCCTCTTTCATTTTTAGCAACTAAACACCACATAAACACCTCACACACACACAATACATCAACAACAACCCCAATTTCACATGTGGTGGGATTTCATAGAGCAAACTTTTATCAATTAACAACAAAATCCAACTCAAAGAGCTACAAGCTCTCTTAACCTAGGAAAATGAACCAATTGAACAAGATTTTAGTGTCTAGAAAGCTTACCCCCAATTCCAACAAGAAGCTTGATTGATGGTGGATGAAATGGCTCACAAAAGCCCTCAATCCTCAAGCTCAAAACCAGTTTCTCCTCTCTTCCTAACTAGTCCGAATTTCCCAAAGAAAGTTAGCAAGATCTTCAAGTGGGTTTGGTTGCAAGGATGGAGGTTTTGTGGTTGATTCTTGAAAATGGAATGGAGGGGGAAGAGATGGAGAGAGCTGCGGTCAAGAAGGAGAGGAAGAAGAAGAAATGAATGGTTCATTTGACTTTTGGGGCTTTATTGGAAGAAATGAAAGAAATGGAAGAAAGTTGCTTGATTTGACGTAAGACCATTTTTTGTCATGTCGTGTCGTTAAAATTTACACGACGCGATACTACGATCCCAATTTCTCTCATTTATATATTCCGAATACATATTCTAACATTCGAAACTTACGTCTAATAGTCGATCCTAGGTCCGAGTGCGAAATTTAAACATTCAAACAGTTTAAATCGAGAACATAGTTTAAACGTGCAAAAATGCATTTTAAAACTTTTCATGCCGTAACAATTGATATACGTCAATCAAATACTTCAAACTAAATTAATAAAGTAATTTTATGAAAATATGGAATTTTACAATTTTTAAATTAATTTGATGTTGAACAAGGTTTTAAAATAAAAGGAAGTAACGTATGTCGTATTTGCAATTAAAATGATCTAAATTAATTATTCAGGGAAAATAAATAATTAATTAATTAATTAAGTCGAATAAAATAAATTTATGGGTCCTCAAAACCTTCCCCCCTTATAAGAATTTCGTCCTCAAAATTCATACTTGAACTATGGAATAATTCTAGGCATTTCCTCCGAATTTCTTCCCTCAAGTTACTTCCTCGACGCCTTGGTTCATCCACCATATCTTCAATAAAAGAATTCACTTGATCCTCAATTCTTTCACTTACGGTTCAGCATTTGAGAATTCCTATTTACACTTGTAGTCGTTTACAAGGATTAAATCAATTATAAAATCCACGAAAAATTAATCACTCCAAATATGTGTATTCCATCTCTTCATTGTACCACACAAAATTCAAAAGAGACCTTAATTGAAATGACAAAGGGTATCATAACCTATTCTCGTTGTTTGAAACAGCCCTTCTTATGATGCTTATACTTGCCACCTCTACTACATACTAATTAAAACCACCTAAGCTTTTCCAACAGCATCCAAAATTGTAATTTCATATGAATCAAAATTGTAATTTCCAAAACTTCACTATTCTACTAATCGTAACTTACTCCTATCAATTCAAATCTTACATTACACACAATAAGGCTCTTGGGTTCATTCCTTTCCAATAAAGATAAAATATAACTTTGTATATCAAAATCAAAATTCTCGAGTTTTTAAGAAGACGGTATAAAATTTATCGAAATAATTCTCATAAGAATGAATTCTCACATTCTTAATCGTTTGAAAAGGCAATCTTAATTAACTTTAAATTGAAAAAAGTAAAATATTAAGGACATAAAAGGCTTGGTTAAAACTTTTTTTTTTTAAAGAAAATCACTCTAATGAACTCAAGTTTCACGAAAACACTGTAACAAGAAATGTCTAAAACTTAAACAAGAAAAACAATGTTGCAAATACTAAATTGCTTTCAAAACACGTTTATATCAAATCTAAATATCAATATCTTGAAAGGCGAAGAAATACAATATGAAATTAAAACTTTTGAATTCATTCCTTGAGATAAACTTCTCTTGAAATTGATAGAATGAAAATATAAGGCTTAAACATGAAACACTGAAATTTTTTTTTTCAAAAGTCAAGTACAACAGGTTCCATTATCAAAAGTGGATTAAATTTCATCCCATAAGCTATTTAGCTTATATCTAAAACTTGAAAATCCATTTTACATTCCCTTGATTCATGGATCATTGAATCTTAACTACGAGTCGTAGGACAAACTCTTTCACCATCACATGAATAAAAGTTTACAACCCTTAAACCCAAATTGTTTTACATACACATCCATGTTCGAGCATAGATCGAATGCCAAGCCATCATTACTAATATCTAGCCGTCTCATGAACTTAAAGAAAACCATTAATTTACTTCACAACCTAAACATGGCTAATTCACCTCTTACAAAACTTTATCCCTTTCTTTCCGTTACTTCTCACGCTAGTTCACCGATGTAAGATCTCGACAATTTACCAAATGTTCTAAAATGCCAATCCTCCGATTAGTGATTGCATTTACTCCATCTCCCACTTTGCTCATCTATCTTCATTTCTATTTAGTCTCGAACATTAGATTACTTTTGAAGGTTTGTCTACCTAAGCACACGTCCTCAACGCCGGCCATCCGTCATCAACCGTCCATAGCTTTAATTACATCCAAATGCAGAAATAAAATAGTTCTTCAAAAACAATTTGAGTGCAAGAGTCAATGGTAAAACATTAGAAATAGAAACTACTGACATACATTCACATTAGCAAGTTCACAAATAATTAGCAAATCATGGGGTGTTACAAAATATAACACACACAGATGTCACAAAAATACAGACAGTCATGCAATCACAATCATAGGTCTCACAAGCCTCACCCCAGCTAAACCGTTTACAAAACATTCAAAAATTGGAAACCCTAACCTAGTTCACAGTCAAACCACTAGTCAGGGAATCCCCAGATGGGTCCTTAAATGGCTCCTCCTCCAAGGATTCCTCATGAGCCATGCTCTCAACTCTCTCTTCTACCTCCTCATGAGGCCTTGAATAAACTCCAAGTATGGCGAATGTTCTTAGTTATAACATATTTGTATTCAAGCACCAAAATAAGAACAAAGTCAATCGACACTAAGGTTGGCCACCCCAAAGTTTAAATCAACTCAATCCTCATTTTTGCCCGACATACCATCCAGATTCCTCAAATCATAAATCAAATCTCGACCATATATAGTTCCACATTCCTAAACTCCAAATCATCCACTTGGAATGCAAATCTTAACCAAATGTATACAAGTAATCTTTTCACTTAACTTTCAAACAAATCCCACAGTCCGGTATCCTAAACAGCTAGTCTAGGATACACTACAAGGATCTAAAGTCTAAGCTCTGATATTAACTATGACGACCCCACCTCCCCCTAAGATGAACCAGAGGGTTCGGCGGACCGCCTGCCCAACTCTTGCCAGGACTCACTCGCTCGAATAACTAATAACACTTCGAAAGCAAACGTAAATAACCATTCCAAATCAAACCACAACTAATAACATTACTGAATTCAACTTACAACCCAACTTCTCAAATTACAATCCAATATGTTTAAGATACAACCACAATTTTATCTTACAAACCCAAAAGATCAAATTCAGCATTTCAAGGCGAAATTCAAAAGATAAGTTCCAACCCTGACTAATCATGTCTTCACTCGGGTTCTCGATCCCTGTTAAAGAAAATAAACTTGAAAGAATGAGCTAAAAGCCCAGTGAGTGCCAAAAGACTTGCGATTCACGTAGAACAGTTCAAATCATACTTCAAGTTTAAAATTTAAAACATGTAGACAAACACGTAAATGGGTATTTCCTGGATATACCAGGTAAAATACTCACGGGACATCACCCAACGAAGTAGACTAGTCGAGGGACTTCACCTAATGACGTCACAATATTTCACTGAAACTACTCGAGGGACTTCACCCAACGAAGTAGACTAGTCGAGGAACTTCGCCCAACGAAGTAGACTAATCGAGGGATTTCGCCCAACGATGTCACAATATTTCACTGAAACTACTCGAGGGACTTCGCCCAACGAAGTAGACTAGTCGAGGGATACGACGTCACAATAATTCACAAGATAGCACACTGTTCTTTTAAATTCCCAATATCACACGAAAAGGAGAAAATACTCACATGGTAGTTCAAATCATAAAATAGATCAAGCATATTTCTTATGAAATTCAAGTCTTTCAAATAATCCAAATTCATTTCAACAAATCAATTCTTTGCAAACAATAGCAAGATTTTCATTTGAAAAGGAGTTAGAACACTCACTGTGATTCGCTGAAATAGACGAGCAAGTAAGAAGATCAAACTTCAGTGGTCGGGTCACCCTCGACGAAACCTGGGTCACCTGAGCCAAAATCCGACTATCAAACACTAGCCAAGATAGCTAAAGTTTAAAACCTTAGCTTAACTACTAAAATCACCAAGACCAAACTGCCACAATTTCTTGTTCGGTCCATATCTTAGGCTACACTCATCAAAATTAGGCAAGGCCTATGGCTATGCAAACTAGACTCAGAGTACTACAATTCACTAGAAGGGCTCGCTCCAAGATTCATTTTGTAAAGTAGGTGAAAGTGCGCGACAAGATATCACGAAGGAATAAAAACGGGAAATCAGGCTGAAAAATCAGCCATCTTTGCAACTTTTATGGTATTGATAGGAAAAGAACTATTGTACAATCTTTATACTGTTAGAAAGCCAGTGAAGTCTAGTTTCAAACGCCACTGACAGCGCTCAATTTTGACTCCCGAGCAGAGAGTTACAGCCGACAGAAGTACAGAGGTTGAAAAGACTGATGAGAAGATTTCCAGATTTCCAAAGCTAATTTTGAGACAGCATTTGGGCATCGAAATACCACTGTAAAATCACCAAATTTTGTACACTCAATCCTCACTAGGTGGAATATGTGTGTACCAAATTTGAGCCAAAAAGTCACACGGGAAGACAACTTTTTAGATGGCCAAAGTTTGTGAGAAATCTAAATACTAAGCTGCCAGATTTTCTCCCTTTTCATTTTCAAACATTTTGCTCAACTAAAACAGCCCCAAATCACTCAAGCATTGACACAAAAGCTCTAGCAGAATTCCTTTATCAAATGGAAGCAAAATGGTAGCAAAAACTTGAATCAAAACGTTTCAAAAATAGGGCAATAGTTCGACACTTGTGTGAAGAGCAAAATTTCCAGATTTGGTTCTTCAATTTTCGCATGCTCTTGCCAAACATTTTTATGCACCGAAAATGCTCATTTTTGCAAGGAATCTAGCCCTCATCTAGACCATCATCTTAGTAGTGAATAACCACAAAATAATGGTGTTGAAACAGGGCAAAATGACCCCGAAAGACAAGTAGCAGTTTTGAACACTCAAATTCCCGATTTTAAGCTTTCATGGAAGAGTTTTTAGTTTTGAGAAGTGTTCTTTGGAAAATCATAACTTGAGTTCTACAAGTCCAAAATTTTTGAATCTTATACCGTTGGAAAATAGACTTAATTAAGTAAAACTCTTGATAAGACACTTTTACAAGATTCAAATCGAAAACTACTCAAATTTCAACTTAAAGCTGCTGTCACAGTTCGAACAAAGCATTGTCGTGCCCCATTTTTTTTTTATGGATGGAAGAAGAGAGGGAAGGATTTTGATTTTTATTTGGTTTTTGAAAAAGAAAGGGAAAGGGGTCATGGGACTACAAAAATGCAACGGTTTGGACCCAAAAAACAAAAGTCTAGAAAAGGGTTTTTTAGAAAAAGTTTGGAGTCGCCACTTGGTATGGAGTTTAGGTGTACCAAGTCACCAAAAAGTTTTAGTTAATGAAAATAAACAAAGAAAACCCTTTTTAGACGACTCCAGGTCTTTGAAAACTAGAGAAAAAGGTTCGGGGGTCACAGTTGAAAGAAGGGAAGGCAAAGATTCGATGTTACTCGTCTCTAAGGCACCCTTCTAACCTAGCCAAAGCTAGTTGCAAGATTTAGTTGAAAATTTCCTAATTTCTAACTTTAAAACTTATCACATTTGGATGTTGTCTATATGGATGCAAAAACCTAAACCTAATGTTGAATCGAGAGGGGCAAAATGTCTCCTTGAGGTGTGATTGGAATTGATCACATTAATTGTGTCATCCAATCTTGATCCCTCGAGGAGGTCACGAAAAAATGCAAATGATGAGACTCGAATGAACGGAAAGTAGGGTTTTCAAAATGCAATTTTTATAAAGTATCAAGAGAAAAGAAGTTGGGTTTTCGAAAGGATCAATTCTAAATGCAAAAAAGAACTTGAATTTCCAAAAAGATGCAATTTTAAGAAAAGTGGCCTTTTAACTTTGAATTGCTAAAACATGAAGAAGAAAGTTGATTTTTAAAGAATGGTTTGATAGCGTTTAAAATAATGCATATGTATGTCCTAAAGAGGAATAATGCAACATAATGGGTGCGGGGGACTAAATTCGTGACTTTGAATTTTCCTTTTCATAGAAGGAAATAAAAGCGTGCTAAGGCTAGGAAACCATACTCGCTCTTTTTCCTAATTCAAAGGGTAATGCCTTAAATGCACTAATCTAATAAAAAGAAAACTAAATGAGATGTTTCACATACGGGATGGGATAGTAGTGACATGCAAAATGGGAAAGAAAACTCTAAAAGTGAAAAGTGTGTGAAATTTGTATCTAATGCATGAATGGCGTTTAAGGGTCTAGCATTGGACTAGCCCTAGTCAAAAGGTTCTCACTAACATTGGATTAGTGAGAAATCGAAGGGGAAGGCCACAACTAGCGTTGGACTAGTGTGGTGACGTCAATATATTTACACAATAATCATGTGGACATGATAATAAAGCAAATAAACACATAACACATAGGCATAATATCTAAATGCAAGGCCCTAGGAAAGCAAATAAACACATAATCATGCAAGCATGCAAAATAAGCATATAAAAACTAATTATTACATTGGGGGAAACCTAAATACATTCTAAGGGGGAAAAATTTGAAATAATAATCTAACTATTACATCTTCTAGAATAAATACACTTTTCGCCAAATTAAACCTATCTATTACAACTTGGCATCCAAGGCCTCCAAATGATTCACTCAAAAATTAAATGACATAAATAAAAACTAGACATGAATAAAAGTAAAGGAAAACTTAATTTCAAACATGCAAAATCATGCAAAAACACATAATGAGCACATAATAGGGTAAAGAAGTTACCATCCCTTGATGTGATGCCTTAATTGAATCCTTAGATGATGGGAATGGTTATCTAAGACTCAATGTGAACAAAAGGGATCAAGGTACCAATTTAAAGGAAAACCAATCAAAAATTCAAAGAAAGGGTATCTAAGCAGATTACGCAAGCAAGCAGATAATACTAGGAAATAGAGTAAGATTCGGAACAAAAGAGCGAAACAGCAACATATCTGAAAGCAGAGGTTACGCGGATCGAAGCGGGAGCAGCATACACAGTCCAGCGTTGAGGCAAAATCAAAATTGAGAGGGAAACGCGGACGAAACAAGCGTCTCTTCCATCTTCAAAAAATCGGAAGATTGCTTCAGTTTTTAGACAATATCATGGATAAAATCCTCGAGGCAAGGGGATCTATTTAAACATCAAACACTAGCATTCGGATCATGTCACAACAAGCTAAAATCGAAGAAGACCAAATCTTAAGCATCAACATCATCAAATAGACAAAAGGAAGGGAAGAAGCGCCGAGGTGAAAGCGAGGGTTGTTACGGTGGCCTGCGTAACAATTTCTTCACATCTTCAAGTATTCAAACAGAAGCGGGCGTTCTGCGATCCATGAGGTCCGCGTTTCTTCACAACTTCAAACATTCAAGGAAGCGGATCGTTACAAGTCATCCATAAGTAGTCAGCGTTTCTTCACATCTTCAAAGCGTGAAGAACATTTTTCCAGAAATTTCGGGAATCACAACATCATCACGAAGCATCAAGCGTCGATTTTAAGCGTAAAACAAATCTACTAGCCTTACCAAGGCTTTATAAACCTAACATGCTCATATAACAGGTGATAATCATCATCAAATATCCCAAACTAAAGAAAAACTATTCAAGACCTTGGTTCCACCAAAAGGTCCAAATCTCATATAATTTCTGATCAAAAGCAGGTAAATAGAGTGGGAGGTTACGAATGGAAGCTTTGAATCTAAACAAGAGAAGGACAGAAATTCCAAGAATAATCTCCTCAAGTGTGAAACCCTAGCTTTTCTTTTCTTCTTTCTTTTCCTTTTTTCCTCTCCAATTCCATGTTTTTCTCTGCTTTTCTCTCTCAAAGCTCTCTAATTGCCTCTTTTCTCTCAGTTTCCAACCTCCTTGTTAAACCCTAATCTAGGCTATTTATAGCCACCAAACCTAGAACTAAGGGTTTTGATGTTCTTGGGATGAGGTGAGCTAATTTTGAGCGTTAGATGAGTTGTTGGGGTTAGGGGTGAGTTGGGGAATGTTTAAATAGGTTTCTTATCGTTCAAGTATCGGAAATTACAGCTGGAAAGGATGATCGAGTTACGGAAGAATCCAGCGTCATTTTTTTAAACGTCGGTTCTGTGGATTCACTCATCCAATGGTCCATTTTTGACTTCTTTCTCTTTTTTTTTTTTAAGAAAACCTACAAAATGAGAAAAATATGTTAGAAAATTCAAAGATAAATAACTAAACATTAATAGATAAAACATAGGAAAACAAATGAAATAGTCAAATTTGGTGTTTCCGACTTGCCCTCTTTGTCGAGTTTGAAGAAACTCTAGACAAACGTGATACTCAAATACTTACGATTTTGCTGGTTGCATCGAACCATTGTAAACAGCAATATTAGATTGCCAATTTTCAAACTAAAATGCATAATGTGACCCGAACTGTGTAGAGTTGCCACGATTATCTCGACATGAGAATCAGGTCAAACGTAGTTTCAATGCAAATGAATTATAATGAAATGAATATTGAATCTTGTAAAATTCGAGAACAGGAGATAGAAGGGGTGCAGTGAGACTCATGAAATTTAAATATCAAGAACGGGAGATAGAAGGGTGCCCGTGCGGAGGCTGAGACTCACCAACAGAAATTTAAATTTGAAGAACGGAGATAGAAATTAAATTTGAAGAAGATAGAATCTGAGAGAACTGAAATTTAAGATCAAAAGGAGATAGAAGGGTGAGGCTGAGACTCCTATGAAATTTAAATTTGAAGAAGGGGATAGAAGGGTGCTGAGACTCAGTAATTTAAATTGAAGAATGGGGATAGAAGGGTACAGGCTAAGACTCACCAAATATTAAATTTGAAGAATGGGATAGAAGGGTGAGAGAACTAAATTTGAAGCAGGGGATAGAAGGAGAGAGTGAGGATAGAAGAGTGCATGAGAGTCGAGGCAATGTAAATTTAAATTGCGAGGGGATAGAAGGTGCCAGCGAGGGTCGAGACAATCAACAAATTTAAATTGAAGCGAGGGGTTAGAAGGGTGAGCGACCAACAAAATTAAATTCTTTCAAATTTAGACTATTGGGATTGGACCCAAGCTGAATGACTAGATGTGAAAATGCAAATATGCTATTCATTGGGATTGGACCCAAGCCTGAATGACTAAACACACTATTGGGGATTGGACCCAAGCTGAAAAAAAAAAAAAAAAACTATTTAGTGGGATTGGACCCAAGCCTGAATGACTAAAAAAACTATTCAGTGGGATTGGACCCGAGCCTGAATGACTAGATGAAAATATAAATGCTGGATTGCCAGACTTTGAAAAATAAAACACAAGTTGTTCAAACATGATAAATGTAAAATGCCAGTAATGGTGCACTCGATGAAATGGTGCAATTCTGATTTTTGATTTTCTTGACTTGAAAAGTAAGTGATTGATAGGAACAATAACTTTTTCTTCTCTTTTTTCTTTTTTTTTCTTTTTTTTCTTTTTTTTTCTTCCCCCTTTTTTTTTCAAGAATTGATAAATTTTAAAAAATTGAAGAGTGCAACTGAACCCTTTCCTCTGCAGGGTTGGAGCCAATCCACATATGTTGCCATCGTCTTGATCTGCAAACCTTTTTCGGCAAAATTAATCTTGAATGCATTATCCAAAATTGGAGAGCACTCCTCTCAAAACAAAATTGCCCCAGTGTCAACTGAATCGTTAACCCTGCAAAAGTCATGAAATATTAACCAGTTAGTCCATGGAAATTCAATTCCTCTCTCTCTCTTCTTTTTTTTTTTTAATCATAAAGTGTAAAAAAACTCTTGTGGTCACAGCTGTTGGCCATTAAAATGACTAAAACGTATCCGAATCATGCGACAAAACACATTTATCAGATATTCGTGCTTGTGAAAAATTGCTTGCTTTCAAGCGATAGGAAATATGCATCAAAAACAAGTTATGGGATTGCAATAAACCATGTGATCTTGGAAATCCAAATCCTCATAAACCAGGCAAAACATTATTATGCAATTATTCAATTTGCATCAAGTACTCATAATGTCAAGTAAAAGAGAGACAATTATACCTCAATTTTAACAATTCAAGCTTGATTTCTCACTTTCATCAAATTTTGCAATCAAACGATTCATATAGTCAATTCAAGCTTGCCTTTTCCATATTTTCTCAGATTTTACTAATAAAAAAGATTTACTAAAACACTTCCTCTTATTCAAATTGTAAAAATGTCTTTTGACGCGAAAATCAACACTTTTAGGTGAAGACTCCCGGTTACTCGACATATGCCTTCTTGCTCAAATAGTAAAGATGTCTTTTGACGCGAAAATCAACATTTTTAGGTGAAGATTCCCGGTTACTCAACATTTTACTTTTTCAAACTGCTTTGCATACTCATAATTCAAGCACCGTTTTACGCAAAAATTAACATTTGTAGATGCTAAACCTCCGGTTACTTAGTACTAAAATCATTGGAGTAGAACTTTGGTTCTCACTTTGCTGCTTTTCTTGCTTTTTCTTTCTTTCTTTCTCTTTTTTTTTTCTTTTTTTTTAAATGCAAAAGGATCATTTGCCAACTATATCAAACATTTTCTTGTAAAATCCAATAAAAGAAGAAATCTCATTTAATAGGAAAATACTGAGGCATAATTTTCCCTATTTTACAAAATATACTTTCTAAAATGCCAATGTCTTAATCACATAACAATTATTTCCGAGTAAGATGGAAAAAGGATCTTTCACATCACACGGGCTTTTATTTCAGAAGGATGAAAGCAATTGCAACCAAAATTGGACATTTGCACCCTTTTTGAATCAAATTTTGAACAACAAATCAATTTGTGAGGCAAATGTGCAAAAATTTTTTTTTTTTCAAACATAAATAAGCATATAAGAGCCCAATTTAAACAAATATACACATTCTGATGCAAGCAAATGAATCAAAAGTATTTCTAACAGTTAAACCTATGTCTAAAAAAAAATAGAACACAAGATCAAACACAAAAAGAGAATAAAGCAAAAATCGAATAAACTGCAAATCAGGGGGCGGGTCTATCGACTCCCTCAGCTCCACCATTGCCTCCGGTGGCCTCTTGGACAAGCTGCTCACACGGAATGTCGAAGCACGCCACATTTCAGAAGAAAGGAATTTGAAAAGAACTGTGGGTTATAACACCTAGCAGTGTGCGTATGAAAACCCGTTTCCCACATTTTCCCGAAAAGGCACTTGTTCTTCCTCAATTTTGCAATTAATCAATCTTTAAAATGATTTAATCATACAGTCTAGACATGACTCCAAATGAAGCTGGTCTCCTCGACTTGACCGATCAGTCACTTGTCCCTGCTTCTCTGCAAAAGAAAGGAAATGGTAAAAAGCAATAATAACGCCGCCACCGTTTGACCCTTTTATCTCGAGCAACCCGTAAACATGAGTTCTTGGACGTCGACGAACGGTGTCAGCTGAATTCCTTTTGTTTGACCGGTGCAGATCTGTTCTGTCGTTCTGCTTGCTCCTGAACCCATATCACTCATACCTTCATGGTAATCTGAGAGGATTGTCCTTTGATGAAAATGCCCTTTTGATGAAAATATGTGCAAAAGTTTGTGCAAAGAAACAATTTTATTTTAAAATGACATCATGTCCATAGAATGAATGCTAAACATGGCATTTTAAATCAATAATGGCCAAACTCAGGAAAACCATTTAAAACAAAAGCGTCGCATTTGACCCCTTTGGATATCATCTCCTTGGAGTTTACTGACGGCAAGGGAGTGCTTGATATAAGGTAAACCCATGATAAGCGTAATCACCGACCTCCTTGTCCCATGAACTTTTCCTTTACTTGCCTGTTGCTTTTCAAAGCTTGCCTTAGTACCCTTTCGATTCTTGAAGTTGGTGATAGTGAAATAGACAGATTTAAACCCCAATTTCGTCAATTTAAACATGTTTGTTAAAATGGTGGCATCAGTGAGACAATCCCTTCTGACAAAAATTCAGATAGAATGTATTTGCATCATTTGCCTTTTGATTGAGAAAGTTCTTTCCAGAAATTTTTTACAAAAAGTTGGGGGTCTATAATACTAGACTTTTGCAAGGGGTTTGAGGGTGGTGTAGAGGCAGGTTTAAACTTGAAATTTTTTATTTTTTTATTTTATTTTTTTTTTCCAAAAAATACAAAAATTGCACCAGTTTGGTCCCTTTTTTCCTTAAAATGTTTTTTTTCTTTTTTTTTTCCAAAATACAAAAATGGCCCCAGTGTGGGGTTTGTGATTCTCAGAGGGGGTTTGCTAAATAATTAATCATTCTTTTATAGGCTCAAACGGGAAAACTGGGGGGTTGAAGTGTTTAAACGAAAAGGAAGAAGGTCGACTTTTCTAGACCACCTTTTTGCAAAAAATTTCTGAAGAAACCTTGCTCAATCATATGAAAATTTTTTTACACATATCTGAATTGATTGGTTGAGGAAAGATCTGTCTGTCCGTCTCCATGAGAAATAATGCTCCTCCAGGTAGCATCTTTTGAATAATGAACGGCCCTTGCCAATTCGGAGCGAATTTTCCTTTAGCCTTTTCTTGTATCGGAAGGATTCGTTTCAAAACCTTGTCCCCCACTTCAAACCTGCGAGGTCTAACTTTCTTGTTATAAGCCCGAGCCATCCTCTGCTAGTAACATTGCTCATGACAAATGGTGTTCAAGCTTCTTTCATCGATCAAAGACAGTTGCTCGTGACGTTGCTTGATCCATTCAGCTTCTTCCAACTGAGCTTCCATTAGAATGCGCAAAGATGGGGTTTCAATTTCAGCAGGTAATACTATTTCCATCCCATACATGAGAGAGTGAGGTGTTGCCCGGTAGAAATCCGATTGCAATTCTCCATGCCAAAGGGTAGTTTCTCATGCCAATCTCGGTGTGTTTCAATCATCTTGCAAATGATGATATCCAAGTTCATGAGATATCAGAATTTTAGTCCATCAAATTCCAAAGGATGATGTCCAAGGGTCAAAGGTTTTATTCATGATCATCCAAGAGCAAATAAAATAAATGTGTGAAAATTAAAATGAGTGGACCATGGCGAAGGGCAAACGGAGAAATTCCATTTCATTTGGCAAAGAGCAAGATAACAGATAATACCATGGAAGCATAATTAAAAGCATAATTTTAAACAAGCAAAAAGGTGAAATAACAAGTGCATTGTTTTTGAATAAATGATTGACATCAAAGCATGATTCATTTTTAAGGACAACCCCCTCAGATTTACCAAAACCTCCTCTGAGCAGGCAGACAATCGGCAACCCAATTTTGCATGGCCTTTTGAGGAATCGAAGGAAACTCCACATTCTCCGTAGGATCGGTGTCAAGGGTGACCCCGACAAACAGTTGAGATAACCTTGTCCCTATATCATCATCAGACCTTTCCTTAAATGATCCACCACCATCCTCATCTTCTTCTTTAATGAGGCGAGCATGGTCAACAATTTTCTCCTCCACCGTCATTCCAACGACGCGTTTTATGTTGGAAAGGGTTTCTATTGATGTTCCCTTGCTCATTCTTTCTTTTTCAGAACTATATCCCCGGCATCCACCATGTCTTGAATTCTATACTTCAAAGCCCAACAATTAATCGTCGGATGACCAGACTTCCGAGAATGGTAGCCTTGATGGCATGGGGATCATACCAGGGGGTCCCTGGGGATCTGATTTGGGAGGGGCGATTTTCCCCTGCCTTCAAGCCATTCATACAGCTGGTCAATGGGCGACCAGTCGGTGAAAGTTCGAAAGGTTTTCTGATTTTGCATTTCATTAGGCAGAAAAGAATTTTGAGCAGGATTTTGTGAAGCAGGTCTAGGAGCATAGTTTTGACGGGGGTGGGAGATAGGTTGGGAAGTTGAAAACAAAGGTTGGGGGTCCAAATGAATAGGTCGGGGGTGAGGCCTCTGGGCGGCAGTGTGATAAACAAGCTGATGGTAGGGATAAGGTAAGTATGAGCTTGAATTGGTAGGGTGACTCCGAGTTCTGGGCCTGAGAGGTGGGTTCTGATCCCACACAAAAGTAGCTTCTCCTTCATTCTTTTTAAATGGGAGCTTCCTCCCACTGCCATTTTGCCCTTGCAATGTTTCCAATTCTTTGTTTGAGGTCACATTGACAATTTTTTCGATTTTCACAAACTCATCATACTCCTCCAACTTATTGACAATTGTAGCAAAAGAACTCCCAGTCATTCGAAAAATCTCTTCAAAATAAGGCGGGTCATGTGCCTTGATGAAAGTACGAACAATCTCTTCTTCTGTCATGGGAGGTTCAACTTTAGCAGCCAACTTTCTCCATCGCTTGGCATATGACTTGTGATCTTCGGAGGGTCTCCTTTTGACTCCTTCAAAGGTTGTTCGTGTCGGCGCCAACTCACAATTGAATTCATACTGTTTCACAAAAGCTATTGACAAATCCAACCAAGTTTTGATCTCTTGAGATTTCAGGTTCGAGTACCAATCCAAAGCATCTCCTTCTAGGCTCTGGGAGCAGAGCGCATAGGCAAGTTCTCATCATCCACTGGTTTACCAAGCTTGTTGGCAAATATTTTAAGGTGCGTCTTAGGATTCCCGGTACCATCATACTTGCTGAACTTGGGGGTCTTGAAACCCATGGGTAGTTGGGCGTCGAAATAGGCGCATCATTATAATCCAATCCATCATGTCGGTTGAGACCTTGGTTCTTCCTTATGAATTCATCAAATTTATCCAACCTTTTCAGCAAATGTTTGTCGACTGGCAACAAGGTCATCCTTTGCCGGTTTTCCTTGGGAAGTCGGATCCACACAAAAGGTTCCGTGGTATGGTATTGAGGCTCGGAGCATGAGGAGGCATGTTTAGAGTGATCGAGGTTGAGTATGAGGGTTTGTTCTTTTGGTTGGGCTCGACAAGGTATAATCGGGGTGAGTGTATGGAAAACCGGTTGTGGTAGGAAAAATAATCTCATGAAGGTTAGGAATAGGTGGAACAAGAGTGGTTTGAATATTGGTCGAGAAAGGGGTGGATTACTTGTCGGGAATGCTAACAAAGTGTTCATGATCATTGGTACCACCTCCACTCTTGGCCACGATCAATTACACGCCTTTATGCGACCATCTCGGCCATCTCATTAAACCTTCCTAATACTTCACTTAACTGAGCTCCCAATGCAGCAAAATCAGGCGATGACCAAAGCATTCCTATCCAGAGCCTTAGGTGCGGAACTCATGTTTACGGGTTGCTTTGAGCTTTTGCTTTAGATCGGTAACGATGGGCTTCAGTGAAGCTATTTTAAAAGTACCCGAGTGGGAAAGGAAACACACTTTAGGAGCTTATTCCAAAGGGGAGCTGCGGATATTTATTTGAAAGAAAAAAGAAAAAGAACGAAGTTAGTGATTGCTTATATAATTCGGATGCATGTCCTAGAGGGGAGCCCTTTTATGCCAAGGGTAGGCCTAGCATGAAAAATGCAATCCTCTGGGGTACGCATCATACAATACCTGATGGGTCCGATCACTTCGTTGATATGCGATTAGTAATCGATCCACAAGGTTGACCAAAAGAATATGCGCTGTTTGGCGCATTATGAGGACGAAATTCGAATGGATTCATTATTTTAATTGATATATGAAGAGATGTTAAAGGTTAATTTAGCATGAAAAGGATTATTCTTGAAGGAATCGTAGTGCCTTGACTAGCCTTGAGGGAAATATGGATCCAGTTCAAATGGATCGGATGGGATTGATGGCTTACCCAAAAGTCGACTAGGTTTATTGCTTACCTGTAACTCCACAACACACTAGCTCATAAGCCTCCTAAAATCAAGATTTGGCCTTGATAAAATCATTATCTCAACAATGAGAAATTATTTGTGAATTTTTTCGATTTAGTGTCCTCATGCATGGGATTTTACCAACTTTTATAAAATGGCCAAAAAGTGATTATTAGGGGCTTATATTCTAGCATACGAAGGTTACTCTATATCTTCGGTGCCATCATAGAAGGATCGGACCCTACCTTACCTTGTGCACTACCCCTTTGGATGTTACTGAAAACATAAACATGCAAGTCTCATTGGATTATATATCCGAGACACAAGGGTTGTTTATTCCTAACATGGGATTCCTTATGCGGCATTCCCTCTATGGTTTATGCATGATGCCAGTTTATTAAAGCAAGTAAGGGTGCGAAATGAAACATGGCCTATAGGAGCCCCATTTGAATGCCGGGGTAAGCCTAAAAGTGATATGCCATTACAACTTAAATGCAATAAATTCAAACGTGCAATAGCCTATCTAGAAAGATGGCTTGTCTTAAAAGAGTGCAAAAACTCTTATCTTCTAGAGTTTGTGAAATGCAAGAAAAGGGAAGACAACGAAAGGTTAGTTTAATCAACAAATATCACATAACACGTTGGAGCAACAAATTGCACAAAAATAAAGAGGGGTGGAATCCCTCCTCTCGTGTCTAGTGATCCTTAATAGGGTAAGGTAGACTCTCCCCCTAGGCAATTCTAACATGGATGCATGAGGTTGAGCTCACTAATGCATCTAGACTCGATAAAGCTTACAGGTTCCCAAACCTTCAGACTAAAAGGCAAAAGGTCATCAATCCAAATGCCTCAAGTCGGTGGTTCGAGTGATCCCCTAGACATTGCTACGTGCACGTCGTGCCACGGCCACATGTCCAAGTGGATCGATCCTAATCCTAATAGGGAAGAGTGGCGTGACAAGCCACTAAAAGTAAAAAAGTAAGGTCAAAGTAAAATACATATGCACGTATGAAAGTGATTCCCTTTGAGAGGAGGGATTCAAACATCAAGCATTTTCGAGGCTCTAGGGTAGATGCATACCCACCCCCAAATGCAAGGCGCGGTACAAGTAAATAAATAAACAATAATTCATTTATCATGTACGCGATGTGTAAGGAGTGATTTGCATGGGAAAACCCTAAAAGAGAAAAGAAAAGAATGCAACCTAAAACATCCAAATGTGATATGTAAGAAAGTTAAAAAAAAGAAATAATCAACTAAATCAAGTGCTCTGGACCCTCTTAGGAAAATCCCGAGTCATGGCTACCATTTTTTTTTTTTTATGGATGGAAGAAGAGAGGAAGGATTTTGATTTTATTTGGTTTTGAAAAGAAAGGGAAAGGGGTCATGAGACTACAAAAATGCGACGGTTTGGACCCAAAAACAAAAGTCTAGAAAAGGGTTTTAGAAAAGTTTGGAGTCGCCACTTGGTATGGAGTTTAGGTGTACCAAGTCACCAAAAGTTTTAGTTAATGAAAATAAACAAAGAAAACCCTTTTAGACGACTCAGTGTCTTTGAAAACTAGAGAAAAAGGTTCGGGGGTCACGGTTGAAAGAAGGGAAGGCAAAGATTCGATGTTACTCGTCTCTAAGGCACCCTTCTAACCTAGCCAAAGCTAGTTGCAAGATTTAGTTGAAAATTTCCTAATTTCTAACTTTAAAACTTATCACATTTGGATGTTGTTTATATGGATGCAAAAACCTAAACCTAATGTTGAATCGAGAGGGGCAAAATGTCTCCTTGAGGTGTGATTGGAATTGATCACATTAATTGTGTCATCCAATCTTGATCCCTCGAGGAGGTCACGAAAAAATGCAAATGATGAGACTCGAATGAACGGAAAGTAGGGTTTTCAAAATGCAATTTTTATAAAGTATCAAGAGAAAAGAAGTTGGGTTTTCGAAAGGATCAATTCTAAATGCAAAAAAGAACTTGAATTTCCAAAAAGATGCAATTTTAAGAAAAGTGGCCTTTTAACTTTGAATTGCTAAAACATGAAGAAGAAAGTTGATTTTTAAAGAATGGTTTGATAGCGTTTAAAATAATGCATATGTATGTCCTAAAGAGGAATAATGCAACATAATGGGTGCGGGGACTAAATTCGTGACTTTGAATTTTCCTTTTCATAGAAGGAAATAAAAGCGTGCTAAGGCTAGGAAACCATACTCGCTCTTTTTCCTAATTCAAAGGGTAATGCCTTAAATGCACTAATCTAATAAAAAGAAAACTAAATGAGATGTTTCACATACGGGATGGGATAGTAGTGACATGCAAAATGGGAAAGAAAACTCTAAAAGTGAAAAGTGTGTGAAATTTGTATCTAATGCATGAATGACGTTTAAGGGTCTAGCATTGGACTAGCCCTAGTCAAAAGGTTCTCACTAACATTGGATTAGTGAGAAATCGAAGGGGAAGGCCACAACTAGCGTTGGACTAGTGTGGTGACGTCAATATATTTACACAATAATCATGTGGACATGATAATAAAGCAAATAAACACATAAAACACATAAACACATAACACATAGGCATAATATCTAAATGCAAGGCCCTAGGAAAGCAAATAAACACATAATCATGCAAGCATGCAAAATAAGCATATAAAAACTAATTATTACATTGGGGGAAACCTAAATACATTCTAAGGGGGAAAAATTTGAAATAATAATCTAACTATTACATCTTCTAGAATAAATACACTTTTCGCCAAATTAAACCTATCTATTACAACTTGGCATCCAAGGCCTCCAAATGATTCACTCAAAAATTAAATGACATAAATAAAAACTAGACATGAATAAAAGCAAAGGAAAACTTAATTTAAAACATGCAAAATCATGCAAAAACACATAATGAGCACATAATAGGGTAAAGAAGTTACCATCCCTTGATGTGATGCCTTAATTGAATCCTTAGATGATGGGAATGGTTATCTAAGACTCAATGTGAACAAAAGGGATCAAGGTACCAATTTAAAGGAAAACCAATCAAAAATTCAAAGAAAGGGTATCTAAACAGATTCTGCAAGCAAACAGATAATACTAGGAAATAGAGTAAGATTCTGGAACAAAAGAGCAGGAAACAGCAACATAATACAGAAACAGAGAGGTTACGCGGATCAGAAACGCGGACTGAGCCGCGCAACACAGTCCGCGTTACAGGCAAAAATCAAAATTCAGAGGGGAAACGCGGACCAGAAACGCGGACTCAGCCGCGTAACAGTCCGCGTCTCTTCCCATCTTCAAAAAATCAGGAAGATTGCTTCCAGTTTTTTAGACAATATCATGGATAAAATCCTCAGAGGCAAGGGGATCTATTTAAACATCAAACACTAGCATTCAGATCATGTCACAACAAGCTAAAATCGAAGAAGACCAAATCTTAAGCATCAACATCATCAAATAGACAAAAAAGGGAAGGGAAGAACTGTCAGGGTAGAAACGAGGGTTGTTACGCGGACTGGCCTGCGTAACAAGCCAGCGTTTCTTCACATCTTCAAGTATTCAAACAGAAACGCGGAGCGTTACGCGAAGCAGTCCACGCAAGAGGTCCGCGTTTCTTCACAACTTCAAACATTCAAGAGGAAACGCGGATCGTTACGCGAAGTCATCCGCGCAAGTAGTCCGCGTTTCTTCACATCTTCAAAACGTGAAGAACATTTTTCCAGAAATTTCTCAGGAATCACAACAGCATCATCACAGAAGCATCAAACGTTTGATTTTAAACGTAAAAACAAATCTACTAGCCTTACCAAGGCTTTATAAACACAACATGCTCATATAACAGCTGATAATCATCATCAAATATCCCAAACTAAAAGAAAAACTATTCAAAACCTTGGTTCCACCAAAAGGTCCAAATCTCATATAATTTTACGATCAAAAACAGTAAATAGAGTGGGAGGTTACCTGAATCGGAAGCTTTGAATCTAAACAAGAGAAAAGGACAGAAATTCCAAGAATAATCTCCTCAAGTGTGAAACCCTAGCTTTTCTTTTCTTCTTTCTTTTCCTTTTTCCTCTCCAATTCCCAGCCGTTTTTCTCTGCTTTTTTCTCTCTCAAAGCTCTCCTAATTGCCTCTTTTTCTCTCAGATTTCCAACCTCCTTGTTAAACCCTAATCTAGGCTATTTATAGCCACCAAACCTAGAACTAAGGGTTTTGATGTTCTTGGGATAAGGTGAGCTAATTTTGAACGTTAGATGAGTTGTTAGGGGTTAGGGGTGAGTTGGGGAATGTTTAAATAGGTTTCTTATCGTTCAAGTATCGGAAATTACAGCTGGAAAAGGATGATCTGAGTTATGGAAGAATCCACGCGTCATTGTTTTCGCTTCTGATCAGGTTACGCGGACTGGTTACGCGGACTCATCCGCGTAACTGGTCCGCATTTTTGACTTCTTTCTCTTTTTTTTTTTTTAAAGAAAAACCTACAAAAATGAGAAAAATATGTTAGAAAATTCAAAGATAAATAACTAAACATTAATAGATAAAAACATAGGAAAACAAATGAAATAGTCAAAATTTGGTGTCTACAAGCATATCAGTTTTGATTTTTAGTCAACTTTGAAAATTCGTCAAAATTCACAGAAATTGAACTAGCCCTTGAAATTTATACTGCTAAAAGAACTCAGATTCTAATTTCAAATGCAACAAATGGAACTCAATTTGGACCTTTCCAGATTTCTAGAAATTCCAGATTCGAGGAATAACTTTGAGATATTATTTGAGCAATGAAATGGTCCTAGAAAAACACCAAATTTTGCAGGCAACAACCTCAGTATGTAAGCTACGTTTTCACAAATTTCAACTAAAAAATCACACAAAAAGGCTGCGATCAAAGCAACCAAAAAACAGGGCAGCATGTATTTCCTTCCTCTCGGTTTCCTCCTCTTCTTCCCTCTTTCATTTTTAGCAACTAAACACCACATAAACACCTCACACCTCACACAATACATCAACAACAGCCCCAAGTTCACATTTGGTGGGATTTCATAGAGCCTACTTTCATCAATTAACAACAAAATCCAACTCAAAGAGCTACAAGCTCTCTTAACCTAGGAAAATGAACCAATTGAACAAGATTTTAGTGTCTAGAAAGCTTACCCCCAATTCCAACAAGAAGCTTGATTGATGGTGGATGAAATGGCTCACAAAAGCCCTCAATCCTCAAGCTCAAAACTAGTTTCTCCTCTCTTCCTAGCTAGTCCGAATTTCCCAAAGAAAGTTAGCAAGATCTTCAAGTGGGTTTGGTTGCAAGGATGGAGGTTTTGTGGTTGACTCTTGAAAATGGAATGGAGGGGGAAGAGATGGAGAGAGCTACGGTCAAGAAGGAGAGGAAGAAGAAGAAATGAATGGTTCATTTGACTTTTGGGGCTTTATTGGAAGAAATGAAAGAAATGGAAGAAAGTTGCTTGATTTGACGTAAGGCCATTTTTTGTCATGTCGTGTCGTTAAAATTTACACGACGTGATACTACGATCCCAATTTCTCTCATTTATATATTCCGAATACATATTCTAACATTCGAAACTTACGTCTAATAGTCGATCCTAGGTCCGAGTGCGAAATTTAAACATTCAAACAGTTTAAATCGAGAACATAGTTTAAACGTGCAAAAATGCATTTTAAAACTTTTCGTGCTGTAACAATTGATATACGTCAATCAAATACTTCAAACTAAATTAATAAAGTAATTTTATGAAAATATGGAATTTTACAATTTTTAAATTAATTTGATGTTAAACAAGGTTTTAAAATAAAAGGAAGTAACGTATGGCGTATTTGCAATTAAAATGATCTAAATTATTAATTCAGAGAAAATAAATAATTAATTAATTAATTAATTCGAATAAAATAAATTTGTGGGTCCTCACATAGTCCATTAACGAATTTGGCCAGTGAGGAAATGACTCCAAGCGCAGGATTAGAAAATTAGACAGACATTGAAATTGCTGATAAAGACACAACTATTGTGTAGTCGAGATGAAGGGCAGGCACTTCCAGAGGTGCTCGCAAAGGGCAAAGGGCAAAGCAACTAGCATCACCACTGCCGCCACGAATGTTGCGGTCATATGCCCGTAAACCGAAAGGTTAGAGTAAATTGTAGTCGTACAAGCCCTAGATGTAGTAAGTTAATGATAAAAGAGTTTGTAAAAGTTTGTGTGAAAAGACCATTGAATTGGCAAGGCATCGTGAGTGAGGTAGAGTTAGTGAAATGTATTCCTAAGAGCATAGGTTTTCGATTGGACCCGAACGTATGACATTGGTTACTGTGTTTACAAACTGAAACAATTAGTTTACAACATAGTTTGTACAATATCACATATTGTTTCACTTCTGTTACAAATCATTTATTCCTGCAATGAAACTGTAACCTTGTATTGCAGAAACGTTAGAGACGGAGGCACATCTATGACCAACCCGGGCAACAAAGAAGAGTACAATGTTGAGGTCGGCTGAATATGTCCTGCCATCACATGTCACGGTCAGCCTGTATGATGAAAAGATGGCTGCATATGCATGGGACGCTGAGAAAGATTCAAAGTAAGACTTTGTGCAATGTACTTGTGCAAGAATATGGTGTAGTATAGTGAAAATTTGTTAGATATAATGGAATTACTCGATATGGTTGAATATTCGAACATCTTCCCAAATTTTTGAAGGCCATGTATGATTAGCATGCAGAAACTAAAATTTTGATTATTGCAATGTTAGGGAGGCAGTTGTTCAAATGTTCCAAATGGGCCTCACACGGGATGACCTAAGGACCCTTGCCGAAGGCATGCAGGTGTCAAAACGGGTCAGTGGTTAGCACGAGTTGCACGGGTGATTAATGTTTCTAATTTTTTACCATAGATGTCGCAAAACTGGGGTTTTGTCATGTAATTCGCAAGGCCTAATTCAGCAGCAATGGGGTGAATGAGCAGGTAATCGACATGTTCACGAGACTGCTGAACTGGGGTAGGAACAACAACCAGGACAGCAAGATAGATTGGTACATTGTGGAGCCCATAGCCGTTATGAGTATCGAGTCAAAACGGCCGTTGGAAATTCTAGAAATCAAATGGGCCGAATTATGTTTTGATTATATATAGTGCACATGCATGCTTATAACCGTGTTTCCCACCATGAACGGCTACAGGATGGCATCTTGAACCTGGCAAAATTCGAAACTCTATCCAATAAGGGATTGACTGCTAAGCTTGTGAAGCTGTTCAAAATCCGCTATCGAATGGGAGGGATTGAACCAGCTAGGTGTCGTTTGGTAAGTAGCATCCATGTCCATATACTTGACTTTTAAAAAACTATTTCTCCTTTACAAAATTGCGGCATTAGGAGATACAGGCACGGCTTGCTAACCTAAACATCCCTGTGTTTGCAGATACTTGTCCCAGTGTGTACAGAGGGACACTGGTACGTGTATGCATTCGATGTCCAGAGCGGTACTGTCGACCTCCTAGATCCAAGTTGTACACAGGCTAAGAGCAAGGACTTGCGTGTGCTCATGCGATTGGTATGGTATTGACGTTGCCTTTTTACAGTCTTCGCTAAATTAAAAAAATACTTAATCCCTTAAATGTACTTACTGCCGATGCATTTCCTATTGAAGAAACGTGCTTTTGGTTTGGTCATGTCAGCTAAATTTGGCAAGGAAATTGACTTCAGCTGTTTTAAGTTTACGGTTGCTGATGTCCCCCATCACTCAATCGGAAGAGCGTACTTCGCTACATCTCTCTATCATTCGTCTTTGCAAATGTTTGAGAACATATGGATTCATATTTATTTTGTTCGTGAAGATCTCGCTAATATGTCTTTGTTGCTTGCTTGGGTGATGTTTAGGTTTGATAGTGGTGTTTTCATTATGACATTCCTAGAGCACTGAAATGGAAGGTTGGTAGTGCGGATTTCTGAGGTTCGCAACATATCCCTCTGTTAATTCATTTATCTTGTTCGACCATGTACTACTGCAACTAGTATTCATGTGTTTCCAAACCTGCAGGAGAATGTTGATAAGTTTCATGTGCTTTACACAGCTTGGCTGTGTACGTCAAAGCACAATGGTAAGATTGGGATATCATTGCATCTGGTCAAGTAGCGCGTTTGAAGCAGCTGAACCTTGGGAATGTTTAAGGCCGCGAGCATATACGCTGTTACTCAGCTGAGTATGTGATACAGTTGGCTTCGTTGGATCTTTAGTTTCACCGAACATACATGCCGCCTCCCGATTATCGGTTCCTCTGGTTTGCATGTAATTGTACATCGACACCTTCATTTTTGCACTAACCCCAAGCTGGTAAGGAGCATTGGGTAACATGGTTAGTCATAGGTGTTGAATCGGTGGCACAAGTTAACAGTCAGCTATTCAAAGTAACTTGTTATAAACACCTAAGTTGGGAGCCATTCCACTATGCGTAACCCATAATGCACACTGTGAACGCAATGGAAATTAAATTCCTGGCAGCTTCCATTGCTAAGTTACTGGTACGAAAGAAATGTTCGAACCCCACCAGTACTAGTTGGAATTTGTAAATCCAACAACTAAAAAAAGTACCTTTCGGCTTGATGTCCCTACACACTGGGACATTTCAAGTAAGGCATCCCAGTGAGTGTATACACAATGTTGGCGTGCATGTACATAAAGCATACGAGAGTTATGCTTGCCCATAAAGCAAGGCATCGCAGTGAGCATGACAGTAAGTTGGTGTCCATTTACACCATGTTCTGATCGTGTTACGTCTGCCCTTGAATTAAGAGGGTATTCTGTGCCACCCAAGTGGGGCATAAAATAATGGGTGAATTGGAATTATCCCCTTCAAGTAATTCCCATTTCTCACTTTACCCCATAATCAGTAATTTGCATCATTTAACCCTCCTTCGATAGAATTATCCTTCTATTATATTAGGTTTTTATTTATCTTGCTTCCATCCTCCTATCCCCCCTCTTTCGTGTCTTTCATCTTTCTTCCTCATATTCTCTTCCATCCTTTCCAAAAGAGAATTTCATCTCAATACAATATTTTATGTTCAATATGAAATTGAAATTTTAGATGGAATGTTAAAAGGCATCAGCAGCTAATTTCTTATGCTTTTATTTAAGACATATTGTAATTAATGATTATTACTTATGCCTCAAATTCATCTTATGCCACTTTCGTTAGAACATTATAAGAAACTGAAATGTAAAGGGTAACAAGCAAAAGAATGGAAAGGCCCCAAAAAAAATGGTACTATGGAGAAGTGGTTTGCATATTTTTGGTAAGCATTTAGCGAGAAGATAGTTCTTTGTATTTCCTATTTTTTAAACATCAATCACTAAGCGATGTAGTTTGGTGCAGGGAAAATGAAGAATTAAAGAAAGAAGACAGAGACACAGAAAATAAAGGATCAAGAAGAGGGAAAAAATTTGAGAAAGAGAAACAAAAATTTAACAGTTTAAATTAGTAAGGTGTAAAATTGTCAAATAAGGGATAAAGTCAGACAACAAAATTGTTAGGGGGTTAATTGATAAATAGGGTATACTTGAAGCATTTTAAGTGTGATTACCCCTACAATAATTTAGTCACAGTCCAATAATTAAGCTCACCCCACGTGGAGAAAACCTCCTAAACATATTTGCCCCGTCCTGTAATATGTGGAGTACAGTAGTGTGACATTCTAAATCCAACAACTCCCACTTGCTGCTATTGATAATTTTCGGTGATGCTTAACTGGTCATAAAATCCGCTTCTAATAATATTCATTTGATCTTGAATGCAGATGTTGTACTAGCGGCGACATACTAACATATTATTCACCAATTTTCAAAGTAAAAGGACAGTAACAAGGGATAGATGTAGAAGGGGTATGGGGCAGTGACGGTCACGGCCCCATAGGGGTTTACGTATTACGCTAAACATAATACTTAAATGATAGATAATTTTCAATTGCCTCCCTTAGACGTTACACAATTTTCAATTCCCTCCCCTACAAATTGGGTAGGGGATATCATGTATAGCCCATTTTTAAAAAATAGTAGTAAAAAATTTCATAATGAACCTCAACACTGATTTACACGAGAAACAAATGTGACTTTGGTTTTTGGCCATGATTTTTTTTCTACCACGAAGTAGTATTAAAAAATTGGTATCAGTGGAGTAAACTTCTCAGTTGTAATTAATTGAAATGAATTGGAAGATGGAATTACCATGGTTACAAGTTATTCTACGTATGTGTAATAATGCTATTAAATATTATTAACTTTGATTTGTTGACAAATCCCATTCTGATATACTTTTTTCATCTCAGACTTTAACATGTCAAGACTATGTAATGATGTACCAACAGTTTGTAAATTAGGCACATAACATTATTCTTTTGCCATAACGGGGAACTGCTCACAAAACGACAGACGATGGAGACAAAACCCCCGAGTAAAGCAACTTTTTTAGATGTCATCCTCCTCCTCTCTCGGTGGCGGAAACGGTGACCTTCGATTCCAATACCGAACCTGCAACTGCGGTAACAGGGCTGCCTTCAAGATCGTGGACTCTTAGAAAACCACAAAGGGCCTTCTATACTTCGTCTGCGAATCAAATTCCTGCAGTTTTTTTTCCTGGTGCCATCCTGTGGCTAAGGAAAATGAGCCCGTCCATGGCCACCATAGGCCTGCCACAGCAAGTAGATATGGTGGAAGTAGGGAGAGCTCATTCGACAGTCCCATTGCTGTAGCCACTCAGACAAATCCTTTCCTATACCCACTGCCAATGCTACGCATTGAACAGGACATTCGGCAGGTGAAGGTGTGCATACTCCTTTCCCTGGTCGTCGCCATTCTATCGCTTATGATTGTAGCCATTAGAATATAACCTTCTCCCGAGCAGTGTAGTAACAAGGTAGTGGTATAAGCTGCCATTTAGTAGTGAAATTCCGTATAGTAACCTATTAGGTATGCAAGTGTTTTGACTGATTTTGTCATGCGTGTTAACACTGCCTCCTATTTTGTCATGTGTGTTAACACGATCCCGACATTGGCCCCTTCCACTGTGTGTGCGTGTAACATACATTTATTGCTGAAGAAATACGCAACAATGGGTCCATATGACTATCTGTGTTATTTGTATTACACTCGGTTTATAATTAGGTCAGATAGTTTTCCACTTATGTTGCAAAGCATAAAGTCCTCAATTGGTTGCACCTTTATAGGTTAATGTACAATAGGGCATTAACTACCACCTACCAGCAGGCACAGTTGATAAGTCAATATTTTGCATGTTTTTAGTAAAATTAATTATGTAGTTTTTGTGTGTTTTTGTCAGTTTAATGGCTAATGAACTAGGGTTTCTATTGAAAATCTACATTTTGTGGTTTAAATAGAAAAATGCATTTTTGTGGATTAATGTGGTGAAATCTTCATGTTTTTGTAGGATTGCTTGTTCAGTTATCAAATGAGATGCAAATGTGGATAATTGCCAAGAAGCTTGGAAGAAAAATTGGAAAATGAAAATTGCAATTCAATCAACGAGGAATCAAAGGGATAAAAGTCGGAGCAATTAACGCCCCAATTTCACGACAAAAAGCTCCGAAATTGAAAGTTTTAAGTGGATTCGCGAGTCAATACGCGAACCAACAAGTGGAAATTTCAAGTAGCTAGCGAATCCCTCTCACAGAAGACAGGGGAAGCAGATCCGCGATGCGATCCGCGATCCTACGCATCGCGGATCCACCTCGCAGATCCTCAGAAAATGACAGCTGCAAGTTGCAGCCGAATTCCAGTTTTTCAGCTCACTTCCAGCTCAATTTTCAGAAGCATTTCAATGAAGGCTGCGTGAAGAATTGTGTGAAGTTGAAGAAACAACTCATTGCTAATTCAAAACACAATTTGTTTCAACATTACAACTCATTTGGGATGGAAATTCAAAGGATTCAAATGCATGAAGACAAAGAAATTCAAGAAGCCATTTTCCTTGACTTTTGAAGGCCAATTTGTCTTATATTCACATGACATAATTTTGGATGCATATGGTTGAAATCTTCTATAAATAGGGCCTTTTGTATCCCATTCCAACACATTCCATTCCATTCCATTCATAAAAAAATTCCAAAAGACTAGAGAATAGCTCTAGTTCATTAGTTAGGTTCTAGTTCTTAGTTTGTAATTTCTAAAGAGAGTAAAAGTGAAAGTTGTGAGGAATCTTGCACTTTGTATTTGGGAGATCAACTTGTGAAGAAGTTTATGGATTCAACTTCAAGAAATTGAATAAGATTCCTTCTTCCTTACTTTGTCTCTTGTGCTTTAAATTTCATTGGCTTTGTGCAAGTTTGTTTATGCTTAAATGTTCTTAATATGATGTCTAGCTAAGCCTTTTTAATCCTAGAGTTAGGATGAACTTGTTTTAGTTGTGATTATGAAGTAGTTGAGTGATTTATGTCCTCCATGATTTTGTTAGTTTAAGACTTGTGCTTATGCTTTATGGTTGATTAGCTACCAACTATAATTGATTTGATGTTGATGAGTAATGAAAAACTTACCTTCAACAAGATCTAAGTTCTTAAGCACTAACTTATATTCTCACGAAAGTAGTGAATATAGTTGGTTGGTTTTGGTTTTATACTATAACTTCATTGAGATTATTTAACTTGTTTCTCTCTTTTCTCTATGAAAATAGGTCAAGGAAGATTTAAAGGAGTTAAGGAATTGGCGAAAGCAATTCCGAGTGTCTAGTTCATCTTAAACGAGAACTTGTACTACACATGACCATTAACGAAAGTGGTGGCATACCAAAGGAAGTTATACCTTAGCGAATCATTGGAGAAAGGACATAATAAATTTGACTAACTTCTAATCTTAACTTAACAAGGGATTCCAAAGCTCTAGCATTCCTCCAATTTGATCTTAAAAACTCTCTCTAACTTAATTCTCTAATTTCTTTAATTGCTTTCTTATTTCTTGTTTACCACCAACTGGATGTCTTTGACACCTAACGGTTGGTTTTAATTGCTTTATCCCTCTTCCTTAGGTCGGTTTACCGCCTTCTCCCTTTTATCTAGCTTTTCTTACTTTATTCACCTTTCTATAATTGTCTATCTAGATAATGAAGCAAGTGATTAAATTTTAGTGTTTGCAAAACCATAGTTTCTCGTGGGATCGACACCTATATTTCCCTATACTCAATAAACGATCCGTATACATGCGGTAATATAGGGTTATAAAGGTTATTTAAAATTTGTGGAGTAAAGAAAATCCCTATCAACAGTGTTACACTCCTATTACTTCCATGTTAATGGTGAAATTACTAAGTTGGGAGACGCACTGAACCAACACTGCATGTTTTAGTGGATCACGTGAAGTTGGAATTTGACAGGCTAGCAATAACACACTATGTAACCTATAAGGAACTTCATGTGTGACAGTTGTAACAGTCCGTGCATGTCTTGCACGGGCTCAACGTGAATATGGAATTATACACGGAATGGAAGAAAAATGTCAAGGGCCAACTGCGCATCAAGTATACTCGCACACGAAATGCACATACAGCCACTTTTTTCCCTGTAACTAGTCACAAACAGTTTGTAACCCTAGCTAAACCAGTAGTATGCTTGATTTGACATGATGTGTTTGAACACATAGCCTGTGCCTGGGAGACTGAGATGAGTAGATGTAAAGCCCCTTCTGACGTTCTGCCAGTGGAGGCACATGGGAAGCACCAGACACGAATAACATAACTTGACCACACCATAAAAGCAAGGAATAATAAAGTTGTACAAGTTGTTTGACAGAGCATCCAAAGATGCTATCAGTGGTAATGGACTACGCATAAGAACATGATGTGTAACCCATAGAGAATATGATGTGTGAAACGCATTAACAGACCGTGCAAACATGGATGGGCACCTCGTGAATGTGGAATCTTACATGCAAGTGAGCAAATATTCATGAGGCAATGCATAAAGCATACGGTTTGACTGAATGCACATATACTAATTGTCGTCTCTAACCAGTAACGAACACACGGTAACGTTATTTTGAACAAACAGTAATCTTGATTTGACATAATGTGCATGAACACTTGCACTTCCGATCCACTTGCCCACGTGACCACAAAAGTAGTCAAACAGAGCATCCGAAGTTGGTAACAGGGGTACTCTAGTGGGTGAATTTCTATTTCTGCACCTAGTTCCAGATTCTATATATATAAGGCATCCTTCTGGCTTCCATAATGTTAATAAAGATTACCCTACCATCATTCGCCTCATTTCTGATCACTCTCAGTCTGCCATCAAGATATTAAAGCAACTATCATACTCCATGCATGTTCATCTCTGCCTTACATTCCAGGGTGACAACCCTTCAACATTACTGAATTCCAAGAACCTCAACCGTTGTGGATTCATACTGTAATGTCTATTAATAATTTAACATGTCCCGCTATGCCGTGTGCACTTTCTAGCAGAAGAATATGATGTTCGTGAAGATCTTGCTATTGTGGAGAGATGTTCGGGAAGACCTCGCTACATTAATTTGTGTTGGGGTAACAAACGAGCATCTCGTTATTGTCCAGAAAGCTAAATATAAGTCCGATTTCGAGACTTTATGTGAAATGTTATTCGATTTGTTCCTTCATCGGTACGAAACAAGTATTCCTTTTTTACGATGTATGGTTTACACCGCTGTAATCGGCGCTTGTACATACGTTACGACAGGGTTCTAATATTGTGCGTCTTTTCTCCAACTGTGTGTAATTAATTAACCACAGTGTGTACATTTTTTTTAACATAATAGTGAAAGGTACTTTTACAATCACAAATCGAATGTGGTTGCAAAGGAAAAATGAGGGTGCACCATAGTTACATATCACTTTAACCACCATCAAACCTCATGGAAAGTGCTGTAGGCATGGCGGCAGTGTTTATTTAAAGGTTTCTGGCACCTGCATATAAGCCCCTAGTATGTATGGGCGCTTTTGTCATGATGTGTTAACACTGGCCCTATTTTGTCGTGTGTGTTAACACTGCCCCGAGATTGGCCCCAGAATAGTGTGTGTGCGTGTAACGCACACGCCTTTGCACAGTGAAATATGCAATGATGAGTCGATTTTACTATCTATGTTATTTCTGTTACACCATGTTTATAAGTAGCTCTGATAATTTTCACTTTGGCTGCATCTCATAAAGTGATTTAATCACTGTGCAGCGGGATTAGCAATGTGATCTGTTTACTTTAACACCAACAACTGTAGCTTTAATGGTTACATACAGTAGAGCATTAATTAACACCTACCAGCAGAATGATTGAGTTGGAATCCGACAGCCCATTACTTTCATGATAATGGTCAAATGATTGAGTTGGAATCCGACAGCCTAGCAATAGCACATACTGTAACACATAAAGAACATGATGTGTGACAAACTAAACAGACCGTGCACTTCTTGGAAGGGCACAACGTGAAAGTGGAATCATACACGCCATGAAAGAAAAAGCCTCCTCTAAAATACGTTGTTACACCAAGTTTAATTTGAATAGGCAGTTATATAGCATTTTATTGTTACACAAACTCTAATGCTGAATGCAACAACCTCATGCAAAATGATATAGGCTAGGATGGCAGGTGTGTTGCCTACCATCCCTCATTTCGTAAGACAAAGCGGGCCAATCGTAAAGAAAAGGCAGTGGCCATAAAGTACAATTAATGTCTTCGGTTATTCTGATCTATTTGCTGATGTAGTGCCTTGCCATATGCTATATCAAAGTTAGTGCTTATACACATCTTGTTATTCCAGAGGGGGCGGGTCGTACAATACACAAGCATTACACATTTCTGATCTGTACTTATTTATACGATCACAGGCAAATGCATACAAGCCCCTACTATGAATGGATTGACATTGAAAGGCTATATCCACGCAAGTATGTTCATCCGTACACTAGCACTAGCTGTTTAAGTTCTAGCATGCTTGCGGAGGTCCAACTTCGGCACACATATCATCGCATCCCAACAACAGCGAACTTTGAAACACACTAAATCTGATAAGTGCTGGTGCTGAAAGGAGACACCAAAGTAATGCAGAACTCTGCAACCCGCGATCGGGAGAGAGGAACCCAGACTGCTAACAAGAAAAAATGAAGGTCACACACTAAATCTGCTTCTATCCTCGGGAGTTACTGTACTCTCGATGGCACGGTTCTATATGGGAGGAGACGTGCCTTCCAGAATATGCCGATCTGGACAAGGAACGCAATGGGGCAGGCAGACCACACTATTTACAGGAGCTGTTTTTGACCATTTCCCACCAGGTCACCAACTGGTGGACAATGAACCCATTTGGAGGCCAATACTTGATCGCAGATCGGAGCTAGAGCTATTTTGCCATTGGCATGGTCTTCGGGTGCCGAAGACGCGATCTGTCGACCTAGCCAGTCAATCACATGTCAATGACCACTGCATCTTGCTCCGCATTGAGCATGGGGTTATGCAGATGGAGCGTAGACTTCACAAATATCACGAGGTGCATGCCACAAACAAAAACTCGGTTGAGAAACAAATGTGCATGCAGCAACATCAGGCCAATCCAATATTTGCCTCTGACCCGGACCTATCCAATTTTATTGAATCCAGCGATGACGACTTCCAGAAGTACCTTCCTAAATGTTTGATGCAGAATGGCATCCCACGCTGTTGCCATGGGTACGAACAAGCCCGGCGCGATCTTTCATCAACCAATATAGGTCAACTCAATAATTAGTATGTAACCCTTTCATTCTTATGAATTTTCCGGTGTTATTCAACCAAGTTATGTATATGGGGTGCGCAATCGACGCATGACCATTGTCGCTTACCAAGAATGCCTCCAACTGCCATGGACTTTGCACCGTTGATGATCATGATATGACAAAAGATGCCTAAACTAAGAACCAAAACAGATATTCAACGTGCATGTATTTGGTGGCACATTTCTTTCTGTAATACTATATGCACAGACAGTAACACAATATGCACGGTCAGTACTGCATTCAAATATTTCATAACCCTTGTTAACAAGGGAGGCAGTTGGTCATTACAGTTCACATTGTCAAAACACAGCAGCCTACACAGGATGGGGAGCATGAAGTGTTTCTGCATTCAGAGCACAGTGTCCACAATATCCAACTGATGCGCTGGGGTTATGTATAAGGCCCCCATTAGTCCACACTTACAATCTGGTAACCAATGTGCAACGGTGACGTGAGCATCAACTCTATTTCCCAATTATAATCCCCTTACATAGGAATTTCGTAATGCATTGACGTGTGTAATACCTTCTGCTCGTGTTGTCACACTATATACACTGCATGTATAACTGTGATGGAGGAGAACCATTATGCATGAAGGCGTTGTAACAACGATTGCACAGATTGTAACTGGAAAGTCACAATATGCATGCATCTGCTAATTGTTGAGATACCTCACGTGCTGTGGTGTTGGGGAAGTTAGGTTTCGAATAAAACCGTCATTTATTGTTCACTAACTACCGCCTCAAAACATAACCCTATTTTACTAATGGAGGCAAATTGTAAATCATGTGTGAAATTTCGTTATATGTCTCGGGCCACTTACAGTCAACCAAACTAGTACGGGTTAGTATTATTCACCATTTCACATTAACATTGCCTACCTTCACAAAAAAATTAACCTATAATGGAAAGTGGACCAGGGATAGTATAGGGTTTGGCAAACCAACAACGAATCCATCGTTTTCCCATTGCTGCATGATATCGGCACACATATTGACCGGTGTAACTTGTATGCACGTACAGACAGAATTGTAGCAAGGGCTGCACACGTTGTAACCCTCATTTAATTGCAGGCACAATCATGGTGGAAACATTGTATTTTGCCACTGCTTGGCTAATCAAAAAATGAGGGTTCACAATACACCTTCAAACGCACCTTAAATTAAACTCTTTGTACCATTACCTACAGGAAATTAAACCGAGTCTTGCATACCAAACTCCGTTGCAATTGCTCATGAACACACGTGGATGTTATTGGTCAGTTCAGTTAGTTAATATTGAGTTACTCTTTGTTTACATGCTGGTGCTGTATGCAACTGCTCATGAACACATGTGGATGTTATTGGTCAGTTCAGTTAGTTAATATTGAATTACTCTTTGTTTACATGCTGGTACAATATTACAACAGCAGCCGCTGTGCTACATAAATCAGTACATTTCATTGACTACCTTAGGTTCGAATTCCTATTCTGACACATGAATCTATACTTTCCGGTGTTGATAGGTTTAATAATAATTTTGTAATGAAAAGCGATCAGTATGGACACTGTAACTTTTCCCCATCTACTTGTAACTGCTTGTGATATACGCACCATAAAATAGCAATGCAAGGTTCACTTTTCTGCCCGACTAAAGCCATAAACATGCGACTTGCCATCCAAAGCCAAAGGATAAGGCATGTTCTAAATCTCTTCATGTGTGATCATTGTTAACCGTCTTCCTACTGCTGACCAACATGCGACTTGCCATCCAAAGCCAAAGGATAAGGCATGCTCTAATCTCTTCACGTGCGATCATTGTTAACTGTCTTCCTACTGCTGACCAACTGCATCATCTGGGGGCGGGAGCAATAAGCCAGCCTGCTGAATACATATGAATTTTGTTCATTCAAGACATGAACGGGTCGGGGACAACTTAACAATGTGGAGATTACAAATCGCTCTACTATACCTGCACTAAGGAAGGGACTGCATTGGTTGCCACTTGTGCACGGTTCGAAGGAAATTCCAAAGGGGTCTGTGGTGTGCACACAAAAAAATACAAATATTGGCAAATGTCCCTTTCACTGATTATTCCCAGGCAATTCACACCATAGCCATACAGAGTTAGATATGCAAGTGCAGTTTAAGGTAAGTCATACCATCAGAAATTTGGTGACTGTGTTAAATCTTGACAGTGTTGGATACCCAATACTCATTAATTCGTGGGGTAGAATTGGTGGGGAGCCACCCGTTGCCTACCTTTGTACCTGTCACACATGAAAAATCAATGTAATATATTGTGCCTAACTTATAATAATCGTTGTGTGTAACAATATGTTTTTGCACTGAACATTCGACATGCTATAACATATGTTTTCCCCTAAATATTTTCACAGCATTGTTTGACATACGTACCAGGTCGGTTTCTAGGGGTTCTGGAGTACTTGATCCTGCCATGGATGGACCGTTCACGGAATGAGAAATGACTGCAGCAACCAAGGGTGGACAATCAGAACCATAAAGCACTTTCTCAGTACAACACTTTTGCATATACTATACTTTCTTACTACAAAAATATTACACCATTCCAACTACATAAAGTTCACAGCTAAGCAATGAATTTACTGACAGTTGGCCACAGACGGGTGTTTATTATAGATCCTAACAACTAAGCAATGAATTTACTTATAGTTGGCCACAAACAGGTGTTTATTACAGAATACTAACAACTGATACTCCATTTTCACATCCCTTTTTCTATTCAGTTCATGCTTGTGGTCAAACGACCATTGTGTTAGCACAAGATGAATTAATGTAATGAATAACGTACCGATATGGATTCATTAGGTGAAGGGCATGGTGTACGAACTTCTATTTCGGTCGACCTATACCTTCGATCAGAGTCCAGTGTCTGTAACATTCGGAGCTACATTAAATTACAAAACAATAAAACAAACCAACTATTTCCTGTGATCGAAAAATTAGGCCACGCAAGGCCGACGCGACAATTACATGCGAATGACTAATGAAATAGGAACTTACCACTGCGGTCCTAGAATTTGACAGATTAGATTTTTGCCTGATTTTATCGAATCTGTCCACCAAACTGTGCATTACCCTTCTTCCCTTTCCAACTGTCCTTTTCTTCAATCCCTGAGCATTTACTGCCTCTCCCACCTTATTCATGAAATGTCTTTTTCCACCTTCATCGTTATCGCTGTTTTCTGACTCCTCACAATGCTGTCCCGAGAGAAGAAGCTCAACCCTATTTGCCAAGTCTGCTATCACATCAGTTACAAGCTTGCTAGCCTCTTCCTATATTGCTGCTCCAGTAGCAATCTTTATCATGCCTGGAGCAATCTTGCGATACCAAGCAGAAATGGACCACTTCGTATCCAAAATAATTTCTTGTCCCGACCAATCAAAATTGTCTTCTCCACGTGCCCTTCTCATCCACTGCCCCTTAATGTACTCAGGTGGAATGGTTTTTATCCCTACTGTATCGTACACCTTAAGAGAGTGCCCACATAAGATTCCTTCATTGTCGTACTTGTTGCAGCTACAACTAATTGTCTGATCTGCTGTATTTAATCTCACTAGTCTCTCTCGGCCGTCATCATATCAACTAACGACAAATTCTACAGTTGTCCCTTCCTCCCTCTGCCCAGATATTACCATAGGAGTCAACTCATCGTACTCGATTTGAAATACAGCAAATATGCATGGGGTGTATGTATCAACTGCATGATTAAGCATTGGTGCCTGCGGCAATCCAATCATAGAAAGCTTTTGTCTACTTTCGTATTCCGCATTCAGCTCCTTATACCTTTTTCCATCCACAACACGATTGAAGTGTGTAAAGAATTGCACAAGATCATGATCTAACTTTAAATGAGCCTTTATTGCTGCATTTAGACTCTTACTTAGTTGAGTGCTTCTCATTCCTACAGTCCATCTACATTTCATCATACACCTAGCCCATTTGTGACAGATTTGATACAGTTGTGAGAGCCATTCATTATCTTCCAACTTGTGTTTTTTCAGCATTGCCTCCTACAGCTTGCTGAACTCGTCTACTTCCTCCACTTCATCTATGCACATGCTTAATAAATGAGGAAGGTCACTATTTTTCTTATAGTGATTGCCTAGATGTTTCATGAAATTGCGCCTTATGTGGAATGTACACAGCCCATGGTATGTTTCCGGCATAACTGCTGCGATGGCTGCAGCCATTGCCGAATCTTGATCAGTTAAAATGGTTTTCAGCCATTTTCCACACATTGCCTCCAAAAAGGTCCCGAACGCCCACTTGAAAGAATCTACGGTCTCATCGTACATTAGGGTAGCCCCAAATACAACCACTTGTCTGTGATGATTAAAACCCACGAAAACCCCAAGTGGTCTGTACTCTTTGTTTGTTTTGTAGGCTGTGTCGAATGTTACCACATCGCCAAATAAACTATAATCCATCAGCATCGCTGCATCAGCCCAAAATATATTTGTTATTTGCTCTTCACAATCAAGTTGGACAGTGTGGAAAAATGAGAGATTCTCCAGTGTCTGCTCCTGAAAGTACTGTAGCATGCTACCTGCTTCACCATACTTTAGGCTCCTTTCACGCAGCGTGTAAAGATATCTCTTCAGGTCATCTCGAGTATATCCCAGATTACCTAACCCGCCTGCCTCGTTACCTATCAGTTCATGCATTTGTTTTAAAGATAGTCCAGAAGCCTCCCCGATTTCTGCTTCGAATCCTTACGCATCTGTCACTTTTCTCTGTGATTTCATCATGTGGGCACATTCAGCTATGTGCAACTGATGATTATGCTCCATTTGAAGGTCATGCACTTGGTACTTCATTGTCGCCCTATTCAGAACGATAATCATCTTGGCTCCACAACCAGTTTTTGTTGCTGCCCTAGTCCTCTTCGGCACCACATCTCCTTCGTATTTTCATTTTGTCCCTTCCTTGCAACATGTGTACCTCCTTGACGTGGTCACGCCGTCCTTGTCCATGTTAAGATAGTCCTTCCGCACACTGAAACCATTGATAAATCCATATCTATTATAAAGTTTATAAGCCTCCTCCTCTGTATCAAACTCTATTCCGATTTTAGGAATGGAGTCATCTTCTCTCCACTTGCTGCTCTCACCTGCTACATTCCCTACCACTCACACCAATGACGTCAGTCATTATAGTATGAACAAGTTCAATTACATGCTGTATAACATGTATTACGAATGTAGCACGTTCAAATATCCATCACCAGTTTAGTGACTTCTTTCCGAATTTCATGCCATTTTCATAAATTGACTAATGCGACACAAACACATTCCCAATGTAAGAGAAGGCTGACTTATGTGCATATCCAATTATGCGGCCATACGTTTACAAACACATGTAATTATCCACTACCCCAAACTTCATGCAATACTGCCCAACTTACGCACCTGTTTTAATTCGAATCTATGTTTGGTACTGAATTACACACAACTGTAAAAACATATTTATGTGTAGATGTGCACAGAATCTAGCAAATTGTAACACACAACTCACAGCACGTATACTTGTCAAAACTCCCTACCACTCACAAGAAAACGCCAGTCATTACAGTATGAACAAGTTCACTTACATGCTGTATTAAGAATTTAGCACATTCAAATAACCATCACCAGTTCACTCTCATTTCTCCAAATTTCATGCCATGCTCATAAGTTGAGAAATGAGACATGAACCCAACGCACCAATTTTAATTCTGATCTATGTGTGGAACTGAAATATTTACAATTGTAGAAACACAGTTATGTGTTGATGTACACAGAATCTATCGAATTATAACACACGACTCACAGCCCGTACACTTCTCCAAACTCCCTTCTCATGAATTTGTCAAATAGCTGAATGTATGCATACTTACCTTCATCAGGGTCCGACATTCTACGCTTCTATTGTTCTTTGCTTTGTAAATTATTCTTTGCTTTGTTTCTCCCTATTATACATCACCCTCCATGTGCGTGCTAGTCAGCTTACATAGCCCCTCAATCCCAGTAGTGGATACAACCTTACAATTCCATTTGTTTCATAGTATTAGCCAATTTTATTATTGTGGACAGTTATGACCCAAAATTAATACCTATTATCAACTTCTAACACTAATAGGTGTTTAAAATTCCTTTTCATTTCCACAAACACATGGTGTGTAATATCGAGCATTCTTTCTCTCTCCGTATTCTCACTCCACACATCTAACTTATGACATACATACAGGTTCGTCAAAACCATTCCTTTCTTCTGTTTCACAACAGTTCAGACATAACATTGGCTCACAATAGTTATTCACAAACTATGAAAATTAGCAGAGCTCTACCTTTATTGCCTCATAGGATCCTCGCATTTCTGCTTTTGTATTCAACATCAGTGGTATAACTCTTGTTTCATACACGCCTTCACAACTACGAAAGAACCAATAGTTTTCCCAGTTGCAAATAACTCTCTCACTTCTTCAGACGATTGCACAACTACTTTGTCGCCTCTTTCACCTCTGCTTGTCATAAATTTTGCACGTAAATCTTCATCCTTTTCCTGCTATAACTCTGCATGTATTGATACTTCAATTTCACCTCTTCCTCCCAAAAATTTTTCAGCACAATACTCTGACGATACTGAAACACATGGAGGGAGAAAGTGGTTTGTAAAATTAAAGATATAGAGTTCGTAGAATCCCGCCACTCAAGTCTGAAGTTTTAATTTTCAAATTGTCGTCGTTCTTCTGCCGTTACTTAACGCCGTTTGGATTTTTTCAGCAATTATGTTAAATCGATGTTTTTTAAAGGCTTTTTGGCTTTTAATTACGTGGCCCATTTTCCGCTGCTTCTTCCACAACCGTTCCTGAACGGTTTGTCTGTTGACCGTCTGTGCCCCGTATCCGTCTGGTAAAAAGTAAAGAATCTACCAATTGAGCTACAGACCAAAGCAAGCAAAAATGGTGGACCATATTTTGACGTATTGTCTTATCTATCTATTATCTATTACTATTATTCTATTAAAAGTGCAATAAGTCTTGGTATAAATTATTACCACTTTTTTATCTTAATTTTTGTTATACCCATATTGCCCCCCCAATCTTTTAATTAGAGTTACTGTTTTTTAATTATGGTGGTAATTAAAAATATGAAACATTCCAAATGATTAAACTCAATAATAATGATAATTAAAATGAAAAACTCCCTATTAAAACTATTTAGTAACCCTTATACTTTATCTCCAATTCTTATGTGTGTCAAAATTTTTTATTCGAAATAGTGTGACCAATTACATTAGTCATAATTTTAAGATTGTAAAAAAATAGTAGTATCAAAAAGTAGATGCTTTTAGAATAAAAATATATATATATAAGAAGAAAAGGGTCCATATTCATTTGGTCAAAAAGACATAAATCATAAAATCACAAGACCAATGTATATAAATTTTATTTTTAAGTAAAAAAAGGTACACCTAAACTTTGACTACTAAATGAGTATTCTAAGGGATAAAGGAATAGGAAAATATAGTGAAAATAATTAGAATGATAAAATCTAACAAGTCAATTTATTTCCTTTAGTATCTCTTCAGAAATTGATTTTATGATTTATGTCTTTATTGCTAATAATTATGAATTCTATTTACTAGACTCACACATGATGACAAAATTTGTGGGTGTATACAATAACTGTGGTGAAGCATAAATGTATTAAAAATTGTTCTTCAAAATTGAATACATAATTTACAAAAAATTTCAAAATAAATTTAAAATAAGAAAGCTCAAAATAAATTCAAAAATAAATAAATCAAAGAGTTCATATTTAGATTTTTTTTGTAACAACAATTTGTTAAACAAATTGAAAATATAAATTATTCTATTATCAGGTAAGCAATCAAATTTCACAAAAAAAAATATCCAAGAGATGTTATTTTTGGTTAATAAAATGACGTGCAAAGTACATGACTAGTTAACATAAATAACTACAAATTATTAAACTTCAAGGCAATCATCCAAAAAAGTTAAAGGCATTTGTGTTCATTTTCCATTCCTTCAGGAGACATCCAAGGATGATTCCATAAGATTACTACAAATAAAACGATGATGACATATTTTCTACATACGCATACCAAATATTAGTATCAATAATTAATGCTAGCTTCAATGATTCCACCACCTTTGCCAATGTATATCTATAAGAAAAGCCCATTTGCACCAAATAAACTCACAGAATTGAACTTGAACGACAAATAAGAAGAAGAAAGCAAGTGAAGTTGAGCATGGATATGAGGAAATTCACTAGCGCCATTGTCTGGCTTTCTTTTCTTCTCTAGTAAGTGTCTGATTCTAGCCCCCCAAAGAAAAAAAAAAAGGAAAAATCTTGTTTTGCATTGAGGCTGGTGATAGTGCTAGAGCGATGATCTCCCTACCAAAGTAGTTTTTATTTAAATATCAATAATAGCCTCAATTAGTCAATCCGATTAATTCTTATTGATTTTTTGGGATCCATTGTCCACTGATTACTTTTTTCCTCCTCTCTCTAATTAATTGACTAGTTTGCCTTCTTTTTCACTTTCTTTAATTTATTTATCTATTATTTTCATAACTCACTAATTTGGTTTTGAATTTTTTTTTGTAATCTTTTCTTATATTGCAATTCTTTTGCTTCAAAATGCTCTTATTTTTTATTTTCAAAGTTTCATTTAAAAGTTATTTTTTTTACAAATCCAATGTGATTTAGCTCAAAGAACTAACAATCTAAAAAGATTAAAAACTACAAAAAAAATGTAAAGAAACTTTTTCTTTAATATTCATGGGATAGAGAATGTAATGCAATATTCATGGGAGTAATTGCTAGAAAAAAAAAGAATAAGAATACAAAACCAGAAAAAACCGACAATATTGCTATAATTGCAACAAAAATTACTCAAAAGATAAGAACTTGAATACCACCATAATTGCAACAAAGTTACATCCCAAATTTATTCAAAATTTATTATCATTCCAAAAGACTTTAAGCAAAGATTATTTTATAAAAAACGTAATGGAATAAAACCAAAAAAGAAAGAAAAAAAAGTAGTAGAAAACTTACTAATAGTGATAAAGAAGTAGTAAGAGTGAATGAAATAAAAATATTATATAAAAGATCTTGAACCACATGCAGCAAAGGTCTCAAGAAAATAAAAAGAAATTGTAGATAGAAAAATGCAGAAAGATTGGAAGGTGGGAATAGAAGAGAAAGTGGGAAAGAAAAAAAGAAATTATAAAATAGGAAAGTTGCAAAAAGATAGGAAGCTAGGTATGGAAGAGAAAGTGAAAGAGGAAAAAAAAGGTCACTATGTTAATGAGAAGGGTGAAGAAAAGGAGTAATCAGTGGATAATGGCTTCCAAAAGAATTAATGAGAATATATGGGATTGACTAACTAAGGATATTATTGGTGTTTGAATAAAAATTTCTCTGATAAGAAGATTATCAGTATCACCAACCTTGCATTAAGAATAAGCACACAAAGCTAGATTTCATTCTCGATCAACTGATCATTCTTGAATATTTTCTCCAAATTTATGCAGCACTTTACTTATATATGAACATTTATTATTGGAAAATATGATGAAAAAAGCAATGATATAATAATCAACAAAATAAAACCCAACAAGAGCTTGAGTCATGCTTAATAGCACTATTTTAAGAAACTATTTCATGATACTGAAATCTTTTTCTAAAATTAAACAAGCCTTCCTCTTATAAACGAGAATGAACAGGAATAGGAATTGCAACAAACCAGCCGTATAAGAAGGAACAGGAATAGCAATTGCAACAAACCAATAGAAGAATAGAGAGGAAGAGAAATAACAAGAAAGCATGGAAGAAAAGAGAGGAGGAGACGGAGGTAGTAGTGTGTGGTTTTTGAAATAGGAAACCTTGGTATTTATAGGCTATAGAAAAGAGATGTTTGAGGAAGATAAAATCTTAGTAATCAAAAGAGATGTCCTGCAATCCTGATTCTTTGACTTGTCACAGGTAAATCATTGCTAACTTGAATTCTATATCTTTTCTAAAGCTATTTTGAAAGAGTCAAAATTTAATCATTTCAGGTAAGATAAACACTTGCAAAAAAATTGTAAAAAATAGAGAAAAAAATGAAGCTGGTCTGTGCTTAACCCACCTGCGAGGAAAGGGTCCAAATCCACCACTTTGAATTGAATTGGCCCAACTCAACTTCCCTCTCATGCACGCAAACCCACATTAGTTCCCAAGTCACCATAAGTCCAATAGGAGGCATTATCAACTAATTGAAGATCTCTTAGATTTTTCAACGTGGGACTATAACTTTTAAAATATATGACCATTTACAACGTTTATAACTTCAGAGTAGAGCTGCAAATAGAATGAGTTATTCGCGAGTTCGATTTGTTTAAACTCATTCGAACTCGATAGAAGCTCATTCAAGAAGTTAAATGAGTTGAATTCAAACATACAATCTAGCTTGATAAGTTATTAAATGAAATCAAACTTTGTTCGCGAATGCTCATTAGTGTTCGCGAATGGGGGTAAATAGTGTTTTCAATAATTAGGGTTAGTTTTATTCTTAGTTTCTCTTATAGAAACAGTTTCTATTTATCTTCTCCAATTGTTTGCTTCTATTAATAGTTGGAATTTGTTTGGTTCAACTCGTTTAGTTCGGCTCGTTTAGTTCAACTCATTTAGTTCGACTCATTTTAACTTAAATGAGCGAGTTTGAGATCGAGCTTGAGTTGGAAATTTAATTAACGAGTTGATTTCAAATAGTTTTTTTAACTTGTAATTCTTAATGAATGAACTTGAGTCAGACTTAACAACAAATGAACAGAGGTTGAAAAATAAAAGTTCGGCTCATTTCGGTTCGTTTACAGCTCTACTTCAGAGGTGGATGTATCACTAAAGGTCCATCTCTTTTATATAGATAAATACAGAAGCTTAATTAATTTTAGAACATTTTGATATTCAATCCGTATACATGGTTCGATGTGCTAAATGACCCATTTCAGGTGTATATTGAAGGCATAATGGAAGGATGAATATTCTCTACTTTTAAATGAACACTATCCCAGTCCGTTTCCCCATGCACGAGCATTTATATACAGAATTATTTAAGGATTAATTTCTCATACACTAACAGTGCATATCATCCCCATCAGATGTATGACTATCAATTTTAATTTGCTCAAAAAAGAAAAGACTACTAATTTTAATTTAAATTTTAAATTTGAATTTTGCATACACATCATACATCTAACCAGCAGCCTATAAGATGAGCTCATATTTTAATTCACATTTTTCTTTACCAGTCATACGTAAAATTTTTGAAGTTGAAGCTTGATGTGTGCCCAAAACCATCAGCCTATTGTAAGGGCTTTTGCGTCGATATGTCAAAATGCCGTGATGCCTGCCTATTAGAAGATATTCCTAATGGAGCCTGTAACCACTTAAATTGCATTTGCTTGAAGCCTCGTTAAACTTCAACTAGGGCAACTTTCAATGTCCAAATAATTCTATCTGTTTACTTTTACTAAAAATTTTGATCAGAACGAGATATTCCCAATGGAAAATGTATGAAATTCTTTGCAAAAGTATTTGCTTAATGCCTTGCTCATCTTGAACTAAGGCAATTTCTAATTTCCAGAATAAATCTATCTCTTTGGTCTAGGGGAAAATTTTGACTAATTCTTCAAAAATAATTTTTCATCTAAATTCTTATTGTCGACAAAAGAATTTTTTTTCATATTACGTAAACTATAATCAATCGTTAGATTGCCACTTGTTAATTAACAAAAAATGTGTGTAGAATACAGTTGGTTGTTTACTCTGGCATAGTCCTGAAAGAAGTTGAAGGAGTTCTATGATTTTATTTTTCCTGTTTTGGTTTAATTTTTTAATTGGAAGAGGAAGTTGAAGACTTGAGATATGTGGTTTGAGGGGCTTGAGGAAACATTGGATAGGTTTAAGCTTGGAACGGATACTTTCTTGTGTCTGTTTTGTTTGTGACTGCACTAGGAATTGGTTGGAAATGTATTCTGTCAAATTTAGGTCAAAAATTTGTTCTAAGTGTTTAAGTTCTCTTCCCTTCCTAATTAAGTTCACAAAGTAACATTTTTGCATGGTAACTTTTTTTTTTTTTGGTTAGAAATCTAATTAAATCATGGAAGGGTAAATATTATAATATATTAAGAGAAATATACAATTGTTTTAGGTTTAGGTATTTGATTTGTGGGCCTTTCCTGATTAAGATGTTTTACAAGAATCCCAAAATAATTTTTTTTTAAAAATAAGGCCATTTACAAAGTAAATGAGTAGGATTGTATGCGAGAAAACCACCAAAAATTGAACATTTAATATCAAATAGATAGTGTAGTGTAGACAGTGGAATTTTAATTAATTTCCTAAATTTCCATTGGTTTATAAATTATTTTCATAGTATATTTTTATCCAATCAAATATTGCCATATGTCATGCACATGTGGAAATTTGGTTATTTAATAACCAATTATATCTCTCCAAATGTCAAGTTGAGATGTTTTGGCCAATCAAAAATGCTGAAGTGTCTCTACCAATCAAATTGCTCCTTGTCACAAATCTTCATAACTAAGTAGATTTGGTTAAAAATCTAAATATTTATTTCTTATTAAAGATATAATATTTAGAGTTATTTAGTCCTTATATACGTCTACATACTGCAAGGGGTTGTCTAATCAAGCCACGCAATGTCATATGTCTTTACAAATTGGCCAATCAAGAAAATACATATAAATATTATCTCTTTATAAAATAAAGGGATAATATTCAAGGTGATAGAATTCTTATATAACTGCATGTCTTACAAGACAAGTAAAGTGTTGCATGTGTCTTCAGCCTTTACCACATCCTACAAGTATAAATAGGGGGTCTCTTCACCAAAATTGACACACATCACACATCAGAGAGATCAAGCATTAGACATCACACGTCAGAGAGATCAAGCATCAAACATCACATATCTCAAGTCTTCTTGAAGCTCCAAAGCCGTGAAAAGCTCCGCGACTTCGAGTTCTTCAAGTCTTCTTCATATCAAAACTTGAATTTTCAAGAGTTTTTAAATTTTCATCATATCAAGATTTGCAATGTTCTTCGTGTTCATCATGTTCTTCAAATCTTCCATATTAAGATTTGAAGAAATCAATGGTCGATCCAAGATCAAGTTATGAAACCCTTGGATTAGCATTCAAAGAAAAGAATCGAAGGAGTCTCTCTCTACAAATTTGAGAAAATCTCGGAGATTGTACTCATGTCTCTTTTAATTTATATTTCATTTTTGTCGTATATTTTTCTTGTCTTTTCGCAGAATTGAAATTTTTTCGCGTACAAATTTCTGGCATGCTCGATGGGACCATCTCTGCCTTCCATCTTTTCTCTTTGCATAGTCAACTACGCATATCAATCAATGCCACCAAAGACCAACAAGTCTGTGACTGTTAGTTCCAAAATTGTTGATCCCAAATCTGCACATGTTACTGCAAATGTTCGTTCTGTGGGTCCTATAATGGGAGCATGACAAGAGCTTCCACTCAAAGTAGCATGGAGGTTCTATCTGTATCTACTTCTATCTTTGATTCAACATCACCAATGTTTTCTAGCATGATGATGATCTGTCAAGCACCGGATCACCGGATCAGCCTCTTCTCATGGAACTTTTCAATCGAAATTTCTCATTGAAGATTCTGCTACTTCTTTTGCTGCAATGTCTATTATGATTACAAACACTTCAACTCTCGAAGAGAAAGTCTTGAACATATCCAAGATAATGAAAACCATGATGAAACACATTAAGGACCAAGATGCTCTTATCACTCAACTTCTTAATCAGAAAGATAGTGCCCCTGAAGGAAGTCACATGAAATCCAAGAAGCACTAAGACCATGAGGGTTCCTCATCTAGAGGTAAAGAGAAGGTGAAAGAGGTGTACGTAACTACTGAGGGAACAATTCTTGTGGAACAATTGAAGGAGTTCGTTGAAGACGTGATTAATGACAAGAAAGAAAGTGGCTCGAAATCAAGTTTCACTTACTCCAAACCTTACGCTACTAGGATTGACAACCTAGTGATGCCTACTGGATATCAACCATCTAAATTCCAATAGTTCGATGGAAAAGGCAATCCAAAGCAACATTTAGTCCATTTCATCGAAACCTGCAACAATGCTGGAACATATGGTGACCTACTAGTCAAACAATTTGTCTGATCCTTGAAGGGCAATGTGTTTGATTGGTACACGGATCTTGAATCTGTGTCTATTGATTGTTGAGAATAACTTGAGCAACAGTTCCTGAACCACTTTTATAGCACTCGGAGAACTGTCAGTATGTTGGAGTTGACCAATACTTACGAATGGAAGAATGAACTTGTGGTCAACTACATTAATACATGGTGAAGTTTGAGCCTCAACTGCAAATGCAGACTCTCTGAAACTTCTTCTATAGAAATATGTATCTGAGGAATGCATTGGAGCCTGAGTTACATTTTACAAGGCATTCGTCCAAGCACGTTTGAGGATTTACTCGAGCTCATGATATGGAGTTGAGCATCGCAGCCAATGCAACTGATGGCCCGCCTATTCAAGCTCCACGTGTTCAACCTCCTTGGCCAAATAATGAAAGATAAGAAAATAAGAAAGGGGGCAAGTCTCCTTTAAAACTCAACAATAGGGAGTCCATGGCAATAAATACAGCTCCCGTGAAGATTGCCACGAAAGTGAGCCAAAAAGTCACCACAAAATTGGACCTTTCCCAAAGTAGAGCGACAAGAAGGCCTACTTTAAAAGAGATGCAAGAAAAGTAATATTCCTTCCTTAATTCTGATTTGCAAAGAATGTTTGATGATATTTTCAAAGCAAAATTCTTCAAACTTCTTGATATGAAGCACCCTGAGAAAGCCAGTCAAGTTAGTGATCCCAATTATTGTTGCTACCATCGCCTGATAGGTCATCCTCTTACTAAGTGCTTTGTCTTTAAAGAGAAAGTTATGGAGTTAGCCCGTCAAGGAAAAATCCTCCTTGAGGAAGATAGTGTCTGCAAACCAAACCACCATAATGTTTGGTTCTTTGTGCTGTTCAATAGAAGTCTCCTCCAATCAATTCGTGCCAAGCAATAATCCGTTTATAAGGAAGAAAGTTGAAAAATCTTCACATGAAAATGCTATCGAAGATGATAATGAAGGGTGGACTCTTGTCACTCGATGAAAAACTCACAAGCCAAGGATGAAGAAGAAGAGCACTTCTTTGAAACGCACTCGTCTGACAAAATTTAAAGCCACAAAGAAGCGACATAGTGCAACAAGAAAATCAAGAAGAGTGACCACAGCACCAATCTCTTCAAACGCTCTGTCTCTTCAAAATGTTCGACAACCTGTGACATTGAGAGAGTTCATGCCAAAGGGTTATTTCAATGATGATGATGATGATTACACTTCCTGTAATGTCGTCAAAATAAAAAATTCTCAAATCATGCAAATCGGTGCTAAATTTGAGGAAAAACTCAACATTACTGATGAAATACCTGTGGATTGAGCAACAGCCATTACTTTTGATGGTAATGATCTGATAGTTGGTTCCAAAATCCATAATCGACCCTTGTTTGTAAGTGGGTATGTTCGAGAGTAACAGATAAATTGAATACTCATTGATGGAGGATTTACTATTAGTATCATGTCTATATATGCTATGAAAGAACTTGGGATTTCAAGTTATGAACTTTTCCAAAACCGTCTCATGATCCAAGGATTTAATCAATGAGGGCAAAGAGCGATTGGCCTCATAAGGCTTGAATTGCTTATTGGTGAGTTGTCTTCAAGTGCACTCTTTCATGTCATCGATGCCAAAACCTCTTACGATCTGCTTTTAGGAAGGTCATGGATTCACAAAAATAAATTAAACTATCCACTTTTCATCAATGTCTTAAGTATTGTCGTGATGGTATAGTCAAGAAATTAGCAAAAAGAAAAGAATTGGTAAAGGAAGAAATTCAAGACTCCAAAGCACCTATTTTGCGCTATGTGCCAAAATCAAAAAGAAATGAAGGACAATCTCCTTTTGTCGGATGCAATGCATTGAATGTTCCGCTCACCAAAATTGAAGCTGTCAAAAGCAAGAAAGTTGTTTTAAAAGGATTTGTCCATCCAAAAGAAGAACCTGTAGTGGAACATAACTCATTACCAATAACCCAGACACAAGAGAGTTTTGATCCAAATGCATATAAACTTCTCATTAAGGCCAGTTATAACCAAAATCAGAAGAATGCATTGGACAAAGTGCGTCCTAAGATAACCAGAGAGAAAACTCATGGATTGACATCTACTCAAAAGATGTTAAAAGAAAAGGGTTATGGTGTTGAGAACTCATTAATGGGTCTTGACTATTAACCACCTTCTCCCATTCACATAGCATTCAAAAGAGCGAGCTGTAATTATGTGAATATGAAAGGAGAGGTCACAAGTCAAAGAAGGTCTGTTTTCGAAAGATTGGGAAATAAGTCAAAACACGTTTCTATGTTTGATTGACTTGCCCTGCAACCAAAGATTTTGAAGCGACCTGTCCATGAGAGATTAGGCGCCCCGAAGCAAGAACGACAAATTCTAGAAGAACAAGAGAATCCTATTCCAATAAAGAGGAATAGCTCAAGGAAGTAAGTCACCAATTTCTTCATACACTATGGTGATTTGTTCAATGCAAAAATTAAAACAATCATTGATGACTGAGATCAAGAAAGCACTGTTTCCTGCCATCATATTAAAATCAATGACCTTGAAGAAGAAGAATAAGATGTGGGTAATGCCCCCTCCAAATTTGAAGTAGGAGTATAAGGTATAGTTGATGTGCCAAAAGAAATTAATCTTGACACAAGTGATGATCCCCGCCTAGCCTACATAAATTCATGAATGACTCTTGAAGAAGAAAAGGAGTATGTTGATTTGTTACTCGAATTTAAGGATGTTTTCACTTGGAATTACTCAGAAATGCTTAGTTTGGATCCAAGAATTGCCATCCACAATTTATCTGTCAAACGAGGTGCAAAGCCTATTAAACAAGTTCAGAGATGCTTTTGACCTAAATTGATTTCTCTGATAGAGAAGGAAGTCAACAAGCTAATCGAAACTAGATTCATATGAGAAGTAAAGTATTCAACGTGGATTTCAGGCATCGTTCTTATGCTAAAGAAGAAGGGGCAAATTCAAGTATGCATGGATTTTCGAGACTTGAATGAAACTTGCCCAAAAGATGATTTTTCACTCTCCATTACAGAATTAACAGTTGATGCTAAAATGGGTCATGAAGCACTATCATTTTTGGATAGATCTTTTGGGGATAATCAAATACGCATGGCAACAAAAGATAAGGAGCTCACTACCTTTCGCACCCCTAAAGGCATTTATTGCTATAAGGTGATGCCATTTGGGTTAAAAAATGGGGAGCAAGATATCAAAGGGCAATGCAAAGGATTTTTGATGATATACTATATCGAAATGTGGAATGCTACGTTGATGATCTTATGGTGAAATCAAAGAAGCGAGAAGACCACATCCAAGATCGTCGAAGAGTTTTTCAATGCATTTGAAGATATCAATTAAAAATGAATCCCTTAAAATGTGCATTTGGAGTGGCTTCTAGCAAATTACTGAGTTTTATTGTCCATCAACGTGGAACATAGGTCGATCAATCCAAAATTGATGCTATCATGAAAATGCCCGAATCACATAATATCTATGAGTTGAAAAGCCTTCAAGGAAAGCTGGCATACATCTGAAGGTACATCTCCAATTTGGCCGAACGATGTCAACCCTTCAGTCGCCTGATGAAGAAAGGAGTACCTTTCCAGTGGGATGAAACATGTAGAAATGTTTTTGCAAGCATTAAGACTTATCTCATGAATCCTTCTATGTTGGCTGCACCAGTTCTCGAAAAGCCATTGGGTTTGTTTGTATAACAGAAATTTGCAAAATTTATTTGCAAAATTTACTTTGCTTACATCATAATCACACTTTTCAATCACCTTTTTATCTTCCCAACAACATTTTTATCTCACATACATCACATCACAAAAAGTGCTACAGTAAATATTCCAAATAAAATCTCAAGTAAATTCTCTATCCAAACAAACCCATTGATTCTCTACATTTCTGCACAAGAACAGTCGATCAAAGCCTTATTTGCTCAAGAAAATGATGAAGGCAAGGAGAATGTACTATACTACTTGAGTTGGATGATGACAAAACGTGGGTTAAAATATTCACCAATTGAGAAGTTGTGCTTGGCATTCATATTTGCCATTCAAAAGTTGAATCATTACTTCCAAGCACATACTATTCGACTCATATCTAAGGCTAATCCCATTAATTATGTTATGACAAGGCTTGTATTGTCAGATCATTTGGCAAGGTGGTACCTTCAATTTAAACAGTTTGAAATCATTTATGTACTGGCCAAAACTGTCAAGGGACAAGTATTGGTGGACTTTCTTGTTGATCATCCTATACTTGTCGAATGGGAGTTAACTGATGAACTTCCCGATGAAGAGGTATTTAGAATTGAATCTCCATGGTCGATGTATTTTGATGGGGCTTTCTGTCGTCATAGAGCTGCTGGCACCGTAGTTAACTTTTACACTTTACAAGTGGATGTCTTACAATAGTCTTTCATATTGACATGTTGGTGCTCAAATAATGTGACTAAATATCCAGCATTGATTCTTGGTCTTGAGATAGCCATGGACATAAGGCATTTGCATCTTAGGATCTATGGTGATTCCAAATTAGTGGTGAATCAACTTCTTGGTATTTACGAGGTAAGAAAACCTGAGTTGGTTCCATATTGTAACTATGCAAGATAACTCATGGGATATTTAGATGATGTCACCATAGAGCATATCTCAGGAAAGTTTAACTAACAAGCTGATTCATTGACAAAGTTAGCCTCTATGCTCACTCTAACTTCTAATCAAAATCAAATCCCAATATGTTAAAATTGGGTCATACCTTCAATGTTCGATGAAGAAGACCATGATGAGATGCAAAATGTTTACAATATCTGTGTCTATGAAATTGAAAAGGAGGATTGGCGGCATCTATAATTGACTATTCAACCATGAAAAACAACTAGCGGACCCCAAGAGTAGAGTTGCGCCGTCGAGCACCCCGTTTCATCTACTACAAGGAAATGCTTTATTGAAGACCATTTGATGAAGTGTTTCTATGATGTCTGAAGAAGATGAAACTATGCAAGCAATGGAGGAAGCTCACTTTGGGATATGTGGTGCTCATCAATCTTGTCCTAAATTACATTTTCACATCAAGAGAATGGGATACTACTGGCCAACAATGGTAAAACATTGCATTGACTTTGTAAGAAGATGTCAAGCGTGTCAATTTCATGGTAACTTTATCCATCAACCCCTTGAACCATTGCATTCAACTTTTAATTCTTGGCCGGTCGAAGCTTGGGGATTAGATATAGTCAGGCTACTTAAAAAATCTTCTGATGGATATATTTTTATCTTGGCTGCAATGGATTATTTCTCAAAGTGGGGTGAAACAATTCCTCTAAGGGAAGTGAAGAAAGAGTGTGAGGACCCGAAAATTTTTATTTTTATTTGACCTATTTATTAAATTAATTATTTAATTTCTCTGAATATTTTTTATTTGTTTTAAATCATTTTAATTACAATTACATCTTACATTACTTCATTTTATTTTAAAAACTATGTTTAACTATTAATTTGATTTTTCTGTCACTTAATTGTGAAAAACGAATATGGACACGTTTCTCGAGACAAATATTCGGACTGAGAGTGACGTACATTCGGAGAATAAGAATGATCACCCGAAGGTTAGAAATGTAATCTAGTGACTAGAGGTGAATTATAAAGAGTGATTATCATTGGGGATTTGAAATCTTAGATTAAAATGAAATAACCTCCTTGAAACTAGAATTTTATTTAGCCATTGTTTCCTCCACTTAATCCACCTTAATTCACTCTCAATTTATTCCTTTTCATTTCTCCCTCCTAGCCGAGATTAACTCCTTAATCCCTACCTAAGTGAGATAATTAATTTCCCTCCAAAATTGCTAACTAAGCTTACTATTCCATGTTTGACTTTGAGGTATAAGACAAGCTTTATGTCTTGTATTTCTCTTCTCATTTAATTCCTTCAAAAATTGCACAAAAACCCCTCTCTTCCTCTCCTCCCTTGGCAGAACTCCCCTTCCCCCTCTTCCCTTGAAATTTCATCAAAATTTCTTCTCAAATTCTTCTCTAAAATTACCTATAAATTCCTAATAATCTTGGCTTAAGCTTGGACTTGGAGTAAGGAGCATTGAGGAGGGGTGCTTGGGGATTTTAGCTTGGCTTTTATTGGGTGAATTTTGCTCACTTCTTGGAAGAGGTAATGATCTAAAGCTTCCATCTTTGTTCATTGATTTTATTTTCAAGCATGCCATTAGGTTTGGGAGCTTGAGAGGTTGCTAAAACCTTGATGATTGTTGATGAAAATGAGTTTGTGTTGGTTTGCCATTTGAAGATGTTAAACTCCTTTAAATTGCCTTGCTTGATGTTGGATGAATGAGTGGACTCTTGCACTCCCACACTTGTGATAATATGATTTCTAGCATGATTAATGAGGAAATATAAGTATATATGTTGTGAATGGTGGCTGAAAATTTGAGGAAAAATCTCAAGGAAAAACTGGTTGGGAAAGGAAGAAAGTGAGGAAGAAAAATTGCTGTTTTGCTTTTTATATTTTGGCTGTGATTTTGACAAGCTTAAAGGTTAATGGTGAGGCTTAAATATGAGGGTTAAGTTGTTAATTTACCCCACACAAAATCCTTTCTAGGGTTAAGTAAAATTGGTGTCTTAGAGGAACAAGGGAAACTGGAAATTGGGCAGGCATGCTGTCCGATTTTTGAGGCTGTTGTAGTGCTAAGTTTTGAGCTAAACTTGTATCAATTTTGACCACTATTGGGTTAAGGAAGCTTAAAACAACCTTAGGTTCGAAAATGAGGTCTTATGGTGGTGGTTTAGATGTGTTAAAAGCAATGAGAAGTGAAGGAATGAAACTTGGCAGGATTGAATAGATGATATTGCGACCACTTTGGGTGGCTAGAAAACTGTCTTCCCATGCGATTTTTTAGCTAAATTTTGGTAAAAATGTAGCTCATATACTGAGGTTGTTACCTGAAAAATTTGGTGTTTTTACAGTACCATTTCGTTGCTCAAATGATGTTTCAAATCTGCCTCTTTAATCTGGAAAATCTTCCCCAGCTTTGAGCACTGTTTGAGTTCATTTCGGTTTGACATTCATTTGCTTGAATTTATGGCTGAAATTTGGTTTGAACCTAGCCTATATATTTTATTTTTGGTGTACCAAATTTGGTAATTTTTGGACAAGAAACCGTCACTCAAACAAGGCCTAGAAGTCTGCCCTGCGAATCTGGAAAACAGAAATCTCAGAATTTCAAACCAGCCTAGTTTGAACTGCTATAATTTCTTGCTCAAGTGTCGGAATTGAGTTCTGTTTATTGCGTTTGAAACTCCTTATGTAGGAATATATAATGTATGAATTTCAGAGGTCAATTATTTTTGTACAATTTTTGGTGAATTTTCAAAGTGGGCTGGTCGACCAACCTGACGAGTGAAATTTGGACTTATGTTGCTCAAGTTACGGTTTTTCAAAGATTTCTGCTCAAGTAGTAACTTATAGAACTTAATTCCCTTGAACGAGTTTTGGTTGATAAACTAAAAACTCATTTTCATTGCTTTTTAAATATTTTAGGAGGTGGTGCTGAATTACAAAGTGATCCAAACTAGAACTCCGAGACCTACTTTGTCGGTGAATGTTCAAGTGCATGTTTAATTGCTTTAAATGATGTAAATAAATTGAAAGCATGCTTGTGTTCCTCGGTGAGCGTGTACTTTATCGCGTTCACCTTCTTGAATTGTCTCAAAATGAGCTTAACTGTTTAAATGGTTACTTGTCTGATTGCTTGACTTGATTGAACTGTTTATGTTGTTTATAACTGTGGGGACGCCCAAACCCCATCGGTGATCCCTTCACCTTGTCCGGCAACAGGGGCTAGGGCAAGGGTTGGGTGAACCATGGGTTTTTACTGTTTAAAGTACGTCGGTTGGAATGAGTCCACCGACTTGGCATACTTATAATGGGTTGCCAAACACTTTTCAAATTTCGGGCCCGATCAAGGGGGTGTAAGTAGACGGGAGAGGGAGAAAAGTGATGAATATGGACTGTGAGAGTGAGTGGTTGACGGAGTGTCAACATGTGGCTTCAATTGATGCTGGTGAAGAAAATGACTTCAGAGAATTGTGGATGTGGAGCCGGCAACTGTATCCTTTAAATTGTATTGTTTAAAAGCTTTATTGCTAAATTCACTGTTTGGCTCTTTTATTGTCTTATTAATTTATTTAAATACTTTGAGTTGCCTGTGCATGTTTTCTTGGCCTCACTTAGCATTAGCTCACCCCAATTTGTTTTCCTTAATAGGTTTCGAGGTGAGGCACGTGAATCGAGGAAGTTAGTACTTTTATAGGATTTCCTCTTTTTGTGTAAGATTGAAATTAATGGATGAATTTGATCGTTTATGGTATTTTGGAGTTATTATCAATGTAATTTTGATGAAATTTTGGGGTTTGTATTTCGTAAGAGTTTATTCATAATTTTAATGACTTTGATTGATGACTTTACGAATGGTTGTTTGCACCGATATTTGGAAATGTGTAGTGAGTCCCGGCGAGAGTTGGGCAGGCGGTCCGCCGAACCCTTTGGTTCGCCTCAGAGGGAGGTGGGGCTGTCACAAAGAGGACGTAGTGGACTTCATCTGCCTTAACATCATTTATCGATATGGAGTCCCCCATTATATTACCACTGATAATGGCAAGCCTTTTTACAATGCCACAATGAACAAGTTTTGTGAAAAGTTTAATTTTAAGTAGTACAATTCTTCAATGTACTATGCTACTGCAAATGGACTTGCCGAGGCATTCAACAAAATTTTATATGACCTGTTGAAGAAGTTCGTGGACAAGTTAAAAAGAGATTGGCATCTTCGAATTGGAGAGGCTCTTTGGGCATATAGAACTACTTTTCAAACTCCCATGCAAGCAACTCCATATGCACTTGTTTACTGTGTTGAAACCGTCCTCCTACTTGAGTGTCAAATACCTTCAATAAGAATTGCAATTCAAGAAGGACTTAATGAGGAAGATAATATTCACCTCGTCTTGAGGAGTTGGAAGCATTCGATGAAAAGAGATTAGAGGCTCAACAATGAATTGAGTGTTATCAAACCCGACTTTCTAAAGCCTTCAATAAGCGTGTTCGGCCACGCTCTTTTCAAGTTGGAAATTTAGTGTTTGCTATTTGAAGCCTAATCATCCTTACTCATGGTGGACAAAGAAAATTCGCCTCCAAATGGAATGATCCATATATTGTCCAAGAAGCATATTCAAACGGCTCATAAAAATTGATTGCCAAAAATGGATTAAGGATTGGCCCCATTAATGGGAAACACTTAAAGAAGTACTATGCATAATTGGAAGGCTCCATGATGCATGAGTCAAAGCTGCATGTTGTTCCTGACCCGCATGAGCTAAAACTGTGAATGGCAACCATCAAGAGTGTAGCATGTGGCTAAACTACTAAAACACTCCACCAAATCTAAGGTGGTAAACAAATAGACACTCCTAACCTACATGAGGTTAAACTGTGTACGGCATAAACTGCATGTGACTTGATTCCCTTTTAGTCCCAAACCAAATCCTTTTCCTGCATAAAAGAAATTTTTTTGATGAAGAGCTCAAAGTCTAAGCTTGTTTTTATTTAAAAAGAAGAAAGAAACAAAAAAAATGAAAAAAAAAATCATCTCAAAAGAAAAAAATGGTTTTATTGCTTAAAAGGAAATGTTTCATTACATGAAAAATGTGATTCCAACTCTAAAATTTCTAAAGGAAAAATAAAATTTAAATGTCAAATTTATGATCTATTATAGTAGCTTTGCATTACTCAAGGAAAAATTTCATGTCGTCTAACTCCTTTGCCACATTTTTAGTCAGGATATTGGCATTTTCAATACAAGAAATGTCATCATGGACTTGAGTTACTTTGGCCTAAATTTGTTTGAGATTTTCTTGCTTTTGGTCAATGGTCGAACAAATCTCCACACTTTGCGCTTCCAAGTCAGCAAGCTCCTTTTGAAGAAGTATCTTTTTATCTTTAATGGATCGTAACTTTTCTTCAAGACACTGGATGTTAGAAGTCAGTTTTTCTTTCGCTCCCTTAATTTCTTTAAGTTGAGTAGTCGCTTTGGAAAGGAGTTCTGCATGTGTTTCTGTCCTCATCTTTTCCCCTGATAAAGTTATTAAAGAATCATATGTTTCAACTTTCACAAATAATTCTGCCAATAACTCCTGCAAAGGAAGACCGTATGTCGGGTCTGCCTTGGTGATCTCTCCAATGATTTCTTCTACGCACTCCTTCAATGAAGAAATTTGCTCTATAGGAGTGTCAAGAATTTGCCCCCAAAAGTCCATCCAAGGCTTTGCAAATATTTCTTTTGGTGTGTTTGATCAATTTCTGTCCATGAAATTCTGACACCAGTGCTGCTCTAGACCTCTTTCAAATTTCATGTAAATTGACCAACTCTTGCTTATGCATTGATGAGGTAGATCCACTGGATCATGCTATCAAATTCAACAGGCGAGTTGTTCTTAGCTCCTTCCTGGTGGAATTTAATAAAGGCAGGTTGAAAACGAAGAAGATCTAGATATCAAGAAATAAGGAAGAGGAAGATAAGAGGTGATATAAGTTTATATGTATTACTTTAAACAGGGATACTTTGGCCAATGATGATGCAAAAGAAGTTTCCTCCAAATTGGAAGACCTTGGCCTCTTCTTTGATCTATTCCAATTGCAGTCTTGGTTGCTACTATTGCTTGCTGATGAATGGATCCCTTGTTGAATAGATCTGGTACACTTATCCTGAGTTGTTTTCTTCCCAGTAGAATTGGCAAAATCATGTTTGTCCAACATCTTCTTCAATAGGAGCTGCCGTCAGGGGTTTCGAAAGTGTCAATTGCGTCTTCAAAGGGACCGCCTGTTTTGTGCCTTTTATGATTTTTTGAGAATCCCTAGAATTTTTGCTTTTCATGGCAAGGGTTTTCAAATGAGCGTTAGTGATTTTACCTTTCGACAAGGAAGATGTAGCAAGATCCATGGTAATCTCTGTAGCTTCACTCTGATGCATTGATTTATGAATAGAGGTAGTCATACACCTCTTTAATGACTATGGAGGAATCTTGACTGTGATTTTAAGAGTGTTAGAAGGAGCACTATTTGATCGTGTAAACCACCAGCTATTACAGTCCTTCGTGCCAAGAGATGCTTTCTCTGCTTGGGTATAATCATCTTGGATCCTGTTTGCACATGAATCAAGGAATCTCACAGTTGAATAGCCTTGCCCAAGGTATATGTATGAGTGATTTCCTTCAAATTGTTTGGAATATCCTAACAAAAACCGAATTGCCTGCTAAATCTACAAGGATTATATTTTTCAAAAGTATTATCCTTACGTAGAATTAAGAAATAGGATCGTTGACTAATAATGTAACTCATAAGTTCGTGATAAGGATCCATTGTCAATCAGCAATTTTTCTTCATTCTCGGTCCAGCATAGTTTGGAGAGTGTCAATGGATTTATGTAACAGCCCCACCTCTCCCAAGGGCGAACCCAAGGGTATCAGCGGACTGCTGCCCAACTCTCGCCGGGACTCACTACAAATTCCCAAATAATAAACCAAACGTTCATTCGTAAAGCCATCAACATAAGATATTAAAATTTCTAATAAACTCCTACAAAATACAAACCCCAAAATTTCATCAAAATTACATTGATAATAACTCCAAAATACCATAAACCATCAAACTCATCCATTAATATCAATCTTATACAAAAAGGGGAAAATCCTATACAAGTACTAACTTCCTCGATTCCGCCTCTCCTCAAACCTGTTAAGGAAAACAAATTGGGATGAGCTAACGCCGTAAAGAAAACATGCACAGCAACTCAAAGCAATTAAATAAATTAATAAAACAATAAAAGAGCCAAATAGTGAATTTAGCAATAAAACTTTTAAATAATACAATTTAAAGGATACAGCTTGCGGCTCAGATTCCGCATTTCTCGCAATTATCTTCTTTACCAGCATCAATTCAATCCACATGTTGACACTCACAACCACTCACTCTCATCCATATTCATCACTTTTCTCCCTCTCCGTCTACTTACACCCCCTTGACCGGGCCCGAACTCCTAAATTTGAAAAGTGTTTGGCAACCCACTATGAGTATGCCAAGTCGGTGGACTCATTCCAACCGATGTACTTTAAACAGTAAAAACCCATGGTTTTCCCAACCCTTGCCCTAGCCCCTGTTGCCGGACAAGGCGAAGGGATCCCGATGGGTTTGTCCCACAGTTATAAACAATTTCAACAATAAAATCAAGTCAAGCAGTTGAACAAGAAACCCTTTAAACAGTTAAGCTCATTTTGAGACAATTCAAGAAGGTGAGCGCGATAAAGTACACGCTCACCAGTTCACACAGGCATGCTTTTCAACATTATTTACATCACCTAAAGCAATTAAACATGCACTTGAACACTCACCGACAAAGTAGGGGTCGGAGTCCAAGTTTTGATCAGTCGCAAATTCAGCACTTTGCCCTAAAAATGATTAAAAGAGAATAAAAATGAGTTTTCCTAATCGATGGTGAAGTTTAAAGCAAAAAGTCGAAAGTTCGACAATTTTTCCTAGTTGAGCTGAAAACTTTGAAAAATCATAACTCAAGTTTTACAAGTCGGAATTCTGCTCATTTGGTACCGCTGGAAACATCTTTAAAAGCTCTAAAACTTTTCAGAAGACTTCAAATTAAAATTATGGACGAAAATAACCCAGATTTCCGTTGAACATTCAGCTACAGTAAGTCGACAGTGTCCGTCAGGCTGGTTATCCAGCACATTTTGAAAATCCGCCAAAAATTACAGAAAATTAATTTACCTCTGAAATTTATACACAATATAGTCCTGCATATGAAGTTTCAACAGCCACTGACGGAACTCAATTCCGACATCCGAGCATGAAATGACAATAGTGAAAACAGAGGCCACTCAAAATTCTGCAGTTCTGGGATTTCGAAGATACAGGGAAGCTTTCAAGTGGTTATTTGACTGACGAATTCAAGTCCAAAAATTGTCAAATTTGGTACACCAAAACTAAAATATATAGGCTAGGTTCACACCAAATTTCAGCCATAAATTCAAGCAAATGAATGTCAAACCGAAATGAACTCAAACAGTGCTCAAAGCTGGGGAAGACTTTCCAGATTAGAGAGGCAGTTTTGAAACATCATTTGAGTAACGAAATGGTACTGGAAAAACACCAAATTTTGCAGACAACAACCTCAGTATATGAGCTACATATGTACCAAAATTTAGCTAAAATCTCGCACGGGAAGGCAGTGTTCAATGAGACCAAAACAGGGCAGCAGATAACAGTGAAATTTTTTCCAGATTTGACTTCTTCTTTCATGCGATTTTACTACACCAAATGGAATGATTTTTGCAGCAAAATTTACACACATATAGACCAACATTTCAGCTCACAAAATGGCCAAGAAACTCACGAAAATATGCAGCTAAAACAGGGCATAAAAATTGCTAAAGTGAAACTGGCAGCATAACCTTCCCTTTTCTACCAATTTTGCTTCTTCCTTTCTTTTCCTATCTTGCTACCCTTCAAGAACTCACACAACTCATCCATCACACACCCACACACATCATGGCAGTCCAATAATCAAGGAATGTGGGATTTCATAGAGCCCACTTCAACAACCCAATTTCAACAAGAACAACATCAAGAATCTACAAAACTTAAACCTACAAGATGAAATCAAAAGAAAAGATTTTGAAGAACAACTTACCTCTTGCCACCAAGTAGAAATCCTAAGCTACCAAAACCCCTCTTGAATCCAAATTTGAACTTCACTACCAAGTGCTTCCAAGTCCCAAAGCAAGATTGATGGTTGAAATTGGCAAAATCCCCAAGCTTTTCTCTCTTTTTCCTCTCTTTTCCTCTCTTCTTTTCCTTCTCTTTTTTTCACGTTTTTTCCTTCTCCTTTTTTCCCTTGTTTGGCCGGTTCATGTAAGCTATTAAATAACTAAAAGATAACCTCAATTAGATATTTTCACCTAGTCAAAGTTTGGTCAAAATTATCACACCAATTCAACCTAACAACTTAGGTTGTTTTCCACTCTTACCCACATGATTTCTTTTCCTATCAAATTAGTCCATAGGTACTCAATTTAACCTAGCCTATCAAAGCTTAATCACACTTACTTAGGCTACTAATCACCCAATTACCCTAATAACTCTTGCTACAAATTCACACTGAAAATTCTTGAAATAACGAACGTTTGATTTTTACATATAACTAGGGTTTTGAGAAAACATATTAGGGTTTAATATACAACTAGGGTTTTACTGTAAATTAGGGTTTCGAGAAAGGGGGGAAAAAATACATACATAATTCAATTTACAATTAGGGTTTTAAAGAAAATTTAGGGTTTTGTCGAAAACTAGGGTTTTCAAAACAATTTGGGTTTTTTTTTTATATCCACTTAGGGTTTCCAAAATAACTTTTGGCCATTTAAATTATACAAATCAATACTTATTATAAATAAATACGGTGAGAAAATAGGGAATAAACTGGGTCCTCACAATTTACTTCTTTAAAGACTTCCTCAGCCTTTAGTCTATCATAGAAGATTGCCATCGTCTCACTACTAAATCTTGTCATGCGCATGTGGTGACTACTCACTTGATTGTTCTCATAACATACGTCAAATTACTGACCAATCCAAGTATAGACGTAATGGTTTGGGAAAACAATATCACATTCTCTTAGGTTAGAGGCATGGACGATCTCTCTCAACCCATGATATATACTTGCAAGGATTGGAATTGCAAGGCAAAACTTTGCTCCTGTTGCTATTGCGCATGCAACTTTGAAGACCTTGGACGAATACAATCAACTTTCTTGCTTGGCAAAAAGAATTTACAAATCTAACATACTATGAATACCGTTACGTAGGTATGTTTCCTCAATGACCATTGAATATTTAAAGTATCGAAAGGAATGCTAAAGTCCTTCGTGTCAGCAAGATGATTTGGCACCACACTTCCAGAAGGATTAAACGTCGTTTTTGGTTTAGACGCAATCTTTCTCCTGTTTGCCCTATTAGGAAGAGCCCTATATCTAGCCTCTCCTTTCAACCAGAAGCGAATCCAATCTTTCATCCACACGCCTTGGTCGTTTGTCCAAAGATGAAAGTAAGCAGAAAAGAGATGCTTACAACTCGCAGGAAGAAGTGGCTTTCTTTCTTTGTTAGTAGTAAGAAGTTCCACCGCCGAAGGGACAACTACATCGAAGAACGTGCCATCAATTGGTAGACCACCAATTCGATAAAGGTCCCAAAACATGATGGACATCTCTCCAATAGGCATATGAAGTGTGTTCTAAAAGGACACCAATATTTGAAGAAGGCTCATAAGATGTTCTCACAGCGATCATAGGAGAATTTTGATACGTAGACGGGTTCAAATATACCGGCGCGCATGAGCACTTCCTTATACCTTCCAAGGATATCCTTGGTCCATTCCCAATAATGGAAAGTGTAGCATGCCTCACCAAAGAAAGATGAAGGAATTCTCCATATAGATTTGTCAATATTGAAACTCACAAATGGAAGTGTGAATTTGGCTATTCTTGGATATCCATTGTGAAGTGATGAATTTAGCACAATCACCTCGTCTCTCTTTGATGCTATAGAAAATATCGACAGCTATATGACCTCTCTATTCCACTTACTAGTCCAATCCTCGAGATACATTGATGCATCCAGAGGGATGAAAGACTCAGCAAGGCTGCCGATTGCTGATTTATTAACATACAATGATAGATTTTTTGATTGAAATCCTCCACGTTCATCCGTCAATGTGGCATATGGTAGCGGCGTGGCGTAATTCTTGATTTGCATGGTTGCTAAAATTTTATAAAAAAAAAGAGAATTTTCAAAGTCAATGGAGATAATTTTTATGAAATTTTAGTAGTCAAATTACCTCGCTAATAATACTTATCCAAGCTTTCGAAGTCACTCAAATTTCCTCTTGAAGTTGGTTGCAAGTCTCCAATAGAAATTAAACCTAAAGACAAAACGGGTAAATTGATGCAATAAGTGATTGAACAAAAATCGAGGTCCCACATTATTCGTGCATGTTCTTTTCATAGAATAGCATATGCAGAATGGTGATGATTGTGTGGGTATCATGCATGACAAGTTAGTGGAGCCTCATGGAAAGTACTAGTTGGTTTAATGGTAAAGTTTCAAATAAAGGTTGAACAATCAATAATGGGAAACAATTGTTACCAACAAATTTCTAAATCTAGAAAGCCGCAATCGCAATGTGCAGTACCAATTGGGGCTTGTAAGCAAGTAGTTGCAAGGGCGCAGCTCAGTAAAGAACAACAGCGGCAAAAAAAAAGGGAACGTTCTAGCTTTTGATTACAAATTGGTGGACTAAGATTTCACCATTTATAAAGAAAGCCTTTGGGTTAGAATAGATTTCTTTTCCTATGAAGATTTGATGAGCGAGTTATCAAAAAGATCTTATTTGGATAAAGCATTATAGTCTTCTTTTACAATTAGAAGTTGATTTCTTGTTTGTAGGAGTCGTTTCGGGTTCTTGAAAGAGATTGGTCTTCATGCTCCACAAGATAAGTTGCAACGGGAGATTGCTTAATTTGCAAAGTGCTCCACAAGATAAGTTGCAATGGATGATTGCTTAATTTGCAAAGGAAAATAATTTTTGTTTGACCTTGGGAGTTGAGCATATGTACATGGTTGATTAAGAAAAGGACTTTCTTACAAACAAAGTACTTTGCAAGTTTTCAGAAGTTTGATTTAGAGTTTGATTCCTTGCAAATTGATGACTAATTTTATTTGGATTCAAAATTTATGGTGCAACTGGTTTCTTGAAGCTTCAATGCACAAAATTAATCCACAACAAAGTTGGTTTCCTAGATTCTCGATGAATACATTGTTTGAGATATTTATCATATCCTATTGAGGTATGTGATTCAAGTCCATAGAGCAACAAAATTTTGAAAATGTTGGCGTTATAGCATGAGGTCATTTGGTCTTGATGGTGCATGCATTTGGTGGTTAAAGCGGTGGAGAAATCAAATGTTTTATGTGGTTATTTTATGCCACGGTCAAGAAACTTTGCAGAATTCCAAGTCTTAAGTCCATTTATGGACTTTATTTAGAAATTAATATTTTGGTGACATTCAAATTAAAAAAAATGTAGAATCTTGTCCATTCAAGTCTTGCTTTTCTCGAACAAGTTTCAAGAGGGCATTGGTATATTGTGAAATTTTAATTAGTTTTCTAAATTTCCATTGGTCTATAAATTATTTTCATGGCATATTTTTATCTAATCAAATATTGCCATATGTCATACACACGTGGAAATTTGGTTATTCAACAATCAATTATATCTTTCTAAATGTCAAGTTGAGACGTTCTGACCAATCAAAAATGCTAAGGTGCCTCTACCAATCAAATTGTGCCATGTCACATATCTTCATGACTAAGCTGATTTGGATAAATATCTAAATATTTATTTCTTATTAAAGAGATAATATTTAGAATTATTTAGTCCTTATATATGTCTACATACTGTAAGAGGTTGTCCAGTCAAGCCATGCCATGTCATATGCCTTTACAAATTGGCCAATCAAGAAAATACATATAAGCATTATCTTTTTATAAAATAAAGGGATAATATTCAAGGTGATACAGTCCTTATATGATTGCATGTCTTACAAGACAAATAAAGTGGTCCATGAGTTGTCAGCCTCTACCACATCCTACAAGTATAAATAGGGGGTCTCTCCACGAAAATTGACATACGTCACACATCAGAGAGATCAAGCATCAGACATCACACATCAGAGAGATCAAGCATCAAGCATCGCATATCTCAAGTCTTCTTAAAGCTCTAAAGCCGTGAAAAGCTTCGCGACTTCAAGTTCTTCAAGTATTCTTCACATTAAGACTTGAATTTTCAAGAGTCTTCAAATCTTCATCATATCAAGATTTGAAACGTTATTCATGTTCATCAAGTTCTTCAAATCTTCCATATCAAGATTTGAAGAAATCAACGGTCGATTCAAGATCAAGCTACGAAACCCTTGGATTAGCATTCGAAGAGAAGAATCGAAGGAGTCTCTCACTTCAAATTTGAGAAAATCTCAAAGATTGCACTCATGTCTCTTTTAATTTATATTTCATATTTGCCATATATTTTTCTTGTCTTTTTGCAGACTTAAAATTTTATCATGCACATGTAGTATATGCACTTTTTAAACCATTTACTCAGAAAATGTTGATAGCCTATTGAAAAAATGAATACAAGATTCATACTGGATCGATAGTGTTATACTGTGTTAAAGAATTTGGACTTTCCTCTCAAAACCAATTAGGATGAGTGGAGTGGTCCATGATCTTATATAGATGGTTGGGAATCCTTAGAATATCAATGTGCTATATTTCACATTCTAACACTCCCTCACAAATGTGACTTCGGAAACAAATTTAAACAAAGAATCAAATCACGAGTGAAACTTTAAATGAGGTACTAAACAAATCCAAGTGGGATGAACAAACCTAATGCTCATAACTGATATATATCATGATAAAGAACTTGGACTTTTAGCAATGAGTGGAGTGGCCCAATATCTTATATAGATAATTAGAAATTCTTGGAATACCAATGTGGGATACTTCACATTCTAACACACTGAAATTTACTTGAAAAAGTCAGCAACTTGAAAGTATAGTATCAATAGATAATGTAGTATATCCATTGCTTAAACCATTTAACTGGAAAGTGATGATAGCCCAGTTGAGAAAATGAATACAAGCTACATATATATAGAGTGAAGCAAATTAAAATGATCGACATCCATCATCTTATGTTTCACGCATATCATTTGGAATACGTCTGAATACTCATTTGGATGATTAACCATGTATGAAAACAATCACTTGGTATTCATCAGTTTTTTTTTAATTTTTACTTGATAAGAGTTTATTTTACTTATTTTTGGTGTGTTTAATTATTTAGTATTGGTGTGTTTTTTAGGATTTAAAGTGGACTTCGAGCTCTATTTTGCTGGTTATTTCTTCAAAAGTCATTTTATTGCCAAAACATGATAATGAGCAGATTAATGCACAATTTGATGTTGTTTTTGTAGGTTTTGAAGATTTACTCACATTTTAGAATTGATTGGAATGTATTTTGACCGGTTAAGGTCATAGCAAGAAGGTTATTAGAAGAAATATCGATGAGTCGAAGTTGCATGAAAAATGACAAATTTTGAAAGAAGAAATAGGCGACGCTGATGCGAACTTGGATCATCCATGCAGCCCCACAGATGAAGCTCTCGGATTGGAATTAGAAATCAGAAGACTGATTCTAGACTAGCAATCTGACCTTAGATTGATAGTATCAGCCTTCCGATCGTACTTATTAGGCAAAAATAAAAATGCAACGGAATTGGATCTGAGCGGTACCAAGACAAATTTGATCTCGGATCTGAGTCCTCAGATCCATATTTCATCTCTGAAATTTGCAAAGCAAGTTGTGATCTTTTCAGACTAGCTTTTTGATTGCATTTGATAAAAGATTTCGGCTAATTCTATCTACGAAAGCAAGCTAAGTTGGAAAAGCAAGTTCAAGGACATTTTTGAGAAACTCTAACATTATTGCTTCCAGTTGGATTTCTCTATATATATGAGTTTCAAAACAAGTTGAAATAGCTTTTGGGAGAGGAGAAGAACACCACAAAAAATGTACCTTTTCTACTTTCTTTAGTTTAGACTAGTTTAGTATAGATTAGGTAGTATAGTATAGTTTTCTCCTCTATTGTTTATAGCTAGATTCAGATGAAGATTGAGGAGCAAAGATGGAGGGTTTGCTCTCATGTAACAAGGGTGATATCTCTCCTATCACTTTCTCTTTCATATTGAATTTCTTGTTTGGTTATAACACAAGTTTGGATTTTCTATTTATCATGTGTTTCTAAAGTTTGTAACTTAGGTTTTGGTTGAACTTTGTATGATTCTTTTTGTGTTGTTTTCTTGGCTACGTGATGCTATTAGTTTGAGGAAGTTATTCATAACTTGTGCTCTTATAATCATGATTGACTGGCCATTGATTGTGATAATCTAAAGGTGTTGGGTTTGCAATGAAAAAATTGGAATTTGACACTAGTTCAACGAAGTGTTAGACCTAGGAAGTACACTCATGAAAATAGAGGTACACCTTTATGGTTCTAATGACTTGTTTATGTAATTTCATAGAGCTAATGAGCACTTAGTTAACTTCATAACCACGAAAGTAGGTATGGATTAGCTATAGGTATGGTTGGTATGTTGGTGAAAGCAGGTATCATGTACATTAGGAAATTACGTCATGACTAACCAAGGTATTTGTGTTCATTAATTCAAGAATTGCACTTACATGAGTAGTAAGGGATTCCATGATCTAAGGAGATTTTATTTGTTATTTTCTTGCATATTTTAGCATAGTTTTGCTTTAAGCAATTTGTTGATTGTCTAAATAATAGAGAAACTTTAGTAATGCCTATAATTTTCCGTCTTTCCCTATGGGATTGACGCTTAATACTTTATACTCAATCATGACCTATATATTTGCAGAAAATCGCTTGTTAGGATATTTTGAAATTTGTAAATGTAAGACTTGATTAAGGATTTGTGCTTAATGTGTATGCATGCCGCACATGATTAAGGATTTGTGCTTAATGTGTATGCACGCCCCACACCTGTCAAGTTTTTCACATCATTGCCAGGGAGATTTGTGACAATATCGGCATGAAGAGTGACTTTATTAGTTTAAACATTTTAGTTGTATTTATTGCATATCTTGTGTTTGATGTTTTGTCTAAAGTGGAGTCTTGTGTGTTTGTTGAGTCTAGTTACTTGTGTATGTTTTAAGTGTTGTTAGTCTTGTGTGTTTTCTTTTGTCTCTTGTTCTTGTGTTTTGTTTGTGTATATGTCTGCTCAACTATTCTTATTGACTAAATGTGGCTTTAAATTGGTCTGAAAGTATGTTTAGGGACTCAAGAAGAATGATTCAATTTGGAGGACAGTGCATGAGAAATGGAAGTTCGGCAATCAACCATCCATGAATAGAGGTAACCAAGGAGAATTCGAAGGTTTGTCATTTGAAGATGGTTTAAAGAGTTTAAAGGTTAAACTTGATTATATAACACTAAAAGTGCAATTTCAGCAAAAGAGGAATGTTAATGCGCTTAATTCTCATCATGTGATTTGTAACTTGTATGGAGGTTATCATGCAACGTATGAATATAGGCAAGCACAAAATATGGAGTACTATGATGAATTTGGGCATACAACAAATCTTTAATTTCGAAATTTAATATTCAGCCTATACAAAATTATGAAAATCCTACCAAAGTAACTAAATCCTCGATCTACATTTTCCACTTTGAGACCTGTTAAGGAAAACAAACTGGGGTGAGCTAACGCTCAGTGAGGCCAAGGAAAAACATGCAAGCACGTAATCAAGTAAGTAAGAAAGCCAGTAAATTCAGATATAAAAGCGTGTAAATCAAACATTCACTTGTGCTATTGCAATTTTCACCAGGAGATTGTATTCTCAAGGAATCACTACTCGAGGGCTCACATTAGACAAGAGTCTTGGAGTTGCGTTCGGAGAACCCTCTTCGAGCCTCTCTATCTACAGTGAATTTGCACAAGCACCGTGGGCAGTTCATACAAGAAAAATACACAATAACAGGTAAGGATATAGGGCTCTCAGGAGCCAATTTCCACGGTTAAGCAGTTGAGTCCATTCCATCCCAAACATTGACCCTCCGTCAACTTAGCACAGGTAAAGTCTGTAGAACCTCCACTTAGTACAACCTCCGTCCAACAGTTCACCCTTTCGGGCCCGAAACCAAACAGGTAAGTAAAAGGGTAAAGCTACATCGAGCAATACCGAGCAAGACCTCTTCAATAGGTCAAGCTCAAAGAACAGTACCTAAGGTTCACCAAGCTTCCCGACCAAGCCCTTGCCGGCTCGGGTCCCAAGGATCCCCAATAGGTTTGGGCGTCCCCATTTATCACTTTTTAAGTCGATGGATTATTCCAATCGACATTCAGTTACAGTCAAGTCAAATAACAGTCATGTACATGCAAGTCAAGTAAAAGAGGACGAGCGCGATAAAGTACACTCTCGCCTCAACAGTTTACATTCAAATAAATATGACAGGTAATTCAACAATTTATGCACTTGACACTCACCGAAGTCAAGAGTCTAAGGCAAAAGCACGCAAAATCAATTGAGTTCTCTGGAATCTTCTCGATCACCTGAGACAAATACACTAAAATTGATGTTATAAGAGTTTTAATAGATATTATTGAGGATTTACTTTTGTAAGTTAACTATCATTTATTGTTGGACCTCAATTAAGGCTTTAAGAGCAAATGCATGTATTATTATTTTAGAGACCTTGAAGTGTGTTTATTTGAAGTTTGTAATACGATTGAGGGTTTGTAGTGAGTCCTGACGAGAGTTGGGCAGACAGCCCGCTGATACCCTTGGGAGAGGTGAGGCTGTTACAAAACTGGGTTGAGATGTCTTCATGAGAATTGTATAGCTATGTCTTAGCTTCGAAACGGTATAAGATTCATCTCAATCCAATAAGTATAGCTTTAGTTATGATCAAAACGCCAAGAGATGATAGAAACTTGATAGTTTGCCTACCAAGTGTTTGATAAAATGTTTGTGTGAAACTAGTGGTTATGCACATCAAGTGTTTGATGAAATGTTTGGTATGAAACTTGTGATTCTAGGACTTGGCTTGAAATGGAGATATCTATTGCAGACAAGTGAAGCACGCTATGGTTGGTGAGTGTTCCAATTCGTTTCAACTAAAATGTTTTACTAGAATTCAATTGTGAAATGACTTACTACCTTACTTTGATCTTGCCATCTCAAACTTGCTACTCATTTTATTACTTGTGAAATGGTTTACTAACATACTACTTCACTTGTTTTCAAATTTGCTCTCATCTTGTTTCTAAACTTGTTTTAACTAGTTTTTCAAACATGTCCAAATTTGTTTTCCCCACTTATTTACACATGAAACATTTTACTACTATTCTTTTAAATGACACATTTTCCATTTATTTGTAAGTATTTCAAAATGTATTTTAAACTCTTTACAAACTTCTTTTGATGCTTAATGTAGTTTGTCGTGTGAAATAACTTGATCCGTTAAGTTGTTAATATCTAGATGATTGTTCGATCTTATTTCCAAAATTGTTTTCACACTTGATTTCCAACTTGTTTTCGAACTTATTCCACTTGCTTGTCAAACTTGTTCTACTTGATTTTTAGACTAGCTTTTCACTGGTTTTCACATGAAATATTCCGTTACTACTTTTTCTAAATGAAATATTTTTCTAGTATTTCGAGTGTTCAAACTATATGTTAACTTATTGGTAAGTATTTTGCTACTACTCTTTATAAATGTAAATGTTTTCAATTAATTGTGAGTATTTTAAACCGTATCTCAAAAAACTTATAAACCGATTCACTTGTTTATAAACCTATTTGTGTTGTGCTTGTTTTACATATTGATTTATCAATGTGCACAAGTGAAATAATTACTGTGAAATTAACTTCCATTTAACTTGCTATTACATGTGAGTATTCTTTATATGTTATGTGAATTGCATACTTATGTGATTAATACTTGATATTACTTGATTTCATAAGTGTTAAATACTTGTTTTTAGGTGAGTGTGTACTTTATCGCACTCGACCTAACTGTCTCTAACTGTTCAACTGTTTACTTTTCCACTGTTTGTATATTACTTGCGCATGACTGTAGGCCATATGTACTTTACCACATTGGCTGAACAAGGCCTTTCCCCCTTCGTTATCGGCCTATTCGAGCCAGAAGCGGACTCGGTCGGGTAGGTTGGTACTTAGGGCACTGTACGGTATACTCGAGTATTACCACTAGAGGGATAAGGTGATGGCCAGATGAACTGAGGGGATTGTTCAGGAGTTATAAGGTGAAGTGGTGAAATAGCTCCAAGTGAGCACTGTATCCTTTTATAACTGTTTTAATGTTTATTAAGCACTGTTCTCCTAGTTGAGACAATCCGAGCAAGTCTCCTCGTGAGCACTGATCTCCGAGTCGAAGCGGCCCGAGTATTGTTCTCTCCTAGTTGAAAAGTGTCCTGTGAGTGTGCTTGATTATTTGTCAAAGTGCTCGTGTGATGAATTAAATTATTTCGTGAATTGTTTTCGTCTTGCAAATTTCTAGTGAAAAGTACTTTCTCACGTGATTTCAAAGTTTTGAATATTCCAATGTTTTCGTGCTCTGATGAAACAGTTAAATTCTAAAATACTTGTTTTCTCGGAACCTCACTCAACTTTAACTCACCCCAAAATATTTTATTTTCTCCCCACAGGGCTCGAGATGAAGGAAAGCAGGAAGTGATCTTTCTTAGTGTGACTAGCCGGATTATCTCTTGTACTATTGTAACACTGGACAGTTGGACTTTTGGTGTATTTGGACTAGTTGGAAATGTAATTATTATTTGAAGATCTTGCATTGTCATTGTCTGAGATCTGTAATATGATTGAGGATCTGTAGTGAGTCCCGACGAGAGTTGGGGCAGGCGGTCCGCTAACCCCTCTAGTTCGCCTTAGGGGAAAGTAGGGCTGTCACAAATAATATATCAATAATCACAAATAATAACAAGGCCATCAATCTTTCATTCTTCTCGACTAACAATAATATTAAAACTTTCTATTATAGACTAGATAATTTGATAAGCAATCATATAATCACAACAAATTTTCTAATAAAATACAAATTCCTAAATAATAACACTACCATAACTTATCCTAATAAAATACTAAAATCTTGATTTAGCTTAAATACTGCTACTGAATGAAAAAATAGAAACTTCTATTTTTAGATTTGATTTTATATGCCAACATTGCCTCTTTTAAGTCAAACTCTTCAATGAATCAAGTTCATAACCATCATTTTCAATAATCTCCCTTGCAAATTCTATTGACATCAATTTGAATTCTTCATCTTCAAAAGTTTTTATTGCTGCAATATTCCACACACCTAAACAAATTTTTCTTGTCACTAAATTTGCTTGTCACTTGTTAAAGCAATCCACATTTCTGGATAAATCTATTTTCTTCACGCGACTTGGTGATTTTAGTAATTACAAAATTGATAGGATTTTTCTCCAATCTTTATCCCAGTAATGCAATCAATCTAATAATTCTCAGACCAATCTTATGGTCCAATATTCATCAATTAGATAATCCATGACCAACCTTGCAGACTAATTCAATGAATTGATTTCTTCACAACAATTATTAGACTCTAATGGCAGAAAACACTCAAGCCTAATCTCGTTGTCAAGTAAATTATTTAATGTTATCGGAACCTTGGAATCAATTTCTTGAATCCAGAACTCTGATATCAGATGTAGAATGCAAAAATAAACCATTAAAGTTATAAGAAATATATTTAATAGGAGATAAATTTCTTAAAACCAATATATATGGGGAAGCAATTACATACATACAAGTATGTATAAAAGAATGAGAAATAAATAAAAAATATAATATCAATAATCACACATAATAACAAGGTTTTCAAATTTTACTTTGCTCAACATACAACAATATTAAAACTCCCAATTTATATACTAGATAACTTGATAAACAAGTCTGGCAACCACAAAAAGTTTTCTAATAAAATATTAATTTCTAAACAATAAAACTACTATAATTTGACTCTAGTAGAATTACTAAAAACCTAATTTGACTGAAGTGTTATTACATTATAATATCAAAATTTCTATTTTTGAAGCTTAATCTAGTATGCCAAATTGCTTTCCTTAAATCAAACTTTTTCTTGGATCAAACTCACCACCATCACTATCAAAAATCTTCTTTCTAAATTCAGCCAATGCCACTTTAACTGATTCTTCATCTTTAAACATTTCTCTTGTTGTAATGTCCACGCACCTGAATAGGCTATTTTTGTCACACAATTTGATGTCAATTCACTAACAACTCATCACTTTGTGATTTAATAATCATAGCTTAATTGACAAAATTTTTTCTACAATCTCTGTCTCTATACTGTAATCAATATGACAATTCTCCCAAACCAATCTTATAGTCAAATCTTCACCAACTGGATGATCCATGACTAATCTTGTGGTCTAATTTAATTAATTGACTTCTTCATAGCAACTTTTTAATAGCAATTCCTATGCTTTAACTCTAGTAGCAAAAAACTCCCAAGACTAATCTAGTAGACGAGTCAATTCTTCAATATATACAAGTACCCTAGGATCAATTTATTAAAACTAGGATTCTGATATTAGATGTAGAATTCAAAACATCATACGAAAATCTATAGGGGATAAATTTTAGAGAACCAATATATATGAAGAGGCAATTTACACAAATAAAAGTATGTGTGAAAGAAGATGAATAATATCAACAATATATCAATAATCATATATGGACTATGCTATAGTAACGCGAGTTATGGCAACGCTAGGGAGATAACCTGCAATAGCAAGTTTTTACCGTCTTTAGTGACAAATTCAATTTTTAGTGACTTTTCTAATATTGCAATGGTAAGTTTACAAAGAAATTTAGTAAGCATATCTCTTAAAACAGTAAGTTATAGTCAACAATGAAAATTTACGTTTTTAACAAATAAATTTACTTACTTTTTAATAAAATTCCCTTTTCTTGAATTCAACTTACTAGTAAGTTTACTAAGAAATTTAATAAGTATATCTCTTAAAACAGTAAGTTATAGTCATCAATGAAAATTTACTTTTTCAACAAATAAATTTACTTATTTTTTAGTAAAATTTACCTTTTTTTGAATTCAACTTACCAGTAAGTTTATTAAGAAATTTAGTAAGTATATCTCATAAAGCAGTAAACTGCAACCATTAATGAAAATTTACGTTTTCAATAAACAAATTTACTTATTCTTTAATAAAATTTACCTTTTTTTGAATTCAACTGACTAATAAGTTTACAAAGAAATTTAGTAAGTATATCTCATAAAGCAGTAAACTACAACCATTAATGAAAATTTACGTTTTCTACAAACAAATTTACTTATTTTTTTAATAAAATTTACCATTTTTTGAATTCAACTTACTAGTTAATATACTATGTAAAAAGGTAAATTTTGTCTATTTCTTAAATTCTTGATCATTTGGGACTCTTACTGTAAGTACTGATCCCAGCGTCAATAAATCCATCTCGAATGGCAAATTACTAATTATTAAGTTCAGACTAAAATACAATTTTCCCCTCAACCTATTTGTATGATTGATTGACCACTCTAAAGTGGAATTGATTCATGATCTCCTAATGGGTTTCGATTGAGAGAATTCCCTCAAAGATATTAAAAAAAAATTGTACTATTATCAATTGCTTTCGGTACTTGGAGTGGAGATTGGGGTGTGCATACAATCTGAAATAAAATCTGAAATTTGTTGACTATTTACATTAATTTGATGATTATGGTTTGAAAATTGACATAGTGCATGCGTTCTGTAAACATTGCATGAAACTTGTCCCGTAAACATAATTTTCACTGGAGATTTCTGAAAGTTACGCAACTTAATATATGGATGAATTTACTATAATTTTCAAAGAGTATGCTACATTAATATAATTTCAACTTTTATACGTGTGATCTTGATAATCAATTTATTAAAATTTTATCATTTTATTGTATTCATATGGATTAACTTATAGAAATTGTGATGACTAGACAACTACCATTATATATATAACTCGGTTCGGGATGATTTATTATTATTGTAAACCAAACTTTCAATCTTTTCAAAAATAAAAAAATAATTCAAAATTTATAATCAGACAAATTTTATTACACATTTTATAAGGTCATGTGAACAGTAATTTTTTTTATAGTATTCTTGGCATTATTTCAATTAAATTTCCTAATGCTAGTTTCATATAAGTTTTTAATGTAAATTAGTAAATTTATGCCACAAAGTTGTAAATTTGGATCACTAGTCAAATTTACCATGTTATCATAAAATTTACTATGATTCTATAAAAATTTATTAGTAGTTGAATTAAACTTACTCTCTAAAAACTAACTTTGGGATATAAAGTTCTAATTCATTTATTCCAAGAAAAAAAATAACTTTCATATTTATTCTGATTTAATATTTTAGACATAAAAGTTACTAATTTATTAAGTTAAATTTCAATCATTAATAAAAAATTTTAGCACTATTTCAAGTAAACTTCCTAATAGTAGTTTCATATAAGTTTTTAAAGTAAAATCATAAATTTTTACCACAAACTAGTAAGTTTTGATCAGTAATCAAATTTACTATGTTATTATACAGTTTACTATTATTTAAACTAAACTTACTCTTATAAGTTTTTAAAATAAAATAGTAAATTAATACCACAAACAAGTAAATTTTGATCATTAATCAAATTTACTATGTTGTCATAAAATTTACTAATATTGTATAAAAATTTACTATTACTTCAACTAAACTTACTCTTTAAAAGTAAGTTTGAGATGTAAAATAGTAATTTATTCTCAAAAGAAGATCATTTTCATATTTTTTATGATTTACCTTTTGAGATATAAAAGTTACTAATTTATTAAGTGAACGTACTCTTTTACGTGCAAAACTTACTACTCTTAAAAAGTAAGTTTAAGATGTAAAATAGTAATTTATTTTCAAAAAAAAATGTAAGTTTCATATAATTTTTACGATTTACCTTTTGAGACATAAAAGTAAGTAATTTATTGATTAATTTACTGTTTTAGATGCAAAATTTACTTATATTTAAAAGTAAGTTTTAGATATAAAATAGTAATTTATTTTCAAGAAAAGGTAAATTTAATCCGATTTACCTTTTGAGACATAAAAGTTACTGATTTATTCAACTAACTTACTCTTTTAGATGCAAAACTTACTTCTCATTAAAAGTAAGTTTGAGATTTAAAATAGTAATTTATTTTCAAGAAAAGGTAAGTTTCATATTATTTCCAATTTACCTTTTGAGACATAAAAGTTACTAATTTATTAAATTAACTTACTCTTCTTGATGCAGAATTTTTAGGCTAATTTTTAGGTATTATTTTATCTAAATGACTGGTCTTCCACATTTTTAGGCTAATTTTTAGGCATTATCTTATCTAAATGACAGGTCTGACGGGTAACCAAATGGTCACTAAAAGTGTTTTTACCTGTAATATCAAGTAAACATTGTTTCGTTACTATAACTATCGTTACTTGAGTATTTTCCATCATATATAATGAGGCTATCAATCTTTCACTCTTCTCAACTATTTAGAATAATACGACCTCTTATTTTTTGCCTGAATTTTTAATGCTATCAATGAGTCATTATTTTTGACATTTTGCATGTACTTCTTGGACAGTTGTTTTGGCACTTGGTGAGGGCTGCCAATAATTCCTTGGTCCTTCTGCCACATGTTGAGAGTACCACTTGCTTCCACAAGCTGCTTGTGGAGAAGATGATGTATTCTATACATGTGGAATCTGCCACAGAGAATGGTGGCCTATGTGATCAAGACAGCACCCCACAGAAAATCTTTTTCTGATCCCATTTCCAGATTAGATATGAAGAAGCTTGAACCTGGTCAGAATTATGTGTACATGAAAATTTGAGAATAACATCTACTATAGATGTGTAAAGCAGTAGATATCGATCTATTATCATTTATTCTCCCTCCCTTCTTATCTTGAAACCGTAATTGTCTACACAGAGGATGTAGTGAGGACCTTAATATTAGGGAGTTCAATATTACAAGAAATATAGTTATAGAAGTATTAAGATCAGCAGACACATCTAGATTCAATGTATCTTTGTTCTTTTCTAAACTAAATATACTTTCAAGCTTATGTGTGTTAATAAATTATTCATGAATTGACATACTTATTTAATTAAGTAGGTCTAGCACGCTTGTGGGTAATAATTAGCATAGAGAATTTTATAAATTCTAGGTGGTGCAAATAGGAAGTAACTTTAAAAGTTTGCAAACTTTCTATGCTTAACAATTAATTTTTTGAAAGATGATGAGAACAACTGTCCTCGCTACAACTTGGTTGAACATTTTGGTAATTTTCTAGCTCTTTGCTTTCTTTTGTTTTTGCTTTTAGTTTCTCATATTCTCTTGCCTGACATTTTTTGCTTTCCTAACGTTTAGTTTGCTTCTAATGTATTTCTTTTTTGACTGCTCTTGATATTTTTTCTTTATTTTAGCTTTATTCTTATAGGCAAAGTAAAAGACACATTGATTTAATAGTAGATAATTTATCTAAAGTGACTCTTATTTGTTCATTGAATTGGTGATTCCACACCAATTTTTTTAGTAATTTGACATTGACTCCATTTTTTTTGTAGAATTATCATTTTGATCCCTAATTTAGCACCCATGCCCTTATTTAGTCCACAATCTATTTCTCATTGCAAACGTGATCCCCAATCTATTCAATTTGTGAGGAAGTGGGCAATTAACAGATTTCATCCAACTTCTGACGGAAATAATAGTGTGTGTAATCACTTGCCAGGAATTAAAAAATATTTCACTTTTCCATTGAAAATCCCATTATCTTATTTATTTCTATCCCTTTCTTCCTCTCTCTCTCTCTCTCTCTTTTCAGTCTCTCTCTTTCTCTCATTTATTCTCTCTCGTTCTTCCTGTTTCTCCTCTATTTTCTTACAACGAATGTGAACATGATAGAATACAGAAAACGATCGGGAATGTAATGTCATGATCTAGATGGACTGAGAGAGAGATGGGGAAAATAACAAGATTTTTCAATGGAAAAATGAAGAGTTTTTAAGCCAAGGCACGTGAGTGCATGCGCTATTTTTTCTATTACGTTAATTGCCCACTTTCATGCAAAATTGAATTGATTGAGGATTATATTTGCAATCAAAAATAGTAGGGACTAAATGCACTGGTGATAGATTGGGGACCAAAACAACAATTCTTTCGTCTCTCTCTCTTTGTCTCTCTCTCTCTTAGATTTTAGAGAATCTAATCAAGTAGCTCACTGTTTAGCTGATTTAGTAGCTTCTCAGGTGGGTTTGACAATCTTAGACTCAATTGGTAACTTGCCTAATACTGTTAGAGGTGCTTTGAAGATGGCTAGGACAGGAATTTGCGATTTTCGATTTTCATATTTTAGGTAAGGTTTTATGCCTCCTTTTTCGTTGTACTCTCATTATTTGTTGTATTAATAAAATGGGTCACTAAGCCCGTCCGCCAGATATGATTGATTTATATAAGAAAAAAAAAACGTTTTGGTTGCAAACATCCACACTACCATGTATTCTGTATGGAATTTTCAAAAATTTAGTGGGTCAATTGACCCTACCCAGAGCAATGTAGCCCGACAAAACTAGGCTTAGTTTTATCGTAATTAATTAGATTACTAGGCTTGTTTTGCAAAGACAAAGTTATATGTCTACTTTATCGTAATTAATTAGATTACTAGGTTTGTTTTTGTAATGACAAAGTTATGAGTCTACTTCTGCTAAACATATGTACGGAAACAATGTCAGATTTTTTACAATATGCCCAAAAGTACAGATACCGTTGTATTCGCGACATCAAGTTGAAAGTGAAAGATCAAAGGGAATAAGTAGGAAGTCCTGAATGGAAAAGAAAAGATTGAAGAAAGGTGACCATTCAAATTCTATTGTTTAGCACTCTTCATTTGTCCGCATATCACGGCTAGATTCAAGCAGCTACAAGAAGAGGGCTTACTTAGCTTATAGAAAGAAAAACATTTCTAAAAAACAACATGCGATCAGTACTAGTGATCACATACATAAATCTGCAAGAAAGAAGCTCTATAAATTGCAGCAACGAAGCCGAACAAAAGCACAGGATAAAATAACAAAGCATTAGATGTCGTCAAAGCATTAGATGTCCTCTAGAGTTCCCTCGAACACTTCACTGGGAAGACATGTTTCTTTTTTTGTCTCAATTAGCGCCAAAGAACTTTGCCTACTGAAGTGTTTGGGGGAACTCTTGAGTCCATCTGATATGTATATAGCAACTATTTTGGGATATTCAGCCATCTCGTAATAAATAAGTTTCCAAATTCTTGTTGTTGTCTTCAAATTTCTTCATAGCTGATGAGTTTAAGGGAGCACTAGGATTGTGGAAAGAAGTAACTCAAGCTAGTTGCTTACATGTTTTTTTTTTTTTAACTGTTTCTTTGAGTTTGCTTATGTGGGTTTATGCCTTCTTGCATTGCAGAGATGAGTTGCTTGAAGCAAATATCCTGTTAATTACTAGTTCAAATCAATTAAAGCTTCTGTTCATTATTAGCTTCATGTTGATATCATTTAACATGTCTAGTTTCTAACTAATGCTTTAGATGAACCAGGATGGCGTTCGGAGGTAATATCCAAAGAGAAACAAAGGAAAAAGACATAAAATTGTTTGGTTCTGTGCAACATGTACCATTGGTTGAGGCACCCAGGAATTAAAGGTATTGGATTCTAATCCCCCTTCCTCAACCCATCTTCTTGAATCCCACTCCTCCTTGCTAGGGAATTGTTTTTTTTTTTTAAAGATACCATTGGTTTCAAGCTTAGTGACGAGTTTATACCTCACTTCAAAATTTAAAAACCTAAATATAACGTTTTTTACAAGTATATAGATCATTTATCGAGTATAAGAGATATTAGGTATCAATCCTACAAGAAAGATTATCAATTATTGGTGGTTTTCACACTTCTTTATTATTTAGATGATTACTTGACTAAACTCAGGAAATTAATAACAGAGTATAATAAGAACATAATAGGCAATATAACCAACCATAATATTCAGACGATAAAACCAGCCATATTATTTAGGCGGTTGAATCAACCATATGGAAAGATAAAGATAATACTACAAACTTGAAATAAGAGAAATCACAACAAAGACCTTCCCAAGGTGGTGAAATTCCTCACTACTCTTACCTTGATTAAGTCATGACATAATTTTCAAATGTACATGACACATGTTTTCACAATGTACCAACTATACCTGTAACCATCCTTCATCTACTAACATGATGAAGAAACTAGCTATAGATTTATTAAAATCTGTGAAATTACATGGAAATAAACCACCAAAACCATAAAAGGTACAACTCTACATTAGTGAATTAACTACCTAGATTTAACACTTTCATGAATTAGTGTTGAATCCCAAGTTTAATAGTAAAACAACACCTTATGATAATCACTGCTAGTGGCTAACTAATCATGATTATAGAAGCAAAAGTGTCAAATAACTTGCTTAAGAAATAACTCAAATAACCATAAAATATCACATAACAATCATAGAAAGTTCATCTACTCCCTAGGTAAAACTACTAACGAAACATGCAAGAAAATACCACACTTATATTATAACTAAACATGAGATTCAAATACAAGAGTTAAAGAGTTGAAGAGATGGAACCCCTTATCTCACGTGAGCAACATCTTCTCCATCTTCAAGTCTCAATCTTCATCCTTGCTTAGCATGATACAAAATGAGGCAAAACTACACTAAGCTATACTAAACTAATGATCTAAGAAGAACTAATGAAAGCTACATTTTTGTGGCTGTTTCTAGCCTTCTAACTCCTCCAAAATGTGTCTTAAAACCCCCCATTTGTAGGTGAATTAAACTCCAATGATAATGTAATGAATGATGAAAATTGCTTCTTTAAAGCCTCCAAGTTTGATTAATCAATGTTCCACCATTTTCTGAGCAGCCTTTCACCAAATTTAGTATGAGCTAGATAGTTTGAGGAAATGGCTGAACGCATTTTGCAGCCGCAAAGCAGTTACGCTGGCTGAGATGCGGGGCAAGGTTTGCGTAATGGGTCGCGTAACTTGCCTGAGATTGTCTCGTGTGACGTTTCCGCAATTTTTCATATTTTGAGAAGTTACAAGGCGTTGTTACATGGGATATTTTGCATTTCAACCCCCACGTAACCTTTCGTTTGCAGTTTGGTACATTCTGACCACTTCTCAAAATTTCTCTATTTGTACACCAAATTGATATGTAATTTTGTATATCACAGAGGCTGAAATAACTGTTGCACAAATAATGAAATTTGTAGCTAATTGAGTTCCCTTTCTAACGCATTAAGAATCACCTGAATCGGAGTTCTGTATCTTGAGAAATGTCCAATATACCCTTGACTAGTCAATACTCTATGTCAAATTTTGATAGCTCAAATGCATTTCTGATTTTGTAATTTTAACCATGAAAACATGTTAATTAATTGTGATATTGCATAAAAATTATAAAGTTATGTCTTAGCTATATAATGGCTCAAGAGTCATCTCAATCCAATGAATATTACTCAAATTATGGCCAAAATACTGAAATGTGTCAAAACTGCCAATTTTGACTTGATTTCCATTTAATTGCATTTCACACTTGAAACAATTTACATTTTATGTCCTCTTTAATGTCACTTCCAAACATAAAAAATCATCCAAATATCTTCTCAATTTCTTCATTTGATGACTTGATTAATAAAACCTGCAAAAACATGAAGTTTTAACCAACTAAATCCATAGAAATACAATGTTTCTTACTTATGACCATAAAATGCAAAATTCAACTAAAAACCTTATTATTTAGTTTAAAATTAGATAAAAACTCACTAAAAAACATAGAAATAACCACACAAGAGTATCAAAAACAAGCACTTGTCACTTATGTGACGACCCCACCTTCCCCTAAGGCGGACCAAAGGGGTCGGCGGACCGCCTGCCCAACTCTCGCCAGGACTCACTCACTCACTTGTTCAATAATACTTAACAACTAAAACCCTGGATACAATACAGAAGAGTACAATGTCTTACAAAAACATAACATCCCAATCACAATTCGATAAATACATAATTCCATTATACAAGAGTCCACAAAAGGGGCAATATCCATAATTCTCCCAAAATACATATCAAAACATGTGAAAGCCCTAATCTCAAGGGTTGGCACCACCACTTGGTTGCTCATTGCCTGCTAAGGAAAACAAATGGAAAGGGTGAGTTAAAAAGCCCGTGAGTTCCCAAAAACATGCAAGCCACTTAACACATAAACAATTTCACTTTGCAAGAATACTTGAAATATAAACAGATAGAAAAGCAATTAACAATACAATGTAGGATACGGGGGCCCTCAGGGGCCAAATTCCACGAAACTTGCTCACGAACAACGAACCGGTAGTTGACACTCCGTCAACTGTCATTATTACCATGTAGAACTTCATTTTCTCCTTACTCCTCCAAACCCCCACCGGGCCCGCACGCCAAACACTTTTCACTTCACTTTGACAGTGTACAATGCACTTTCACTTTGAAACACTTCACTTTATTTGAGTACTTTCCATTAGGGACGAGTCCATACGCCAAGTCCAGAGTATATTTTCAATTCACTTCACTGGGTTGTTGCTCTTTTGGAGACTGGTTCAAAAACCAAGTTCCGAGCATGTATCACTGGTCTGAGTCACTGTGCTTTGTGACGTTTAGGTAACCCTATGGCTCTTCCCTTTCTCCTCGACCTAGGCCTAGCCTCCGGTTCCAGTTGACGGGTTCACCTATAGGTCTCAGGGATTTCCTGACCTTTCCAAACACATGCAATCACTATAATATACTTTAAAGCACTTTACAATCAATCACTTCAAGTCACTTTCACAATCACTTTTACTCAAATGGAGTAGGTGCGATAAAGTACACACCATCCCCATTAGAGGGTTCAAAAGTCAATTTTCACATAACAATCACTTCAATACATTCATTTACAAACATTTGCACGTAAACACGAAACAAGCATGGAAACTCACCAAAGTAAGGTTCAGCTTCCACGTAAGGTTCAAAGTCACTGCCTTGCACACTTCCTAAAATAATTTAAAACAAACAATAAGATTCACTTCAATATTTTCCATTTACTAATATAGTTCACTTTCACTTTTTAGTTTCAAATGATAATCTTTTCCAAAACTTACTCGAGGAAAAGTATTCATTTCACATAGCTCAATTTCCAAATAAATTCCCTTGGAAAATCACTTTACCATTTTAAAAGAAAAAATCTCACCGATATACTCATTGGCACTACAAGCACGTTCACTATCACAAAACATTTAAGTGAGGTCTCACACCTCAACATTCATTTTTACACAACCCGATCGACGCTCACTTTTAATCAAAACTTCCATATTAGCACAAAACATTTTATACCAAGTCATTGTATTCAAAATCCCTAGATTTTAGTCAAAATATAGTAAAACCTTCAAATTCAGTCAAATAGCACTTTTCACTTAGATTTCATGAAAACTACACTTTTTACCCTTTTAAAATCCAAACACTCACTCACACACATATACACTCACAATTTGAACAATATACACATTTTTTTCTCAAAAAGTAAAACCCTTCGAGAACATTCACGACATTCCAAAATCAAACATTGAAATCACCAGGCATGGGTTTTGGCCATAGCATACATTTTCCTTCAATTTCTCAATCAATTGAAAACCCTAATTTCTAACCATATCAAAACAAATTCACAAATAACAATCAATTCCCAATCAGGTCCTCAAGTCCGCTACCTAGAGGCCACCTCAAGTCCGCTACCTAGGTTGGGATTTCAAGAGCCCAACTCTATCTTTTCAGATGATTTCATTTTTTATCAATATTAACCACAGATCTACACTAATCCACACTAATAAAGCTAGATCTACAAGATTCAAGGTTTATACCTCCGGATCTGTCAAGATCCAACGAGATCCGGCAAAATCCACAAGATCCCTCAAGCTTTTCTCCAAGAAAGTTACTCCCAAGCTTGATGACTTCCAAGATCTTCGAACCCAACTCAAGATCTTCAAGATCTGTCGAAGATATCCGTCACCAAGTCCAAGATCGAGCCCAAGATGATCACTCAAGGTTTTCTTCCTTCCTTTTTCCTTTCCAAAAATTCGGACCTCCCTCTCTCTCTCCTTTCCTTGGTTCGGCTGAAGTGAGGGGATGGAAATCAAGCCACAAAATCATCATCAACTCTTCACAAACTCATGTTATTTGTAGGAAGAAAAGGAAATGGAAGATCAAACCCACTTACCTCTTGTTTTCTTCCAAGAATTTCAGCCCAAACCTCCTTCTCTCTCTCCTCTTCCTCGGCTGCTAGGATGATGAAGATGATGGTGGTTGTTGGTGTTTGAAGTTTCAAGAAGATTGGATCAAGAATGGAAGGAAATTTTGAAGACAATTTCTCTCTTTCTCTCAAGCTCTCTCTCGGCTCTCCTCTCTCTCTCCACTCCAGATTTTTGCAGCAGCAAATAAAGCTTAAGGAGGCCAAGAAGTCAAGGCTTTTAAATGTCTAAAAGTGCTTTTCCCTATTTTAAGGGAAAAAGTACTTTATGTCACTTTATGTCGCGTCACACGCGACAGTCTAACTTACACTGATTTCTTTCATCCTGACACTGTCTCACCATAATAATATTTCCAAAATATCACTACATATGCTCGATTTCAAGTCCAAGTCACTATTCACACGTCGGAACAATTTTTAACGCTAAAATTTGGCCAAAATCACACACCGGCAAACAATTCGTATAAATTTCTCTAAATCTAGAAATAATCACTTTAAACATATTTTCACTAATATTTCAATAAATAAACTCAATATAAATATTATTATGCATTTTAGAAATAAATTCAAATTTTTGAGGCCCTCACAACTTAGGTATAGCTTGTTACAACTTCATCAAATTTTGGTGAACGTTGCTCAAAAATCAAGATAAAGTGTTTTTTGTTGCTGTTCCTTTCAATTTGTCTTACAAATCCAGTCCCCCCACCCATAGGGGTTTTAAAGGAATATTGTCACCTTGTTAAGGTTTTTGAATTATTATATTCTCCACTGCATTTCATTGATGTTATCCAAAGTTTATCTGCTGGTCAAATATAAATGTCCAAATCCTTAGATTTTAGCCAAAAATAAACTAACTTCTAATGTTTATTTATGATTCTTGTTCTTTAATTGTGCACCCTTGTATATTTTTGCATGATTATTGTAACTAAGTGGCTTTATTATCTTTTAAGTCTTTTATGAACATGATAGTGATACTTTTACCATTTTCATTTTGTTGTGAGTCCTACATAGGTAAACTTTGAACCTCATTTCAAAGGGAGGCACCTCTCTTGCTTTAAGTTCAATTATATGCTAGTATGTATCGATGTGCTTCAAGTTGTTTTAGATTCTTAGTTTTGTTATTACACTATCTTCTTAGTCTTAATTTGATGTTTTAAATGCTTGTCTATTTTATTCTAATTTTACCATGTTGTATTCATTTAATTAAATACTGTTGGAAATGGCACACCCCATGTGTGTGCAAATTTAGAAGGAAAATTTTTTAGAAAAAAGAAGAGGTGGCAGTCGATTAGGATAACTGAAAAATATGGAAGTTGGGATAAGATAGTGTTGGCTATTTTGATGATTAACAAACCACCATGATGATTTTTACTAATCCCCTTTTAAGTCTGAGTATAGTAAAACAGGTTTAATCTCAAAATTCCAGTCAGGAATCTGTCGGACGATACTGTCGGACGCAAGGCTAAGGTTCGGACGTCCGACAGGATGCAGTCAAAGAAGGATAGGCCACTGGTTCTGTCGGACGATGCTTTCGGACGTCCGACAGTTTACGACAAAGCTACGGACAATGCTTTCGGACGATCATCCAAGTTTCGGACATCCGACAGGTTGAGAAGATGGAAACATGAGCTTCTGGTTCTGTCGGACGAAGGAGTCCTTGGTTCGGACGTCCGACAGTCTACAACACAGAAACTCAACAAACTGTCGGACGATGGCTTCGGACGCAGATTTGAGTGTCCGACATCCGACACACCCAACGGCTATATTTTCCTGCATTTAATTCAGAACCGTTGGAGCAGTTTGAGTGGTTAAATTTGCACCCTATATATACCATAAAGGCTGGAGATGTAAAAGACTTTTTGCAACCATTACTTACAAGCTTTAAGAACAATTCTAGAGTGAATTTGTGTCTTCCTCCTTTCTTGTAGTGTAAGTGTGTGTGCAAACAAGCATTGCTTTTCAATTGTGAGTGTAAGGCTCAAGTGTGTAGTATTGTGAGGGTTAGCAAGGCTGTTGTAAAACCTCTTGGCTTGATCAAGGAGTGATTGATGCAAGCAAGTGGTGATCCTTCCATGTACAACTTGGTGTAACTTCATCAAATTGAAGTAGCAATTGAATTTGAGGTATTGGACTTCAAGTTGGGTGCAACTTGGTAGTCCATTTGAGTTCATCTCTTTTATCCTTATTTGTGTTCTACTTGTATTTATCTACTTGGTTGATCATCTCTCTATGTGCTTAAAAGTTCATATCACCAAGAAAACTTGATCACTACTAATTGTGCTTTTGTAATCACCCATCAAGTTTTAAATTTCCATCAACCTAATTCACCCCTCTTAGGTTGCTTTCGGGACCTACAATTGGTATCAGAGCTTGGTCTCCTAGATATTAAGCTCAATCGGCTTTGGAGTGATCATGGCAACTAACAATGCATTATTCTTAGAGGGACAATCTATTACAAGGCCACCTATGTTTAATGGGGTAAATTATGTGAGTTGGAAGGATAGGATGGAAATCTTCTTGCAATCAATAGATATTGAGCTATGGTACATTGTGAATGAAGGACCATTTGAAGCCATTGTTGTAGATGAGATTACTCATCAACCAAGATCAAAAACTAGAATGGAACTAACTCCCCAAGATAGAATAAATCTCACCCTAAATGCAAAAGCTGTGAATGTGCTATATAATGCTTTAGATGCAACTGAATCCACAAGGGTGAAAGGATGCAAGACAGCAAAAGAAATATGGGATAAGCTTAGAGAAATACACGAGGGAAGTGACAATGTGAGAGAACAAAAGAAATCACTTCTTGTCACAAAATATGAATCTTTTAAGATGGAACCTCATGAGAATATTGATAAGATGTATTGTAGGTTCAATGACATCATAAAGGATCTAGAAGTGCTGGGAAAAGAGTATACATTGGGTGAGAAGAATAGAAAGATCCTAAATGCTTTATCTAAGGATTGGGAAAACAAAGTGACGGCCATTGAGGAGGCTAAAGATTTAAATTCCATGTCTATTGAAACTCTCATAAATTCTCTAACCTCTTATGAATTAAAGCTCAAGTCTAAGGTACAAGAGGAAGAGGATGCAAAGATGAAGAAAAGTATAGCTCTCAAAGCTTCACAAGAGGAGGATGAATCATTCTCCTTAGATGATGAAGATGTTGAAGTTGATGACAATGATTTGGCACTTCTCTCCAAGAGTTTCAAAAGAATCTTCAATAAAAGAAGGTTTAGAAGAGGAGGTCCAAGCAACTTCAACCCTAATCAAAGAGGAAAAGGAAAGCAAGAGATCAACAAGAAGCAAGGAGACAAATGCTTCGAATGTGGATAAATTGGACACTACACCAATGAATGTCCAATGAAGAAGAAAAAGGAAGGTAAAGGAGAAAGAAGACAAAAATTCAACAATTTCCAAATAACTTGGAATGAGTGCAACTCCGATGGTGAAATAGAAGAAGAAGAGGAATCCGCACAAATGGCATTCATGGCCATAGGTGAAAATGAGGTATCTACTAGTAATTCTATTTATGATTGTGATGATGAGAATGATGATGATGTTGAATCTTTTGTTGAAAAATTGCATGATAGTTTGAAAGATTCTTATGCCAAAAATAAATAATTAAAAATGAAAATTAATTTCTTACTTCGTGAGAATGCAAAGCTCTTTCAAGAAAATAAGAGTTTGAAAAATGAAAATGAGGATTTAAAAAAACTTGAGGTAGATTTGGATTTGCAAAAGAAACTTGATGCAAAAGAAAAGTTTTGCAAAATATTACAAGAGGAACAAACTACCTTGAGAAAAAGAATGAATGATTTGGATGAATTTCTTCAAAATGAAAAACAAAAGTTTTATCAAATGAATGTTAGAAGATCTAATTATGGTGAGAACAAATTTACCATTCTTAGAAAAATGGGTATTAGATATTTAAAACCCATTGGTGTCAAGGACACTAACAAAATGTGTAGCTTTTGTTGTCAATTTGGTCACATGAAGAATTATTGTTATGTCAAGAAAAACATGAGAAATGGTTTAGGAACAACTTGGATTGTTAGAGATCATAACTAACACCTAAGGACCCAAGAATACAAAGGGTTCCAAAGGTTATCTTTCACCATTCCTTGTGTAGGTACTTTTGAAGAAGGCAAGCAAAACCTCAAAATGGTTTATTGATAGTGGATGCTCGAGAAATATGACGGGTGATCCATCTCATTTTGTCAATCTCAAGTCAAAAGGTAGTGGAAAAGTCACATTTGGAGACGACACAAAAGCCAATACAATTGGAATTGGAGATGTTGGTAAAAATGGTGATACGTTTATTCATAATGTTCTTTTAGTTGATAATTTGGGTTATAATCTATTGAGTGTTAGCCAATTATGTGATAGGAATCTTTATGTACTTTTTAAGAAATATGAGTGTTTGATTCTTGATGCAAAATTCAATGTGGTTTTTAAAGGAAAAAGATACAATGATATTTATGTTGTTTTTCTTGAGAAAATCATTTCAAAAAGGTTTCAATGTCTCAAAATTACAAATGATGATCCTTGGTTGTGGCATAGGAGACTTTGTCACTTTAATATGGATTTGTTAAATGAGATATCTAAAAAGGAGCTTGTTAGAGGCTTGCCTAAGATCAAATTTGAAAAGGATCGTATTTGTGATGCATGTCAATTTGGAAAACAAACAAAAGTCTCTTTTAAACCAAAAAATTGTGTTTCTACGTCAAAACCATTGGAGCTTTTACACATTGATTTATTTGGTCCTACTCAAGTTCCTAGTTTGGGTGGAAAACGATATTGCTTTGTCATTGTTGATGATTTCTCTAGATTTACTTGGGTTCTATTCTTAGCTCATAAAGATGATGCTTTCAAAAATTTTGTATCCTTATTTGCAAAAATTCAAAATTTGCTCAATTTGAATATTGTGAAAATTAGAAGTGATAATGGAACCAAATTTAAATATTGTGGTTTTCCCGAGTTTTGTGATCACAATGGTATTTCTCATGAGTTTTCTATAGCTAGAGTTCCGCAACAAAATGGAGTTGTTGAAAGGAAAAATAGAACTCTTCAAGAAGCCGCAAGAACTATGCTTTGTGAATGTGATATGCCAAAATATTTTTGGGCCGAGGCGGTCAACACGGCTTGTTATGTGATGAATAGAATTCTTTTACTACCTATTTTGAATAAAACATCATATGAACTTCTTTTTGGCAAAAAGCCTATTGTTGGCTATTTCAAAGTATTTGGTTGTAAATGTTTCATTTTGAATATTAAAGAACATCTTGGAAAGTTTGACAAGAAAACGGATGAAGGCTTTTTCTTAGGATATTGTGAGAATAAACGGGGTTATAGAGTCTATAATAGAAGGACTCTTGTTATTGAAGAGGCAATACATATTTCTTTTGATGAAACTAATGATGTTGTTTCCCAAGATGTTTGTGAAGATGATGATGTAGATGTACATGAAGCACTCAAGGAACTTACCATTCAAGAAAAGCAAAATGAAGAGTTGAAGGAAGATATCCAAGATGATTCACCTCAAAATGAAGATGCACAAGAAAATGAAGAGAAAAGTGAAGAAAGTTCAAGAGATCTTCCAAAAGCTTGGAAATTCACTCAACACCATCCAAAGGAGCTCATAATAGGTGATCCATCCGAGAGGGTAAAAACTCATTCTTATAAGATTGTTTTAGTAGATAATTTTGCATTACTTTCTCATTTTGAGCCTAAAAATGTAATTGATGCCCTCAAAGATGATAGTTGGATTATGGCCATGCAAGAGGAACTAAACCAATTTGAAAGGAACAAAGTATGGACTTTAGTGGAAAGACCTTTAGATCATCCCGTGATAGGTACAAAATGGGTGTTTAGAAATAAGTTAAATGATAAAGGAGATATTGTTAGAAACAAAGCTAGACTAGTAGCAAAGGGTTATGCTCAAGAGGAAGGAATAGATTTTGATGAAACCTTTGCCCCCGTAGCAAGATTGGAGTCCATTCGGATGTTTCTTGCATTTGCATGCTTTAAAAGTTTTAAACTTTTTCAAATGGATGTCAAAAGTGCATTTTTAAATGGTTTCATTGATCAAGATGTGTATGTTGATCAACCTCCTGGTTTTGAAGATGAAAAATATCCAAATCATGTTTTCAAGCTTTCAAAAGCTTTGTATGGATTGAAACAAGCACCAAGAGCATGGTATGACCGTTTAAGTAGATTCTTGGTGAAAAATGGTTTTAAAAGAGGTGATGTTGACAACACACTTTTTACCAAAAATAACTTGCATGACTTATTAATTGTGCAAATTTATGTGGATGACATTATTTTTGGTGCTACTAATGAACACTTGTGCAAAGATTTTTTCAATGTTATGCAAAAGGAATTTGAGATGAGTATGATGGGAGAAATGAACTTCTTCCTTGGACTTCAAGTACATCAATGCAAGAATGGAACCTTCATCAGTCAAATCAAATATACAAAGGAGCTTCTTAAGAAATTTGGTATGGAAGACTCAAAACAAGTTGGTACTCCAATGTGCACATCCACCAAACTTGACAAGGATGAAGATGGAACAAAAGTTGATGAAAAGCATTATAGAGGTATGATTGGAAGTTTACTCTATTTGACTGCTAGTAGACCTGATATCATTTTTGCTGTTTGCTTATGTGCTAGATTTCAATCATGTCCTAAGGAATCTCATTTACTAGCTGTAAAACGGATCTTTAGATATTTAAAAGGAACTATCAACTATGGCCTATGGTATGCTAAATGTTCTAATCTTGCCTTAGTTGGTTTCTCGGATGCTGATTTTGCTGGTTGTAGAATAGACAGAAAAAGTACAAGTGGTTCTTGTCACTTTCTTGGTGAATGCTTAGTTTCCTGGTTTAGCAAAAGCAAAACTCTATTTCATTATCTACTGGAAGCGAGTATATAGCAGCTGGTGCATGTTGTGCTCAATTGGTTTGGATGAAACATACGTTATATGACTTTCATTTGAGATATGAATGTGTACCTATGTTTTGTGATAACACTAGTGCTATAAATTTGACTAAAAACCCCATCCAACATTCTAGGACAAAGCATATAGACATCAAACATCATTTCATTCGTGATATCGTTCAAAGAGGAGAAATTTGTGTTAATTACGTTTGTTCCAAAGATCAAATAGCTGATATTTTTACAAAAGCATTGCCCTTAGAGCAATTTGTGTACTTGAGGAACAAATTGGGAATTTCAGAAAAATCTCTTTGAAAATACAGGGGATCAGACGTCCTACATACTTCGGACGTCCGACAAAATTATGGTTTCTTGTTCAGACGTCCTACAAGAATTCCGGACGTAAAATGTAAAGGTTTTGTTTTAAGAAAACAGGGATCGACGCAGGTGTCGGACGATCACTAACGTTCGGACGTCCGACATTCAAAAATTTTTTTTTAAAAGGGTTTTCGGACGGTCATTTCTTCAGTTCATCTCTCTCTCTTCAACCCAGAAGTTCTTCATCTTCCTTAGCAAAAAGGGTCTCATTTTCATTTTTTCCAAGAGCTAATTGTTAAAAATTCCTCTCTATATTAGTTGTTTAACTTTCTTTTCAGCCTCTGATCTCCCTATTTCTCTCTCCTTATTCAATCCTGAAAAATCCCCAAATCTCATTTGAAACCCTAGGTTTCAAATTTTTCAAATTCTCTCCTTTCTGAATCATATCACGCTGCACGTAGTGTGTAGAATAGCTTTTTCTTTCTGCCAAATCCTCCCTGCATCCCACATTTAGCTGCATTTATTCATCATGGTACGGACAAGAGGAAGCTCTTCATCTGCAAAACAAACAGCTGGGAGAACTGGTTCTGGACGCACCTATCAGAGAAGAACAAGGGCTGCTACTTTGGACGACCAACGCCGTGAAACAGAGGAAGTGTTAGAGGTTTTACCAACCTTCATTGATGTCGATGAGGCCGATTCTCCATTCTGTGCAGGAAAAGGTTCATCACTCAACGTTCTGTTTCCTTTTCTGATTTTCATTCCTGCAAATTAGATTGGGTTCTTGAAAAATTTGCCTTTCAAAAATGGACTCATCTTCTTTCCTTTCCTCATGTTATCTATCCTCCTATGGTTCATCAATTTTATGCTAATATCAGACAAGGAAGAACTCCTTCTGTTGTTGTCTCTAGGGTAAATGGCATTGATATTACTTTTGATCCAAATGTTATAAATGAAATCTTCCATACTGCCATTGAACCTGATTGTTCTAGCAAAATTGCAAATTTTTTCTCATATGAAGAACAACCAACTTCATATAATCACTTCAATGGAGCAAAACTGTTATCATATTTTCAAACTTGTTTTGAAGTTCCAGCTGAAGCAGATTTAAATGAATTAACTCCATTGCAGCAAATTCTGTGGGTTATGATAGGCAATTTGTTAATCCCAACTTCTGGCCATCGTACCACAGCAAACAAAATGGAATTATATCTGTTTTACTGCTTTATGGAAGATATAAGAGTCGATTTTGGTTTTATCATGTGTCGGTTTATGAACAAAATCAAATCCGATAGTCGTCGTAAAATTCCTTATGGAAAATTTCTAACTTCTATTTTCAATCACTTCAACGTTCTCCTTTGGTACTACTCCCACTGAAAATCCAAATTGCTTTTTCACAAAAGCTTATTTTGAAAAGAAAAATATCCGTTTTGTTGGTGATGAATGGGTCTACAAAGAAATTGCTTTGGAGTCTCGTTCTAAGACTATTCATGATCCTCTTTCCTCTCCTCAAACTCCAGTCACTCCTAGGTTTCAACGTCCCCGTCTTGCCTACTCAACTCCAATGACCTCTCAGCCTTCTTCTTCTACTTCTTTGGATCCCATTCTCTCTCTCCTTTTAGAAATCAAACAACGACATATCCTTTTTGAGGAAGGGCTTAGAATGGTTATGAATCCGGAACAAAGGGAGGCATTTCAAAAGCTCAAGGAAGAGCTCCTTCCCTCTCAAGGTCAAGAAACTGCTGGGCAAGGAAGGGAAGAACCAAGAGGCCCTCAAGCTGAACCTTCACAAGCACATACCACTGCACAAGATCAACAAATTGCTAAAGGACTGATGGAAATGCGGGGTACTTCTCAGGCAGCTACTACTCAAGACCCCGGGCCATCTCAATTTCATACTCCACCTCAAGCAATGGATACTGATACCGATGAGGAAAGTTCAGAGGGTTATCGTCTCGTTCGCAGGCGTCATGGCTCATCTCGTCTGTCTTTTTAAGTTTTTAGGCATTTCTTAGACATTTCTAGGTTCATCTCATTTCTTAGACATGTTTAGGGTGGCATCATTTTGCTCATTTTGGGCTTCTAGTTTTTTTTGGCCCTACTTTTGTTGGCCGTACTTGTCTAAAACTCTTATGGATGCGCCTTTTATTCATGTTATCTTATCTTCTCTTATCCTATTGGTTAATGCTTCTTTTATTGCTTTCTGTCTTGTCTTCGTGCCTTGATTGCTGTTTTAATCGTCTTTTTGATCGATGACAAAAGGGGGAGAAAAATGATGATTAAATGACGATGGTTGATGTATTGGTGTTGGAAAATGAAAATGAAAATAGGATGGTTGATTGGTTGAAAGTTTTTGTGAATGGCTGTGAAAATGATTATCATATTTGGTGTTTAATTAAAAGTTCAAAATCTGGTGCTCGATGTAAGGGGGAGTCTGGTGCTTCATGAAAAATTGGAAATTTGGGGTATACAAGTAAGGGGGAGTATCTCGTTTCAAAGTTATGTTTTCTTGCCTCCTTTCCTATTTAAATCATCAAGTGGTTTGTCATCATCAAAAAGGGGGAGATTGTTGGCTATTTTGATGATTAACAAACCACCATGATGATTTTTACTAATCCCCTTTTAAGTCTGAGTATAGCAAAACAGGTTTAATCTCAAAATTCCAGAATCAACCACCGGTTCTCGACGATAGCTTTCCACGACAAAGCTACGGACAATGCTTTCGGACGATCATCCAAGTTTCAGACGTCCGACAGGTTGAGAAGATGGAAACATGAGCTTCTGGTTCTGTCGGACGAAGGAGTCCTTGGTTCGGACGTCCGACAGTCTACACCACGTAAACTCAACAAACCGGACGATGGCTTCGGACGCAGATTTGAGTGTCGGACGTCCGACACACCCAACGGCTATATTTTCCTGCATTTAATTCAGAACCGTTGGAGCAGTTTGAGTGGTTAAATTTGCACCCTATATATACCATAAAGGCTGGAGATGTAAAAGACTTTTTGCAACCATTACTTACAAGCTTTAAGAACAATTCTAGAGTGAATTTGTGTCTTCCTCCTTTCTTGTAGTGTAAGTGTGTGTGCAAACAAGCATTGCTTTTCAATTGTGAGTGTAAGGCTCAAGTGTGTAGTATTGTGAGGGTTAGCAAGGCTGTTGTAAAACCTCTTGGCTTGATCAAGGAGTGATTGATGCAAGCAAGTGGTGATCCTTCCATGTACAACTTGGTGCAACTTCATCAAATTGAAGTAGCAATTGAATTTGAGGTATTGGACTTCAAGTTGGGTGCAACTTGGTAGTCCATTTGAGTTCATCTCTTTTATCCTTATTTGTATTCTACTTGTATTTATCTACTTGGTTGATCATCTCTCTACGTGCTTAAAAGTTCATATCACCAAGAAAACTTGATCACTACTAATTGTGCTTTTGTAATCACCCATCAAGTTTTAAATTTCCATCAACCTAATTCACCCCTCCTCTTAGGTTGCTTTCGGGACCTACAGATAGGAATGTGACAGTTGAGATAAAATAGTTTTGATTAAATAGCAGTTAATATAGGCAAAACTGTGATTCGGTATGAGTTAATAGGGATAAATATGGAAGCACATAAAATGACACTAAATGTTAACACCAACTGCCAGGTGCTCTAATTTTATTATAATAAAGATAATAGTTAGGTTCATTTTTTTCATCTCTTTTCCTTTTTCTATTGTAGTTAGGGCCTCAAATATAGTAGATATGTTAGATAGCCTCGTTTTCTTTCTTTTTTTTTTCTCCTTTTAGATTATTGTTAGGCTCCCCAAGTGCATAGGTTTTGCGTGTCTTGTATAGCTTATGTATATTTGTTCACTTTCTTTGTGCTTTTGCATTTAGATATCATACTTATGTAGTATATACTCTACGTGCCTTTATGTGTTGCTAGCTTTCAGCCATGCTTTATTTTATTATTATTATTATACAACTGATGGATGTATGGTGTCACCATATTAGTCCAACTATAATTGTGACTTTTCCAGGATTTCATTGCTGTTCCAATGCTAGTGAGGATTTGCAGAAATGGATTCATCCAATGCTAGACCTTTAGACTCTTTGCATCCTAGATTCATGCATTGTATGTTATCCCTGCCATTTCTATGTACCGTTTCCATTTTTAGGCCCTTTGTATTTTTGTATGTTATTTTTCCTTTTATCCATCTCTCACATTTGTTTATATTATTTGGAAAGTACATCCCATTTAGGAATTAGGAAATTAACTAGTTCATTTATTTGTTTAGATTAGAAAAGTTACGACACAAGTATGGGAAATAGGCGAGGATGGCCTTTTAGACTTAACATCCTACTACCCCTTTAAAAGATGGAACATTTTATCACGTGTCCTAATCTCTTGCACCCATCATGTTTCAAACTTATACCTCTACCTACAAGTTCTACTCCTTTCGTTTTTTAGTCTCATTTTGCATCACTCGTGACTCTTTCAGAAGATCAATTTAGGCTATGCAATTCATGTGTTGGTACTAATTAAATTTTGAAAAGACATTTTATCCCTTTGGATATCCTCTAGGTTTTAAGCTTTGCATTTGATACAAGTGCAATATGCTCATGAATCAAGCTCACGTCGAGTCCTACGTGATCAGCAATTTTTGTGCCAAGTTCGATGGAGTGAGATGAACAAAGTGAAAAACAAGGCGTTTGGCATTCATCATGCTTGTTTGGCTTGAAGTTTATTTTAGTTTTGTTAGCATTTATTGTGTTTTCCTTCAATAAGCAATTCGGCCATTGTGGCTTTTGGTTGGTTTGAATTAGCATTAGTTAATTAACATTTGTTAGTAAGTTATTTGTTAAGTTAGTTTGGCCAGCTTTCAAGTTGGATTAGGCTGGTTTGTCTTTTACCTTTTTCCTAGTTAGATTAGGTTTATCTTTTCCTAGTTGGATTAGGTTTATCATTTCCTAGTTAGATTAGGTTTACTTTTCCTAATTCGAGTAGGTTAATGTTTTTCAAATTGGATTAGGTGAATGTAAGGGTATTTAAAGCCTAACTCGTGCTTTGTCAAGACTGTGATGGTAAAATGAATAAAAATTTTCCAGAATTCATTTCTCTCTTGAGAGCCGATTCTACGGCTTGCAAAAGTTTCTTTTGAAATTCTTAGAAGGGTTCTAGAATGCTCGTCAGAATTATTAATCAAGTATCCTCCTTGATGGTGGTGTCTCTACTACTGAATCTTGTTTATCATGTCGTCTGTGAACGAGATCGATTTCGCAATCCAACGTGTTACCTTAGTTCTTGGGTTTGTGGTTGTTTTTGCATCTTTGTGGGTGTAGGAAGCATCAGTTGGTAATCATAGCAAAGTTTAAGGTATCCACATATATCCCTTTGTATTCGCATTTGTTTGTAGGGTTTGCCAAGTATTCTTGTGTTTCTTGCGTATTGGAATCTGGTTGCCGTCGTGTCTTGCTGGTCCGAAATTGTCCTTGTTGGTCCTAGGATGTTTCTTGTTCGTAGTAGCTTGTCATGTCTTATTTCTTGTGTTTAAATCTGGTCTTAATCGTTCTTGTTGATCTGAAGTTGTTTGCTGCTGATTTGAGTCTATTCGTGTTCCTTGAGTGTTTGTCTAGTTTTGTTCCATCGTATTTGTCATTGTTACTCCCAGCCATATTCGCTTAGTTTCTTGCATTATATCTTGTTCAAGGTTGAGTCGATTGCCATAATAAAATTCTGTCCAATTGCCTTGTTGGTGTGATTCGAATCTGCTTTTGTTTCTTGTTGTTATTCCAGAATTGCGAGTCGTTCTTGTTCTTGTTTGGTCGAAATCTGGTAGGGCATTTCTTGTCTCTTGAGTCGTGTTTGAATCTTGTTGAGTGAGTGTGTCATGATTCTTGAATTGGCGCAAGCATATTCTGATTGGTTCTTGATGTTCTTAAATCTTTGAAACTTTTCTTGATTGCTGGAATTAATCTTGAACCAGCCTTGATAACTCCTGAACCAAAACAAAATTCTTGTCCAAATCTGGAATTGATTCTTGTCGAATTAAGGCTGAAACAAACTTACAACTTTTCTTCTCCAAGAAACGAAAATCCCAGCCTTGAACTCCTTGAATTGATAAACTTCCAAAGACGGATTTCCAGATTTCATTTGTTTCTCAAGTCGGTTAGAACAAATCTTGATCAACTGAAGTGAAAACCTAATCTGATTTGAACCAAGACAACTTTGGAAAACCTAATGAGATAAGGAATCAACCAATAAGTTTGCTTCCATATCTGATTCAGTTGAACTCCTCAATCCAATTTCCAGAATTGCTTGTGAATTTGCTTCCAAACCTGTTCGGGACTTGTCTCCAAAATTTCCAGCTTATGTGAGCCAAGTCAAACCTGATCATAGCTGTTCATAATCTCAGCTTACCTTAACCATATCAAAGCTGAATTTGCTTGCCAAAATCGTTGCTTCCTAATTCCTAATTGAGCTTACTAGAATCAGAATCAAAGATTGATTTGTGTTTCCAAGTGTTTGTCCATTCTACACCACAGTTCCAAGACTGATTTGCGTCCTAATTGCTGGCTAAAATTACTAAATTCCAGGTTTAACTCAATTCAAATTCCAGCTTGTACTTGACTGAACCTAAAACCAGAATTGGTGTCTTAGCTTTCGTCCAGCTTTCATATAGAATTCTAGGACAGATTTTCGTCCATTGCTGCCTGCTATAAAATAGCAAATTTCAGCCTTAATCTCATCTACAATTCACTTGCATCTCATCAGTTTCCAAGCCTAAGTTCGTGTTCTAGGTTTGCGTCTAGTTCTCATCAAATTCCAGCTCTAAATTTATGCAATAAAGACAACAAAAATCAAGTCTGATTTCATCCCTTTTTTGAGTCTCAAAATCTCACCTTCAGTCGAGTGTTGCGTTGGGCATACGTTGCTGCAATTCTTGGGTCGAAAATTGCATTGACTAAGGCTAATTATACCCTTTTGTGAATCATTCTAATTTATTCAATGGAAGCATCAAGCAACCTTGAGAATTATCTTGTGAGATTCTTTGAGTGATATACATTAGAGTGGAACACGAGCAACGAGTGTAAACACTAAGTGAGCGAAGTGAGGAAAGAACTTGTTTTGCTAACCATTTTTGCAGGTTGTTTACAATGTCTCAAGAAAGCGAAGTACCACTCCCGGATCGATTCTTAAAGCTTGAAGCCATGATTGGAGATTTCCAATGAAAAATGGCCATTCAAATAGAGTCGATGCAAGAAAGATTGGATTGCATGGAGAGCTCAAAAACTCCTTCAAAATCCAGCAATAGGAAGCTCATATTATCCAAATCGGATGGTTCTAACGAGGAGGAAGAAGAATACCAAAGGTGTGTCAAGGGGAAAAATAAGCAAAGAGACGATGCCATCAAAGAAATTAAGCTCAAGATCCCTACATTTTAAGAGAAATCTGACCCGAGGCGTATTTGGAGTGGGAGCAAAAGATCGAGATGATCTTTGACTACAACACATATACTGACGAACAAAAGGTCAAGCTTGCAGCCATTGAATTCACCGACTATGCCATGATTTGGTGGGATCAACTCTAGAGGAGCCGTGGAACAAATGGAGAACCCGCAATTGGAATGTAGGCAGAGTTGAATGCCTTGATGAGGAAGTGGTTCATTCCAAACTACTACCACCAGGATCTTCACCAAAAGCTCCAAAAGCGATGGCTATGATGAAGGCAGATGTCCAAGAGGATTTAGAAGCTACTATGGCCCGATTCTTAAATGGATTGAGACCCAAGATCGTCGAAATAGTAGAATTCCAACATTATATGGATCTAAGCGAGATGGAAAAACTGTGAAGATTGAGCGGTGTCTCAAGAGGAGGGGTAGTACACATCTAAACACCAATTTCCAAGCTGGAAATTGGTGAAATTAGCCGTCTAAGAGAGAGGAGGAGCAATTGGCCATATCTACTCCACAAAAGCTGAAAATCAATGCTTCTAAATCAGCCCCCAAAAGTGATGACAAATCTGTCCAAGGAAATCCTAAACAGCAGAATCGCGAGAAAAAATGCTTTAAGTGCCAAGGATTTGGACACATTGCCTCCCAATGTCCTAATCGATGCACAATGATCATACTGTCCAATGGAGAGGTAATTACTGAAGATGAGACCGAGTACGAAGGCATGCCACCGTTAGTGGAAGAAGATGACTCAGAGGAAGACATTCTACCACATGAGGGATTTGTGGGATGCTTTGTGATGTGCAAAATGCTAGCTACCCGAGTTAAGGATGAGGGTGAAGTCGAGTAGAGTGAGTCATCTTCTACATGTAGTGTCACATCAAAGATAAAGTGTGTAGCTTGATTATCGAGGGTGGAAGTTGCATCAATATCGTGAGTTTGCTCATGATGGAAAAATTGGAACTTCCAACCACGAAACATCCCAATCCATATTGTTTCCTGTGGTTGAATGATGGAGAATTACGAGTCTTCAAACAAGTTAAGGTGCCATTTTACATTGGTTCGTATGAAGATGAAGTGGTTTGCGACGTCGTGCCAATGTAAGCAAGCCACGTAATTCTCAATCATCCTTGGCAATTTGATAAGGGCATCGACTTCAAGGGAAAATACAATAAGTACTCATTCATGCATCACAACCAAAAAATCACACTTGTTCTCCTTACTCCTAAGCAAGTGTGTGAGGATCAAGAAAAATTGCGCAAAGAGTACGAGCTTGAACTTGAGAGGAAAACTAAGGAAAAAAAATTGAGTGGGAAATAAGAGGTAAAAGCCGAAGTTGGAGAGGAGAAAAAGGCTATGATATTCTCAACTGGAGTGGAGAGGAAACAAAATTTTCTTGGGAGAGTTGAAAGTGTAATTGAATCTTTGTTTTCTACTAACGCTCCTAACCTTTTTTGCCTAGTGTTTTCCTTGAGTTTTTGCAGGTTCCATAGAGTTGTTATATGCAAGATTTCAGTCCTAAAAGTGTCATGTTTGATGCTGATTGTGAAGGGAAATGAGCCGGACTTGCACCGTCCAACTTGTGGACTTATCAATTGCTTTCTAGCCGAATTGTTCTTAGTTCTCATGGCATGTTTGTTCTTCAGCAGTCAATGCTTGGAAAGGGAAGTTTCCTAATTGATTTTCCTTCTTTTAGTGATGGGATGTTAGCTTTTGCATTGCATGAGTCTAATGTGAACGTCGATGAATGTTGTTCTTACGAAGTCATATGTTTTAGTCCTTTTGTTGGGTCGTTTGGGTTGCGTCTTTTTACATGTTTTAAGCATATTTTCCATGTTATTTTCGTGCCTTTAGATGCTGTTTTTCATGAGTTTTGGTCAACTTTGCATGTTATTCAAGTTATTCATTTGCGAGTTTATACATGTGATTGTTTTCTTATTTTTGTTGCATGCTGTCGAATAGATGTTAACGGTTCAAATACATGTTTGCAAACCTATTCTTGCTACCATTTGCATGTGTTAAGTCAATCAAATGCGTTGCTTATGATGCCTTTTGCGTTCCAGCATGCATTCTCTTCTTTAATTATTGATTTGTATCCTATGTGTCATGGAGAACACGAGTTGCTATCTTGTATTCAATTGAGTGAATTTGGTGCTCGAATAGGTTCTACACTCCGTCATTATTTTTGTTTCATTTTTTATCCAGGAATCGGTCTAGGATTCCCTAGTTCTCATGGAGGAAGAACTTTTGCCGCTGCTATGTATGCATCCTACCTAGGGCTGCAAACGAATCGAGTCGAGTCGAGCCGAGCTTCACTCATTTTTCACTAGGCTCGAGCTCTCAAAATAAAGCTCGAACTCGAGCTCGAGTTTGATTCGAGCCTAATCGAACTCGAGTTCGAGCCTACTCGAGCTCGAAAAAATAAAAAATAAATATTTTATTTTTTAAAAAAATAAATAAAATAATTATTTTTCTTAATAAATAATAAAAAATTAGGGATATGTATGTAATTTCACTATTAAAATAAAAAATAAAAATATATATATATATATATATATTGAGTTTCATGAGCTATCGAGCCATGAGCTATCGAATGAAGCTATCGAGCCTGAGAGAAGGTTGCTCGAGCTCAACTCGAACATGCAAACGATCTGCTCGAGCTCGACTCGAGCTCGAGCAATGTCGAGCTCTAGTCGAGCTCGAATCGTTTGCAGCCCTCCTAAGGAAGGTGCAATGGACGAATATGCCCTGACTTATACTTGAGAGAAGATTGGATCAAAAGTACACTTGGTTCATGTTCCAAGCGTCATGTCCCGAGTTGTTACGCTCCAAACAATGCTTTGATTCGAGGACAAATCCTCTCAAGCGAAGGAAAATGATACGAGTGCAATATGCTCGTGAATCAAGCTCATGTCAAGTCCTACGTGATCAATAATTTCCATGCCAAGTTCAGTGGGGTTCGATGAACAAAGTGAAGAACAAGGCGTTTGGCATTCGTCATGCTTGTTTGGTTCAAAGTTTATTTTAGTCTTATTAGCATGCGTTTATTGTGTTTTCCTTTAGTAAGCAATTCACCTAACTTGGCTTTTGGTTGGTTCGAATTAGCATTTGTTAATTAACATTTGTTAGTAGGTTATTTGTTAAGTTAGCTAGCCCGCTTCCTAGTTGGATTAGGCCGGTTTGTCTTTTACCTTTTTCCTAGTGGGACTAGGTTTATTTTTTTCTAGTTGGATTAGGTTTATCTTTTCCTAGTTGGATTAGGTTTACTTTTCCTAGTTGGAGTAGGTTAATATTTTCCAAATTGGATTAGGTTAATGGAAGGCTATTTAAAGCCTAACTCGTGCTTTGTCAAGACAATGATGGTGAGTTGAATAAAAATTTTTCAGAATTCATTTCTCTCTTGAGAGCCGATTCTAAGGCTTGCAAAAGGTTTGTTTGAATATCTTCGAAGAGTTTTAGGGTGCTCGTCAGACTTGTCAATCAAGTATCCTCCTTGATTGTGGCATCTCTATCGTTGAATCTTATTTATTGTGTCATCCGGGAACGAGATCAACTCCGCAATCCAACGTGTTACCTTAGTTATTAGGTTTGTGGTCGTTCTTGTATCTTTGTGGGCATAGGAATCATATCAGCATCTATGTAGAACATCCAAATGTGATAAGTTCAAGGATTATTTTAGCAAATTTAGACTAAACCTTGCAATTAGCTTTCGTTAGGTGTGAAAGGGTGCTAATTTGAGCAATTAAGGCCTAATCTTCTCTTTTCTCAACCAAAAACTATTTTTGGTGATTTCATGCACCGTGAACCAATACCAAGTGGCGACTTTATTTTTTCTTAAAAAACTCTTTTAGACTATTTTTTTTTTTTTTGGATCCAAACAGTCTTAATCTTTTGAAGTCCCATATTTTGGCCCTTGTGTTTTTCAGATCCATTTCCTTTTCCCAAAGTCTTTTTGCTTCCTTTTTCCTTTGATCAAAAAATTAGGCGTGCCAACTGCCAAGTGCACAGCAAGTGAATTCAAAGATGGCAGATTTTCAACTCAATGATGAACGAGAGCCTGTGGAGGTGAAGAGTGTTGTTGTTCGGGAGGATAAGTGCAAATTTATTTTTACAATGGTGAACCACGAGATAGTTGCATTCAAATTACTGTTGCAAAGTTCCAGATTGGTAGTATGGTCAAATTCATAGTGGTGTTTGGTCCATACACAATTTGTTGCAGGATTGTGGCTATGTCCTCGTATGGTTCATACGTCAAACTTCTCCATGAAACTTGAGGATCAATTCTTTTTAACTGGGCGATTCTGATACACATGAGAACCCTTGGATTCAGGAATCTTTGGTTTGTATTGATAATACTGCCTAAAATTTCGTTTGGGGTTCTTAATTGGGGTAGCTTCAATAGTTTTTATTAGTATTTTTATTTTTTATTGTACTTTTATTAAGAAAAGGATGACAAAAGCAAAGAAATTTAAAACAAGTTGCTGGATTAAAGACATGACACCAAATCCACATGCATCCTCGACAAATCCTATGCATAACAGAGGGGGTTTGCATCTGCCTCAAATCCGCAACAGGATCTGCCTGAAGTGAGCTAGGGAACCAAGCATAGATCCTCAAGGTGGCAAGACATAAAGTTTTATTTGCTTTAAGAATTTTGTATCAAGGTGGCAAGACATAAAGTTTTATTTGCTTTGAGAATTTTATATTGTTTTTCTTTCCTTTTTAGCTTATAAATAATTTGTAGTCTATAAATAGGCGTATCTTGAACTTTTTGTTACAATCAACTCTTTTGACAATTATATGAAATTTGACACTTCTGTGCTAGCGCCGCTTTAACGCACAGTGTTAGAGGCAAGGGTCGCGCAAAAGAAAAGGCCTTGGGGAAGGTTGAGATGGGTAAGAATCCCAGTCATTTCATTGATTAAGTCCAAAGAAAGGGGGCTTACCTTTTTCAGCTGCATTGCATTGCAGCATAAACAATGGATCCGTTGGGCTGGATGAGCAACCTTCTATCTGGCATCTCTACTAGTGAATGACTTGAAACACTTCTCCGTAAGAAGCACTATTGCATTGTTTTCCTCGTCTAAGAACCAGAAACAATGTCATCAACCAGTTGCCGGTCTTGTTTGCGTAGTAAATAATTTTGGCAGAATACGGTCTTTGAGAGTAAGCTGCTATTAAAAAAGAGGGTCTGTCTTTAAGCAGCTCCTTCTACCTATACCGCAGTTGAAGCACCTAAAGGAGAATTTGGTGTCTTTCTGGTCAGTAATGGAAGCAATCGTCCCTACCGTCGTAGACTAAGTCTGCCCATTAGTTGTGTCCTCTACTTCTTATGCTAAACTTCTCTTGAGCAATTCACGTATCACTTGAGTAGTATTACGAAACATTTTACTTAGTGATTGGGGTGCGCCCTAGATTTAGATTCTAGTTTGAATCTTATTATTTTGGGGCTTTGATCAATGTATCAACTTTTCGTCTTTCTATGAAATTAGTTCACGAGACTATTTCTGTTAATTTACGTCTATTGCCGCGTCACAAGGACAACCAGCTCTTCCAGAATAAGAATTTTATTTTTACTAAGGCCTCAAGTCAAGTTAAATTTTGAAGTTGTCCCTGACTGCCAGGAATAGGAATAACATCAAAAATTTGTCTAGGGGTTCCTTCCCTAAACAAGTCGTTCATGGATCATGGCACCTCAAATTGATGTGATTCCTATTTCACCATCCAAGTCATACCCTCCTTGAATAGGAAGCCCCTTCTAAAGAGACATTTTTTTGAGAAATGTTAATTGTATTCTACATTTTATTAAGAATAAATGGCAGAAAAGGTCACTAAACTTCTTAAAATTGCACCGGTTGATTACTAAACTTTTTTTTTGTCAAAAAGGCCACTCAACTATTTAAAACGTGCTATGCAAGTCACTCCGGCGAGTTTATTGGTTAATCCAGTCAGAAGCACAATAAAATAATTGAAAGGACTAATTAAACAGGGGTAAAAAAGTCAACAGCCCGCAACCAAATTATGATTTTCAGTTTCTTGCATCTGAGAAGAAGAGCGAGCTTCCTTTCCCCAAAACAAGAGAGAATCTACCTTTTACTCTTCACCCTCCCCCTTCAAAGCCAAGCACCATTTTTGGTACTGCTCCCATATTTTGATACTTGATAATATAATCCCCCCCTTACAAAACTTAAAATTACTACTATTACTACTGCCTACAATTACAGAATCTTCAATATGTTGGCTTTAGTAAACCACATCCAATTCCCCATTTTTATCTACCCTTCCCTGCTTTATCCTTTCCTTTTTCTTTTTTTTTTAATCCCCACATGCTGGAGAAAGAAAGGCCCCAGATCTAAAGCCCAGTAATTAATAAAACCCACCCACCCACCTTTATCAACAAAATCATTACTAATGATTACCAAAAAAGCAGCACGCTTCACCATGTCCAGATCATCACTGGATCAGATCCGACACCTACCCAACATCTGGATTTGGGGCATCAGACGGGTTCGGATCCACACAATCCAAGGGATTCTCTTTGCTCAGCGTCTGGAATATCTTGGCCCTCGAGTCCCTCCCGGATTTTACCCTCTCCATCATCGGCTCCTTTTCGTACCCTCCCTTGTCCCAGGTGTCAAAGCATAGCATCCCGCTCCAGGCTACCGTCCTGGTCGGGGTAGAAGGCAAGCTGTAGGAACCAGTCCGGGTCATGACCATCTTGGGTGTCCCGGATCCCGAGCCACCTGCCTGCAGGGCCCAAGAAGACGGCATAGATTGGACTTTATTCAGCTGCAACTGACGCAGTGACGCCATGATCTCACTGAGCGAGTTGGAGCCCACGGACAAGAGATTGAAGAGGATTTCTTGGCTAAAGGACAAAGTATGATTTGGTTGCGAGTTGTTGACTTTTTTGCCCCTGTTCAATTAGATCCTTTAATGATTTTATTCTGTTTTCGATTGGATTAGGCAAGAAACTCGCCGGAGTGAATCGGATGGCGCATTTTAAATAGTTGAGTAACCTTTTTGGCTAAAAAATAAGTTTGGTGACCAATCGGTACAATTTTAAAAAGTTTAGTGACCTTTTCGCCGTTCACTCTTTTATTAATCATACTTTTACTATCTTTTTTATTATATAGTTTTCATTTATTAGATTATATGATAAAATAAAAGTGAAAGTGTAATTAACAAAAAGTGGAGTACGATTAATACTTCCCCTCGCTGTTAATGGAGTCATCAATTTTTTTGAGAACCAATGTCTTCTTCTTGTTTTTTTTTTTTTTTTTTTGAGTAAAAATGTAACCTTATTTGATATTCAATAAGCATATACAAGGAGCATCCAGCTCAATTACATCAAAAATAAACATCTACAGTTTCTATATATTACTTACATTTAGTATTTAAGCATCAAACATTTGCAAAACTCTCATGAGTGATGCCCCATTCCCTAATGGTGTCCTAATTAGCTTCGGTAAGTGGAAGAAAGTGAGTGAAACTTTCTTCCAGGTAGCTTCAACATGCCTAACAGTATCCAAGACAGCAGTAAAAATACTCTGGATAGTTGTGGGACTAAGCCCAATGATGACAGTACCTTTACTAGCCTTCCACACTTGATAGACTGTAGCAAACAGTGCTAACCTTCTGAACATGTTAACAACGGAATTTAACTTCCAATGTCGACATATCCAACTGATTTCAACAGACCAAGGGAAAGTGCCCCATAAACAAAACACACAGATTAAGCATTTTTTCTATAAACAGAACAAGAAAAGAATAGATGATCCATGGATTCCTCAGCTGCATTAAAAAATACACACTCAGAAGAGCCACCGAACGTCCCACTTTTTCAATCTATCCCTCGTTGCAAGCCTTTTCTTTCATAGCAACCGAAGTATAAATAAGAAACGTGGAATACTTCCTAAATTACAATGTACACACTCAAGCCAAGGTCTTAGCAGCTTCATTAGTGTATTTATAAATACAAGTGGCTGTGAGAACCTTACACCAAGTCTTATCAAGCTCCTTAGGCTTCCCAGTTGCCTAGACAAACAAGCATTTCAGCCATTAACTAAGTGGAGCAATATTTATATCGCATATATTCCCAGATGTTTCTTTCAGCGTTCTAATATTTTTGTTGGTTTTCCTCAAGTCTCCAAATACATAACCGTAAAAACCAATTATCTGCTGCATCAAATCAATCGGCGGCCCCCGATGTATACAATATAGCTGAGGAGTTTAGGCAGCAAGGGTGAGAAAGAAATGGAGAAAAGGCTCAATGATGCTACACTAGAAAGTGATGTTACCACTCTTCATCAGTTACTTGGAGAAGATCCACTTGTTCTTGATAAAGCTGCTTTGAAGTGCGAGGATAAGAATCCTCTACACGTCGCAGCTATGTTGGGCCATGTAAATTTTGTAAAAGCAATCTTACCAGTTCAGTCTGCTTGTTTTTTGTGCTTGGCCCGTGATCGAGATAGCACAAACCCTTTACATCTTGCTGCGATGTATGGCAGATTGGCAGAAACCCTTTACCTGTTCAGTTTGCTACTTGATGCGGGATTTCAAGCAGCTGCTCTGGAGAAGACAGATGGGGGAGGGACCATTTTGCATTTATGTGTCAATTATAACCAGCTGGACGCCTTGAAGATGCTAGTTCACAGGTTTAAAGATGCAGTGTTGGTTTTTTAGGGGAAAAACTAAGAAATAACATTTTGAAAGTACGTATGCGCCAAAGCCAATCAATTTCTAGGGTTAAATATATACTTGATCTATTTATATAATAATAAATGACATTTTTATCCTATTGATTAATTATATATTTATTTATATAAGTATGATAAAACCCTTAAAATAAATTTAATCGATGAAATCATAAGAGTTATGATGATGAGGTTCATTTGATTATAAATAAGGTTTATTCTTAAATATCTTTAGTCAAATATTAACAAAATAACATTGTTAATATAACTAGACTAGCATATACTATGCCATTTCTATGCAAGAAATAGTAGGCCTCATTTAATATGGTGTGCCACACATTTAAACTAGTATATGGGTGTTTGATGGTATAATCACATTCATTAGATTGATCCGTATAGAAATATTCTTTAAATGCCAAAAGATTGATCTCTAAGTGACATTTATACAAGTGATTCTTGGATTTAAGTTTATTATAGTACATTGAGTATGGATGGGTATATCTTGTGTTATTTGTTTGCTTCCACAAAAGGGATTGCTCAAAATATTAACATATAGGTATATGTTTGAAATATGGAAAAATAGTGAATAACCTATAAGGTTTACAACATCTTGTGCAACAGAAGTTATCTTATGGTCACTTGTAAAAGTATAACTTGGAAATTTTAACGCTAAGTAGAAAAGTTTTAGAAGGTGTTTCTAAGTACTTTTTCATTGGAATTATATTTTGGTACAAGAAAAGAGCACTCATCACATAATGGAATATGCATAATTTATTCCAAGATTAATGTGAGATAAGTGTGGTAGAATAATATTAGTTATACAAAAAATGTTCACTAAAGATGCAGTCATTCACATAACTTTTCTCATTCACTTGGGTGGTCAAGACATATTGTTAGATGCCAATCTTGATCTATAAGAGCGAGTTAAATGATTAGTTGATTCAATGATAAATTAAAAGGAATTTAATTTATCTAGTTCTTATTAATTAATAACTATAACAAATTCTTATTGCCAACATGATTAGGAATGTAATGGGTCACACATGTTAAGAAATTCTTTAACTAGATTAAATGAATTTCAAATGGGGACTTGATAGATAAATTTTTTGAACTTATTGCTAATTTGTGAGACAAATTGAACTTGAAGGACTTATAATACAAATAAGTTTAAGTCTCTAAAATACAAGAGTTGTATTAGTGCAAGGAAGGTAAATCCTATTAGAAACTATTTTTAGGTTTTCATAAGAATTTGGTACCTTATTTGTCTATAAAAACTCACTAAACTTTTTCTAGCAAGATGAATTGACACACAAATTCTCTTGCAAATTTTGAAGAAAAATCTTGAGCGAAAAATATCCAAAAATTCTTCCAAGAAAAAAAAAGAAAACTGAGGTCTCTTATTTCTCACATTGGGATGAGTTTTCATGATGAAAAACTAGGGTTTTTCTCAATCTATTTGTGTGTGATTGCCTTGATAATAGGTAGTACTAACTAGTTTAAGCTAATTCGATTTTGGAGGTTCTAACTAAGAAGGTTCGTGTGGATTACCATTAGAGACCGGACATTTGTATGGCTACATAGATCTCTTTGCCGTCCTATGCGTTAAACCTCCACTAATTTCAAGGAGATTCTCATGGATTGAGATAATTTTTTTGAACTAACTCTATATTATATGGATTTAATCAAATGGCGATCTACTAAAAGAAATCAAAAATTTTAAATTTTTGTTGCGTTTATCTCTATGATTTCTTATAGTGGTATCAAAACCAACTTTGATTAAACCATTTAACCTGTTTATTTAGTTGTCATGTATATCAAATTAGATCTGATTATATGCGGTTCAAAAGTTTTTAAAAAATTATAGTATTGATGAAAATTAAATTTTTGGAAAGGTTTCAAAAATTTGATGATTTTTGTCTAATGAATTTTCCTGAAAAAGTTGTTTTTCATTGCATGAAAATTCATGAAAAAGGATGGACTGCTGATAACCAAGGAACAATCAGTAAGAGTGGAAGAAGTTGTTCCGGCCAATGATGAAGGCCGTGAATTAGTTATATCAAAGTGATAAATCTTGGGTTATGCCTCATTGCATTAAATAATGTATTCTGTTGTTCTAGTTAGGCTTGTAACAATAAAAAAGAGAGGGAAATCCGTTGGACTGTTTACACTTGATTGATGAATTGTTCATAATTTCATTTAGTAGATTAGTCTAAGCGATTTTGGTTTCCTTTCCTGTGCAGAAATATGTTTTGTGCGGATGATCATCTATGAGTTTGTTTTTAAACCAATAATAGGTGATTAGTCTATCAAGAAGGAAAAGAAAGTCGGGTGCACAATTTGTTTCTTGTAGTCTTGTAGCTACGGTTTTGATGAATTTATGGTGCATCTTGACTCGTTTCTTGTTCATGAGATTATCAAGATAATTATGATTTTTGATTGTTAATTATTGCTGGAAGTTTTTTAGAAAAGGCAATTTGAAGGAAAAGTAAGTTTCCAGTGACAAATAGAATTTAGTCATTAATTTCCTTTTTCATTTGGGTTTCTAAACAAACATGGAAATTTCCTATAATTCTAATATGATTAGAATTAAGATATTTTCTAGAAGTTTTAGAAATATAATTTGGACAAGAAGTTGTTTAATTAAGTTTTGAAAACTTACCCAAATTTTATTGAGACTAAAATTAAGGAGATGTAACCAACTTTAGAAAATACCAAATTTGATGCGATTAAGTTTGGTAAGCATTCAAATACTTTTAGAAACTTTCTAATTTAATGAGATTAAATTAGGAAAGAGATCTAATATTAGTATCTGAAAATTCTAAAGTGGTTTAAATGAAAATTTTCAAAAAAAAAAATCAAGCAAATTAGGAAATTCTAGTTAGACTAGAAAATCCTAATTTTGACATGAGATTGTCATTCAATTGTGAAAAGTTCCTTATTATGATTTTAAAGTACGGAAAATAATTTTAATGAAAATAGAATGTGGCTTCCATTGTGAGGGCTCTCAAATTTTATTCTTTTTGAAAAATAACTAATAATAATAGTAATAATTATTTTACATGTTTTGTATTAAATTATTGGTACTTCTATTTTGAATAGCCATTTTTTTTATGTTATGTTTCAGTAGATCTTTTAAATTACCTTCTCTGGTTTCCTATTAGCTAGTGCTGTGTGACTACTATAGAGGAAACTTGGAATAGATGATAAAATGATGTTGGTTGGAGGAAATTTAGTAAGAGATAATTAATGAGGTGTGGGATGAACTTTAAAGAGACTAGAGAGAGTTTTAGTGTAAAAAGAGATAAAGTTGTGGATAAGATAAAATTTACTTAGATTACAAACCAATAGGAGTGCGACACGTGGCGTAGTTGCTGGCTAGCCCTTAAATAAGGCAAAGACAGGCTTGAAGGCCTCATTTTTCTTCTTCTTCTTCTTCCTTTAGAGAGAGAAACTAGAGAGAAAGGAGAGCTCCAAAGAAAATTCTCCATCTCTCTTCTTGAAGTGAATCCTTGAGAAAATCACCAAAGTCTCCATCTTTTTCCTCCTTTTTCTTGACAGCTGAGAGAGAAAGAGAGAACTGAGAGAGAGATAGACAGAGAAAGAGAGAGAGAGATAGAGAGAGAGAGAGAGAGCCGAGAGAGAGAGGAAAAGCTGCCATCTTTGGGTTCTTGAAGATTTTGGAAGAAATCACCAATAGACGATAAGATCTTCGACCATTCTTGAAGAAACTCGAAGGAGGAAAGTTAGGAAGAATTTCTTGGTGAAAATCTCGCTAGAACTTGTTAGATCTTGAGGTAAGATTCGAAATCAGCCTTGATCCTTTAATTCCCAACCATGAAAATGGTAGATCTACTTGATTTGAGTTTGATCTATGGTGGATATAGTAAGTTACTTGAAGAAATAGCACTAGATGTTGTGATAGCCCCACTTCTCCCTAGGGCGAATCCTAGGGTATCGGCGGGCCGCCTGCCCAACTCTCGTCGGGACTTACTACAATTCTCAATTCAAAAGCGAGCAAATACTTCGAATAACAAGACAACTCTCGTCGGGACTCACTACGAATTCCCAAATATTGATCCAAACATTCATTCGTAAAGTCATCATTAAAAGTTATTAAATTTACCAATAAACTCTCACAAAATACAAACGCCAAAATTTCATCAAAATTACATTGATAATAACTCATTGATAAAAACTCCAAAATACCATAAACCATCAAATTCATCCATTAATTTCAATTTTATACAGAATGAGGAAATCCTACAAAAGTACTAACTTCCTCGATTCACCTCGAAACCCAAGGAAAACAAATTGGGGTGAGCTAACGCCGAGGCCAAGAGAAACATGCACAACTCAAAGCAATTAAAGAAATTAATGAAACAGTAAAAGAGCAAAATAGTTAATAAAACATTTAAATAGTACAATTTTGAAGGATACAGGTTGGCGGCTCCACATTTCGTAATTGCGCAATTATTTTCTTCACCAAAGATCAATTCGGTCTGCGTTGACACAACCACTCACTCTCACAGTCCATATTCACCACTTTTATCCCTCTCCCGTTGATACGAACGTCGCCAACCTGTGACGAAACCCGTATAGACTTCCACGGATCTAGAAGGTTAAATCTGCGTTTGACACGACGACACGGAGGAAGAATCAAGAACCCGTTGATCACGCGGTCAACGATCTCTTGATATGGTAGAGACGCCACAACCTAGCGCGTTCCTAGATTGATAAGTCTATCAAATATCCTAGAATGATCTAAGATATTCAAGATTGCTTCAAGAAGCAAGAGAGAGAAACTCTCAGAAGTGTTTTCTTAATCTGATGAATCAATAATCAAACTTACGGTACATGAGAATGTCTTAAGTACTAACTAACTAATTAGCTAGCATATTAAAGCCTTGGCCGAAATTCCTAAGGCCTTTTGGGTCGAAATTCCTAAGGCCTTTGGGTCGGCCCAACTAACTACATCTAGTCTAATTAATTAAAGAACTTGGGTCGAACCACAGGTCGGTCGTGCCCAATCTTCCAACTAATTGAAATACTACTAATAACTAATTGATACCAGCTGATACGAACGTCGCCAACCTGTGACGAAACCCGTATAGACTACCACGGATCTAGAAGGTTAAATCTGCGTTTGACACGACGATAAGGCGGAAGAATCAAGAACCCGTTGATCACGCGGTCAACGATCTCTTGATATGGTAGAGACGCCACAACCTAGCGCGTTCCTAGATTGATAAGTCTAAATCGAATACCCTAGAAAGCTCTAAGATATTCAAGAAAGCTTCAAGAAGCAAGAGAGAGAAACTCTCAGAAGTGTTTTCTTAATCTGATGAATCAATAATCAAACTTACGGTACATGAGAATGTCTTAAGTACTAACTAACTAATTAGCTAGCATATTAAAGCCTTGGCCGAAATTCCTAAGGCCTTTTGGGTCGAAATTCCTAAGGCCTTTGGGTCGGCCCAACTAACTACATCTAGTCTAATTAATTAAAGAACTTGGGTCGAACCACAGGTCGGTCGTGCCCAATCTTCCAACTAATTAAAATACTACTAATAACTAATCGGGCCACTAGTTGGGCCTCCCACTTGCTCATCAGTGGCGGACACTTCCTTTCCGCACTTTTCTTTGGCTGGCCCACTTGTTGCACTTCCCCACGGCCCAAAAGGCTTAAGGGCTTGGACCCCTCGTCATGCACTTGTAATAAGGAGGCCTAAGGGTTGTCTTGAGCAGCCATGAATCGTATCATTGCTGATACGAACGTCGCCAACCTGTGACGAAACCCGTATAGACTACCACGGATCTAGAAGGTTAAATCTGCGTTTGACACGACGACAAGGCGGAAGAATCAAGAACCCGTTGATCACGCGGTCAACGATCTCTTGATATGGTAGAGACGCCACAACCTAGCGCGTTCCTAGATTGATAAGTCTAAATCGAATACCCTAGAAGGCTCTAAGATATTCAAGATTGCTTCAAGAAGCAAGAGAGAGAACTCTCAGAAGTGTTTTTCTTAATCTGATGAATAATGAATGAACGTACATGAGAAAATAGTATAAATACTCCCTAACAATTAACCTACCAATGACTCACGAGCCTTGACTCTGGGGGTGAACCTTGGGCTAATAACTCTGAAAATAAAATAAAATAAACAAAATTATAAAATTTAACGACTTGATCCTTGAGGATCCATGATGCATGGCTTCATGGATGGGTCCATGGATCCAAGAACTTGGTCTCCGATCATGAAACGCGAGGCATGGATCCGCTGAGGATCGCGACTCACTCGAGCCTTCTGCACGTATTCTTGGGCTGGTCCGCTTGTTGCACTCTTCCACGGGCTGGAGGACTTAGAGGCTTGGGCCCCTTTCTTGGACCTGTAGTAGAATAACTCTTCTTGACTCCTCAAGCCCCTCAATAGGCTTGTGTTCCCCAACGGACACTTGAACCGCACGTACGAGGGTTTGCAAAGCCTCCCTCATCTGCTTGGCCCGAGCACGCGTCATTGGACCCAACGGCACCTTCACTTGCTCCACGTGCATGACCGGCTCACTGTCGTCATCATTCCCCTCCTCTTGAAAAAGATTTGTCCTCAAATCGCCTTCGTCGTCTGAAAGGAAGGGACTCAAATCAGCAATATTGAAGGTAGCGGACACATTATACTCACCAGGTAGGTCGAGCTTGTAGGCATTGTCGTTAACACGCTCTACAACTTGAAAAGGTCTCCACGGGGAAGTAGCTTGTTACGGCGGAAAACATTCCTTTCGTAAGTGTAGCCAAACCCAGTCACCTGGTTCAAAGACCATCTTACGGCGTCCCTTATTAGCATGTTTGAGGTACTGTGCAGTCCTAGCCTCAATGTTGGCACGGACTTGCTGATGGAGGGACTTCACGAACTCGCCTTTTCCGCCATCCGGGTTAGCATGCTCCGACACAGGCAAAGGCATTAAATCAAGGGGAGTTAATGGATTAAGACCGTAAACAATCTCAAAAGGAGAGAAATGTGTAGCACTATGCACAGTACGGTTATATGCAAATTCTACGTATGGTAGACATTCCTCCCAAGTTTTCAAATTCTTTTTAATGATGGCTCGAAGTAATGTGGATAGTGTGCGGTTAACAACCTCAGTTTGGCCATCAGTCTGTGGGTGGCTGGATGTAGAAAATAGCAATTTAGTTCCCAACTTTCCCCACAATGTTTTCCAAAAATAGGACAGAAATTTGACATCTCTATCGGACACTATTGTCCTAGGAATGCCATGTAGACGGACAATCTCCCTAAAGAAAAGATCAGCTACATGCACAGCATCATCTGTTTTATGACATGGAATAAAATGGGCCATTTTAGAAAAACGATCCACAACAACATAAATGCTATCATGACCTTTTTTACTCCTAGGCAAACCAAGTACAAAGTCCATTGAAATATCAACCCACGGTGCAGAAGGAATAGGTAGGGGGGGTATACAAACCGAAGGGTTGAAGTCTAGACTTGGCACGGTGGCAGGTGGTGCATCGGCCAACTATCCGTTCAATGTCTCGACGCATCCGCGGCCAATAGAAATGTTCCTGTAAAGCGCTAAGAGTCTTGGTGACACCAAAGTGTCCCATCAAACCTCCTTCGTGAGCCTCACGGGTTAGTAACTCACGAATAGAACATGACGGAATACATAACCTGTTGTTGCAATAAAGAAACCCGTCATGGATAAAGAACTTACCTTGAACCGACCGAGAGCACTGTTTGTAGATGTCTGAGAAGTCATGGTCGATGTCGTACAGTTCTTTGATCATGTGGAATCCAAGAAGCTTGGCATCAAGTATGGCAAGTAGGGAATAGCGGCGAGAGAGTGCGTCGGCAACCACATTGGTCTTGCCCGCCTTGTACTTGATGACATATGGAAAGGTCTCCACAAACGTGACCCACCTGACATGTCTCTTGCTCAACTTTTGTTGAGACTTAAGGTGCTTCAATGCCTCGTGGTCAGTGTGGATGACGAACTCTTTAGGCCGTAGGTAGTGCTGCCAGGTCTCCAACGCACGGATGAGGGCGTAGAGCTCCTTGTCATATGTGGAATAGTTCAGGGCAGCACCGTTCAGCTTCTCACTGAAGTAAGCGATTGGCCTTCCTTCCTGGATCAAGACCGCTCCAATTCCTACACCAGACGCGTCACACTCAACCTCAAAAGTCTTATCAAAACTTGGTAAAGAAAGTATAGGTGCGTGTGTGAGTTTGTGTTTAAGGAGTTGGAACGCCTTATCCTGTGCGTCGCCCCACTCAAATTTGACATCCTTTTTGATGATGGCTGTCAAAGGGGCGGCAATGGAGCTGAAATCCTTCACAAAGCGGCGGTAAAAGCTCGCCAATCCATGGAAGCTCCGGACTTCACTCATGTTCCTGGGCACGGGCCACTCATTGATGGCTTTTACCTTGCTTCCATCCACCTGTATGCCCTGTGCACTAACTTTATACCCAAGAAAGATCAACTTCGTAGGTACAAAAAAGTGCATTTCTTAAGATTAGCAAATAACTTCTCCTTACGTAGCACTTCAAGGACGGCTCGCACGTGGTGCATGTGCTCCTCAGGGCTGCGGCTGTAGATCAGGATGTCGTCAAAGTAAACAACCACAAACTTACCTAAGAATGACCTGAGAATATGATTCATTAATCGCATGAACGTACTGGGAGCGTTAGTTAAGTCAAAAGGCATGACTAACCACTCGTACAGGCCATACTTGGTCTTGAATGCCGTCTTCCATTCATCACCTTCCTTCATTCGGATCTGGTGGTATCCACTCTTGAGATCGATCTTGGTGAAGATGCACCATCTGATTCGTCAAGCATATCATCTAAGCATAGAATAGGGTGTGATACTTAACTGTAATGGTGTTCACGGCACGGCAGTCCACGCACATCCTCCATGTGCCCTCTTTCTTTGTACGAGGATGGCGGGATGGGCTCATGCTCTCGAGCCCATCCTTTAGCAAGCTCCTCCACTTGACGTTGGATCTCCTTGGTCTCCTGGGACCCATCTTGTAAGCTGCTTTGTTGGGTAAAGACGCTCCTGGTACAAAATCTATTTGATGCTCGATCCCTCGAATTGGTGGAAGTCCATCGGGAATCTCATCAGGAAAAACGTCCTCAAATTCCTGCAATAAAGAAGTAATATCAGGAGGTAAGTGACTCAAAGACTTCGGTAGATAACAAAATTACTTCTTTCTTGTACAAGATGTAAACAACTTGCTTAGCAAGTAGAGTTTTCGAACTTCCTGTTTCTAGCAAGGTTGTTTTCTTCTCCACTTTGACCAACTCTTTGGAGGTCGTTGGCCTCTCAGGTGCGTTAGGCTGGACCTTGGGGTTGACCTTTTTCTTGGCCATCTCCTGTTCATGCTCTTGTTGTAAACGCACTTGATCTTCATGCACTTGCTGAGGTGTAAGAGGGACTAGAGTCACCTTTTTGTTGTTGTGCATGAAGGAGTACTTGTTGGTGAAGCCGTCATGTGTGGTTTTCTTGTCATATTGCCACGGTCTCCCCAACAAGATGTGAGATGCCTGCATAGGGACGACGTCACAGAGCACCTCGTCCTCATACTTCCCTATACGGAAAGGAATCACCACTTGCCTAGTGACTTTGATGTCGCCTGTTTCATTCAACCACTGCAGGCGGTAGGGATGAGGGTGTCGCAACGTGGGTAATGATAAGTGTTTTACCATAACCGTGCTTGCCACGTTGGTGCAACTCCCGGGGTCTATAATAAGGCTGAAAACTTTGCTCTTAACATGACACCTGGTATAGAAGATGTTCTCACGTTGAGCCTCATCATCCCTTTTGATTTGCGTCGCCAAAGCCCGACGCGCCACTAGTGCCACTCCCACTTGCTCATCAGTGGCGGACACTTCCTCTTCAGAATCACCACCTTCTTCTGTCAATGGTGGCATGTCTGCAAACTCATCCTCGTCTTGGATACAACGCGTTTCCATCGGAAGGACGCGATCATGGTGCTTTAGTGGGACACTGAGATGCTATATGGCCATAACCTTGGCATTTGAAGCACTTGTCCTTGCTACGAGGCTTGGTTTGGTCGAACTGCGGCCTTGGAGTAGTTTTGGATGCCTGCTTGGGCGGCTCGGACCTAGGGGTAAATTTGGCAATTTCCCCAGGTCGCTCAAAGTAGGGTTGCTTCTCAGTGGAACGGTGCTGAGTTCTTTGGTGGTGCGTGTAGTACCCCTCCTCTTAAGCCTCCGCTCGATCTTGGAAGCTTTGTCCACTAGCTCGGGCATGTCCACGTACGTCTGAAGCTCGACCAGCTCAGCAATTTCAGGCCTCAATCCATTGAGGAATCTCGCCATTGTAGCCTCACGATGAAAGGAAGAAAGAGAGAGATAAGAGAGAAAGGAAGAGAGAAGGACGGCTAGGGTTTGTTTTGAGTGAAAGCTGTGGCTAGGGTTTAGTTGTTATAGGCGGCTAGGGTTTAGTTGTTATAGGCGTCTAGTGAGACCAGCTGATACGAACGTCGCCAACCTGTGACGAAACCCGTATAGACTTCCACGGATCTAGAAGGTTAAATCTGCATTTGACACGACGACAAGGCGGAAGAATCAAGAACCCGTTGATCACGCGGTCAACGATCTCTTGATATGGTAGAGACGCCACAACCTAGCGCGTTCCTAGATTGATAAGTCTAAATCGAATACCCCAGAAGGCTCTAAGATATTCAAGATTGCTTCAAGAAGCAAGAGAGAACTCTCAGAAGTGTTTTTCTTAACACTCGTGTATCTCTCAATTCAACTCGATAATGAGCTCACCTTACTCTCTCAAGCGCTTGAAGGTTTATCTTGAAGAAATTAGATTTTCTTAGATAAACAATCAACTTACTCAATGTAGTACACACGAGTTGATAACACTCTACAATACCAAAAGAAGGTTAATGTAAATGATGAAAGAAAGGAAGAATGATAAAGATTAGAAAGAAAGGAAGAGAGAGATAAAAGAGAAAGGAAGAGATAGGGACGGCTAGGGTTTGTTTTGAGTGAAAGATGTGGCTAGGGTTTAGTTGTTATAGGCGGCTAGGGTTTGTTTGGTTTGGGGTTGGTCGAATTAGAGCTTAGGTCTAGTGGATTAGGATTAGGAGTGTTTGGGTTAAGATAAGCTAAGGTTTAAGAGATAATATAGAAGATAAGGAAAAGGCTAAACTGTAGGAGAAGATATAGGAGTTGGAGATTAGGAGAAAGACTAGAATTTAGGAGGTAATGTAGGAGATAAGGAAAAGCTAAGATGTAGGAGATAATGTAGGAGTTTGAGATTAGAGAAAGACTAGATTTTAGGAGAGGAATTTAGGAAAAATTTCGGATGAACAGTAACAAAGGTGGAACAGTAACAATGAACGATGTCCTTCAGAATTACTCTTTTTTTTTTTTTCAACAAAAATCAACAACACAAGACTTGACACTAAATCAGAATTTGTTTTTTTTTTTTTTTAACAATCCAACACAACCACGGCTGATGCAAGACAGAGCACACACAACCAGCAAAAAATTTTTTTTTTCTCGGATGAACAGTAGCCGCGCTGCGTGAACAGTACCGGTGAACAGTACCGATGAACAGTAACAGCGGCAATTTTTTTTTTTTTTTGAACAAAAGACAACGAAAATTGATATAACGCAAACCTTTCAACTAGCTCGATACCGATACGTCGCCAACCTGTGATGAAACCCGTATAGACTTCCACGGATCTAGAAGGTTAAATCTGCGTTTGACACGACGACACGGCGGAAGAATCAAGAACCCGTTGATCACGCGGTCAACGATCTCTTGATATGGTAGAGACGCCACAACCTAGCGCGTTCCTAGATTGATAAGTCTGTCAAATATCCTAGAATGATCTAAGATATTCAAGATTGCTTCAAGAAGCAAGAGAGAGAAACTCTCAAAAGTGTTTTCTTAATCTGATGAATGAATAATCAAACTTACGGTACATGAGAATGTCTTAAGTACTAACTAACTAATTAGCTAGCATATTAAAGCCTTGGCCGAAATTCCTAAGGCCTTTTGGGTCGAAATTCCTAAGGCCTTTGGGTCGGCCCAACTAACTACATCTAGTCTAATTAATTAAAGAACTTGGGTCGAACCACAGGTCGGTCGTGCCCAATCTTCCAACTAATTGAAATACTACTAATAACTAATCGGGCCACTAGTTGGGCCTCCCACTTGCTCATCAGTGGCGCCCACTTGTTGCACTTCCCCACGGCCCAAAAGGCTTAAGGGCTTGGACCCCTCGTCATGCACTTGTAATAAGGAGGCCTAAGGGTTGTCTTGGGCAGCCATGGATCGTATCACCCGTCTACTTACACCCTCTTGACCGGGCCCGAATTCCTACATTTAAACAGTGATTGGCAACCTACTATGAGTATGCCAAGTCGGCGGATTCATTCCAACCGATGTGCTTTGAACAGTAATAACCCATGGTTCACCCATCCCTTGCCCTAGCCCCTATTGCCGGACAAGGTGAAGGGATTCCCAATGGGGTTTGGGCGTCCCAACAGTTATAAATAAAACAATCAGTTCAAGCAACTCAAGCAGTCATTCAGTTAACATTTTAAACAGTTGAACTCACTTAGAGGCAATTCAAAGAAGGTGACCGTGATAAAGTACACGCTCACCGAGGCACACAAGTATGCTTTCAATTTATTTACATTAGTTAACATGTACTTGAACACTCACCAATAGTCGAGAGTAAGTGAGAGCAATTCACGAGATCAATCAAGGTTCTCGGTGTCTATGTGATCACCTGAGAGATGCACAATCAAAATTACCTAAGTATGCATTCAAGGTCAATTTTCAAACAGTTAAGCTTTTCTTTTTTTTTTGATTTCAAATTAAAAGGAATCTCATGAAATTAGAAAATCCATTTTTCCAAAATTAGAATGGTGTACAAACACTCAAAAGATTATGCCTGAAAACCAGGAAATGTTTCCAAGGCATTTTTAAGCTTTCGTTGCCTCCTTGGAGAAATTTTAGTTTTGCGCAAAGTTCTTTGAAAAATCATAACTTGAGTTCTATAAGTCCAAATTTTTCAAGGTTGGTACTGTTGGAAACCTCATTTAAAGTTCTAAAACTTTGTAAATGGCACAAGGATAAAATTCTGGACAAAAACTGTCCAGATTTTCGAGTTAAGTTCAGCTACAGTACAAAACAGAACATAACAGGTTGGTTTTCCAGCAGATTTTGAAAATTCACCAAAAATTATAGAAAATGAATTGGCATCTAAAATTTATACATTTTAAATTCCCATGTATGTAGTTTCAAACGCCACCAACGGTACTCAATTTTGACACTTGAGCAAGAAATTATAGCAGTTCAAACATGGCTGGTTCGAAATTCTGAATTTTCTGTTTTCCAGATTTACAAGGCATGATTCAAGGCCTCATTTGAATGTCTACTTCTTATCCAAAAATTATCAAATTTGGTACACCTATTATTCCATATATAGGATAGGTTCAAACAAAAATTCAACTAAAAACTCTAACGGGAAGACAGCTTTCTAATCACCCAAAGTTTTCTCAACAAATTGTCTCAAACCAGAGAAGTTTTACTCTTCTTCTTCCTATCACTCATAACCTACCTAAACTACCATCAATTGACCTCATTTTCGAACCTAAGATAGTGTTAATCTCGCTTAACCTAATAATGATCAGAATTGATACAAGTTTAGTTCAAAACTTAGCATTAAAGCAGCCTCAAAAATCGGACAGCAAGCTTGCTCAATTTTCCAGTTTCCCTTGTTCCAACTAAACTACCAATTTTGCTTAACCTTTAAGGGATTTCTGTGGGATAAATTAACAACTTAATCCTCACATTTAAGCCTCAAAATTAACCTTTAAGCTTGCCAAAATCACAGCCAAAACATTAAAAGAAAAACAGCAATTTTCTTCCTCATTTTCTTCCTTCTCCAAACCGGTTTTCCTTGAGATTTTTCCTCAAATTTTCAGCCACCATTTCCAACATATATACATACATTACATCATTAATCATACTAGAAATTACATTCCCATGCTTGTGGGAGTCTAAGAGCCCATTTAATCAACCAAAATCAAGCAAGGCAATTTAAAGGAATTTAACATCTTCAAATGGAAAACCAACACAAAACTCATTTTCATCAACCATCATCAAGGTTCTAGCAACGTCTCAAGCTCCCAAACCTAATGTCATGCTTGAAAATGAAATCAATAAACAAAGATGGAAGCTTTAGATCATTACCTCTTCCAAGAAGTGAGCAAAAATTCACCCAAGAAATGCTAGTCTAAATCCCCCAAGAGCTCCTCCTCAATGCTCCTCACTTAATGTCCAAGCTTAACCCAAGATTGATGGAAGTTTGTAGGTGGTTTTAGAGAGGAATTGGAAGATAAAATTTGATGAAACTCCAAGGGAAGAGGGGGAGGGGAGTTCGGCCAAGGGAGGAAGAAAGAGAGAGAGTTTTTGTGCAAATTGGCCAAGGAGGTATGGGATAAATTAAGAGATATGTATGAAGGGAGCGACAATGTTAGAGAACAAAGAAAATCTATACTTGTTGCCCAATATGAATATTTCAAAATGCATCCTCATGAGAATGTTGATAAAATGTTTTGTAGATTCAATGATATTATTAAAGATCTTGAATTACTTGACAAGATATACACTTTGGGTGAGAAGAATAGAAAAATTTTGAATGCCTTGCCAAAAGATTGGAAAAATAAAGTCACCGCTATAGAAGAGGCAAAAGATTTAAATTCTATGTCTATTGAATCTTTTGTAAATTCGCTAACCTCTTATGAGTTGAAATTAAAAATACAAGATGATGAAGTATGGATCTAGAGAGGCATAGCATTCATGGCTTCACAAGAAGATGATGAAGATGTGAAACTAAATAACATAGCAAGGATTTTGAAGAAGCTTCTAAATAAAAGGAGCTCTAGAAGAGGAAGAGCAAGTAATGATAGAAGAGAAAAATTCAAGAATTTCAAAATCACTTGGGATGAATGCAATTTGGATGAAGAAATGGAAGAAGAAGAAGAATCTACTCAAATGGCACTTATGACCTTTGGAGATAATGAGGTAAACTCTAATCACTCTCTTAGTGATGAAGATGATGATAATGATGATATGCAAGTTCTTATGATCAAAATACATAAAAATTTGAAAGAATCTTATGCCAAAAACAAGGATTTGAAAATAAAAATAAATGCTTTATTGGAAGAAAATTCTAGACTTTTTCAAGAAAATAAGAATTTGAGAAAAGACAATGATGATTTGAAAAAGCACAAAATTGATTTTGATTGCAAAAATAATTTGAAAAAGAAGTTGGAAAATAAAACAAAGTTTTATGAAAATATGTTGGAGGAACAAAATTTTTTAAAGAAAAGAATTAATGATTTGAATGCTTCTCTCCAAAAGGAGAAACAAAATATTTTACAAAGAAAAGAAAATCATATTTTACATGGCCAAAATGATTTTATTATTTCTAGAAAAAGAGGAACTAAATTTATTAAACCTACTTTTGTGAATGGTTCTAGTATTATGTGTCATTTTTGTTGCCAATTTGGACATATGCAAAATGACTGCTATGTGAAGAAAAATATAAGAAAAGGCATGGAATCTATGTGGATTATTAGATCATGTTGTACTAACTCTCAATCATAATGTTCTCTTAGTTAAAAAAAAAACTTTCGGGTATAATTCATTAAGTACTTTGCTACTTTGGTGTTTTGTTCATATTGATGTTGGAATTGTTAAATGTTCGATATCGGTGTTTGTTAAATGTCAATTGTTAGAATTGTTAAATGTTGGGTATTGGTATTTGTTCCTTTGATTTCGGTATTGTGATATTGATGTATTTATATTGATGATATTGGTATTGTGATATTGATGATATTGGCATTTTGGATATTCGTATTCAAACTACTATTGTTCCTTTGATTTTTTTTTGTAATGACAAAAAGGGGGAGAAATTGGTTGGTTCAAAATTTAAATGTAGTTGGATTGTTAAATGGTTTGGAAGACTAAATGAGGGGGAGTTAATATGTTTTTTGATTGATGACAAAGAGGGAGATATGTTAGATGATTATGTTTTTCTAAATCTTTTTAGCTCTTATTGAGGGGGAGTTTCTCTGTTTCTCTCTTTTTTCTTGCAAAATCATCATTTGGTTTGTCATCATCAAAAAGGGGGAGATTGTTGGAATTGATCCTAAGTTTTGATGATAACAAAACAAAATGAATTGGACTAATGTTTTTATGTGAGAATTATGTTAGAACAGGTCCTTGATTCATTGGAAAAGAAAAGAAATCAATTCAAGATAAATTGAGAAGGTTTTAACTTATCAGATGCTTGAATGCTAGTACCGGACGTCCGATAGACAGGGGAAGTATCAGACACTCCTATTGGACACATATCATCATCATCGGACGTCCGATAGAATTAAAGATGAAATCCAAACTCTGACCAGCATCGGACGCAGACTCCATCGGATGCACAAAACCCATCGGCCGTCCGACAAAGATCGAAACAACCTATCGGATGCTTGCATCGGACGCATAACATTGTGTCGGACGTCCGATAGACCTATCAGACGCTTGCATCGGACGCATAACATTGTGTCGGACGTCCGATAGCTCCAACGGCTATTTTTTAACAGCCATATTTTTGACCATTAGAGAGTTTCTTGAAGCCATTTCTCACACTCCATAAATACCCACAAGTTCAAGAAAATAATAGACTTTTGCCTACATGAAATACAAGCTTACAAGTGAATATTTGGGTAGAAATCTTCTTTGTTTGCTGTATAGGTGTGGGAAAAGTGGGGATTGTGAGGTTACTCATTTGGAGGAGTAAAACCTTGGTGAAGGTTGCCTCACTTGTAATAGTAGTTCTTAATTGGTTGAGTAAGTTTTCAATTGTAGCTTGTTGAGGGTTAACTAGGATAGTTGTAAAACTCCTTGGCTCAACTAAAGGGCTTTAGGGTGAGGAAGGAGTGAACCTTCACTTGTACAAGTTGGTTAGCTTCATCTTCAATTGAAGAAGCTACTAGTGGAGTGTATCCAAGTTCGGTGCAACTTGAAAATTTGGTTTGCATTTCTTTTTCTATCTCTTTTCTTTATTGCTCAATTGTGACATCTTTATTGTGATTAATTTGACATACCTTTGTGTACATTTGAGAAATTGTTTGTGCTTGGCTTATTGGGTGAATTCTTGCATATTTACTTGTCTTGTTAAACTATCAAATTCACCCCCCTTTGGTTGCATTTGGGCCAACACTCAACTACTTAGAATCACCAAAACCTCACTGCCACAGTTTCTTGTTCGGACCATATCTAAGGCTGCACTCATCAAAATTAAGCAAGGCTTATGGCTATGGAAACTAGACTCGGAGTACTATAGTTCACTAGAAAACTTTGCTTTCAAATCCATTTTGAAAGGTAGGTCAAATCAAGCCGCAAGATTCAGCAGTAGTCATAGCACAGTGTTATCAGTTTGCAAAATCAGTCAACTTCCCAAAATTTCTGTGACTTGTAGAAGATGAACGAGTACACGAATTTTATACCATTAGAAAGCCCTTGAAGTCTAGTTTCAAGCACCATACATAGCGCTCAATTTCGACTCTTGAGCAAGAAAATACACCCATTTGAAAATAAGGTACAAAGCTGCCTGAAAGCTATTTTCTAGATTTGCAAAGCTACTTTGTGGACAGCATTCGGCCAAAGAAATCTTATGGGAAAAATGCCAAATTTTGTACACTTAGTCTTCTATATATAGGTTAGGTTTGTACCAAAATTCAGTCAAAACTCATATGGGAAGTCGAGGTTCTGGACGACAAAAGTTGTTCCCTGTTTTGAAACAAATTTGCCCAAAATGATACTTTTACCCAAAAATTAGTAAAAACACAACTTTTCACCATTAAAAATTCATAATTTCACTCCATTCAAACATATACTCATAAATGAACATAATACATATTTATTTAGGCAAAATCTCTCCAAGAAACATCGTAAAATTTCTAAATCAAGCATCAAAATATTCCAAGTGAGGTTTGGCCAGCCTTCATACTTTTCCTTCAAAATTTCCAACAACATTCCTACATTCTAACCACAAGATAATCTCATTTCATAAACAACAAACACAACCACATTTAGGTCCTCAAGTCCTCTACCTAAAAGTCACCTCAAGTCTGCTACCTAAGTTGGGAATTCAAGAGCCCAACTCAAATGCTTCATACATAAGCATTCTTAGCAAAATAACCCATAGATATAACAAATCTACCGCTAATAAGGTTAAATCTAAGAGTTTTAAGGATTATACCTCAAGATCTTTTTAGATTTAGCAAGATCAAGGAAGATCTGGTGAAGTTCCACCCATAGATGATGTTCTAAGTTTCAACACCTCAAGATCCTCCAAGTTTTCCAAGAATTTGCTTGATTTCCTCGCCAAAATCCAAGAACAAGAAGAAATCACACATTAAGAAGCTTTTCTCTCTCTTCCTTGCTTCTTCTCACTCACGGACCACTCCCTCTCTCTCTCTCTCTCCCACCGCAGCCAAGGAATGGAGAAGAAACAAGATCAAGACCTTCAATGAAGTCTTGAAGTTTCAAGGAAGTTGAGGAAGAAGAAATTGGAAGAACAAAATTTGAAAGCTTTCTCTATTCTCTCTCTCTAAGCTCATGGCTCTCTCTCTCTCTATGGCCTCCAATTGTGGCTGAAAATGAAGCAATAAAGGCAAGAAGAATGGCTTTAAGGGAGACAAAAAGGTGAAAATCCCTTCAATCATGGAAAAGTGGTCAAACGACCACATTTTGTCGCGTCGACGCGCGATACTCTAACTTTCACTAGTTTATCTCATTCCTACACTGTTCAACCTTAAATATATCTCTGTAATATGTATACATATGCTCGGTTTCATCTTAAAGTCACTATTCACACTTCGGATCAAAATTAGACGCTTAAAATTGCCGAAACCACACACCGGCAAATAGTTCTCGAAAAATTCTCTAAATTGAAAAATAATATTTCAAAGTATAAATTCACTAATATTTTAGTGACTAAACACAATATAAATATATTATTATGCAATTTTAAATAAAATAAAATTTTGGGCCCTCACAAATGTTCTAGTGGCTAAACTATTAGCATAGATCTTGATTTCTTGAATAGATTTGGTTGAAAATTGTTTAATGATACCCAAGGACTAATGATTGATAAAGCCCTTAGAGATTTGAATGAGATTTATGTGAATTTGTGGCTGAAATTTTGGAGAAAATTTGTTGGGAAATATGTTGAGCTAGCGAACATAAAATGGAATTTCCAGCTTTGCTTTTCGAATTGTCTTGATGTTTCTTGGCTTGATTTCGCTCAAACAACTTTTTAGTATGAATGTATGTTGGATTTGAAACAAAACTATTAGTTTTTGAAGGAAAGAAACCATTTTCTCTAATTTGCCACGTTCTGAAAATTTTCGCAAAGTTGCCTGCGCAGCCTCGGGAAAACAAGCATAACCCGATGTAGAAAAATCAGATTTGAGTTCCGTCTATTTCGTTGGAAATTTGACTCAGAGATCTTTAAACCTTATAAATTTTAGATTTAATTCATTTTCTACAATTCCCAATAAATCTGCAAAGTTGACTGATTTACAACTCTGTTCTGTTCGGATGATTGTCAAAGCTGCAGAATTAAGTCAAACTTTTATCTACTTATGGACTTAATCTTACAAAAGTATCTTCTGGGCAATTTTAGTACTTTGAGTCTGTCTTCCAACAGTATAAAGTTCATGATTTTTGGACTTATGGAACTCAAGATATGATTTTTCAAACAAGATTGCGCAAGCTGGAAAATTTCTGATTTTGAAGTAAAAGTGTATCTTTGGAACTTTCAACTTCACTTTGGGAATGTTGATCCATTTTGTGTTTAAATTCATGAATGAAAACAAGGTTTCTTATGGATTAAACTTCTCAATTCGAATGTTTCCAAAGGTTTTGATCATTTCTTTTCACTAGTAATCAATTTCAATGTATACCAACACCTTTGACCAAAAACTATGAATTTGAGGGCTTGAAGGCCATTTTCTCTTTTTGTGTAGCTTGCTAGAATTCTTGTGGCTTTCATCTATATCTTTAATCTAGAATTCTCTTTATTCTTGGTTGTTAAGTGAAATAACCTTGAACCCCTCTTAAGTGCCGTTTTAGTTGATCAAGTGAGTAGTTTTCCCTCCTCGTTTGATAAGTAACCTAGTGCATATATGAGTGATGGTTTAAATGGGGGAAATTGGCTAGAGATGGTTTGCTATAAGTGATCATTGGTTGTAATTGCCTCAGGTACTCAAGAAGGTTACGAGGGGAATCCTGAGATGAATGAGTGAAGGACTTGCTTGCTTGATTGCACTTTTGTGAGTGTTCCAAACTCTTTCCAACTGACAGTTTTATAACTGCTTCGTTCTAACTTGTTTTAAAGGAAATGTTCCCCTATGACACTTTTGTGTTACTACTGTTTCAAGAAAATCATTTGTGAAACATTTTACTACTAATTTACTATTGAACTTGATTTATTGTTATCACTTGATTGATTGATTGTCATGACTTGATTGGTTGATTGTTATTGAATGAGGAAATGATTTGTTGAAATGATTTGCTAGTATTTATAAGGAAATGATTTACTGTTATTTCCAAACAAAATTGCTTTTACAAGTGAAATGATTTATGACTAATTTGTGAGCATTCCAACTTGTTTTCCATATGAAATGTTTTTATTGTTGCTAATAATCTATAAAATGATTTACTTGCGTTTGCCTTGAGTTTTGTGGCCTGAGCGGAGCTATGTGCTATGTCCATATGGGATGGAAGCCACCTCTAAAGATCCGTCTTAACCCTTGAAATGCTTGATAGAGCAGAGCTATGTTCTGTAGCCATATGGGATGGGAGTCACCTCTAGAGATCCGTCTCAACACTTGAAATGCTTGTTAGAGTGGAGCTATGTGCTACGTCCGTATGGGATGGGAGCCACCTCTAGAGATCCGTCTCAACACTTGAAATGCTTATCTGAGCGGAGCTATGTGCTACATTCTTGGAGACGGGAGCCACTTCTAGAGATTCGGTTCACTCTTTGAAATGCATACTTGAGCGGAGCTATGTGCTACGTCCTTAGAGACAGGAACCACCTCTAGAGATTCGTCTCATTCCTTGAAATATTTATCTGAACGGAGTTATGTGCTACATCCTTGGAGACGGGAGTCACTTCTAGAGATCCGTCTCACTCATTGAAATGTTTATCTGATCAGAGTTATGTGCTATGTCCTGGGAGACGGGAGCCATCTCTAGAGATCCGTTCAATAAAGATGTTTGTGGCACTATTTTCTTTGAGTTAATTATGTTATATGTCCATCTTTCTTTTGATACATATAGAAATGCCTATGTGTTGTGCATAAGTAAAAAAGTTTCTCCGAAAAGATTTACTCTTGTTTTAAGCTAAATGAGATATGATTTATTATCGTTCTACATGAAATGCTTTGCTCATGATTTAAGTTAAATGGTGAGTATTTTGGAAAAGTATTTATTATTGTTTATTTTTATACTTGACCCACAATGTGGATACTTTTGCAAAGTCTTATTCACTACTTGCACTTGGAATGAAATGATTGAGTGATTGTTAATTGCAAAGTTTTATTAAATGAAAATATTATTTTCTATATATTGCGTTTGTCGTTTAAAACCTCATTGAGTTTTAGCTCACCCCAAAATATTTTGTTTCCCCTCCACAGGGTTCGAGATGAAGGAAATCACTTGTATTAATTCATTAGTGTGACTAGTTGGAATCCCATGTATGTTTTGAAGTTTGATTGCCTTGTGGAATGTAAATTAGTAGAGTATTTGATGTAAATATTTGAGATTGACATTGTAATTTGTTTGAGGGTTGTATCTATTGAAGTTCAAACTTTAATTTATTCGAGAATTCTAGTGAGTCCTAGCGAGAGTTGAGCAAATGGTCCGCCGAGTTCGCCTTAGGGGGAGGTGGGGTCGTCACAGTTGGTATTAGAGCATGGCTTTAGATCATTTGGTAAAAAAATTGTGGAGTGGGCCTAGTTTTAATTAATATTGGAGAATGTTAGGTGATTATTTAACTGTAGCAATTAGAATGCATTAAAGGGAAATGGTTAAGTGTATGACCACTAGGTGAAAATCCAATAAAACTTGTTCATGTGGAAAAGAAAAGAATGGATTGGTTTGAGATGGTTCTGATATTATGTTAGATTGCCATGTTTATGAGGAAAGTTAAGAGGATAAGTGATAGAATTCAAGAAGTGAAAGATGATGTGATATACGAAAAGATAGGATGATGATCTTTGAGAACCCTTATACGAGATTAGTGATTGTATGCTTAAAGGAAAAAGTACAAGGTAAGCTTCTAAGAGTAATTTTCACCATTTTCCTTATGTTTAAGCTATGTTGATGTTATGAACTTGTAGCCCTTGATTTGCGCTGGAATTAGAAGTTTTCCTTGTGAGAAGTTCTTGAATTAAGGGATATGATGACAATTAGAGTTTATGGTTCATGTAGATTTATGGGCGAATAGTTTGTGAGTGTGGGATTATATAAATGATGATTTGTTGATGATGTTGAGTTTACAATGTGATGGATAAGTTGTTAAGGAACTTTGGACTAAGTATTAATGATATTGTATAGTGGACTTTAACTTTTACTTGAGGAATGTACATTATTTTTGGACTCGTGATATAGGGTTAAGGTGAAAGTTAAACCAATACTCACCGACTTTTGTACATGACCCTTGATTTTGTTAAGGTATGATGAAAAAATATATATATTTGTATAGAACTTGATGATATGATGTGTGAAATTGTGCCAAATTATCTTTGGTTTTCAAACTTGCAACTTATCGTGCTTTATTTTATGACTATTATGCTTATTTAGACTTGTACTTTGTATGTGTGAATTATGTCAAATTCTACTTAATTCTATGAGCTTTCAAATTCTCACATTCATTTTCAATTTGATAGTATGTATGATTTTGTATTTATATGTGTCTAGGTTTGTGAGTGAATGGAGGGTGGAAGACATGTTAGAGGTTGGGACCATGGTTGAGGACGTGGCCCTAGGCAACCCTGATGGTTAGGGGGTGACCAAGAGACTGAGAGTAGTCATAACCAAGTACCGAGAGATAATGCCGGTGACCAATTAGCTGCGGCCATTCAACTTATGAAGGGTTTATTAGCACGGCTAGTGGACCAACAAGGTCAAAACCCCAATAATCCCTTGAGAAACCCTGTGAACCTGAGGGGGGTAAGGATAGAGTTTTAGAAAGGTTCTAGAAATTCTTCCCTCCTAAGTTCTTTAGGAAGCCCACTTTGAAGCAGTGAAGGGTTGACTTGAGAGAATAGAGGATATATTTGCAGCTCTGAGATATACTAAGGAAAGGCAAGTGGCGTTCGCCGTTTTCCAGTTAGAGGGAGTGGTGCGGTCATGGTGGAATGTTATAAGGGCTAAGTGGGAGAGAGAACAAACTCCTAGGATTTGGGCAAATTTTGTGAGGGAGTTCAATGAGAAATATCTCTCACCTTTGATTCAAGAGAAGAGGGAGGATGATTTTATAAGGCTTCGACAAGGTGTTCTTAGTGTGGCAGATTACGAAACACAATTCACTAGGTTGTCTAGATTTGCCCGAAATTGGTGGCAATCAAACCGAGAAGGATTAGATGATTTATGCAGGTATTGAATGTGGAGATTCAAGAAGCCCTAGCGGCAGCCCAAGTCAATACTTTCACCGAGGCCTTAGAAAAAACTCAAAGGATTGAGAGTGCAAAGTCCCAAGTGAAAGTCTTCCAAGCCCAAAAGAGAGGTGCACCAAGTGCTAGCATGGAGTATAGTGACAATGACTCACCTTTGTTTAAAGTGGGATGAGGGGCGGAAGAAGTTAAACTTTCTGGATCATACGGAAGTGGCCTGCTGAGAGAAATTCACTCGAAGGGAGGCCAGTCGAGAGGAGCCCAGGATCGGCTAGGGTTACAAAGAAATACCCCACAAGAGGCCCAACCACCCAATTCCCGTGTGGGTTGTAGATTCTGTGGGAAATTAAGCCACACTGAGAATGATTGCTGGAGGAAGGAAGGGAGTGCTTTTGGTGCGGGAGTTCAGAGCACCAGAGGTCTACTTGCCTACTTATGGTTGAGAAGAGGAATGAAAACCCAGCAGTTGGCCAGATCTGTGGAGTAATAGACCAAGAGCGCCGGCTAGAACATATGCAATAGCCGAGCATCAAGTACATGGTTTGTCAAATAATGTGGAAGGTACGATTCCTATACCCGAATCCTGCATTCATGAGAAATACTGAGGTGGAACTGGAAGAGCTATCTTATAAATTGGAAGTGAGACTCACTGAGGACTAATGTTTAGTTACTAATACGATCTTTAGGGATTGTGAGGTTTGGGTTGATGAGCGAGAAGTATCGGTGGAATTTGAAAAGTTCGGTCATTAAGAATTACGACAACATAATGGAGACAGACCCTAAGGTGTGAGGATGACAAGAGAGAATTTTGAGGACGAAATTCTTTTAAGGGGGGGGGGGAAGTATAACATCCCGTATTTTTACCAATGCTATTTCAAGTGTTACAAACTTTGGTTTACTCGAAAATCGTAATTTTGGGTTTTATTTTGCGACGTTGATTGGCTAAGGTAGTGAGAGTTTCGCGAAGGTGATTGAGATCCTTGGGTGTTTAGTAGTTTAAGTAGGTGAGATTATGTATTAGTGGACTTAATTGCTAGGAAATGAAATCACTTGGGGCCAAGGTGAAAGATCATTGAAGTTGCTAGGGTTGGCTTGATATTTTTGACCAACCCTTGACCAATCCCTAAATATCTCTTAAACATTATTACTTGGCCAAACACAAGAGAGAAACCAGCCAAGAGGATCGGCTGCAAGGCTGAAAAAAAAGGGGAAAGAAACCATGAGGGAAAGAAGAAGAAAAGAGAGATTTTGCTCCAAAAAAATTACCATCAAATCTTGAGAAAAACCAGGAAAAAACTCCAGCTTGCTGCCTTGCTCCAAGCAGCTGAAACCGAGAGAGGGGAAAAGATGACTGCTGGCTGCTCTAACTTCCATTTTTAGCTTTGTTTCTTGAAGGTTTTAGAGGTAACCTAGCTTGCACAACCCTTGAATCTTATAGTATAGTTTGTGGTTGATGTTTAGAATGGGTTAGGATAGCTGAGGACAGATTTTGGATGGTTGAAATCACTAGGTAAATTCGTTTGATAAAGTAGGGTAAATAGCACACCAACTGTTTGAACTTTGGTTTCAGATTTTTGTGTTCAGTTCCCCTACAAATTTGACCATGTTAGAGTCCAAACCAGCTCTTTCTCAAAACATAAAAATTGTATGAAATTGAGTTAAATATCTACTGATAAAATTTCAGATCAATCAGAGTACTGCAGCCTAAGAAATATCCAAAATACCCCTGACTGCTCTGCTCCCCTGTTTTACTCGACAGTCACCAGTTTCAGCCAACTTGTTGGATTTTATGGTATCAATTGGCAACGATCTAGAGTCTGATTTTTATACCATTGAAATATCTATGAATCTAGTTTTAAACGCCACTAACGGCACTTAATTTTGATATTTCTACATTGGGTTATGGATTTTCTCCCGAAACTGCTCCTGCTTTCCTGACGTAACCCGACAGTTTTTTTAAGTCTCTGTAATTGCCATTTTTGACTACGAAAATGCATGAAGTGAATTTTGATGGCTTTAGGAAAATTGTAGAGCTATGTCTTAGTTTCGAAACGGTGTAAAATTAAACTCAATCCGATAAGCGTAGCTCTGGTTTTGATCGAAATACCGAGAGACGTCAAAGCTGCCAAAGTCGATGTTTCTCTTTTATACTCATTCCTTCATTTTGGTTTGGTTCAAATACTTTTCTTGGTTCAAGATAACATTTTTACTCCACATGACACCTGAACCATGCCCTAGTATGCTTGTGGTCGTTTCCCTCAATTTGAGCTAAGGTCTTGTGGATTTGGAACTATGGTTTAGAGGTTAAAGTTGGACATGTTAATTGAGGTTTTTAAGCTAAAGTTTCTCGTTTCTTATGGATTGGAATTTGTGAAAGTCTTGTTATTTTACTTGACCCCAGGACTTGGATGTGCCATGAAGATTACATGGTGATTGGTGATTTATGTGGACGAGTGTGAAACTTGGTGAGTATTCATAAAACTGTTTCAAATTGAAAGTTTCTACTGTTAATTGCATCACTTCATGATGACATGTGTGTGCTTGTGTGTACATGATTTGCACATGATTTGGCTCGGTGAGTATGTGGTGGTCTTGTACTTGACACCAACGGCTCCATTTGATTTCCAGTGCAATGACTTGCTTGAGCCAATGGCTCTACTGTTAATGATTAGTGTTCTACTGTTCAGTGATTTGTTTGAGCGTTGGGTGTTTGAGTGCAATGGCTCCACTGGCCCACCAGAGCAAATAAAATCCATTCATTTGATACCTGATCATTGTTCGATAAACTGAATTACTGAGTTACTTATTTGCCAACTTATTTTCACTGGATACTCACTGAGCTTCTAGCTCACCCCAAAATATTTTATTTCCCCCCCCCCACAGGGCTCGAGATGAAGGAAAGTAGGAAGTGATCTTTCTTAGTGTGACTAGCCGGATTATCTCTTGTACTATTGTAATATTGGACAGTTGAACTTTTGGTGTATTTGGATTAGTTGGAAATGTAATTATTATTTGAAGATCTTGCGGTGTAATTATTTGAGATTTGTGATACGATTGAGGAACTGTAATGAGTCCCGGCGAGAGTTGGGCAGGCGGCCCGCCGATACCCTAAGGTTCGCCTTAGGGAGAAATGGGGCTGTCACAGGAAGGATGTGAGGGCTCTCAAAATTTATTCTTTTTGAAAAATAAATAATAATAATAATAATAATAGTAATAATTATTTTACTTGTTCTGTATTAAAGTATTGGTACTTATATTTTGAATAGCCATTTTTTTTATGTTATGTTTCACGAGATCTTTTAAATTACCTCGTCTGCTTTCCTATCGGCTAGTGCTGTTTGACTACTATAGAGGAAATTTGGAATAGATAATAAAATAATGTTGGTTGGAGGAAATTTAGTAAGAGATAATTAATGAGATGTGGGATGAACTTTAAAGAGACCAGAAGGAGTTTTAGCGCAAAAAGAGATAAAGTTGTGGATAAGATAAGATTTCCTTAGATTACAAACCAATAGGAGTGCGACACGTGGTGTAGTTGTTGGCTAACCCTTAAATAAGGCAAAGACAGGCTTGAAGACCTCATTTTTCTTCTTCTTCTTCTTCTTCCTTTAGAGAGAGAAACTAGAGAGAAGGGAGAGCTCCAAAGAAAATTTTCCATCTCTCTTCTTGAAGTGAAGCCTTGAGAAAATCACCAAAGTCTCCATCTTTTTCCTCTTTTTTCTTGACAACCGAGAAAGAGAAAGAGAGAGAACTGAGAGAGAGATAGAGAGAGAGAGAGAGAAAAAGTTGCCATCTTTGGGTTCTTGAAGATTTTGGAAGAGATCACCAAGTAGATGAGAAGATCTTTGACCATTCTTGAGGAAACTCGAAGGAGGAAAGTTAGGAAGAATTTCTTAGTGAAAATCTCACTAGATCTTGTTAGATCTTGAGGTAAGATTCGAAATCAACCTTGATCCTTTAATTTCCAGCCATGAAAATGATAAATCTATTTGATTTGAGTTTGATCTATGGTGGATATAGTAAGTTACTTGACGAAATAGCACTAGATGTTCTAGTAGCTAAACTACTAGCATAGATCTTGATTTGTTGAATAGATTTGGTTGGAAATTGTTTAATGATACCCAAGGGCTAATGAATGATGAAGCCTTAGAGATTTGAGTGAGATTTATGTGAATTTGTGGCTGAAATTTTGGAGAAAATTTGATGGGAAATCTATTGAGCTAGCTGAACATAAAATGGAATTTCCAACTTTGCTTTTCAAATTTTATTGATGTTTCTTGGCTTGATTTCTCTCAAACAACTTTGTCCTATGAATTTATGTTGGATTTGAATCAAAACTATGAGTATTTGAGGGAAAGAAACCATTTTCTCCGATTTGCCACATTCTGAAAATTTTCACAGGGTTGCCTGCGCAGTCTCGATAAAACAAGCATAACTCGATGTAGAAAAATCATATTTGAGTTCCGTCTGCACTGGAAACTAGACTAAGATATATTTAAACCTTATAAATTTCAGAGTTTAATTCATTTTCTACAATTCCCAGTAAATCCGTAAAGTGGACTGATTTACAACTCTGTTCTGTTCGAATGATTGTCAAAGCTACAGATTTAAGTCAAAATTTGATCTATTTATGGACTTAATCTTACAAAAGTGTCTTCTAGACAATTTTAGTACTTCAAGTCTATCTTCCAACAGTATAAAATTCCTGATTTTTGGATTTACAAAACTCAAGATATAATTTTTCAAATAAGATCGCGCAAGCTAAAAAATTTCTGATTTTGAAGTAAAAGTGTATCTTTGGAACTTTCAACGTCACTTTGGGAATGTTGATCCATTTTGTGTTTAAATTCATGAATAAAAACAAGGTTTCTTATGGCTTGAACTTCTCAATTCGAATGGTGGTTTCCAAAGGTTTTGATAATTTCTTTTCACTAGTAATCGATTTCAACGTATACCAATACCTTTGACCAAAAACTATGAATTTGAGGGCTTGAGGCCATTTTCTCTCTTTCTGTAGCTTGCTAGAATCCTTGTGGCTTTCATCCATATCTTTAATCTAAAATTCTCCGTATTCTTGGTTGTTAAGTGAAATAACCTTGAACCCCTCTTAAATGTTGTTTTAGTTGATCAAATGAGTAGTTTTCCCTCCTCGTTTGATAAGTAACCTAGTGCATATATGAGTAATGGTTTAAGGGGGGAAATTGGCTAGAGATGGTTTGCTATAAGTGATCATTGGCTGTAATTGTCTCAGGTACTCAAGAGGGTTACGAGGGGAATCCCGAGATGAACGAGTGAAGGACTTGCTTGCTTGATTGCACTTTTGTGAGTGTTCCAAACTCTTTCCAACTGACAGTTTTATAATTGCTTCGTTCTAACTTGTTTTAAAGGAAATGTTCCCCTATGATACTTTTGTGTTACTACTGTTTCAAGGAAACCATTTGTGAAACATTTTAGTACTCATTTACTATTGAACTTGATTGATTGTTATCACTTGATTGATTGATTGTCATGACTTGATTGATTGATTGTTATTGAATGAGGAAATGATTTGCTAGTATTTATAAGGAAATGATTTACTGTTATTTCCAAACAAAATTGCTTTTACATGTGAAATGATTTATGACTAATTTGTGAGCATTCCAACTTTTTTTCCATATGAAATGTTTTTACTGTTGCCAATGATCTATGAAATGATTTACTTGCGTTTGCCTTGAGTTTTATGGGTTGAGCGGAGCTATGTGCTACATCCATATGGGACGGGAGCCACCTCTAAAGATCCGTTTTAGCCCTTGAAATGCTTGATAGAACGGAGCTATGTGCTACGTCCATATGGGACGGGAGCCACCTCTAGAGATCCGTTTCAACACTTGAAATGCTTGTTAGAGCGGAGTTATGTGTTACGTCTATATGGGACGGGAGCCACCTCTAGAGAGTTACCTCTAGAAATGCTTATCTGAGCGGAGTTATGTGCTACATTCTTGGAGACGAGAGTCACCTCTAGAAATCCGACTCACTCTTTGAAATGCTTACCTGAGTGGAGTTATGTGCTACGTCCTTGGAGACAGGAGCCACCTCTAGAGATCCGTCTCACTCCTTGAAATGTTTATCTGAGCGGAGCTATGTGCTACATCCTTGGAGATGGGAGCCACCTTTAGAGATCCATCTCACTCCTTGAAATGTTTATCTAAGCAGAACTATGTGCTACGTCCTTGGAGGCGGGAGCCATCTCTAGAAATCCGTTCAATAATGATGTTTGTGGCACTATTTCCTTTGAGTTATTTTTGTTATATGTCTATCTTGTTTTTGATATATATAGAAATGCCTATATGTTGTGCATAAGTGAAAGAGTTTCTCCGAAAAGATTTACTCTTGTTTTAAGCTAAATGAGATATGATTTATTATCGTTCTACGTGAAATGCTTTGCTCATGATTTAAGTTAAATGGTGAGTATTTTGGAAAAGTATTTATTATTGCTTGTTTTTATACTTGACCCACAATGTGGATACTTTTACAATGTCTTATTCACTACTTGCTCTTGGAATGAAATGATTGAGTGATTGTTTAATTGCAAATTTTTATTAAATGAAAATATTATTTTCTATATATTGCGTTTGCAACTTAGAACCTCACTGAACTTTAGCTCACCCCAAAATAGGGTTCGAGGTGAAGGAAATCACTTGTATTAATTCATTAGTGTGGCTGACTGGAATCCCATGTATGTTTTGAAGTTCAATTGACTTGTGGAATGTAAATTAGTAGAGTATTTGATGTAAATATTTGAGATTGACATTGTAATTTGTTTAAGGGCTGTATCTATTGAAGTTCAAATTTTAATTTATTCGAGAATTGTAGTGAATCCTGGCGAGAGTTGGGCAGGCGGTCCGCCGAATCCTTTGGCTCGCCTTAGAGGGAGGTGCGGTCATCACATCCATAATTTAAAATAAAAAGAATTGGAGAGAAATTTGGAAGCTGTTTAATATTCATTGAGAAATTGGATTTCTTAAGAAGTATGAGTTTCCAAATTAGTATTGATTTTTTACAGTAATTTTGTGACAGCCTCACCTCCCCCTAAGGCTAACCAGAGGGGTTAACGGGCTACCTGCCCAACTCTCGACATGACTCACGCATTCAAAAGTACTAACTTAAAAGATAAAACCAAAATTCACCACAACAATAACGTCAGAAATTGTAAAGTGACGTTTAAACTTAAAATTACAGTTATCAACTCAATATACTTAAAAACCGTGAACCATAACTTAATACATTTCCATAAAACCGAAACATTTAAATTCAAAAGAATTTACAATTCATTTCTCCATACTCGAGACAAAAGCCAAAATACAGAGCTGAACCTAGTTAGATCCTTGGATTCTTGTCACCTGCAAGGGAAAACAAAGGGGAACGGTGGTGAGCTAAAAGCTCGTGAGTTTCCAAAAGTCATGCACATGCATATAAATAGTAAATTAATAGGCGGTAATATAAACACAGGAAGCAAGTAAATTAAACACGCAAGCAGGATACGTTGGCTCTCAGGAGCTCAAATCCACAGTTCACGAACATTTAGAGTAGTCAACACTCCGTCGACTTTCAGTCCAAATAGACGACTCTTCACGCCAAACTCCTTCCACAAAACTCCCCCTACCGGGCCCGCACGCCAAACACTTAAAGACTTAAACACTTAAGCACTTGACCACTCAAGGGACGCGGCCAAGAGTGATTATATAACAGTTTTCTTCTCCAAATTGTAACAGTTTGCTTGTTCCTCAAAGTTTTCACCTTGCTAAACAAATAATTCTGGATACTTTTGCATTTCTTCTTCCACTTCCCAAGTTGCCTCCTCAATGTCGTGATTTCTCCAAAGAATCTTGACTAAAGGGATTTTCTTAGTTCTCAAGTTCTTTACTTTTCTGCTTCAGAAGTTACCTTGAGCACCTGAGGCAATTACACCCGATGACCACCAAAAGTGAACCATCTCTAATTAAGTCCTTTAATCCATCACGGTATTCAATTGAAAAGGGAGACCCACACACTTAAACAACTACTGTAATGCCTAAAGTGGAGATCAAAATTTTCGAAAACCTCCATTTAAAAGAGGACTTAAAACTATAAGAGACCTCATTTTTCATTCACGAGTTCAAATTCGGATCAAATCAGCATTTTCAAAGTAAAGTTATAAGTTTTAAAAGAACACTTTTCCTTCAAACCAGAAAATTCCATCTTTATGCGACGTTACTTGAAAAATCACATCTTGAGTTACATATCCATAAAAAGATTACTAACTGCATACCACTGAAAAATAGACTCAAAGTATTACAACTGTTCAAAAGACATGTTCTCAAGATTCAATTCGTAAATAAGACAAATTTGACCTCAAGTTGTAGCTTTAACAGATAGAAAAATAGAACAGGTTTGACATTTTAGTGAACTTTTAAAAAAAAACTGTTAGTGCTTATAAAGATTGAGCAAACATCTAAAATTTACAAGGTTGAAAAAGCCCTTGTCTAGTTTCAAATCTAACAAACAAAACCCAAATTGAAATTTTATTTTACGTCGCGATATCAAAATTTTCTAAAATTGTGCAATGCTCCTTGAGGAGATGTCTAGAAAAACAAAGTTCAAGAAATTATCCCTTTTTAACTTCTAAATTCACATTTAAAAGTCAACATCGAACGAAGATTATTGAGCAATATTTTACCAAAAATTTGTAAGAAAATAGGGCCAAAGATAGCTAAACGGATTCGGCCAGCAGGGGGTATTTCTAGGGATTCCACCAAGACTCTTGCATCAATCTACAACTATAATTCATCGATCTCATGAAATAACCATAATACATAACAATCAACATATATCAAACCATTAACCATCAAAATTCACCGACAAGTTTTCGTTACAGGGCATGGAAAATCTTCAAGTCATCTAACCTGATACTTAGGTTTCAAGAGATCCCTTCAATAACCCTAAACTCATCTAGCCATGAATCATTAGATTTAAACTGTAAAAATTATAAGTCTAAAAGTTCAAGCTCTTCCTACTAGCATAGTTTCAATCCTAGTCAAGATAAGTCTTAGATCTCTAAGATTCGCCACAGGATTTACCTTTCTCTCGAACTTGATCAGGAGCAAGTGAAGTTGGATGGGGTAATGGTCTTGGAGCAAAATTTATGAAAGAACAGATTAAATCTTCCTCCTCTATTTGGAGCTTGAAGAACCGGCTAGAAAAGAGTAAAAGGTGAAGAAAATTGCTGAAAAATCTCGCCTCTCTCATCTCTATAGGATCGGCTACAAGAAAGGAAGAGAATGAAGATTCGTGTTGGTGATTTTCTTGAAAGATGGAAGCAAGAATGAAGACAAAATATGAAGAAAAACTCTCTTTCTCTCTCTAATTATTTCTTGTAAAGTCAAAATGAATGATAGAATGAAGATTAATTGAAATCTCGTAAGGAATGAGTGGCGGAGGTGATGCCAATTGTCACCCTCCTATTGCTTGAAATTCTAGTGAAATCTTATCTTATTCATTAGTTCGTCTATTTCACACTTAACTTCCTTTAATTTCAATAAAGTGCAACATACACCATACGAATTATCTCTTTACCCTTATTCCCTAACCCTCAACTTTAACTCTTAATTATCTCCCATGTTTTGGGGTTGCCAGGCCCCTCGTTCTCATCCTTGACCTTTATCTCGGTCTCGGCCTCGTCTACCGTCCATAATCTTTATAGAAGGTAGACATTTTTTTTTAAAGGAGATACGAAAATGAAATGCAATGAGATAAAATAGAATAAAATAACACAAAGTAAAATGAACAATTAACAAATTAAATTTTGGAACTAACGAGAGAATTTTATAAAATCGATCAAATTTCATACATATATATTCCGAGAGAGTTAAGTGCATCACGGTGGCATGTTTACTACTAAAGAACTCACAAAAATCGCTTTCATGACCATTTCACCACACAAAATACAATAGTAAAAGCAGTAAGTAAACATGCACCCACAGAGACGAGAATCATTCTAGTGGTTTCTCTTTACAAAAGGGTTAAAACATGTCCATAGGACCAATCACAAGGTATATATAAAGCAATCATCAAGTTCACAATGGGGAACCTTACTAGGTACGCAGCTAGGTCAATCAATCATAACACTAGTAGATCTAATCTCCTGGTTCAGTTTCGGCTCAGATCAAGTATTAGGATCCCATTGGATCACACAAGACTATCTATCAATCTTTCCTTCCATAATCCCTCGGCCATAGATTGACTTCAGTGTTCCAAGAGGTTTCGACTCTAAAAGTCAACCTTGATTTCGCAAAATATTCATGCTTAGATACGAGTTCCAACTTACGGGTTCGCACGCTCATTCTCAAACTAAGACCCTTGTCGAGCCAGAACATACGTAATGCATCATTGTATATAAAGGTTTTATCGAAATTAGCGTAGTTACAAGTGGTGAAAACTTTCAAGGTTAAAATCTTCAATTTCATTCAAACTCATAAGTTTTCTTCGAGTAAATCGAGTAATATGCCTTGTCCATACTCAGATTGTTTTATTACAAAAATAAGGTGTAAGATGTTTTGTGATTTTGTCAAATGTTGAGTTTAAAAGTTAGTAAATCTCTTTTCTCACCTCAGGTGTAAAGTCGCCAAAATTTTCAAAATTAGAACACTTCTTGTCTTCCAAAACCGCCCCAGTTTCTTGTCCAAATCATGAAAACTCAACAAGTGTGATGAGGTTCAATGAAAGAATGTTTAAAATAGATCAAAGATATAAAATTTTAAACTTCATGGAAAACAAACAAGGGAACCTCGATCAGAACACTTCCTTGCTGACTCTCATTAGATCTCAAAATCGCACATCACATAATAGCAAATAAAGCTTAGGAAGGGTATCTCTTAATCATCCACCAATTGGATCACTAGAAATTTAATATCTCCCCGGTCTAAAATTCCTCAAGTACTAGCCACAATAGAGAGCTCTCGATTCAACACCAACCACAATTAAAAAGGGGTTATAGTTACTCACACTCTTAAGAAGATCTCTTACTAGTACACATCCAGAATTAAAGGCTTAGTCCCTCCATGTCAATTCCTATCAGTTTTTCCATTTCTCTCATCCAGTTATCGAGTACCAAGCTCACCTTTTCAATCAACAAACACTCTAGCACCACAGGCCGGTATCCTAAACAATTTTAAGCCTAGGATACACTACAGAAATCTGAATCCTAAGCTCTGATACCACCTGTGACAGCCCCACCTCCCCCTAAGGCTAACCAGTGGGGTTAGCGGGCTACCTGCCCAACTCTCGCCAGGACTCACACATTCAAAAGTACTAACTTAAAAGATAAAACCAAAAGTCACCTCAACAATAACGTCGGAAATTGTAAAGTGACGTTTAAACTTAAAATTACAGTTATCAACTCAAAATACTTAAAAACCTCGAGCCATAACTTAATACATTTCCATAAAACCGAAACATTTAAATTCAAAAGAATATACAATTCGTTTCTCCATACTCGAGACAAATGCCAAAATACAGAGCTAAACCTAGTTAGATCCCTGGATTCTCGTCACCTGTTAAGGAAAAACAAAGAGGAACGGGGGTAAGCTAAAAGCTCGTGAGTTTCCAAAAATCATGCACAAGCATATAAATAGTAAATTAATAGGCGGTAATAGAAACACAGGAAGCAAGTAAATTAAACACACAAGCAGGATACGTTGGCTCTCAGGAGCTCAAATCCACAGTTCATGAACATTTAGAGTAGTCAACACTCCATCGACTTTCAGTCCAAGTAGACGACTCTTCACACCAAACTCCTTCCACCAAACTCCCCCTACCGGGCCCGCACACCAAACACTTAAACACTTAAGCACTTAAGCACTCAAGGGACGCGGCCAAGAGTGGTTATATAACAGTTTTCTTCTCGAAATTGTAATACAGGCAAAAACACTTAAGTCACCAACTCTACTTAGAAAGGAGCAATAAAGTATACTCTCCTTTAAGCGAGTGGTTCAACAATTTTGAATTCCACATTTTAAACATGTAACATGTCACGAAGCACGTTCATGCACAAAGCATTTAAATTAACGCATTTAACATGCATTGAAAACTCACTGAAAAGTAGGTCTCGGTGTTCAAATTTGGATCACTTTGCAACTCAGCAACACTTCCTAAAATATTTACAAAGTAATGAAAATAAGTTTCTAATTCATCAAACAAATCTTACTCAAGAAAAAGTCAAGTTTGATAACTTCCTACCTAAGCAGAAATCTTTGAAAAATCGTAACTTGGGTTATATAAGTCCAAATTTCACAAACTTGGTACCGTTGGAAACCTCATTGAAGTTCTAAAACTTTTCAGAAGACACCAAGTTAAAATTCTGGACAGAAACTGCCCAGATTTTCGATTAAGAAACTACTACAGTACCAAAACAGAACATATCAGGGTGATTGTCCAGCCAACTTCGAAAATTCACCAAAAATTGTAGGAAATGCATTGGCCTCTGAAATTTATACATGTTAAAGTCCTATGTATGAAGTTTCAAACGCCACCAACGACACTCAATTCTGACACTCGAGCAAGAAATTATAGTAGTTCAAACAGGGTGGGTTTGAAATTCTGAAATTTCTGTTTTCCAGATTTGCAGGGCAGAATTCTAGGCTTCATTTGAGTGACAAATTCTTAGACAAAAATTACCAAATTTGGTACACTAATACTTCCATATATAAGCTAGGTTCATACCAAAATTAAACCAAAAATTTGAATGGGAAGACAGTTTTCTACTTGCCCAAAATGAACTGGACAACACTTGTTCATTCCTGCGAGATTGCACTCCCTTTCTTCTTATTGCTTTTAACACATCTAAACCACCACCATATTACCCCATTTTCGAACTTAAGGCAGTTCCAACATTCCTAGACCCAATGGTGATCAAAATTGATACAAGTTTAGCTCAAAATTTAGCACCAAAACAGCCTCAAAAATCGGACAGCATGCTTGTTAAATTTCCAGTTTTCCTTGTTCCCACTAACCACCAATTTTACTTAGCTTTTGAAGGGGTTTGTGTGGAACAAAATAACAACCTATCCCTCAACATTTAAGCCTCACATTTAGACTTCAAGCTTGCAAAAACACAGCCACAAAACAGGGGAAACATAGCAGGATTTTCAACCAACATTTAAGCTCCCATAGCAGAATTTTCTCATGCCATTCTTACTAGAACTTTTGAGGGGCTTTTGTAGAGTAAATTAACAACTCAAAGTTCATCATTTAAGCACTAGAATCAGCCCTTAAACTTACAAAATGCAGCCACAAAAATCAAAGGAAAAACAGCAAATTTTCAGCCCCCATTTCTTCCTCTCCAATTCGGTTCTTCCATTGAGGTTTTTCCTCCAAATTTCAACCACAAATTCCAACATATACACACACATTTCATCATTTAACAACACTAGCAAACAATTTCATAAATTTTCTGGGAATTCCAAGAGCCCACTCAACAACCATAATCAACAAATGTTTAATAATAATGAAACTTAACAACTAAACTCCAAGAATTAAACTTAAAACTCATCATCTTAAGGGTAGGATGATTACCTCTTCCTCTAGTTGTTTGAGCAAGATTAGGGTCTAAAATTCACCACCAAGAACCCCCTTTTTCTCCTGCAAGGTTCGGCCAACAACCACCCTTCACCACTCCAAAACTTCAAGCCTTCTAAGCAAGGGTTTTACAAGGTAAGTTGAGAGTTTTCTTTGAGAGGAAGATGGAGCAACAAGATCGGCTGAAATGGAGGGATTGGAGAGGAGATGAGAAGCTGTTTTTGCTAAGGAAAAAGAGAGGAAAGATCTGGCTGAAAAGTGGGAGAAAAGGGGAAGAAAATTTGGTTGTTTGGTCATAAAGTTTTGACAAGACATAAAGCCCTAATTCAAGGGTTATTGTCTCATTTAAATTTCCATGTTTTGCAATTCAATTTGAAGGAAGTAGAATGACTATTTTAGCTAGGAGGTTAAAGGGGAAATTTCAGTTAGGAGAGAGAAAGGAAGTGGGAAAAAAATTAAAGTGAATTGGAGGAAATTAACTGGATAAACAATTGCAGGTTAAAATCCTAACTTTCAGGAAATTTGTCCAACTAGGTCTTAAGGTTCCAAAACCCTACTTAATCTCACCTCTAGTCACTGGATAACATTTCTAACCTACGGTGATCATCCTTACATTCCAATACTACTTAAGTCATTGCCCGAATTTCTACCTCGAAAAACTTGTTTTTCTCATTTTTTGTCTAATTGATATGAAAAGAGCGAATTTTAAAACAAAATGAATGGAATATTGAAAATCTACCGGAAAAATGAATATAAAGTTGAATTAAGTTTTTCTCAAAAATAAAATAAATTTTCATCTAAATTTTTTGAAAAATATGTGTGAAAATGACATTAAAATAATTATACAGATTATTAACAATAATAATAATATTTAAAATAATAAATACTAACAATATTTAAAAATAAATTTTTGAGGCCCTCACAAATTTGAAGATTACAATATATTTTATTATAAATAAAATGTAATTTCCAAGTCATTAGAATTACCAAAACAATTCCTTTGGACTTTTTTGGAAATTAGAAATTAAAAAAAAGGATGCGATGTTCTGGTTATTATGACCAAAACAAGACCAGTGATAACACCGGACAAATGTCCGTGCCAATCTTAGCTAGTCAAAGTGACCAGTCAAGTCAGGCAAACCCCGAGTGTCGATAAAAGTTTTACCAATAGATACCTTATGAAGGATTTTTGTCGCTAAAACTAATCTCTAGAAATTAAAAATTATCAAATTGAATTTGATTCAATTAATTTTTGAACCTCTTGAATTGAAACCTTTTGAGATTAAAAACTTGCGCATATAACGATACATGATTAGAGCTAACCATACATTTATGCTTTCATTTAATATCGTATTATGTGAATGCATGATCGATGATTATGGACTAAAACTAATGTAATTGTAAATGGTTAAATATATGTATGTTTTTGGTTTTGGTATTTTTGAAATAGGACCTGCGTGTCTTGCCTTCTCTATATATTCTCAATGTACATTCTCTTCTCATCTCACTCCCCTTGAATGTAATTCAAGATTTATCCAAATATTATGTAATGTACTATATTAAAAATAAGGAAAGGGTAAGTGTGACAGCACCACTTCTCCCTAGGGCGTACCCTAAGGTATCCGTGGACCGCTTGCTTAACTCTCGTTAGGACTCACTCACACAACGATCGCTAATATACCACACTATAATACCATTCTCAATTCAAACCAAATGATAATTCACGAATACATTGATCCAAACTCACAATCCCAAATTACAAAAAGTACTTAACTATACATTCAAATTCTCGTAATACAAAAACCCTTAAATCACAATTCGAGTTTGTCATACCAAACACAAAAGTGAACCCTAAGTCTAATGGTTGGCTCCTTCACTTGAGTTCTCAATCCCTGCTAAGGAAAACAAATTGGAAAGAATGACCTAAAAGCCCAGTGAGTTCCAAAAGCATGCAAAGCACATAGCACATGTAATATTTCACTTCAAATACTCATATGTAGAATTGAACAAATAAGGAAAGCGATTAACAATACATAGGAAGGATACTGGGGCTCCTAGGAGCCAAGATCCACGCAACTCGATCACGTTCCGAGTAGTTGACACTCTGTCAACTTTCACATACAAAACCAAGTAGACCTCTACTTCTCCTTACTCCACCAAACCCCCATCAGGCCCGACTCCACACATAGTTTGTCACATAAGTTGTCACATGGGTTAGCACATAGGTTGTCACATAATTTGTGTATTGCTCTCCATAATGGACAAGCCCTTACGTCAAGTCCGGAGCACACATCACATCACATCACATCACATCGCATCTCATCACATCACATTGTTTGTGTTTTGGTCTTTATAATGGACAAGTTCTTATGCCAAGTCCAGAGCACACATCTCATCACATAGTAACCCTATGGCTTGTCACTTTCTCATCGGCCTAGGCCTAGCCTACAGTTCGAGTTGAATGACTTGCCGATAGGTATTGGGAAATCCCAAAGTTTCATACACACATAAATCACTTCACATCACACATTCTCAATTCACATCAAAACATTCTTATAAATTTTACACTCAAATACAGGTAAGTGCGATAAGGTACGCACTCCCTCATTTGATGGTTTGCTGAACCAGGTTTTCATATCAAATCACATAACTAAATACAAATCTAATCCACTTCACATAATCACATAACAAGTATGGAAACTCACCACAGCAGTTAAGTTCGTTTTCCAAGGTGGGATCTGGTTCAAGTCCTTCCTCACCTCCTATTCACACGAAAAAGGAAGAAATAAGTTTCGCATCACAAATAGCGAAACTAAACTCACGTACGTATTTATTTGTTTTATCAAAATGCTTCACAAAATTCCACTAACTTTGCCCAAATGAAAAATAACCATTCGAGTTGAAACTCATTTTACAAGATTCCGTTTTCAGATCAAATTTCACATAACCAAACAGATCTATCGATGTACTCCATCCATACGACTTTTAATCTTTTAACACGTTTAAATAGAGTGAGGTATTTCACCTCCAAATCACTTATTTGAGTTCACATTCAACACCAAACTTTTAACCAAAGTTCTAACACATTTTTCAAACAATTTTCACTAGGTTTCAATGCACAAATTTCATGAAAATTAGCTAAGGTGTTTCAAATCTACAAATTTATCCAAAATGGCACTTTTTCCCCAAAGTTTAGTGAAATTCAATTTCTCACCATAAAAGTTCAAGATTTTAACTCTTTTAAACATACACTCATAAATGAGCATAATATATATACACTTAAGCAAGATCTCATCAATAAACATTATAAAATTTCAAAATCATACATCAAAATTTGCCAAGCAAGGATCGGCCAACCCTTAACATTTTCCTTCAAAATTTTCAACTACAAAATCTACTTTCTAACCCTAGAATGAACTCATCTCACAAGCAACAAATACAACCACAATCAGGTCCTCAAGTCCGCTACCTAAGTTGGGAATCCAAAAGCCCAACTCAATTGCTTCATACATAAGCATTTTTAGCAAAATAAACCATAGATCTACTATATTTAACACTAATCAAGCTAGATCTAGGAAGTTTGAGTCTTACACCTTCAGATCTTTCTAGATCTATCAAGATCAACCAAGATCTTGTGAGTTCTTCTCAAGGATAACACTCCCAAGTTTAGCAACTCCAAAAGTTCCAACCTTAGCCCAAGATTCGCTTGATTTGATGATGGATTCCGCCTTCAAGCTCAAGATCAAGAAGTAACCAATCAAAGGAAAGCTTTCTTCCTCTTTCTTTTCTCTCTCTCACTTCGGACCACCCTCTCTCTCTCTCCCTCTCTCTCGGCAGCCAAGGAAGGAAGAAGAATCAAGAGCTAAAGCCCTCCAATGAAGTCTCACAACTTCAAGAAAATTGAGGAAGAAGAAGATGGAAGAAACAAGTTGAGAGCTTTCTCTCTCTTTCCTCTTCAAGGCTCTCGGCCTCCCTCTCTCTCTTGGAGCTAAAGTGTGGCTGAAAATTGAAGTAACAAGAAGCATGAAATGAGGCTTTAAGGGGGCAAAAAGTTGCCTTTTCTCCAATTTAAGGAAAAGTGTTCAAACAACCACTTTTTGTCGAGTCACGCGCGACACTCTAACTTTCACTATTTTATCTCATTCCGACACTACCCAACCTTAATTATATCTCTATAATATCTCTACATATGCTCGGTTTCAACTTAAAGTCACTATTCACACTTCGGAATAGATATTAACGCTTAAACTAGCCGAACACACACACCGGTAAAAAATTCTTGAAAAATTCTCTAAATTAGTAATTAATCACTCAAAACATACATTCACTCATATTTCAATAAATAAACAAAATATAAATATTATTATGTATTTTTAAAATAAAATTCAAATTTTGAGGCTCTTACATTTTTCCTCCATTAAAAGAATTTTGTTCTCAAAATTCCTTACCTTCCTAGGCAAACAGCTCTAGGTACTTCTTCTGCATTTCCTCCTCTAACTCCCAAGTAGCTTCCTCAATATCGTGATTTCTCCAAAGAACTTTAACTAAAGCAATTTTCTTATTTCTCAAATCCTTCACCTCTCGATCGAGAATCTTTACAGGTTGTTCTTCATAAGTTAGTAATTCGTCCACTTCAACCTCTCCTAACTGTAGCACATGACTTGGGTCTGGATGATACTTCCTGAGCATGGAAACATGGAAAACATTGTGGACCTTAGACATACTAGGGGGTAAATCCAACTGGTAAGCCACTTTTCCCACTCGTTTGAGTATTTCAAAAGGTCCAATGTACCTTGGTTTCAACTTATTTCCTTTCTTGGATACAACTCCTCCTTTTGTGGGTTTGATTCTCAAGAATACCATGTCTCCTACTTCAAATTCCAAATCTTTTCTTTGGTTATTGGCATAGCTCTTTTGTCTACTTTGAGCGGTCTGGAGTCTTTCTCGAACTAACTTTACTTTCTCATAAGTTTCTTTGATCCAAGGACTCGTAGTCGGATCCAAACTCTGCCTTTCACCCACTTCATTCCAATGAATTGGTGACCTACATTTCCTTCCATAAAGCGCCTCGTACGGAGCCATCTAAATTAAAGCATGATAACTATTATTGTAAGCAAACTCAACTAACGGCATGTGCTGGTTCCAACTTCCCCCAAAATCCAATATACATGACCTCAACATATTCTCCAAAATCTGAATTGTCCTCTCAGACTGTCCATCCGTTTGGGGATGATACGCAGTACTCAAATTCACCTTAGTCCCCAAAATTTCTTGTAACTTCTGCCAGAAACGAGAAACGAACCTTGGATCCCTATCGAAGACAATACTCATAGGAACACCATGTAATCTCACGATTTCATGCAAATACAACCGAGCTAATTTCTCCAAAGGGCATTTCATACTTACTGGTAGAAAATGTGCAGTTCTAGTAAGTCGGTCTACTATCACCCAAACTGCATTATGTCCTTTTTGGCTTCTCGGCAACCCAGTCACAAAATCCATAGTGATATGATCCCATTTCCATTCAGGTATCTCTAGGGGTTGCAAAAGTCTAGAAGGTTTCTAATGCTCAGCCTTAACTTGCTGGCACACGAGACAAAGTTGAACAAATTTGGCCAAATCCTTCTTTAAACCATCCTATCAATATAATCCCTTCAAATCTTGATACATCTTATTGCTCCCAGGATGGATGGTATACCTCAATCGATGTGCTTCCACCAGAATTTCCTTTCTTAAACCTTCATCTTTTGGCATAACTAATCGATCTCGAAATTTCAACACTCCTTTAGATCCTAACTTAAAATCTAGGGTTTCTCCCTTGCTCACATTTTCCAACCATTTTTGCACCATAGGATCTTGCTTTTGTGCCTCTTTGATATGTTCCACTATTGGAGATCTCAACATTAGATTCCCAAATATGACTTTCTATTTCTCCAAACAAGGATTCCATTCACTCACCCTTTCCAGCATATCCCATTCTTTAACCATCAATCCCGCCATTTGAGCCTTTCAACTTAGTGCATCTACTACCTTATTAGCCTTCTCAGGGTGGTAGTTTATGGTACAATCATAATCCTCAAGAAATTCCACCCATCGCCTCTGTCTCAAGTTTACCTCTTTCTGGGAAAACAAATACTTTAGACTTTTATGATCTGTGAAAACCTCAAATGTCACTCCATACAGATAATGTCTCTACTTTTTCAGTGCAAAAATAACCGCAACCAGTTCCAAATCATGTGTGGGGTAATTCTGCTCATGAGGTTTTAATTTCCTAAAGGCATAAGCAATGACTCTTCCATTTTGCATCAGAGCATACCCTAACCCTTCTTTCGAGGCAACTGAGTAAACTACAAATCCATCTTTTCCATTTGGCAATGTCAAAATAGGGGCCCTAGTCAAACGTTTCTTTAATTCCTGAAAACTAGCCTCACATTTAGGGTTCCAAGCAAACTTACCATGCTTCTTGGTCAAATCAGATAATGGTCTAGCAATCTTCGAAAAATCTTGAATAAATCGCCAGTAATACCCTGCTAAACCCAAGAAACTTCTAACCTCGGTAGGGTTTTCCGGTTGTTTCCATTGAGTCACAGCCTCTACTTTGGCAAGATTCATAGAGATTCATTCCTTAGAAATTTTGTACCCCAAAAAGGACACCTCCTCTAGCCAGAACTCAGGCTTGTTGAACTTAAGCATATAATTGATGTTCTCTTAGAGTTTGTAGCACTATCTTCAAGTGTTGAGCATGATTTTCTTAAGTCTTAGAATATACCAAAATATCATCTATAAATACAACCACAAATTGATCTAAATAGGGTTTGAAAACTCGCGGCATTAAATCCATAAATGCAGCAGGGGCATTTGTCAATCCAAAAGGCATTACTACAAATTCAAAATGCCCATACCTTGAATTAAAAGCTGTTTTTGGCACATCCTCCTTTCTAATCCTCAACTGGTAGTACCCTTGCCTAAGGTCCAACTTAGAAAAGACCACGGATCCTTGTAATTGATCAAATAATTCATTAATAAGCGGCAAAGGGTATTTATTCTTTATGGTCACATCATCAAACCCTCGATAATCTATGCATAACCTCAAACTCCCATCCTTTTTATTGACAAATAGCACAGGTGCTCCCCAAGGTGAGTCACTTTCCTTAATGAAACCCCGTTCTAACAAATCTTGCAATTAAATTTGCAACTCCTTAAGTTCCGCTGGGGCCATTCGATACGGGGTTTTAGAGATTGGAGCTGTTCCCGGTACTAAATCAATCTTAAACTCTACCATTCGCTCAGAAGGTAGGTTTTCTAATTCTTCGGAAAAAACATCTGGAAAATCCCTCACAATTGGCATCTCTTCTAACTTCGTCTTATCACTTGGAGGGTTTATAAAAAAAGCCAGATAACCTTGAGCTCTCTTGCTTAACAATTTCCTAACCTTAATCCCCGAAATAAGAGCAGACGAAACTAACCTTCCTTTCACATCTAATCTCAAGGAAGCCTTCCCAGGAATAGAAAATTTCACAACTTTTGCCCTACAATCCACTTTAGCATGATAATGGGTTAAGCAATCCATTCCTATAATAACATCATACCCCTTTATATCCAAACTTATTAAATCCACCACTAGCTTTCTCTCTCCTATCCAAATGTCACAATTCTTGTATACCCAACTGGTAATTAAACTTTGTTCTCCCGTGGGTGTTCTAACTTCCAGATCATAAGGTAATCTAACAGACTTTATATCTACTCCATTCAAAAAGGCAGGATTTACAAATGAATGTGATGCACCAGGATCAACTAAGATCTTAGTTAAGCAATGAAAGACGGGTATGGTACTTTCAACCACTTTAGTGGGGTCGGGAACTTTCTGATGATCAATGGCGTAGACTCTAGCTGGAACCCTCGGCCGATTTCCCGCTACACTTGCTTGACTGAGAAGTGGTCTACTCACTTGCCTAGTCACATTTTCCCCTTGGATCATTGGACATGCAGTTAATTGATGTTCGGTACTTCCGCACTTGAAACATTTTCTAGCCTTCCTCTAACAATCGTCCTCAGTATGATTGGGCTTTCCACAGAAACCACAGGAGACACTAGGAGCAGAAGCTTGACTTCCCTGAGGGACACTCCTTGATAGCTCCCTTCCACTTGTTGTTCCTCTCGACCTCGCACCTCTAGGGTATGCTCCCCTAACTATACACCCTCGTGACACTCCATAAGTGTTTGCTCTACCCACTCCTCTTCCAAATTTAGGGGTTGAAGCACCCACATCCACCGGTCCACGATAACTGCTGGATGCATTCATTTTTCTTGTATTGAAAGTCCTCACTTAGGTCTTGGCCCTTTCAATCCTCTGAGTTTTTTCCACAGCCTCACTAAAACTATTGACTTGGACAGCCACCAAGCTCTCTTGCAGCTCCACATTGACAAATCTCCTTATTCTTCTTTGCTCAGTCGCCACTAACTCAGGGGCAAATCTAGATAGCTTTGTGAATTGTGCCTCATATTCCGCAACACTTTGCAGTCCTTGCCTACACCTGATAAAGTCATCTTCCCTTCTCTCTTGAACTAGTGGAGGGAGAAACTTGGCATTAAATTCCCAAGTTCTAGGGGTTTACTCTCTTTCCCATTTAGTCCTTATCATGGTCCACCATGATCGGGCAGCTCCCTCAAATTGAAACACAGCGAATGTTATTTGCCTTTCCTCTGTATAGTCCAAGGCAGCAAAAATATCAAAAATTCTTTCCAACCAACCCTCAGCAGCTTCAGGGTTGGGTTTTCAAAAAAATTTAGGTGGGTTAAACCTTTGGAATTGCTCAAGGACTCTATCCTCACCAACCTTAAGGTTAATAGGCGGTTGTTCGGGACTAGGGCCGTGTTGGCCAGCCATATGGTCTAGTATTTCAGTCATTCGATTGATAGCCGTAGCCATTTGCTCCCTAAAATCAACCCCAACCCCTTGATTCTGATCGGCGGCCGATTCACGGTCACCTCCAATGTTTTGAAATAGCCTAGTCCCTCGCTTTCGATCTCGGCCTCTTCTACCCTCCATAGTCTTTAGAGAGTAGACATTTAATATAAACACAAGAAAATAAATACACTATTAGAGAAATCATTTCGAAAAGTAGGCAAAACACTTTATAATCACATCTCATAATAAAGAAGTGTCAGAAGTACATCAAAAGAGCATGCTTCTTAACAAAGATACACATAGATCACATCAAGTCCATAAGCACATCTATACAAAAGTACAATACTTGAAAAGTTTAGTAAGCATGCCACTACAGGGATTGAGAACCCACTCTAATGGTTTTTCTCACAAAAGATTACACAAAAGCCTAACTTCAAGCTCGACTAGTCCATCAAGTCTCAAAAGAGGAAGTCTCCGTGGAAGCACTCTCCGATGGGTCAGACTCCAGATACTGGGGATCTCCCTCAGCCATAGCGGCCCCCCTTCAGACTTACTCCGATGATCACCTCCCATGTCTGCATCGGTAGGTGGCTGATCAATAGAAGCCTCCTCAACCCAATTAGTCTCGTGCACCCCCTCCATCAGGGCCTCGCACTCAGCTGCTATGCCTTTAGCTCGCTCTCGTGCCACTCTCACCACTCTAGCTGCTCAATCATTGGCCGAACGAACCTCTTCCTCAAGCTCACGAATTCGCTCAACCTGATCCTGGGTCTCCGTCAACAACTGGTCCACCTCCTCTCGTAGCTGCCTAGTGACCCTAGTCAGGACCTTCCTCTCATGGTAGATCACCAAAACCACCCTATCAAGGTAGGCATGAGTCCTCCAACAATCACAACCACGCCTAGGTCTAGTCCTAGGGCTATAAGCCCTACGAACACCCGTCACCCTAGGTCGGTAAGTCACCACAGGCCGTCAGTCTCTCAGAATGTCATCATCACCACCACCAAAATCCATAACCTACAAAATGAACCCCATTAGAACTTATTTCAACTTAAATCTCATTAACACTTAATCATAAATGATAACCATCACTTAACATTTCTTCTTAACCTACTAAACCCTCAAATAACTTAATAACTCTCACTATACCCAGATTATTCAAACCTAGGCTCTGATACCACCTGTGACAGCCCCACTTCTTCCTAGGGCATACCCTAAGGTATCCGTGGACCGCCTGTCTAACTTTCACCCGGACTCACTCACACAACGATCACTAATATACCACACTATAATACCATTCTCAACTCAAACCAAATGATAATTCACGAATATATTGATCCAAACTCACAATCCCAAATTACACAAAGTACTTAATCATACATTCAAATTCTCGTAATACAAAAGCCCGTAAATCACAATTCGAGTTTCTCATACCAAATACAAAAATGAATCCTAAGTCTAATGGTTGACTCTTTCATTTGGGTTCTCAGTCCCTGCTAAGGAAAACAAATTGAAAAGAATGAGTTAAAAGCCCAATGAGTTCCAAAAGCATGCAAAGCACATAGCACATGTAATATTTCACTTCAAATACTCATATGTAGAATTGAACAAATAAGCAAAGCGATTAACAACACATAGGAAGGATATTGGGGCTCTCAGGAGCCAAGATCCACGCAGCTCGATCACGTTCCGAGTAGTTGACACTCCGTCAACTTTCACATACAAAACCAAGTAGACCTCCACTTCTCCTTACTCCACCAAACCCCATCGGGCCCAACTCCACACATAGGTTGTCACATAGGTTGTTACATGGGTTATCATATAGGTTGTCACATAGTTTCTCACATGGGTTATCACGTAGGTTGTCACATAGTTTGTGTATTGCTCTCCGTAATTGACAAGCCCTTACGTCAAGTCCAGAGCAAACATCACATCACATCACATCACATCACATAGTTTGTGTTTTGCTCTTTATAATGGACAAGTTCTTATGCCAAGTCCAGAGCACACATCTCATTACATAGTAACCCTATGGCTTGTCACTTTCTCATCGGCCTAGGCCTAGCCGACAGCTCGAGTCGAATGACTTATCGATAGGTCTCGGGAAATCCCGAAATTTCATACACACATAAATCACATCACATCACACATTCTCAATTCACATCAAAACATTCTTATAAATTTTCCACTCAAATATAGGTAAGTGCAATAAGGTATACACTACCTCATTTGATGGTTTGCTGAACCAAGTTTTCATATCAAAGCACATAACTAAATACAAATCTAATCCACTTCACATAATCACATAACAAGCATGGAAACTCACCACAGCAGTTAAGTTCGTTTTCCAAGGTGGGATGTGGTTCAAGTCCTTCCTCACCTCCTATTCACACGAAAAAGGAAGAAATAAGTTTCGCATCACAAATAGCGAAACTAAACTCACGTACGTATTTATTTGTTTTATCAAAATTCTTCACAAAATTCCACTAACTCTGCCCAAATGAAAAATAACCATTCGAGTCGAAACTCATTTTATAAGATTCCATTTTCAGATCAAAATTTCACATAACCAAACAGCTCTATCTATGTACTCCATCCAGGAGACTTTTAATCTTTTAACACGTTTAAATAGAGTGAGGTATTTCACCTCCAAATCATTTATTTGAGTTCACATTCAACACCAAACTTTTAACCAAAGTTCTAACACATTTTTCAAACAATTTTCACTAGGTTTCAATGCACAAATTTCATCAAAATTAGCTAAAGTGTTTCAAATCCACAAATTTGTCCAAAATGGCACTTTTCCCCCAAAGTTTAGTGAAATTCAATTTCTTACCATAAAAGTTCAAGATTTTAACTCTTTTAAACATATACTCATAAATAAACATAATACATATAAACTTAAGCAAGATCTCATCAATAAACATCATAAAATTTTGAAATCACACTCAAAATTTGCCAAGCAAGGTTCGGCCAACCCTTAACATTTTCCTTCAAAATTTTCAACTACAAAATCTACTTTCTAACCATAGAATGAACTCATCTCACAAGCAACAAATACAACCACAATCAGGTCCTCAAGTCCGCTACCTAAAAGTCACCTCAAATCCGCTACCTAAGTTGGGAATCCAAGAGCCCAACTCAATTGCTTCATACATAAGCATTCTTAGCAAAATAAACCATAGATCTACTATATTTAACACTAATCAAGCTAGATCTAGGAAGTTTGAGTCTTATACCTTCAGATCTTTCTAAATCTAACAAGATCAACCAAGATCTTGTGAGTTCTTCTCAAGGATGACACTTCCAAGCTTAGCAACTCCAAAAGTTCCAACCTTAGCCCAAGATTCGCTTGATTTGATGATGGATTCCGTCTTCAGGCTCAAGATCAAGAAATAACCAACCAAAGGAAAGCTTTCCTCCTCTTTCTTTTCTCTCTCTCACTTCGGACCACTCTCTCTCTCGGCAGCCAAGGAAGGAAGAAGAAGCAAGAGCTAAAGCCCTCCAATGATGTCTCACAACTTCAAGAAAATTGAGGAAGAAGAAGATGGAAGAAACAAGTTGAGAGCTTTCTCTCTCTTTCCTCTTCAAGGCTCTCAGCCTCCCTCTCTCTCTTGGAGCTAAAGTGTGGCTGAAAATTGAAGCAACAAGAAGCATGAAACGAGGCTTTAAGGGGGCAAAAAGTTGCCTTTTCCCCAATTTATGGAAAAATGGTCAAACGACCACTTTTTGTCGGGTTACGCGTGACACTCTAACTTTCACTGTTTTATCTCATTCTGACACTGTCCAACCTTAATTATATCTTTGTAATATCTCTACATATGCTCGGTTTCAACTTAATGTCACTATTCACACTTCGGAACAGATATTAACGTTTAAACTGGCCGAACACACACACCGAAAAATAATTTTTAAAAAATTCTCTAAATTAGTAATTAATCACTGAAAACATACATTCACTCATATTTCAATAAATAAACACAATATAAATATTATTATACATTTTTAAAATAAAATTCAAATTTTGAGACCCTCACAGTAAGTATCTAAAATGTTTAGATTAGATTTATATTTGTAATATATAAAGGAGATGGAGATGGAGATGGCATCAATTCCACCATAGCGGACATACAAAAGGCATACAAAGCTTGGAGATGTTGCTTGTCTATTAGTTTGACCATCTAGTTTTCTTTTAACTCAAGTAAACTAGCCTAGAAACAAAGTCCACAATCATCCATGTTTAATTATAGTATGTTTATTTATTTATGTTGATGAACGAATATGCATGCTATACGCTGAATGAGACCAACTTGGAATATAATATGTCCCAAATCCCTCAATTAAATATTAAATCTAGACATAAGTTGCCTTCAATTATTATAGTAAGACGCGAGTTTTTATTCGATGTTACCTTATTCGCCTCGGAGAATGGTAATCTATCAAGGACACATTTTACTATAAAATGAGATTTCGGAATAATGGTTTAAACTTGACTACAACATATGGCTTGTTCAACTCAGTGAAGGTTACATGTTGTAGAGGCAAAGGTTGAGAAACACAGAAGATGTACCTTGTCAAGCGTTGACAACTCGTCACTCTAGAAGTTACAATTGTTGTAATTGGTAATAAGTTTCTGTTTGTTTTAGTTATTTTAGCTTATTCGCCTAAAATAACTAAATGAAATTCTAACCCACTAGGAATTTTTAATTCCCAATTCTGTATTTGAGGGTTGTGTAACTGTATTAAAATAATGACAGCAAAACCAAAAAATAATTTTATATCATTTTTATTTGATTTTGTTTTACATAAATTGCAATTCTCTTTTATCTTTACTATTTATTATAGAAATTATGAGTAATTGCATATTATTCTTGATTATTTAATATTTCCAATTTCTTGGCCTGGCAAATTAAGTTGAGAAAAGTTCTCAAGTAAAAACTTGGCTATATATTTTGAAACTTTAACACTTCCAATGATGGAAGATGTAGTGGAATTAACTAAAATTGTTTATAGTAAGTAAGAAGGAGATGATGATAGTGCATCATAGATGCTTCCTAAATCTCCTATATTACAAAAAGTTTCAATTTCTTTTACCATGATTACACATCTCAAGAGTTGAATGATGAATAATCAAGATATAAGATATATGAAATCTATGAACAATAATTCCATTACAAGATAACAAAAATTTCTCTAATTAAATATTGATTTGTTGGAGACTAGTTGACAATATTGAAAAATTAGTTCAATCAAATTTTATCATAAGTCAAGAGTTGACTAAAAGAAATCACTTATCAAGAGTTGGCAAGGTGAATTAATTATCAAGAATTGAAAAGTTAAGAGATTTTGAACGATAAGTCTTGTGGCACAAACTTTCAGCACATGGTTTTGAACTTGAATAAAATTCAACTTTATGAAAGTTTCATTTTAAGATTATAATTGAGATTAACTAATCTATTTAGTTCTAATTTAAATTCCTTGGGTATGAGATACTGCATAATTGATATGCTAGGATTTAAAGAAAGTAAACTAAAAAAGAGGATAATGAGTATCTATTTTTAATGAAATTAAAAGTTATTTCATCAAAACATAGTAACAAATTATCTTTCCTAAAACTAATGGACTTATTTTAGAACCTAATAAGTGTTATTATTTTCTAAAATAAAAGAAAGTCCATTTCTCAATATGACGTTAGATGATTTGAAACCATCTTTAGCATTTGTGAATTAATCTTATGAATAAGAAATATATTTTCAAATCACATGATAATTTGGCTCAATTGGTTAACAATCATTTGAGACATATGAATCTTATTCATTAATAAAAGACTACATTGATCTTTTATACATTTTTATGTGTGTGGAAGATTAACAATTCATGCTAAAAATGATTATTTCTAATACTTTACTACTTTTACTACTAGAAAATCAAAACGGATATATGTATCTTTTAAAGTACAAATCTAATGTTTTGAAAAGTTAAAAAGTTTAAGTATAAAGCAGAGAAATAATTTGGTCAAGTATTAGAGCATCTAGATATGATCAAGATGAAGAATATTTGATCTATGGTGAAGTATTGGAATACGAAGATTTGATCAAGGTGTAGAATACTTAGTCCGTTGGTATCAAAAATATCTAAAGGAGGGTGAGATTCTCAAGTAAAATAATTCTTCTTCGATATCTCAATTGTTATTGAGTAATCTAGATAGGGAATTATATCTTATGAGATAAGATATGCCATGCAAGTTTACCAAATAAGTTTTGAGTTTGTCTCTTGTTCTATGAATATATTTGTTCAAAATATGCCATATGAGATATGGAATGTTCAGGAATCCAAATCTTTGTGAAAATTTGGATTGTGCTACTTATGACGTGGATATCTATAATTGGACAAAGTGGAGCTAAGATCCGATTAAGACCTTTTGTGAAGTGTTCTTGAGAATTAAAGGGAAGGAAAATTGGCCAAAAAAAAGAGCAAATCAGCTCTCCTTACTTCATTTGGTATGATTTTCCCTTGGCATATATGCTAGAGTTTCCTTATTTTCCCTAAAAATATTACTTCTTTCATCTCTAAGAGTAAAAGTATTTTAAATCCAAAACTACTATTTTCTAATATGATATAATTTAGATAAAGTAGTGGGAGAAAGACAAAACTTAAAACTTGAAAGAGTTTCAAGTGTCACAAAAGAAAGTTAAACAGATGCATGGACTTGGAGTTCACATTTTATGATGATGAGACGCAGTGAAAGCTCCTAAAACAAGGGTTTCATAAGTTTTAGAAATATAGATTCCTTACAGAGAATCATGATGTTCGATTATGAGATTCTCTAATGACTCATGAATACTTTTATAACTTATAGAGATGGTTGAGAACAATAAATCTAAAATGGATTCCATATTTATCGAGTATTGACCCTAGTCAATCCACCTAAAAGTATAAAATGTCCATTAAGTGCTAAAGAGTCTTTAAAGTAAAAACTAGCATGCAAGATAAAGTGTTACCTATAAATCTTAATTGGTAGAGAGGTCATGGTTAAAGAAAAGTAATTATCTTTAAAGGAACTTTCTTACTAATCAATACGCCTAAATTCATTTATATTTACTTGGATACTTTAACCATGAACTATAGTACAGCAAATAGATGTTAAAACCACTTTTTTTAAATGGAAACAACAAATGGTTGTGTATGTGATGCAAATTAAAGATTTCTACACCTTGTATGCCAATAAAGCAAATCTCTAAAAGTTGTATCATCTATTTTGATGAGATTCAATTTGATCAAAAGTATGCATGAGTCTTGTACATTTATGTGATTTAGTGAGAGCTATTGTTGTTTTCGTGTGTCATATATAGTTGACATATGATGCATGAAAAGTATACCTAAGTGCCAAAAATTATAGGTATAACTTTCCAAGATTTTCTTCATGATATAAAGGAGAAGCAATCTTCCTTTAGAGTAAAAGATCTATGATGATGGATCATGATTGCTTGGGCTGTTCAAGGAACTTAAATAAGATGTTAAAGATGTTTAGCATAGAGTAATCTAAGAAGGGTTTCATCTATATCATATAGGACGATGTTTTCGATGTATTAAACTCATCGTCTCCTTTGATCCATGAAGCGTTTAAAATTGGAAGTTCAAGAATATGTTTGTAAACAATCTTATAAAATAATTTGCAATTAATTATGTATATATTCATAATATGGGTGTTGTGTGTTGAAAGAGATTCAAGAAAAACACAATTAAATTTTATGCATTTAAACCTTAACAATAACTACTTAAAAAATGGTGAAAGGAAGCATTTGGATCTACAAGTAACTTGGATTGGTTCCCTTCATTAGGAGTTCTTCAACTTGTGTTGTAACTATAATGGAAATTTATCCTGAATACAGGAACCAAAGTCTCATCATAAATTCATAAACTTGTTGAGGTAGTACTACATGATTTGGTGAAATCATTTGTGGGAAATAAAAGTGAAGATTAAAAGAGTACTTGCGGATGACAATATGGTTGATCTGTTTACTAAAGCGTATCTTGAAGGAAACATGATAATCATGTTTGTAATAGCCCCACCTCCCCCTAAGGCTAACCAGAGGGGTTAGCGGGCTGTCTGCCCAACTCTCGCCAGGACTCAAGCATTCAAATCAATTCTAACTTAAACGTGCAATTTCCCCAAATAACACAACATTAACACTAAAACTAAGAAGGGGTATTTAAACTTAAAATTACAATCATCCATCTAAAATATTCACAACCCTCGAGCCAAAGCTCATACACTTCCATAAGCTTAAAGTACTCAACACCAAACAAATATACAAAATATTTCTTCGTACTCGAAACAAAAGTCAAAAGATCAAGACGCTAGCCCTAGCTACGCCTCGGGATTCTCGTCATCTGTTAAGGAAAAACAAACGGGAACGGGGGTGAGCTAAAAGCTTGTGAGTTTCCAAAATTTATGCACATGCACTTAAAGCGGTAAAAGTAAAAGAAAACAAATAAAACACGTAAACAAATCGAATTCACACACATTAAGGATACGGGGCTCTCAGGAGCCAATTTCCACATTTCACGAGCAGTTATAGTAGTCGACACTCCGTCGACTTTCAATCCAAGTAGACGACTCTTCACGCCAACTCCATCCACCTAACTCCCCCTACTGGGCCCGCACGCCACATAATTCAACAGTAGACAGTAAACAGTAATTTACTCGAGGCACACAGCCAAGAGTAATTGTATATCACGTTTCCATCTCCCAAGTTCGATACATGCAACAAATAAATTTCCAACTCTACAAAAAGGGAGCAATAAAGTATACTCTCCTTTAAGTTAGTGGTTTAACAGTTTCAAGTTTCAACAAAAGCACATGACAAGTCACATGGCACATTCAAGCACTAAGTTCGTAAATTAAAGCAGTAAACATGCATTGGAAAACTCACCGACAAAGTAGGGGTCGGAGTCCAAGTTTTGATCAGTTGCAAAATCATCACTTTGCCCTAAAATAATTAAAAGAGAACAAAAATGAGTTCTCCTAATTCACCGACCAAGTTTAGTTCAAAAAGTCGAAAGTTCGACAATTTCCTAAGTTGAGCTGAAAACTTTGAAAAATCATAACTCAAGTTATACAAGTCAGAATTTCACTCATTTGGTACCGTTGGAAACCTATTTGAAAGCTCTAAAACTTTTTAGAAGACATTCAATTAAAATTCTGGATGAAATTAACCCAGATTTTCGTTCAACAACCAGCTACAGTAAAGAGACAGGGCATATCAGGCTGGCCATCCAAGGTACTTTGAAAATTCGCCAAAAATTACAGAAAATTAGTTAGCCTCTGAAATTCATACACAATATAGTACTACATAAGGAGTTTCAACATCCACTGACAGAACTCAATTCTGACACCCGAGCATGAAATGAAAGCAGTTCAAACAAGGGCAGTTCGGAAATCTGAAATTTCTGGGATGCGAAGTTACAGGGCAGTTTTCAGAACATTGTTTGAGTGACGAATTCAAGTCCAAAAATTGTAAAATTTGGTACACTAATACTTCCATATATCAAATAGATTCATACCAAATTTCAACTTAAAATTCAAATGGGAAGGCAGTTTTCTACGTGACTCAAGTTCATTCATCGAAACTGTCCAAACCGATGAAGTTCAATTCCTTCATTTCTAGTCTCTTTTATCCAACATATACTACTGCCGTTTCACCTGAAATTCGACCCTAAGCTGGTATTAGACTTCCTTAACCTAATGGTAATCGAAAATGATCACATCTTTTGGCAAGAATATCACGAAATAATCCTCAAAATTCGGGCAGCATAAACTTCATTTTTCCAGCTTTCACTTCCGAATTAGTAACCCTAATTACATCAACTCTTGAAGGGCTCTTTGTGGGGAAAAAATAACATCTTAACATTCAACATTTAAATATCAAATTCAGCCCTTAAACTAGCCAAAAATACAGCCACGAAATTCAAGGAAAAATCAGAAAATTCATTCCACAATTTTTTTCTTCCTCTAGCCGGTTTTCTCCTTAAGGTTTCCTCCAACTTTTAACAACCATCATTATACATAATGCACTTAGATAGCATCATCTAACCATCTAGCAATCAATTACACACATTTAGTGGGAATTCAAGAGCCCACCAATTTTTCCATAATCATCAAATTACTCAATAATGAAGCTCAACACTTCACACAACACAATCATCATCAATTCAAGGTTCTATGAACCCATTAACCACCCAATTTCGAGTTATCATGCTTGGAATTTAAAGAAATTGGACAAGAAAGAAGTTAGTAGAATTATACCTCTCTTAGGTTTGCAAGACTTCAAGAAACGAAATGCAAGATTGAGCCCACAATATCCTCTTCCTTAAGCTCTTTGTCCAAGCCTCAAGCTAAGCTCTACTTAGTGCAACTTTAGTTGAGTTTTAAGGAAGGAAAATGGAAGGAATTTTTGATGAAGAACAAGAGGAAGAAGAGAGGGAAGAAGTCGGGTGAGAGGAGAGGAAAAATGAAGCAATTTTGTGCAATTTTTCTTGAGGAATTAATGAGAAAAAGGAAGACAAGACATGGGTCTTGTCTTGCCCCAAAGTCAAAGTTTGCATAGTGACTTTAATTAGCCATTTGGAGGGAAAATTAATCACTTCATTTGGCTTGAGATTAAGGGACAAATCTCGATTAGGAGAGGGGATGGAGAAGTGATTTTTAAGTGATTGGTAGGAATTTAGTTGAAAGAATTAACGGTTAGATAAAATTCTAAACTTAAAGTAGTTAATCCAAATCTTAACTAAAATCTCAAAACCCTAATTAATCATCTTCAAAGACCCAAATCCAGTCATTTAATTACACTTCCAACTTATCAGTAGTCATCCATACTTATCTCCACTAGTTTACTCACAGTCCGAATTTACCTCAAAAAACGTGCCTTTAACGTTTTACCGCTAATAAATGCTACGAGACGATATTAACAGGAGAATAGAGTTAAAATTAAATGAGACATTGTAAATGAGGAAAAATCGGATTTCACAAGATAATTAAAGAAATAAGTATATAAATAAATAAATAAAACTTCAAATTTTTGAAATTTAAAAAAAATTAAATTTTTTTTTCTTTTTCAAGGCCGTTACAATGTTAGCTCACTCGGTCTTTGACTTATGAGTGATTGGCTTTAGTGCAAGTGGAAGCTGAAAGTTTATATGCCCTAAAGTCAATCAACATTTAGAGTTTATACACTTGAACTATTTATATAATCATAAATGACAGATTTATCATATTGATTGCTTATATATTTATTTATATAAGTACGATAAAACCCTTAGAATAAACTTAATTGATGAAATCATAACAGTTATAATGATGGGGTTTATTCAATCATAAATGAGGTTTATTCTTAACTATCTCTAGTCAAAATATTAACAAGAAAGGGCATTATTAATAAAGTTAGACTAGCATATACTATGCCGCTTCTATATGAAAAGTAGTAGAGCTCATCTACTATGATGTGTGAAACACCTGAGTTAGTATATTGGTGTATGATGGTATGATCAAGTTCATTAGATTGATCTAGATCGAGATATACTTTAAGTGCCAAAAAATTAATCTCTAAGTGATTTTGTGTAAGTGAACCTTGGACTTAAGGTTATCATGGTACCTTAAGTATGAATGGGTATATCTTGTGTTATTTATTTGCTCTCGTAAAAGGGATTGCTCAAAACATTAACATATCGGTATATGTTTGAAACATAGAAAGGTAGTGAATAACCTATAAGGATTTACCACATCTTATGCAAGATGAGTTATCTCATGTCTGGCCATTTGTAAAAGTAAAATTCGAAAATCTTAACACTAAGTGGGAGAGTTTTATAAAGTGTTTCTAAGTACGTCTTCATTGGACTTATATTTTCGTACAAGAAAAGAGCATTAATCACATAATGGAATAGGCACAACTTATTTCAAGATTAATGAGAGATAAGTGCAGTAAAAATATATTAGTTACACGATAAATGTTCACTGAAAGATAAAGTCATCCACAAAACTTTTTTCATTCACTTGAGTGGCCAACACGTATTACTAAATGCCAATTTTGATCTATAAGAATGAGTTAATTGATTAATTGATTCAATGATAAATTAAAAGGAGTTTAATTTATCTAGTTCTTATTAATTAAGAACTATAAAAAAATTCTTATTGACAACGCAATTAGGAACTTAATGGGTTATACACGTTAAGAACTTCTTTAGGTGGATTAAATGAATTTCAAATGGGGACTTGATAGATAAGTTTTTATGACTTATTGTTTTTGTGGGATAAATTAAACTTGAGGGAGTTGTAGTGCAAATAAGTTTAAATCTTCCAAATACAAGAGTTGTATTAGAATAAGGAATCTAAATCTTATTAGAAACTAGTTTCAGGTTTCCATAAGAATTTAATACCTTATTTGTCTATAAAAACTCACTACGATTTTGCTAGCAAGACGAATTGATGCACAAATTATCTCGTAAGATTTTTAAGAAAAATCTTGAGAGAAAAATACACAAAAATTCATCCCAAAAAAAAAAGAAAAAAATGGCATCTCTTATTTCTCATATTGGTACGAGTTTTCAAGCTAAAAAACTAGGGTTTTTCTCAACCTATTTGTGTGTGATTGTCTTGCCAATAGCTAGCACTAATCTAGCATAAACTAATTCCATCTTAGAGGTTCTAACTAAGGAGATTTGTGTAAATCACCGTTAGAGGCCGAACACTTGTACGGCTAGGTGGATCTCTTCACCGTCTTATGCGACAAATCTCCACCAACTTCAAGGAGGTCTCATGGATTGAGGTAATTTTCTTAAACTAATTCTATGTTATGCGGATTTAATCAAAGGATGATCTACTAAAAGGATTAAAAAATTTTAGATTTTTGCTGTGCTTATCTCTATGATTCTTTACATATTTAGTTAGTGCTGTAATTGGCTTGCATAAGATTTATATTGAAGCAGAAAATAAGCGTATGTCAACTTATATTATTCATTCATCAGTACGATATCTATAGTGTTTACATGAAACAAATTAACACAACTCCAACTAACAATTATCCTATAAAATCTCAACAAAACTATTTGATCACATGATCTCCTACTTATTTGAAATATTTATTAACAAACCAACATGATTTTTGGTTAACAAATATCTTACTAACAATATTTATTCTGCAACTAACTAACTTATTCTAATACCAAAAATTATTTAGTAAAATCTAGAAAAATCTGTAGGAAAAATTGCCATATCTCAACACAAAGTTTAAGAATGCCAAAAATGAGAATGGAATGACCACATTACATCTGGCCGTATACTATCGTCAAAATCAGGTTCTGTTTATTTTCTTTCATTTTTAAAACTTCTTGTGATTTTTTTCTGACGTATTGGTTTTATATGGTTAAACAAAATCATTTTATTAAAGGGATAATTTCAAAATCCTCCCTATATTTCTTCCAATTTCACCTAACACACCTTTAAGAGCAACTTTGAAATAACATTTATCATCAGAATTTTCTTTCAACCTTCTTTTTTCTGAAGAGGTTTGAATTTATGACCAAAAACCCCAAAGTAAGGGAGATAATTAGAGAGGTGCATGTTAAGTGAAATTGTTAAAAGCTTTACGGGAAGTTTTATAAAATTATCCCTTTAACAAAACATATCACTATTCTATCCTGAAGGAAATTGAGAGATACATTTTTCTGTCGTTTTTCTTATATTCTTATTCCATTTCCACATTTTGGTGGTCAAAATTTCTTTTGACTGAAACTATGGTTTTAAAAACTTTTCAAGAATTCCACAATTGTACAAACTCCAAAACTAATTGGATCAATTGAGTTTTTGTAATTTCTTATTTGGCATGACAACTTCAAGGGTCATCAGACTGATTCCTTAGTCTAAATTTCTTATTTGAATAAATGACAAGAATAGTATCCAAATTCGGTTACCCATATGGATAAAGAAAAGATTGGATATTCAATGGGCACAATGATCATCTGGACATCTCTTATAACTGTGACTATAGTATTTGAGGTTCTGGTTTTTTGAAACCATTAAATGTTTATGTTCTCAAAGACTAATTACGTCACTATCAAATGTATGACCAAATATTTTGTTTCTGATAAAACAAAAGCCAATATTATTAACAAATTATTTCCAAATAGTCCAGCATAGTTTGCTTAACCAGAAAAACTACGATTTGTTTGACAAAGAAAACTGAATTGATAGTGGAAACACTACAACAAAAAGGGCCTTTCCTGACATGTCTATAACGACACTAGTTGGGTTGTGTCACCCTAGTATGTCTGTACTGACACTTGTAACAGTACCCAATATACTACAACAAGAATGGATTTTACTAGCATTTAGAGGTGTCAGTATAGACAATTTAAGCTGACACTTTTACTTGGAAAACACCTGGGACGAGTGATGTGCTCTTAGACTACCTTTGATGATACTTGTGAATGTGTGAGAAATCGAAAAACAAAAAAAAAACAAAAAAACAAAACGACGTCGTTTTAATTTGGGACTGAAACGACGTCGTTTTACGTTGGCAGACCCTAAACAGTGGCTGAAATATCAAAATCCCTTTTGCTGGCTAAAACTCTCTCTTTCAACACTTAGGGTGTGTTTGTTTAGACTGAAAATCCATATTTTCCTATGTTTGGCTACAATTTATTTTGAAAAAATATTTTCCTCCGGAAAATATTGTACTTCAAATGACAGAAAATGACTTATTTGTCCAGCTTACTGAAGTTATTTTCCAAAACAACTACTTTACTCTCCTCCCAGCTGTGGTGAACGGAAATGTCTAACTAAATACTTCCAAGCAAGAAGGGGTTCCGCGACTAGAATCTTATCATAACTAAAATCTATCCTCCTATCGTCTTCCAACTCTGGTACATCTCTCAGGTAAGATAAATCTTAAGGAATCTTCTATCTAGGGCTTTTTTCAGAGTATCTTATGATGAATTTGGTGCTCTCATTTAGCAACCCATCGATTTTCTTTTATGTCTTTTTTGAAAAAAAAAAGAAATTGTGATGCATTTGGTGCTCTGGTTTACCATCCATCACTACAAGAAATTTGGTCATTTGTGACAATATTCCCAATGACAACAGAAAAACTTATCACAGTTGACACATTTCAGTGATGAGTTTTGACATCGTCACAAATGACCTAGCATAAACTAGTCATTAGTGACAACATGAGATTAGTCATCACAATGTGGGTGACGCGCAATTAACTAGTGTGGCGGGAAATCATCTTTGTGATGATTTGGAAAAATATTATTGTCATTAAAATGGACCATATAATGGCTACTTCCAATGTTGTCACTATCAATTACTGGTTCAAAGTTGGTGACGACAATTAGTTGTCACTATCTAAAATACTTATTCTTGGGTCCCTTTCATTAATTCTACTGTGGCACCCTAACTTTTTCAATTTAGCCCCATATGTGGTATGCAAATTTTATTAATTCTGTTATGACACTCCATCTTTTACAATTTAGCCCCATATGTAATAAACTAATTTCATTAACTCCATTATGACACCTTATCTTTTGCAATTTAGCCTCACATATGATAAACCAATTTCATTAATTCTACTATTGCACCCTATCCTTTGTAATTTAGGCTATATTTTTTATTAGAAAAAAATGGAAGGTATTGTAATAAAATATGTATACATGTTTTATAATTTTTTCAAACTTAAGTAATAATTTGTTATGAACGTAAATCTAGTTCGCTTGACAACTCGCTGAAAATTAGTGACTAGTATAGTGTGAAAAAGACGGTATTATCTAGTTCTTTTGACAACACATCTAAAATTAGTGATTAGTATAGTGTGAAAATAATAGTAAAGAATAGTAAAATTTAATATGAAATTAAGTATAATCCTCACAATTGCAGGGCTAAAAGTTTATTATTAATTATGATTGTTACATTGTTTATGGTTTATGAACCTATACTTGTACCAAATAGATTTAGTGTTTCATGCATGTATTAGCAAACTATTTTAGATATTTGATCAACTAAAATGGTTGTTAAATCTTGACAGACTACAACCTATACATAGCTAATAAAAACCATAAAATTAGTACCAAAAATATTTTGATTAATTTTTTTTGAATCGTAAACATATTTTTTAATAAGATTTTTATTTTTGAACATTATTTTTACATTAATAGATCAGAAAATATCCTTTTTTTGGTAAAAAAATATTATCCAAAAATAGTAAATTTTCATATTCTAAAGTTTTATGTACTGACGACATCTGGTCATCACAAATAGGTATTCTAGTTCATAAAAAAAAAAAAAAAAAAAAGGGAAGCGAAATAATTGGATTGCTCTAATTTGGTTAAAAATTTTTGCTTGCATCATCGACACAAATTCCAATCACCTTTTTATCTCACATACATCACATCAAAAAAGTGCTCAATATACTTTGTAACAAATCATCCTAAAAAATCTACTATCCAAATGCAGGTGTACAAAGAGCGCCTAACCAAAAACTCGAAGCAAAATTGGGCGGCCAGCTAACAAGGATAAAACGGTGTCGTTTTTACATCTTGATATAAAACAGATATACGTTCTCTTGTTCTTGCTTTCATCCTCTAGGAAATAACTTTGCTTCTCTACTCCAAACTCCAAACCAAGCTCCAGACTCTAGACTCCAGTCCGTACCCGAATCATTCAAACTTCAATCACCCAGCTTCAACCCCAGTAGCTTGGTACATTAACCCCAACTCTAGCCCGAAATTTCAAGTTACCGATGAACGTGGCTTGAAGTGTGGAAACAACTTTAGGTAACCCCAATTTTGCTAGTTTGTTTGTCAAATAGAATTAGGATGAATTCGCCCATCTTATGGATATGATTTTAGGGCTTAATTGACTTACATTATTTTAGGGCTCAATCGACCCATTCTAGAAAGATTGTTTTAGGGTTTAATCAGCCACTTTATTGGATTATTTTAGGGCTTAAGCAACTGATTGAAAAATGCTTAATTGACGAGTCTATTTTACAGTATTTTAGTTCGTAGAATTTTCAAAAGACTAAAGCTAGCTGTTCACGGGTCCCCTTTGGGATGCATGTTAGGTTAGATTATAGTAGATTCCTTCGCTGATAATGTTATGTGGTTCTTGAGGTTATTGGGTACATGGACAACATCATTACTGGTAAATTATCTATTGTATTTGTCTAGCTATTGAGTTTTAATGTTGGATTCTAATTGGTTTGTAATTTCTTTCTTTGTTTCTTTTTTTTTGGTAAAGTTGATGCTAAGTGTGCAGGATATTACCTTTCTTTTTTCTCCATGTGTTGTTAGGATTGGTTATTTAAAGATACTGGTTTTGTAAGAGTTGAACATTTTTATCTGAGCAAGTAACGCACCTCTATGTATTTTGCTCTTGAGATGGCAAAAAAATCCAACTATTCATTACGAGATCAAATTTGTATATAGAATAATAAACATTTATTTTATCTTCTTCCAGTTTCAGTTGCATTTTATTAGCAAGTTTTAATATGATTAAGGAATTTGTAACATTTTTTTTTTGTGTATTTTTCTTCCAGGAAAACCCTCAAGACAAGTGGATGGAAGAGATGGTGAACGAACTTGCTCATACCACCTTGGTTGGTTAATCACATGAGTAGATAAGGACTAAGAAGGAAAAACTTCTTTTTGCTTTCAAGCAAGAAAGGTAACAATAAAAATAATTGCGTATTTAAATATCTACGACATCTTTGTGTTTAATCTTAGTTTATTCCACAAAGAAAGCAGAAAATATACTTCAGTGTTAAATGCTCTCTATCTTGAAGGGGTAGGTATTATGTGCATGATACTATAAATTTTCTGTTTGTGACACTAATTAAATTGAATAAGATAATACTTGAGATTTTCATGTAGTACTTTAATGAAGAAAATAATGAAAGTTTGTCTTGTGTGAGCTCTGTTTTAGGCCAATGCATTATACCTCTTATTTTCAAACCAATGTATTATGATGTTTGTTTGTATGTTCATTCGGATGCTTATTTCTGGATTTTGGTTGATAGCCTTGGAGCAAAGCAAACAATTATATGGATTTTTTGCTGAAGGCTTTTTATTCAAAGAAAAACTAGGATTAGTGAGTTCTTGCTATGTATGTGCAATTTTTATTTACTTAAAGCATTCAATTTAATAGAAAGTATTTTGCACATTGAATTCAGAATTCTCAACTTTTTTATGTCGATATCAGTTTGGTGCTAAGTCAACCTGGATTTGATATGTGAAGCTCATGCCCAGAACTATGTAATGACCTAAAGCATGAAATTGATAGCGAGCAGGGAAAAAGGAGAACTAAATAAATGGAAGAGATATGAGAGTTTGGTCTATAATGGATTAGATTTACAAGGAGACAAGTGAAAGCAATCGAAGTTATTGGCTCTAGGATGCCGTGGAAATCTTAAGCAGTAGGAGCTCTAGTTATTGGTATAGATTTTATTTAATAGGAGCTTTGTTCACTTATTGAAATTAAATGACCTTAGAATGATAGATGATATGATGGTATTCTTTTCAAACTCATCTTAATTGCTTTATAAATAACAAGCAAGTCTTATTCCACAATTGGTGTTTTCACAGTTTTCTGTGTCCTCTTGATTCTCTACTTGTCCATTGTTTTTTTCTCCTTGCTTAAAGGAAGTATTCTTGATAGGAGGAAGGAATGAAGGAGGTGTTGGTATACATTGTGAAGAGAAAGACAACTAAAATTTGCATTATGATATCTCATTTTTTATTTAATGGTTATGAATCTTCAAACTATTTGGTTAGTGGTTTTCTATCTTAGTTTGTAATTTCAATGCTAACTTAATTGACTAGGAAGTTGCTTCATAGCATTCTGTACACTAGCTTTTCAAGTTCTTACCCCAAAACAAAAAAAAGTGTAAAATCTTCATAAGTGCTTTTTCAAACCAAAGACATATTAGAGTTGCTTGGGTAAAGTTGAAAACTTTGGGGTTAAGGAATGTCAAACTTGGGTCTGCAATTTTGGTTTCATTGATCCAAATGTCATAGTGGATGTTTTCGACCTTCTTCAAATCCTGGAGAAAGAACAAATATTCACTCTTAATGTCAATTCTTAGGGAGGTGATCTGGATGGCATAATGCACTACTATATTACTATTTCTCATTTTGCATATTGACTTTAAGTTTTTCTTTACTGGTGCTGAGAGTGTTTGTGGAAATAATTTTTGTGAAATTTGTTCATTGGTAATGACTTTATAAGTTAAGAAGTCGGACAGGAACACTTTTAAGGAGGACGAAGAGCAATCAAATTTAATTGATGAGTGCTGCAAAGATTTCTTTTGTAAATGATGTGAAAATTTTAGTAACTGTATTTGTCAAACATTTGAGGTTGCTAGTTTCTGTGAATTTCCATTCAATTTGTGAGGATCCGAAAATTTATTTTTATCTAACCTATTTATTTAATTAATTATTTAATTTCTCTGAATAATTATTTTAAATCATTTTAATTACAATTACACCGTATATTACTTCATTTTATTTTTAAAAAAACCTTGTTAAACCGTCAATTTAATTTTTCTGTTACTCAATTGTGAAAAATGAAAAAAAAAAGACACATTTTTCGAGACATATTTGGACTGAGAGTGACGTAAGTTTGGAGAATAAGAATGATCATTAGTAGATTAAGAAAAGCTAATTGAGGGATTAGAAGTGAGTGATTAGGATTAAACTCCAATTGGAGTATTAATGAACTAGTGTTCATTGGTTGACTTTTGTACCAAGAAAATTTGTGGTTCTCATTCCTTCTTGTTTTTCCCCAATTTATTCATCAAAAATCACAAGAAAACTCTCATTCTTCTCTCTCACTCTCACCTGAACTCCCCTTCCCCTTGCTCCTTCATTTTTATCTTCAAAATCTACTCCAAACTCCATAAAATCCATCAAGGGAACTTGGGAAATCTTTCACCACCTCACATGGAAACTTGAAGATTAACTTGTCTTGAGGGAGCCGGCTAGGAGCTTGAAGAGAGGGGTTGCTTTGGAGCCTAGACATATCACAAACAAGGGTTTCCTCTTGAGCCATTGGAGGTAATTTAGTTTCTTCAAATCTTTTCTTTTGATTTCATCCTGTAGCTTTAAGTTTTGTATCTTCTTGATATTGTTTTTGTTGAATTTGGGTTGTTGAAGTGGGCTCTTGGATTCCCACAAGACTTGAATGTGTGGCTAATTTGGTGTTGATGAGATGATATGGTGGTGATTTTAGTTGATTGTTGGTGTTAGAGAGATAGGAAGAAGAGAAAGAGGAAAAATCAAAAGAAAAGGAAGGTTATGCTGCCGGTTTTATTTCCGATTCGTATGCCCTATTTTGGCTGCTAAAATTCATGATTTTCTTGGTTATTTTGAGAGCTGAAATGTTGGTCTATATGTGTGTAATTTTAGTTGCAAAAATCATTCCATTTGGTGTGGTAAAATCGCATTGAAAGAAGAAGCCAAAATCTGGAAAATTTTCACTGTTTTCTACTACCGGATGTTCTAGCTTTGAACATTGACCTTTCCTGCAAATTTTGGGCTGAATTTTGGCATGAACTTAATCTATACATAGTAGAGCTAGTGTGCCAAATTTGGTGATTTTTGAGTATGAATTCGTCATCCAAATGATGCCCCAAACCTTCCTTGCAAAACTGGAATTTCGGAAAAAAAAAAGAAGGAATGATGAACCTGCCCTGTTTGGATAGCTATATTTTCTTACTCAAGAGTCAGAATTGAATACCATCAGTGGCGTTTGAAACTAGATTCATAGAACTATGAACTGTGTAAATTTCAGGGGATGATTCATTTTCTTCAATTTTTGACGAATTTCCAAATTATACTGAAAAACCAGTCTGTTTTGTCCTGTCTTAATCTTGTACTAAAATCTGGGCTGTTTCTGTTTGGAATCTCACTAAAGTGTCTTCTCAAGAGTTTTAGTTTGTTGAGTCTATTTTCTAACGGTATAATATTTGTAATTTTTGGACTTATAGAACTCAAGTTATGATTTTTCAAAGAATGTCACACAAAACTGAAAATTCTTCTAAGGAAGCGACGAAAGTTGAGAAATGCCTTGGAAACATTTCCTGGTTTCCAGGCGTAACCTTTTGAGGAATTGTACACCATTCCAAACTTGGAAAATGGATTTTTCCAATTGCCTAAGATTCTTCTTAATTTGGAATCGAAAAGCTTAGTTGTTTGAAAATTTGACTTTGAATGTATACTTAGGTAATTTGATTTTTATCTCTCAGGTGATCACGTGGACACCGAGAAGTTTGGTTGATATTTTAAATTGGTCTCACTTGCTCTCGACTATTGGTGAGTGTCAAGTGCATGATTTGTTGAATTGCTTGAACTTGTTACATACTTGATTTGAACATGTTTTAAACCTGTCGAGGCGGACGTGTACTTTATCTCGTCCTATCTCTCTTACTTGACCTGGCATGCTTGCTTGTATTTGTTGTACTTGAAATGACTTGCCTGAACCATACTTGTACTTGATTGATGATTGAGCGTTGTCTCATCATCCTACTTGCTACTTAAACTTGTTGGGGACGCCCAAAACTCAAACCTTTCACCTCGGGCCGGCAAGGGCTTGGCCGAGAGATTTGGTAAGCCATGAGTCTTTACATATTTTCATCGGTTGGAGTGCGCTCACCGACTACTTGCCTGGGTATACTCGAGTATTACCAAATTACCCATTTTGACGAGCAGGCCTGGTTGGGGGATGAAACGGTGGACGGAGATGGTTGACGAGTGGAGTTCTACATGGATATTATGAAAGTTGACGGAGTGTCAACTACTTAGAATGTGATCAAGCTTTGTGGAACTTGGCTCCTGAGAGTGTGAGGGCCTCAAAAATTTATTTTTAAATATTGTTAGTATTTATTATTCTAACTATTGTTATTATTGTTGTTAGTTATTTGACTATTTTAAAGTCGTTCTCAAACATATTCTCCAGAAAATTCAAATGAAAATTCAATTTATTTATTTATTTATTCATTTAATTTATTCTTGGGTGATTCAAATTTTATTCCATACATATTTTCTCGTAGATTTTCAATATTTTGTCTACCTTTTTCACAATTTGCTCTTTTAGTATTAATAGCTCACTTTGGGCTATTAAAGAACTATCTTCCCCAGGGAATTTTTAGTTGAATTTTGGTATAAACTTATCTTATATATGGAAGTATTAGTGTACCAAATTTGGTAATTTTTGACTAAGAATTATCCACTCAAACAAAGCTGTGAATTATGCCCTGTCAAACTGGAAACCAGAAATTTCAGAAATTTGAACCCCCTCTATTTGAACTATTATAACTTCATGCTCGAGTGTCGGAATTGAGTTTCGTCAGTGGCTATTGAAACTCCTTATGTAGTACAATATTTTGTATGAATTTCAGAGGCTAACTAATTTTATGTAATTTATGTCGAATTTTCAAAATAGCCTGGTCGGATGTGTCCTGTCTCAATACTGTAGCTTTACGTTGAACGAAAATCTGGGCAGTTTTCGCCCAGAATCTTAACTGGGTGCCTTCTACAAAGTTTTAGAACTTTAAAAGAGGTTTCCAACAGCACCAAATTTGTGAAATTTTGATTTGTGTAACTCAAGTTATGATTTTTCAAAGTTTTCAGCTCAAAATGGGAAGTTATCGAGTTTACTTTCTTTCGAATGAAATTTGGCCAGTGAACTAGGAAAACTTATTTTCGCTCTCTTTTCATTATTTTAGGGTGAAGTGTTGATTTGCCACTTGGCCAAATTTTGGATTCCAACCCGTACTTTATCGGTGAGTTTTCAATGCCTGTTAAATGTTTTCGTTTAAATGCTTTGTGAATGTATGTGTACCATGACCTATTGCTTGATTTGACTGTGAAAATGGAAATTTTATGAACCACTCACCTAAAGGAGAGTATACTTTATTGCTCCCTTTTTGTAGAGTTGGTAATTTAAATATTTTGCATGTGTCAAATTTGGAGATGGAGAAGTGTTACCCCGCCACTCTTGGCCGCGTGCCTTGAGTGGTCTACTGTTTACTGTTCACTATTTAAATGTTTGGCGTGTGGGCCCGGTAGGGGGAGTTTGGTGGTTGGAGTTTGGCGTGAAGAGTCGTCTACTTGGATTGAAAGTCGACGGAGTGTCGACTACTATAAATGCTCGGGAAATGTGGAATTTGGCTCCTGAGAGCCCCCGTATCCTCAATGTGTGTGAATTTGATTTGTCTATGTGTTTTATTTATTTACTTTTAATTTTACCATTTTAAGTGCATGTGCATGAATTTTGGAAACTCACGAGCTTTTTAGCTCACCCCCGTTCCCGTTTGTTTTTCCTTAACAGGTGACGAGAATCCAGAAGCCTAATTAGGGCTAGTTCTTGTCCTTTTGACTTTTATCTCGAATTTGGAGAAATGTTTTGTATATTCTTTTGGTGATGTATATTTTAGAATTATGGAAATGTACTAAAATCTGGCTTGAGGATTTTAAGTATTTTGAGTGGGAAACTGTAATTCTAAGATTTGACAGTATTGTACAATTTTAATATTAATGTTGCTATGATTGGAGGTTTTACTCGTTTAAGTTAGTATCTTTTCATGCGTGAGTCCTGGCGAGAGTTGGGCAGGCAGCCCGCTAACCCCTCTGGTTAGCCTTAGGGAGAGGTGGGGCTGTTACAGAGAGACCCTGTATCCTTTATTTAATGTGTAATTAAATTCCTTATTTGCATTCTTGTCTAAAAGTTTTGGTTACTTATCTTGTTTAATAAAAGTGTATATTACTTGATCTTACTTGTTTGCATGTTTTCTTGGCCTCACTGAGTTTTGCTCACCCCATAAGATTTGTTTTCCTTAACAGGTTTTGAAGCGGAGTTCGTTAACCGTGGATCTTAGTTTCTTTCATAGGATTTCCACTCTTTTGTACAAGGTTGTTTTGATTTGAGACTTGATGGTTTATAGTACTTGGAGTTAGTACTAATGAAATTCGGATGAAATTATTGGGATTTGTAAATTCAGCTTTTGTATGTATTTTAGTACTTGGGACTTATTTTGGAAATGTAAGTTGAACTTTAGTTTCTTTGAATAGTTGGTTTGGAATGTGAAATTAGTTATGTTGGGAGTGATATTTTGGGTGGAATTGTTATTTAGGTTAATTGAGCGAGTGAGTCCTGACGAGAGTTGAGTAGGCGGCCTGCCGAACCCTTTGGTTCGCCTTAGGGAGTGGTGGGACTGTCACACAATTGATGTTTTAAATTGTTTTGATATGGCTGTAATGTGCATAGGCTGTTCTGATTTCCTATCTAGTGAACTTTATTTGTTGGGTCTCATACATGCGTGGCAACTGAGGAATAGATGCAAAATGCACAAGGCATACCTGAGTTTCAGAGACTAGAAAATATTGAAAAATAAAGCCATTGCAATAATTTTATAATATATCATCGGTGAAAAGCTTATAAAACTTGACCCCTTTTTTATTTTTGTCATAAATTTAACATATTTTAATTTCATAATAAAAACAAAGCAAATGTTTCTGTTTTATCCTTGCAACTTTTGAGTCCTGATTGCATACATGCTCAATGGCTGAGGTATCAGTCTGGCTTTAAATTCTTGCTGTGTAATTGGGATGCATCTTCTTAAGTTATGCTTTAATCATTGTTGTCTTACTGACAGTCAACTTGCTTCATTCCTTGTTGCAGTGATAGTTTGCTCCAAATCATTGACAGAGAAAGAGAAGAACAGACTAGCCTCCATTGGAGTGAAATCATATTTTTGGAACGATTTTCTTCACATAGTATGTCTCTTACCTTTCGGGGCTTTTTTCTTTTTATCATCTATGTTATTTTTCCAGGCCATAACTTTAAAAGGCAAATGCTATATTTTCTTTTGATCTCTTTCTTGTGGCCTTCATCTGCAAAGTGTTGAGCGATAATCAATATACTAGTTGTATCCTTTATGCTAAGCTGTTAGCATTACTCTTTTAATTATATACGGGTTGATTGCCAAGTCTGTTTCAAATTATATTGGATTTTCAAGGAAAATCTCCAAAGTGTTCTGATTGTAAACATATGATCATCAACATTAGACTCTTAAGGAGGCACTCAACTGTACTTTTGAGTTCCTCTCGCACTTTGCTAGATTTCTCTAGTTGGTCAAGTAGGTAACCGTAAGAAATGCAGGTAGCACTTTTTGTTCACCACATCATTTCGTCACATGATTTAGATTCTTAAGCTTGTATGTCTTATAGTTTGATAACAAAAAATTTGCATAAATTATTTCACTTAAGCAGTTAAAGTCACACATGGCCTTTTGGCACTTTTGTACTAAAGTTCTTGTTTTGCTGCTATATAATAGGGTATTAGTTATGAATATAGTGCATTATTGGAATGATAATCTTTTGAGACATTTTGAATGAGTTCAAATGGTTCAAATGTGAAATTTTGTAGAAGTGGAACCATTTTTGGTATTATCTTTGAGTAACTCATGTTTCATGTTCTAGTGCAATGGCTTTATAGTTGTGTTGGAAGTGCATTACTAGAAGGATACATTAAACTATGGTTATACTCAAGCATAATAGTTGTGTTGTTCTGGAGCAAATCAAATTATGGCAATCTTTAATTATTGCCTTTAGGCATCTCAAGTCTGATCTCTACATGCAACAACTAGCAATATCCAAGACAAGTTTTTGAAAGTTGGTGAACTGATTTCTAACTTGTAAAAACCTGGAACTGACTTACAGCACCATTTCCTAAGAGGCAGTAAATTACATTGAACAAGTAGTCTTTCTAGTTTGAAATTAAACTAGCCTTGGCATAACTTGATTTTACCATCATTTCTCAATGCCTTCCTTCAAAGTAAATAATTTAACAATATCTATTAATGTTAGTGTTCATTGACTGCATCATAAATAATTTAACAATATCTATTAATGTTTGTGTTCATTGACTGCATCATAATTTAGTTTCATGCAACCTATTCTTGAGTATATCATACAACTGTCAAGACACACTTAGACAATTTATATAATGTTGCCACTATATTCATTGTAATCTGAAATGAAGAAATCAAGTGTTCATTCCCAAAAGTTATTACTTTCAGATTTGTTACGCTATTAACATTTCTTTTGGTTCTTTTGATTTCTAACTAATGCAATTTCAAACTAATGAATTGATGTTGTTTTTCTTCTTTTTTCTATTTCCTTCGTCTTATGGGCTTGTGGTGTTGGTAATTTTTCATTCCTTTTGCTAGATGAGTCCATTAATCCTTGGCTGGAGTCTGGGATTAGTACTTTCTCTTTCTTTTTCTCTTTTATCAATGGATGGTAGAATTTTGTATGAGTACTGTTATGACTTGAGCAATGAATTGCTAGTATTACTAAGTGCATTATCTTCTATTGGGGGTCACTTCTTTCAAATGTTTATCCAAACTGTTATGTAAATGGGACCATGGAAATGTAGCAGGGATCTCCATTGCTTCGTTATTTTATTTACCAAAAAAAAAAAAAAACTAGCGGTTGAAAGTGTCAACAAAGTAACACTGCAAACCAATGTATAATGACAATGTAAGTGTCATCAAAAGCAATTTTTTTGACACCTATAAGCGTCATTAGACGGCCTATATTACGACATTGAAAGTGTCAGCAAAGCCAAACTTCAAACAAGTCTCTAACGATGCATGAAAGTGTCGTCCAAAGAAGTTTTTTATGACATTTATAAGCGTCATTACACAGTCTGTATTACGACAAACCAAAATGTCTTCCTAGATTTCGAAAGTACTATAGCTATAGTGACACCTACGATTGTCAATACAGGGTATTTGTATTGGCAGTGAAGATGCCATAATAGATATGTTTGCCTGACACATTTGCATGCTATTAGGCTATCCCCACATTGGAAGGCACGACACACGTCCGAGGTGTCAAGAAAGAAAAAGTGTCAGTTTAAACTGTATATCTGACACTTGTAAGTGCCAGGAAAGGCCCTTTTTGTTGTAATGAAAATACATGAAATATGTCACAGAGATATGTGATCTAGATTTTAAAGCTAAAATGATAATTGAAAAATGCAGACAATCGAATTGTTGCTTGATGAGTCCCTAGTTTGGGTGAAATAGAGGGATGCAAATGACAGTGCAGCTATACGCCTTCTGTTGGCTCAACTTCATTTCAATTCCAAAATCGAGCTCTCTTAGGTTGTCCAGAGCCAGACAGTACTCCATGAACTAGGGAATTACCAGGAGGCATTCAAAGAGAGAAGAGATGCAATGATGGTAGTTGCCTTGCTCACAGCAACCAAGGCCATGGTAATCTCTCCAGAAGGGGTGTGGCAAGATGACTTAAAGAAAGGACCAAATCCGTATAGAGCAAGACAACCCATCATGGCCTAGACCTATCCCACCTGCTATCGGCATCTAATTCAGGCAAGTACTATGGTCTACACAGATTGTTTTAAGATCTTAACTTGCTGTGTGCTACACAGATTTTCTTAAGATCTTAACCTGCAACTTGTGTAAGTTGGCTTATGGCCTTGACCTACATCCTGTGCAAGTTGGCTTTCATATTTCAAATGGTTTATTCAAAACCTGAGGGTGGAAAATTTTTTAGAGCTCTTTAATTCCGATTGGCACTATATTGCCTACACATTTCGAGGGTAAGTTTTATGCTCTCAAGGACATGTCTCTTCAAATCTATAGAGTGCATACATACGTACCTTCTGGACTTTTCTTTCTTCGTCTTTCTTCATCAGAGACGAAGGAGATAGTTCCCAACTCTATGAGTTTAATAGTGGGGTCTAAATTTGTTCGTCCTTTGGCCCGAATGACTTGCACTCTTGGTTTATTTAGATTTTCAAAGAAAAAAAAAAGAAAATAAGAGGGGACCTTTTGCTTTAGTTTTCGACCTCAGATGAAGAAGTTCTTCTCTGGATTTCCTCATCTAACATTAGGTGAAGAGGTAAGTTTTTCTATATTGATAGGACTTACATTCTTTAAGAGTTTTGAGATCGAGAGAGCTATCAATTCTTTCCCCTAAGTAAAATAAGTATAGCAAGGAGGACATGCGCACCTTAGATGATTTCATTGAAACTCTTCATATGTTCCACTTGCTCGAGCGAGCGAGTGTTGACTAAGACAGACATTGTTGTGAATGATGTTGCATGTAAACTTCTCTTCCTCCAATTTTCTTGTTTCATTATTTTATATTTATCTATTGACTTCAATTTTCTACTCTCACAGTGAAAAGCATTTTTTTTTTACTCAGTCACAGTGAGCACAAAGGCTCTTGATGAGAGGGCTACACAAATAAATGTTGCTTGTCGAGGTCACTAATTCTTTTGCTAGCTATACCTCCAATAACTTTAACATTAATGGCCGAGGGGACTATAGGCTAAAATTTCAGATCACAAATATAGGAGGTCTCACAAGGATCAATGGGCTTGAGCTCAGTATCCAAGTCTGCAAACCTTATAGAAGAGATGAACTAGACCAGATCCTGGCTTGGTGAGAAGGATTTTTTGACCAAATAAAGGGAGCCTCTTCTATCCCTCAAGGGGCTCATGTCCCATAGGGAATAATTAGTGCTTCTATTGAGCACAAGACTTCCAAAATTAGGGCCATGTCTAAGATCTCAAGCCCCCCAGTTGATATGGCAAAAGTTTTGGAGATAGAGGTCAAAGATGACCAAGATCTCGCAAGAATTTTTAGGTGAGGATTCCAGGTGAGATCCCTCTTACTGAGAAGCTGACGAGTCACTCAATATCTGAATTTTGTCCAAACTGGGACTTAAATCATAATGCTGAGCTATTGAATCTTAAGATTATCAGGAAAGTTTTATTCGAATTTGTCACTCCTCGAAACATGAGAGTTGTAGAGAATTGCATTGATTTAAAAGCATTTAGAGAGTTCTACTTAGTGGGTCTTTCTCAATAAATAGGCGATGAACTTGAAAATGGAGATCATCCAAAGAGACCGTTCATGTTGTAGAGCCATTCCCAAATAAAGCAGGGGGCATGACCTCAAAAGTGAGAGCAAAAATTGGGACAAAAGAAACTTAAAGATTTCCATAGAAAAGATCCATTCTTTTGTACTTAAAGTAAATGGAAAAGCCTTTTGTGCTTAGGTATTTTTCATTTATTTAGAAATTTATCATGTATTGCTAAGCATTATATAGAAGGGGTTTTAAGAGCAAAACATCTTTAGATCGTAGGCATTGTACACACATGGTACTGTCTTCCCACTTTGTCTTCTAGTTTGTAAAAGCCAGTTGGATGAGTCAAGACCACTTTGTAAGGACCCTTCCAATTTAAATCCAATTTTCTTAGTCCGTGTTACTTGCTCACCATATTCTCTCTCAACAACAGGCCTCCTAATTTGAAGTTCCTGCCATAAGTTCACAAATTATAGTGCTATGAGATTTTTTTACTGTACTTACTTACCCATATAGATGCCTGATCTCAAATTTCTCCCAGCAGGTTCAAATTGTAATGCAGTTCCTCATTATCTTTGTTTAATGTTGAAGTTTTCAGGTCTCGAGCTAGATGGTCTAATTTTGATTGGGATGACTACTTCTAAACTAAGGTAAGAGAGAAGAGGTTTTCTGAGTGCTAGTTCAAAGAGTGGGATGATATGCCCATGAGATCTTGGGCAGCATAGCAATCTATAATCTCTTGGCATTTTCTATTTTCTTTTTCAAGGCCTCTAAAATGACCCTGTTGGCAAGATCTACTTGGTGAGTTTGGAGCTCTCAACACCAAGACCTGAAGGAAAAACATGAGAACTGATCTTGAGGTCTCTGGCGACCTCATTGATATAGCTGCCAATGCCCATTTTCACGACCTGTGCAATTATGTCTCCGATCATGCACATACCTGGTCTGATAACAAATTGCAATAGATTTCCTTGTTTGATTTGGGATTTGATCTCACATTTGAGATCACTATATAGTTATCTGTCATATTATCCATGTTCCTATGAAAAGCAAAATACATTTCTTTGTTGTACATTTCCATTGGACTTTTCATGGACTAGGTCACCTTAAAACTGCCTCATTTTTATCATGGCAAGAAATTTTGACCTTAAGGTAGTGAGGGGCTAATATTGTCATTTTATAAGGACTTCTCACTTTTGTCCAAGCTATCAAAAATGCTCTTCCCAGCTCTTCTTTTGTTTGGTTAGCCTTTTCTCCCTTAGTATGCTTGTGAACTTCGCTGAGCATCTCTTACACATTGTGCATAGGTCGTCTGACTAATTTGGTATAAAGTTCTCCAAATTTCAAGCCATGAGTGAAAATTGCAATTGTGATTTTCTCATCCTAGTACACAATAAGCTTGATGGCTGGGTCTCTAAAACTTTTGATGGAGCTAGCAGATAGACTTTGAATCCACAACCTTGTATTTTCCAGTAATGTAGTCGGAAATGCCTTGCAAATGATAGCATCCGAGAAATTTTGTAGTCTCACATGGGTCTGAAAAAGCTCACATGTTCCTCTGGATCAATGATAATATTGTAGACCTCAAGATGAGATAAATTAAAACTAGGTGGAAGAGGACACTCTTTAATTTCTTTGATAAAAGAGGTTCTGGTCTAAATAAGGAAGGCTACTTGAACTTGCCAAGATTGCACCTTCTTTTCTGGTGAAAGGCACTACATCTAATTCAGGTTGCCCATAAAGTGCAGAAGAACCTCTAAGCAAAGGCTTGCATTGATTCCTAGACTTCTTGTAAATTCCTTATTGGAATTCTTTGCCAGATGTTCTATTCAAGGAAAAGAGGAAAGGACAAACTTCTTGTGTCACGCCCCAAATCCGTGTCTCTAGACCGGATTTGTAACGTGGCACACTGTATTTGTGAGACCTTACTCCCACAAATACAAAGCAATATGATCACAACTTACAAAAATTCACTAAAATTTAAAACTTATATTTACTAATGAAATACATATTGTATTCAACTATTACAATTGCGAAACACTTATACTAGATTACCAACATAAATGTCTAACTATCTACCTTACTCTTATTGTCTACTTGCATCCGAACTTGCTTTTTGAGATCTGCAAGAAAATTATGAAAATATGGGTTGAGCGACACATGCTCAGTACATAGTGCTTACTCCTCAGTCAGATCATGTAGCTATATACATAATATATATTTATAATTCCTTTCACACGATCCACATGCACATAGTAGGATAAAAAGAAACATTTGACAACTTTTCCAAAATTTACATACATATATTTCATATGGTGAGTGGCATACACATAAACAATTTCCATTTGACGTGGCATGAAAACACATAATATGATCATTTTCACTGAACATATTTGCAAATCATAAACATATCAATCATGTCATCTAATTTCTCAAAACACAGCTCTTAAACAATACATGCAACATTCGGCTTCTGAGTACTCAACCTAGAGATTAACCCCTACTAAGAGGGCGACCAAGAGGTTTCGTGATTACCTCTTGACTACATGACATAACATGAGTCAATCGGCCGGGCTCTATACAAGACTCCCATGACCCCATACATAAGTCAATCGGCCGAGCTCTATACCGAACTCCCATGACTAGATCAATCGGTCGGTCACAATACTGAGCTCCCATGACCCCTTACATAGTTAGGACTATAGTCCCTACCATCTATTTCATGACCGTTCAGAGCTCATTTCATACATCACATGCATTTTCTTTCTCAAAAATATGCCACTCAATTCATAACAATTTGAATAGTAAAACCTTTCAAATAGGCATACATGATCCATTTTTCATATACCAAAATAAAGCATTCACTTGTGAAAATTCATATTTGACATTTCAAAAATACAGAGGGGTAAGAACCACCTACCTCAAACCGCTGACTTAGAGTTATTCTTAACTCGTCCTTAATTTGCGCCAAATTTATAATCAATAACATACATACATTCATTAATTTACTTAACTTATTTTTTGTGTGATCTATCATATCTTAAACAGCCCTAGAAAATGTGTTTAGACATTCTCTAAAGTGTACTTGAATAGTTTCTAAAGGTAAAAAATTTCTCTTTTGGAAAGTTTCCTAATTTAGAAAGTTTCTCTTTTTGGAAAATTTCCATATTTAGAAATTTCTATCTTTTATTTTAATCAAAAGAGGTATAATTTTATGATATAAGAATAAATGCTAGTTATCCCCTTACTCGTTCATTTATTACATTTATTTATCTTATCTATTATGTATTTATTTATTTACATATATATATATATATAGTTTATTCATGCACTTATGTATTTGAAATACTCACTTATTAGTTTATAATAAGTATTTAACCTATTTATCTAGTTAATATTCATAAGTACATCTCATTCATTTATTCACGTATTTAACTTCTTTACAAGTATTTACTTATTCGTCTATTTAGTATTTACTCATTAGTTCAATCATTTGTTTGTAGAATATTCATGAGTCTTGTTTTCTCAATTGCTTATTTAAGTAATTGTTATCTATTCATTATCCCTCAGTATGCACTTAATTGTTCCATATTTACTTATTATTTCTCTAGCCTATTGTCATTTGAATAATTAATCATTATAAATTAATTAATCAATTACTAATTGCTATTCACTAATCAATCATTTCAGTAACTACTATTAACCGCTCATTTAATTAATCACTCGTGATTAACTAAGAATTTTTCCTAATTAATATTAATTAATTAATCATATAATTAATTATTATTAATTAATCATTTAATTAGTTACCCATAACTAACTAAGAATTTAACTAATTACCATCAAGTAATTAATCATTTATAATTGCTATCAATTACTTATTTAATCCCCCTTAATTAGTTAAGAATTTCACTAATTACTATCAATTAATAAATCATTTAATTATTTACTATTACTTAGCCATTTAATTAACTGCCCTTAACTAATTAAGAATTTAATTAATTTCTATTAATTATTTAATCATTTAACGATTTACTACTAATTAATAATTTTAACTAAATATTATTACTTAATTAATCATTTAGCCAACTAATCTTAATTAGTTAATCATTTAACTAATTATTGTTAATGAACTAATCGTTTAGCTAATTATATTGGTTAATCATTTATTTAACTATGTATTATTAGTTAATCATACATTTAACTATTTCCTATTAGCTAATTAATAAGTTAATTAATTACTATTAATTAATAATTCTTTCATCAATTATTAATAATTAATAATTTAATTAATCCATTAATTACTTATAATTAATACTGTTAATACTAGTTTTAATTTCCTATTGGGTTATATTATTTTATTACTGTCGGGTCCGTAATTTTTTTGGATTCTCACCAAATAACATTGGACCTCCTAACTAATTGTAGTCTTCAGGAATTATTTAGTTTAGGCCGAGTAGCGAGCCCAAACTTTAATAATTATTTAGCCCAAACGAAAGCCCAATACTTTATATTTCTTTGAGCCCAACTATTCAGGCCAATCCAATTTTATTTTTAATCCAACCCATAGTCCGACCGTAAGAAATTGGGCTGACCCTATTCATCTCAAAATCCTACCCGGTACTTGGATCCGACCCAATCAAAAATGGGTCGTCTTCTTCTATTTTTCTTTTTTTTTTCCAACAGAAACCCTAATTTTTTTTCCCTCCCTTCCTAGTTTGGCGCCGCCACCGCCTTCCCTATCTTTATCTTCATCGCCAATGTCGCCGGCAGCAATAACGACAGCAGCAGCCATGGCCGCTGCTACTCTCTCTCTCTCTCTCTTTTTTTTTTTTTCTTTTCTTTCATTGGCTGCCATGACTAAGTCGTGGCCACCCCTTACTTTGCCGGCCAAAGGCCGGCCTCCCGCCACCGATGATGTCGTCGGCATTTGCCGGTGACACTAAGCACAAGGGAGGGTTCAATGACCCTCCTTCAAATCGCCATAGCTGAAGCTTTAAGCTTCAGCCGTGAGCATGTTTCCCTTTTTTTTTTTTTTGAAAACAACCCCAGCAATTTTCATCCATCCAACTAAGGCCAGAAATACATCAACCGTCTACCAATTTTGCCTATGAATTCATCTATTAATTTAGGAAATTCCTACATACTCTCCTAAGAAATCTTGAATGAACAATATTGCAATAATCATGGCATAATTCCTTTAAATAATGATATGAAAACATGCTAAATATGGTAGTGAATTATTTAACATAAATAAAGAAGGTAATCGTTAATTGTAAACTTACTTGATAAAGCACGATGCAAAAATTCTTTGATGAGTTGCCTTTGGGTCTTTAATTTGGTAAGAAAGTTTCTGGAGCTTTTCGTTTGTCAGATATAGGGGAAAGAAAAAGTACGTTACTTGGAATGGTAAAGATGTTACGTATTTTATGTTTTGATAATAAGTATTTATCTAGAAATTGTTTATCTGAATCTCAGTAGATTTGGGTGGCCTAACCACCCTACTCACTAATTAGTGGTTGGTTAGGATTAGGTTAGTGGATAGTTATTAGAAGACGTAAATCCCTTTTTACTCTCTAATAATTTAATTATTGGATAATTCCTCCCTATAATAACTGAAAATTTACGGGGTTTCACATTCTACCCCCCTTAAATAAAGTTTTGTTCTCAAAACTCTTTTTTTTTAAAATTTATTTCATTTTATTATTTTTTATTAATATATATATAACCTTTTTTTTCCCTGAAAAGAAAATAAGATCCTTCATACAGCAAGGTTTATATTAGATAGCTCTGTAAAATTTTCAAGTTATGAAAAATTTTGCATTTTTTTTGGCAAATGAATAGTGTTAGTAAAACTATTTTAATAGTCAGTTTATAGCAAAACATTTATTAAAAGCAAAATTCACATGCGGACTATGATTAAATTCCTCATTTCAAAATTAACATTTTTCTTTATTTATATGGGAAAATATGTCTGATTATTTTGAAGAAAGAAACATAATTTTCAAATTTTGATCAGGTCTCCAACTTAAATTGAAAAATATAAATCTCAAAATAGAGTTTTTTTTTCTGACAAAATTATATTTGAAAGATGATTAAACAAGGACTAGTCTATAAAAAAAATGTAAATCACATCATGCATTTATTTCTTTAAATCGAGAGACCAACAATATGAGTCCTAAATTAGGAAAAGAATATTCAAAAACAACTATTGCTTACTAGTAATCTCAAGGAAATCTACTAACTACCTATGTAGAGTATTACTAATCCTACTTATTTAATCCCTACTGACTATTACTTCCTACTTGAATCACTACGAGTTTCAGGTGCTATGTATCACTGCGTGTCCTCTATGTTCTCGAAATCCTTATTTGCCCCTTGTACGGCCTCTTGGTTTGCATCATTGCCTACCTCTCCCTTGACTTCCATGGCATTTTCATTTGCACCATTGTCCTCATCTTCAGTGTTGGGCCAAAATGTGTCCATATCCGGGACATTCTCCACACCATCCCCGATAGTACGGAAATAGTTCATTTTGCTTACATACTTGGTCCTCAATGCCCGATAAGCGGTGTCCTTCTCAATAATTTCCTTTCTCCTTTCTTCAGCTAGATGCTCCTAGTAACTAGCGTCAAACCTTGCGTTTTCAGTCTCTACCCTTCGTTGGAACTTTTCAAGTGTCAGATTTTGTACTTCCCTCTCTAGTTCCTTAATTCTAGTTTTCGAATATGCCATCTTACTTTTCATCCTTGAAATCCTACGTTCCATTAGCTTTTTTTCTTTATTACTTCCTAAGTTTACCCTCTGGAGTCTCTTGCCATGCTCACGTAAGGTAGCATTCATTTTTTTCTCAATAAGTATTTCACGATTCATTTCCTCATACATCTTCTTCGATTTTTTGTCCAAATCCCGTGCCACATCTTCCATTCTTTGGGCAGTCACAAATTGTACTCGTCTCCCAAAAATAGTGTCTTGACTTTTCCATTTGTTTGACTTCAACCTTTAGAGCTTCACTTTCCATCCTCAAGCGCTTAACATCGCATCCTGTTACCTCTATGGTACACTTGCACTCTTCAACTAGGTCATGGGGTATCTTCTCCTGCAGTGCTGCCTTAACTCCCTCAAGTTCATTCGCTTCTTCGTTTAATTTAATTGTTTTCTCTTGAATTTCGGTCCATATTTGCTTCACGGTTGGAATTTTGCCACTATCCGCCATGATCTATAAAGGAAAGAAATCCATCAATTCTGTTAGTACAATTTCAACTTAAGGTAGTACATGCAACAATAATTCACTTGTCACCATAAAACAAAATAACCCTTACCATATCCGTTTCAACCTAAGCTCCACACCAATTAACCAACTTATATCCATTTTCTTTATCACTTTCAAGAATCATAACGAGCAACATTCCATTACGCCTTTTTTTTTTCTCCTCTAAATGTCACTGAAATCTCTTATTCCTTTGATCCCACTTCTAACTTATTCCAATTTACAATATCACCAATATTTAAAATTTTTTATTACTGATTTATTATTATTTTTTTCATACTCCTAGATCATTTAAACCTAGGCTCTGATACCGCTAAATGTCATGCCCCAAATCCGTGTCTCTAGACCGGATTTGTAACGTGGCACACTGTATTTGTGAGACCTTACTCCCACAAATACAAAGCAATATGATCACAACTTACAAAAATTCACTAAAATTTAAAACTTATATTTACTAATGAAATACATATTGTATTCAACTATTACAACTGCGAAACACTTATACTAGATTACCAACATAAATGTCTAACTATCTACCTTACTCTTATTGTCTACTTGCATCCGAACTTGCTTTTTGAGATCTGCAAGAAAATTATGAAAATATGGGTTGAGCGACACATGCTCAGTACATAGTGCTTACTCCTCAGTCAGATCATGTAGCTATATACATAATATATATTTATAATTCCTTTCACACGATCCACATGCACATTGTAGGATAAAAAGAAACATTTGACAACTTTTCCAAAATTTACATACATATATTTCATATGGTGAGTGGCATACACATAAACAATTTCCATTTGACGTAGCATGAAAACACATGACATGATCATTTTCACTGAACATACTTGCAAATTATAAACATATCAATCATGTCATCTAATTTCTCAAAACATAGCTCGTAAACAATACATGCAACATCTGACTTCTGAGTACTCAACCTAGTAACTAACCCCTACTAGGAGGGAGACCAAAAGGTTTCGGGATTACCCCTTGACCATATGACATAACATGAGTCAATTGGCTAGACTTTATACTAGACTCTGATGATTAGGTCAATCGGTCGGGCTCTATACAAGACTCCCATGACCCCATACATAAGTCAATCGGCCGGGCTCTATACCGAACTCCCATGACTAGGTCAATCGGTCGGTCACAATACCGAGCTCCCATGACCCCTTACATAGTTAGGACTATAGTCCCTACCATCTATTTCATGACCGTTCAGAGCTCATTTCATACATCACATGCATTTTCTTTCTCAAAAATATGCCACTCAATTCATAACAATTTGAATAGTAAAACCTTTCAAATAGGCATACATGATCCATTTTTCATATACCAAAATAAAGCATTCACTTGTGAAAATTCATATTTGACATTTCAAAAATACAGAGGGGTAAGAACCACCTACCTCAAACCGCTGACTTAGAGTTATTCTTAACTCGTCCTTAATTTGTGCCAAATTTATAATCAATAACATACATACATTCATTAATTTACTTAACTTATTTTTTGTGTGATCTATCATATCTTAAACAACCCTAGAAAATGTGTTTAGACATTCTCTAAAGTGTACTTGAATAGTTTCTAAAGGTAAAAAATTTCTCTTTTGGAAAGTTTCCTAATTTAGAAAGTTTCTCTTTTTGGAAAATTTCCATATTTAGAAATTTCTATATTTTATTTTAATCAAAAGAGGTATAATTTTATGATATAAGAATAAATGCTAGTTATCCCCTTACTCGTTCATTTATTACATTTATTTATCTTATCTATTATGTATTTATTTATTTACATATATATATATATAGTTTATTCATGCACTTATGTATTTGAAATACTCACTTATTAGTTTATAATAAGTATTTAACCTATTTATCTAGTTAATATTCATAAGTACATCTCATTCATTTATTCACGTATTTAACTTCTTTACAAGTATTTACTTATTCGTCTATTTAGTATTTACTCATTAGTTCAATCATTTGCTTGTAGAATATTCATGAGTCTTGTTTTCTCAATTACTTATTTAAGTAACTGTTATCTATTCATTATTCCTGAGTATGCACTTAATTGTTCCATATTTACTTATTATTTCTGTAGCCTATTGTCATTTGAATAATTAATCATTATAAATTAATTAATCAATTACTAATTGCTATTAACTAATCAATCATTTAATTAACTACAATTAACCGCTCATTTAATTAATCACCCATGATTAACTAAGAATTTTTCCTAATTAATATTAATAATTAATCATATAATTAATTATTATTAATTAAGCATTTAATTTGTTACCCATAACTAACTAAGAATTTAACTAATTACCATCAAGTAATTAATCATTTAATTAATTGCTATCGATTACTGATTTAATTCCCCTTAATTAGTTAAGAATTTCACTAATTACTATCAATTAATAAATCATTTAATTATTTACTATTACTTAGTCATTTAATTAATTGCCCTTAAATAATTAAGAATTTAATTAATTTCCATTAATTATTTAATCATTTAACGATTTACTGCTAATTAATAAATTTAACTAATTATTATTACTTAATTAATCATTTAGCCAACTAATCTTAATTAGTTAATCATTAGCCAACTAATCTTAATTAGTTAATCATTTAACTAATTATTGTTAATTAACTAATCATTTAGCTAATTATATTGGTTAATCATTTATTTAGCTATGTATTATTAGTTAATCGTACATTTCGCTATTTCCTATTAACTAATTAATAAGTTAATTAATTATTATTTATTAATTTTTCTTTCATCGATTATTAATAATTAAAAATTTAATTAATCTATTAATTACTTATGATTAATATTGTTAATACTAGTTTTAATTTCCTATTAGGCTATATTATTTTATTAGTGTTGGGTTCGTAAGTTTTTTGGGTTCTCACTAAATAACATTGGGCTTCCTAATTAATTGTAATCTTCAGGAGTTATTTAGTTTGGGCCGAGTAGTGGGCCCAAAGTGTATAATTATTTAGCCCAAATGAAAACCCAATACTTTATATTTCTTTGAGCCCAACTATTTAGCCCAATCCAATTTTATTTTTAATCCAACCCATAGTCCGGCCCGTAGGAAAATGGGTTGACCCACTCCATCTCAAAACCCTACCTGGTACTTTGGATCCGACCCAATCAAAAATGGGTCGTCTTCTTTTTTTTTTTTTTTCCCAACAGAAACTCTAATCTTTTTTTTTCCTCCTTTCCTAGATTGCCGCCGCCGTCGCCGCCTTCCCTATCTTTATCTTCCTCACCGTCGGCGACGATCGCTGGCAGTAATGGCCGCTGCTGCTCACTCTCTCTCTATTTTTTTTTTCTTTTCTTTTCTTTCACTGGCTGCCACAGCTAAGCCGTGGTCGCCCCTTGCTTTGTCAGCCAAAGGCCGGCCTCTCGTCATCGATGATGTCTGCCGGCGACGCTAAGCACAAGGGAGGGTTCGATGACACTCCTTCAAATCGCCATGGCTGAAGCTTCAAGGTTCACGGAAGCTTCAGCCGTGAGCATGTTTCCCTTTTTTTTTTTTTTTTAAAACAACCCCAGCAGTTTTCATCCATCCAAGTAAGGCCAGAAATACATCAACCATCTACCAATTTTGCCTACGAATTCATCTATTAATTTTGGAAATTCCTACGTACTCTCTTAAGAAACCTTGAATGAACAATATTGCAATAATCATGGCATAATTCCTTTAAATAATGATATGAAAACATGCTAAATATGGTAGTGAATTATGTAACATTAATAAAGAAGGTACGCGTTAATTGTAAACTTACTTGATTAAAACGCGATACAAAAATTCTCTGATGAGTTTCCTTTGGGTCTTTAATTAGGTAAGAAAGTTTCTAGAACTTTTCGTATGTCAGATATAGGGGAGAGAAAAAGTATGTTGTTTGCAATGGTAAAGATATTACAATTTTATGTTTTGATAATAAGTATTTATCTAGAAATTGCTTATTTGAATCTCAGTAAATTTGGGTGGCTTAACCACCCTACTCACTAGTTAGTGGTTGGTTAGGATTCGGTTTGTGGGTAATTATTAGAAGACGTAAATCCCTTTTTACTCTCTAGTAATTTAATTATTGGATAATTCCTCCCTATAATAACCGGAAATTTACGGGCTTTCACATCTTGCCACCTCATTTTGTCCACAAATTCGCTTGCTGGAAGCTGCCATTATTGCGATTGTTACTGGTGTTGGACCATGAGTTACTTAATCAGCAGGAAATGCTAGATAAAATCTTGTGCAGCATCGTGTCGGCAGCTCCATCGTCTCAACTCCTAGTGATTGGATGGGTTACTGTACCAATTGTTTTGGTGAGCCTGCTTGATGTTGACATTGTAGCCTTTGGAATGAAGCATGTTAATAAGGAATTTAAGGAGAAATCTTTCATCTTCCACAGACACTGAAATTTGAAGAAGCAAAAAATTGCACCTGCTTGGTTGATTTTGATGACCCTCAGTGTAGCTTGACTGGGGAACCTAGAAAGAGATAGGGCTTTTCGCCGGAAGGGCCTCCAATGCTTAAGTTAGCATAGTATTTTTTGGAGAGAATATAAAATAAAGAAAGGGAAGCATGCAATGGTTTCTAAGAGTTGCTACCTCTTTTTTCGCTGTTATGTCTTCCTTTATATCTTCTTGTAAAATGGTGAAGCATACGTGTCAATGTTCCACGTCACAATTAGATCTCGAAATCTAGGTCTCATGATGAGGTGGCAGCATGTGGCTCCCTCATGGCTTTGTAGAGGGTTTGGTAATATTCTCCACCCAATTGTACACTTGTCTTGCATACTTTCATGCATAATGACACTTGTCTTGTCTGGTATTACCTTCATGCAATGTCAATTTGTTCTTATTTTCTTCATCTGTTTATCCATTAGTGGGTTTGGCAGGTAGTGTAGCTATAGTACAATATGCAAGTTTGTAAACCAAGACCTCTATATTCTACTAGCACTTTGTCATCCTATGATTCATGCTTTTACTTGCTAACATCTAGTCAACACTTATCAATTTGCATGTGCAAGGATTGACGCTTGTCTTTTTACTCTCCAAAGTTTGACACTTGTCCTTTTGATCAATTCTTCCCTCTTCCAAACCGTAGCATTGACTTTTGCTGTATCACTAGTTACGCTGGCATCAAAACACACCAGAGGTGATCAATTGAGCGATAAAGATGTGATTGTGCTTACTGTGTCCACGATGTTTAGCTATCATATGCGTCCCTTATTTCTCAAGTGGTTGCTGAGATTGGCCCTCTGGCTGAGGCGGATCTAGTTCATAATATGTAGATTTACTAAAACTAGGCTGCTTGGCGTCATCAAGGCGTAAGGTTGACCTGTATATAATGTTTGGTGGAATGTTTGATTGTTTGTAGGAGTATAAATAATAGTTGATCTACAAATAGCGACTAATATCTTTAAATGATACACATAAATATGGAATTTCTAAAATTAAGAAGGTGTGTCATCTTTTAATTTATTTCTTCACTTAACTCATATTGTCACTTGGTATAGGATTTTTCAAATAATATAAGTGCTCCATACATACGCATTGAGAGATGTATCAAGTGTTATTTTTAAAAAAAAGTATAATTAATTTGGACACGCGTTTAAATATAAGAGAGGTAACAATTGTGATTGTATGTGTTCAAATAAAAAGTTAGATCTAATTCAAGTGTGTTAATGGGGCATTTATTGGAAATATCTTAAATAAATACATGATGCATTGATGTGTGTTTTGAAATGAATGCTTGATGGAAATTCCATCGTTAGAATTCAGAAGGTGGGCTGTCAATCAATCCCACGGACTTGGCTTCTTTTGGAATTGGATCAGCTCCTCAATGGGAAAGTAAATAATTTGGATACATGTTTAAACATAAGAGATGTAACAAAAGTTAGATCTAATTCGAGTGTGTTAATGGGGCGTTTGCTGGAAATATCTTAAATAAATACATGATGCATTGATGTGTGTTTTGAAATGAATGCTTGATGGAAATTCCATCGTTAGAATTCAGAAGACGGGCTGAAAATTAATCTCATGGACTCGGCCTGCTTCTGGAATTGGATCAACTCCACAATGGGAAAGTAATTGAATCGAGGAATTTAGAAGCTCTCCCTTTTTTTTTTTTTTTTTTTTGTAATACTTTTTTTTACTGGTCGTTCATAAAAATGCCCTATTCTGGGATTTAAGCGTTCGGAAAAATCGTTCCATTCTTGCTTTGCAGGGTCCTATTTTATAATCGTAATACAATAACTAATATTAGGAAGGCTTATATATCAATTGCGAGAATATCAATGGGACTTTAAAATCAGGGATGATTTCAAAAACCTTCCTTGAAGTTTCTAACAATTTCATCTAACTACCCTATAATTTTAAGTATTACACCGACCTCCCTGGCATAATAAGTTGCCAAAAATCACTTTCAATTTCTTGATATTTTATATGAAAAAAATTGTATTCTTAAAAGGTTCTGGGAGATGAAATGCTTTAGAGCTTCCCTAATAATATAGCCAATATTTTGTAGAATTATTTGACTTATTTAAAAAAAATTTTAAGGTATATGAATATTAAAATAAATACTTTAAAACTTTAATAGGTCTTCGGAAGACTTTTGGCAGTATATGCAGCAGTTGAGAATTTGGAGAGAAAAAAAAAAACTTGGTCGGTTTCTGAAGGTAACTATTCTAATGTTTCAAAAAGCGCCAATGATAATAACAATGAAGAAGATCATTCACAGGGTGAAAAAATAACAACACATTGTTGAAAATCAGTTTATCTTAATAATTTCAAAGATGGCTTAGAGAAGGAAGGAGCAACCAAAGTCTAGCAAAATAATACGAACTTGACAGCATTTCAAATCAAAATCTCAAACCCCTTCACGATACTATAACTGAGGAACATGTTGATATTATTTAGTATTGAAATTGGTCAAGTTCATATTTAGTCAAAGTTGGAGGTGTACCCGCCTTTTTCATGTACTCTCTGCAAATGTCTTGATAAACATGTCAGGGTCGATGTATAAGTAATATAACCCACCGCCACTTTCAGGAGGTTTTTTTTACCCCAAAAAAAAAAAAATAGTAGGTTTCTTTGTTAACAAACTCTGGGCCAGAATCATTTCAACTTGACTTTGACATGTAAGGATACGATCAATTTATCTATGTACCTTTGATTTAGATTGGATCACTAGGATAAATTATGAATATTACTTAAACATTGTATGCTAGAATTGTAATTATGTGCGATTGTGATATATGGAGTTGATGTTTTAATTGCACACTTCTGGTATCTTGATGCCTAGTATTCTTGTGGTTGATTCTATGAAGTACGATTTAATGTCTGGGACACGGGACATGGGAACTGCACCAAATCAAAATTCTACAAAATATAGTCAATATTCGGATTGCCAGTCTAGAAGATGAGATACGTAGGAGAATAAGCTGGATAAAAGGTTCTGAGAAATGAAAATGGTTAAGAGCGTCCCTAACAAAATGCCATTCCAATTTGTCATAGGCTTTTTTAATGTCTAATTTGATAGCAAAAAGCCTATTATCCCCTGATTTTTCTCCTGATTACATGGTTAGCCTCCTGGACAAGTGTCACATGGTTAGTACCATTGCTCCTAGGAAGAAAGTTGGATTGGAAAGAAAATATAAGGTCTGAATCAAGAAAATGTATGCACGCATGCATGGTAAATGAATATGCAGATACACAAAAATTTGGTAACTTAGCGATTGACCAAAATAAAGCAGCGTTCATGCACGCATGGTAAATAGATATGCAGGAATACAAAAATTAGATCATCTGGCCATTGGCCAGTCTGCTTTTGACAATCCCTTTGATAATCAGGATAAGAATTCCATACCTTACTAGTAAATGGTGGTTTCGTTTTTCTCAAGATAAAGTGGTAAAAGAAAAGTCGCACAAATTACAAATTGCTTAAAAAGAAAATTTCTGGGAATAGTTAATGGCGGTTGCTATTGCAATGACTACTCTGAAGGTTCACTGAAGCAGGACCAGAGCCAGCATGATTTTTCAGCGACAGCACAAGTTTTCCAATTAGGAAATAGAAGCGGATAATTACAACATCCACTCAGTGAAAAGGCTTACTGGAGTGAGGTTATACTTAAAAAGTCAGCTTAACCAATTTGTAATGTTTGTTGAGTACTAAGGCACTAGAATCGGTTTCTCGTGTCAAAGTCCAAATGCAGAAAACCACTAAACGTAGGCCTTAGTACTGAATCACTATGAATATTTTGTCCCCTTCTCTCTTGTTTGTTGTTTATTTTTGCTGCATTTCACTTTATACTTGAGGGAGTTATACATGCAATTGTTTCAAATTTTGATATTATATGTATTGCACTTAATTTGATTTATATTGATTCTGTCTATAATTGTTTGTTTTATTGCAAGTACTTTATCTGTGGAGTTTATTCTTAGTATTTTGCAGATTGGCCTACTCAGCTCGACCTAGTAAATCTTGTCATTTCCTAATCAGTCAAAAAGAAACTAAAAATTACATATCAATCTAGGCTGGCCAATCCAAGGCAACAAGTGGTACCAGAGCAAATTCTCTTATCCTTTTGTGTTCGTTTAACCACATAGAATATAATCTATCACAGCTAATCATCCCGAGTTTGGTATGCTTTATTTACAAAGTAGTTCCTCAAAACATCCTCCCTTATTTATTAGCTCAAATTACCCTTTTTGGAAAATCCGTATGAAGATCTACATTGGGTTAGTGGAATGATCTATGGCGGGTTGTCCCATAAAGATAGATTCACTTTCTTGTTATGTTTGTCCCAAATTATAGATTCATTTTCTTTTAAAAGGGTAGTTAGTTCATCATTTACTATTATACCTAGATACAGTTGTATATAGGGATGACAACGGTTCAGATTTGAATCAGAAGCTGATCAGCTATTTGAATCGAAACCAGAACCAGAACCATAATCGTAACTAAAGGTTACGGTTCAAGTTCACAAAAAGTTTGAACCGAAATCGGAACCGGCAGTTCAAGAGCTGTTTAAACCGTCTAATAATGCACTTATATCCTGAGTAGTTTGATGTTTTTGTCTTAATTTAAAGTTCAAATTCTAATAGCAAGCACCCCAATAGCATCTATTGTAGTCCACCAACTTATTATCCCAATTCATTAGTAAGTATAGTATAAATGATTTAGTCCAAATCTAATCTAGTCAAAGTATTAAAGTTAAATTAATCAAATTATTAAATTAGCATTTGATGATTCTTTGAGTTTGATTAGCCATTATGACAAATCAAAAAGGTTATTTTTTTTTAAAGGATCAAGAAAATAGTCGCTGCTAAATCATAAAATAGCAATATGTTAAATCAAAAATATATGTATTTTTTTTCTTTTTCCTTGCCAAATGATAACAAAAAAAAATTCATATTTTTTTCCTACATTCATTGGCATATTTACTTAAAATCAATTTTATAATAACACGTATTTTAACGTAACTAGAAAAACTAGAATCAGAATCGGAACCGTGAGAAATTAAAACTGGAATCGGACCAGAACCGAAGGTTCAGGAACCATAACCGTAACCATCCCTATAAGAGTAGGTTTAGATTCCATTTTTCAAAACAACCGAAACAGTCAGTTTTTAAATTGGAACCGGCAGTTCTAGAACCAGCGGTTCTGAAACTGTGGCCATCCCTAGTTGTATCTTTATCAACAAATATGGTGATCCATTAGTCAAATATTTTAGTTGATATGCTAATTGCAATACTAAACTAGTATAATAAAAGGGTATATAAGCAACTTAAGAAGCATAAAAAATATGGTGATCCATTAGTCAAATAATTTAGTTGAAATACTAATTGCAATACTAAACTACTATAATAGATGGGTATCTATGCAAATTAAGAAACAATAATGAATACTTCAACTACCTATGTGAAAATAGAAATATATCAATCTTTGTGAGATGGGGGAACAATGTTCAATAACATTTTTTAATAACAAAAAAAATTTCATTATTTCAAAAACTATACCTTTTTTTCTAAGTGTAAGTGAAATGTTTCAAATTCGAAACTTCTCACTTGCACTTCCTCCCCTCATACCACCAAACCCATCCCTCCTCCCTCAAACACTGGACTCAATACAAAGTAATGCATGAAAAAAAGTGGAAACCTCCTTCTCCCACTTATATAATCAGAAACTTTGTACAATAATGGCCCAAAATATAAACTACCTGATTTGCCTCCTGAAAAAGCTAGTGAACTTTTATAGCTTGCAATTTTTGGGGCAGGGACTTGGCATCATAAAGTGAATTGCAACACATGCTAATTTCAATATTGAAGCTGTGAGATAGTAGTTAATTCTAGGAGGCGAACACCGCGCATTGTGCGGTGAGCATTTTCATGCTGGCCTGCCCACTCATTTCCAGTTTTGCATGGTACAAAGTCATTTCAAATTTAGATAAAATTGTATCATAGTATTCATCCGTTCACGTTTTTAAACAACTAGAACCGCCAATCTCCTGTCAAAATGCATTTGTAAAAATGCATCTCCATTCCTTAAAAATTAATTGGTAGTAGAACGCATATTTCGTTACAAGTTTTTTAAGCAATTAGCCTAAAGAATTTCCTTTGAGAATATAATTTTGAATTGCATCAGTCTTATCAGAATTTAATTTTCAAGAAAATACGCACTCTAACGTAGAGAGACGCAAGACGTAAAATAGGGTAAAGCAATTCTAGTTTTTTTTTTCTTTGCCAGGATTCGGCAAATTTAGGCATTAGAATGCCTAGTTACGAAGCAGAAATGGTATATTACTTGCTGAATGCTCAGTTACGTAGTAGATGACCAATTAGGCATAAACATAAACAAATAATAAAGTATTTAAAAGTACATGTACATACATACATACATACATACATACATACATACATACATACATATATATATATATATGAGATTTGAAAACCAATTTAATAAAATAATTAAACAACTACCAAAAGCAATATAATAACTGTGATGGCTTCTCCAAACGCTAAATGAAAGCCTTTTCTTTTCACTTGTCAACTGAAATAAGTAACACAAGACAAGTTGCAGGCATGTAAAAGAGGTATTCCAGCTACGTCTAGGCTAATTAAATTCGTATTATGCACAAATGTTGGAAAAATAAAAGCAAATACATAACCATTAGTATCCACGGCTATAATCTCCATCACTCGCATCTGCAAGGAAGACTCTTAAAAGTTAACAGCAACCTTTTACATATAGTGATTCTCTATAACAGGGCATCAAGACAACCATCCTGTTCAAACCACAAGAAATACACCAACGTTCATTCCTACATTTTGTAGGTATCAAAAATATTCTCAAAGTAGGTGTCCTTTCAAACCCAAAATTAAATATGACAAGAAGTTTGCAATTCAAGTATCATTAGGCTACTTATTACTAATTTAAGTAGCAAAAGAAAAAACTAAGGGTTCCTTAGGAATTCAGAACTCAAAATTAGAAGCAAAACAAAATTTGTTCAAAATGTCTTTACCAAGAGTAAACAGTAATATTTATAAAAAGAATGATAGAAACCAGCTCACGGCTTGCACGCAAGTTCAAGGACAAGGGCCGAACCCTCCACATGCTCCACTTGTGAATGTTGGGCCAATGACATGTGCGCTTGCTCATAGGATGCGATCACTTCAAACATTTATTTGTGCAACTCGTGAAGGCGTTGGAATTATCCATGAAGGCCAAGCATTCGTTTCTATGCTTTAAATACAAATGCAAGGCTGCTCAAATGATCTCAATGGTCAAATCAGCTCATCTCAAGGAACATGAGGCCGAGGGTGTTTTTTTGCTTTAATTAATATCGTTTAGTTGTTGAATAAATGGGTAAGGTCATGTTGATCCTTAGTAAAGCCAAGAGTCATTAGTAGTGAGTAGTTTTTGTTAAATTTCGTTGTTATGTTAGGCTGTAAATCCGGTCGCCTAGGATATGTTTAAGTAATTCCAGGTCACACTAGAATTAGGATTCTATTCGGCCAAAAGGGAGTCCTTACCTTGACTGAATTGAATTCCTCTTAGATTAGGAGTTAGGGTTGTTTGTAAGCTATAAATAGGCCTCAAACAAATGTTTTTCAGCATTCAATTATTCATCAAATTTCAGCAATTGAGAGTTTCTCTTGTACCTTGTGCAAACCTTTGAATATTTTAGATTTTTTTCTAAGTGTTTTTTTGGCTTATCAAACAAGAATTGCACTTGTTTGTGGCACCTTTCTACCTATACTACAAGTTCCTTTCAACAATTCTTCGTGGGTTAAGAATCGTTTCTTAGTTCTTGAAACAAGGGTTTTCAGGAGTTCGTGGTTCCATCAACAAAACGTGAAAAAGCAATTGTCTAGATCCAGAAATTGGTTTTACGAGTTCTTCCAATCAAGATTGGGTTCGTATCAAAAAGGATCGGTCCAGAACCAATTTAATTTGACAATCTAGAACATACTATTCTCAGGTAGCACGTAAAAAAGAAGAGCGTCCTGCTTACTATATCTTAGTTTTTCAAATGAAATATATTCTGTTATAATTTTAGTAACTATACTATTTCAATTCTAATAAACTTCACTTCAACTTACCTAAAATCCCACTAAAAAAGCCAAATAAGAGGGGAAAAAGCCCTCGGATATTATCATTTAGAAAAAGATACGAAAAGCAAAAGATTATTTCCATATCTACAAAGGGTGTTTAATTTAAACAGTCTTAACATTCAAAGTTACTTTCTTCCCATGCAAGAGACAAAAGCCATAAAAACTAATTAAATTAAGAAAATTGACATATAGAAATATTAATTGAAATGGAAAACAGGGAACCTTGTTAATATACGAGTGAATTCAAACATCATTTAATACATGCTAATAATTTCTCTTAATATTAAGCCAAGAAATAATTAAAAATATAATGTACTAATTCAAACATGTCAATGTCATGGCGAATTAGATGTTCAATCATCGGTTTGAATTCACCTGACATTTCTTAATGGGAGAGTACTTAGCTATACTTCAAAAATCTTAATTAAACCGGAAGTGTACAAAAGCCTATTAAGATCAATTAGAAGTTAAATCATAGCAAAGTGAGGAAAAAAAATCATATTCAAGCTAAAGGGCTGAGAAAATATGAACTTTCTAAAAATTCCCTCATGTTTAGGATTTTGTAAAAGGGGAAAAAGGTGAAAGAAAAGAAAAGTCCTTACTTCCTTGTGAAACATTTTAAACAAAATTTCTAGCCGTATTCTAGTATACTATTCATTTAATATATAACAAGGATGAGATACAGATAGTATATATTCATACTGCAATTCTACCACCTAATTAGTTAATCCCTTAACCTAACAATTAGTTGAAAATTAAAACTCCATACTTGAAAACAAATCTTCCCACAACTGTCAACTCAAAAATCCTCTATCACTCGAGAAAAGCTAATGCAAGTAAGTCTTTTGCCTTATTTAAGTGCCACTAGTTCATAATATAAAACAAATCAAGTTGGCTTCTTTAGAAGACCATGGGAGATAAAAGAAAAGGAAGAATCAAAGCAAGATCAAAAGATATTATGTAGATCATGGAACTAAACTCAAAAAATGGATACTTTGAACCTTTTTTACCATATATATTGCCTTTCATGGGTCAATTGTTAAACATACACATGCATATTATGCACCCTTAAAAATAAAATAAAATAAAAGGAGATCAGCCTTTAAGAGTCCAAAGTGAACAAAATTAATAATAAGTGAAATAAAATTAAAATCAGACCAGTTATAGAGGGTCTTTCCCAAGATGATGATGTTTTTCAATGTTGAGCTCCTGCAATAATTATCAAAAATAGTTATTTGTGAAAGTTCCAACCTGCTATAGAGAAAATTCAACCTTAACTTCTAATCACATTAAGATTAAAAAAGGAAAAACAAAAAACCAGCCAGATGAAATATTAGAAAATTAAAATTTAATTTCAACATTTTGCACCTTAAGCTAGTGAGTTGTAGAGTTATTGCTCTAAATACAGATTTTGCTACCTGAAGCTTGTGATGATGGTAGACGGGGCTATCTATCCTGCAACAATCTTTAGATTCCACTTTCCAGTCTAGCTCTCTTTCCTGAATTTTTTTTTTTTTTTTTGCCAACAAAACAACCTAGAAGATGGCTATAGTCTTCTATTCGGTTTTTTGGGTGGAACCATGACAAAGTTGTGAACTTAACTTTTAGTTCCCATTCCTGGTTCAAATATCACATTCCACATTCAAAATTCTACTTACCACCATATCTTTTGTTTTAATTTGGCTATAGTAGAAATAGAGCTTACAATAAGTATCTTGTTATTGTTTTTAGTTTAACTTTGTGAAGTTTATAGTTATGTTAAATCCTTTTTTTTTTTCGCTCCTTCATATGTTGCATGCTGCCCCACTAATGGAAGTGTTCTTAATGATATGATTTTTATTTATTTTTATTTTTAATTTTATTTTTTATATTTAGAGTAGATTGTGTTCAATTGACAAATGGATGCTGCATTTAGGTGGAACAACCTTGTTCAGATACCTTTTGAGAACAGTGACTATGGGGTTTCATTGGCCCAATAAGTGTAAAATCAATTATACTATGAACTAAATCTAGCAGTGACAAGGAAGGCAGCTAAGATTACCTTGGAAAACCATTCATTCCAATATTTCCTCCATATGAAATGTAACTTACAATTTTTCTTGTAATTTTATGTTTCTAAATAACAATGAGTTCTTCCATCTACAAATGTTCAGGTGAAACCAAGAAAGCATATCACAAGTCTTGTCAACGGCGATTGATTCCTAAAAGTTTACAAGGCTCTACTTCAATTCCTCTCACTTTCTTCAAAGTAAACCATCAAAACTAGTCCTTTGAGACCACAGTCAAGATGAAATGCTAGTTTGAGAAACTACCAAAGCAAGATAGTATTACAATTACTAATTTACTATGGCATAAAGTATCCATAAATTTTGCAATCTACGAACCTCATAACTACTCTCGTCAGCCTAGTAGAATTTTCTTTGCATAATTACTTAAGCAAAAAATTCAAGCTTTATCTTTAAATATATCCCAATCTAACTCTACTATAAGTTCCACAATCAGTAAAAGATGCAAACAATGACTTTAATCTCCAATTAAACATCACCATCCATACCAGTTGAGCTTTCAAAAGCATTAAATACACCAGAAACAATCTCATACCAGAGTTTCAATCCAATTAAGCAAAAATAAACACATCATGGATAGAAAAATAAAATAAAAGGAAAAGTTCCTATAACAGCAGGATGATATTCACTGACCACTAAATTTGGACTAATTTACTGATCTCAATGCTTAAAGTAAAAAGCTCCATATTTGTACATTTCTTTGACATTATCAGAGTAACCACATAGTAGGCAAATTAGATAAAAGAAACATCTATAGCCAAGAACAATATTATTCAACTTTTTCTTTCAATTTATTTTTTCACAACCTGAATAAATCTTCACGTTTTCTCTATGACAACACACATATATATATTTAAGAATAAGAGAAAAAGAAAAACTCTTAATGGATCTGAGAGTCTATAGACTACAACTTAAACAAAAAAGGTCCTATGATCTATTATGAAAAAAGTAAAAAATAAAAAAAAATGATTACATAGCTCATGAGAACAGCGTAAGAGTGAAGCAAATCTATAGTTACATCTATGGGAAAAAAATGGTGAAGGATTTTTCATCTATTCTTCCTGCAAAAACAACAATAAACAAAGAAACTCAGGACATAAGAGGAGAAAAATGACATTTGATAATTGAGAGAGAACAAAAAAAGACCTTTGAGCAGCACAGACGGAGATCGTCAGAGAAAAGAGAACATCGAGTAGATCTGCAAGCTTTTTTTATCTCATCTCAGAAAAAGATAAAAAAGATTATTTAAAGCTGTTTTAATGGTGTCCTGAGGGTAATTTTTTTTTTTCTGACAGACATAAATGGAAAAAAATCGAAGAGCGAAGAAGAAGGTATTAGCGGGCGATGATTTTGATGAAAGAAGAAGAGAAAGGAAAATGATTAGAGAGTTGATTTTGAAGAAAAAAGGAGGTGAGGGACCTGTTACCTGTTTTTACTCAGATTCCGTTGTACATATCCATTGGAGAAAAACAGAAGGAAAGAGAGGAAAGGAAGACGACGAACGGATAAAGGATGGGTAGGAGTAGGAGACGCGGGCTGAAGCAATTCTTGGCAAAGCGGAGGGTGTTCTCAAGCCAAACGCCATTTGCCATCAACCCATAAAATCCAGCGGGCCAAACATGCCATCACCTGGGAACATGGTATGAACACAAGGAAAACACAAGCCAAAGTCAAATCAAAACGGCTATTTTTACAGGTAGATACAGTGGTGGAGACGTGTTTTTACACAGGCACCCCAGCTGAAAGGAAAATCCAATTGCTGGCTTGAAAATATTAGGCTCCAAATCCAGGGCAATTTCGGAAGAAAAGGACCATCACATTGAGCCCAACACCAAAAAGCTTTTTTATCAGTGTCCATCACACCTATAGGTGTCACGACAAGGTTGACAAAATTTGAGGTGGAAACTGCATAAAAACCCAAATACACGGAGACCAAAATCTCAGCCCATTAACAATTGGAAATTGTTTTCTGATCCATCATCCACGACGGGCCACCACTGCAATTTTCAGCACGAGCTTCTCACGTGCTGACGACAACACTCCAGCCATTCACCATTTGACACGTCAGCTCTAGTAGCAAACTTCTTGCAACCCCCTTCACGATTAGTCTATATCCTACCAAGAATAAAAGCGTATTCGCTCGATTCAGGTTTGCGTCCAGCAGCTCAATTGGCCTGGTAATTTGGTGATTTAGCTGAAATTGAGTGGCAGAGAATTTGACCGCTTATTCGCCTGCGGATTGGTCCGCTTTATAAGCTGATTTCGTTGTGGGTGGAAGTCAGTGTTTTGCATGTGTTGAGCTGTTGCTTGTGGATGATCTTGTGATTATGTTCGGTGGCAAGTAGACGGGGCTTTGGCGAGTGTTGGCATGCGGGACACCTGTAAGACCATGGCATGTTATCTTGCTTCTCAAGCGGTGGTGTAGTCATTCTTTTTTACTTTTACCATCTTTAGTTTCAGCTTTCTTAGCTATTGGTTCCGTTCTAGCATTGCTTTTCCTCTGGTTTGTTCCTTTTCGTTCTGACTCTATCGATTTCTTTTCTTAATCTTTGCTGTTCGTTGTGTTATTATCTGTGGTATGTTGTCCGTTTGTTCCTTTGCTCAGGCTTTTGGTTCCTTGGTTTGGTTCTAATTTTTTCCTTGTCGTGTGTTTTGCTTTTCCTGAGCTAAATTTTCCTACTGTTTTCTCTGTCAAGCTTTCTTTTATTGTATGTTGCATGCATGGCTGTTTTTGTTTACCTCGGCTGCTTCTGATGGTTTCATTGTATTGTCTAGCTACCCATTTGTTCTCCGGTTGCTTTTGTGTGGAACTGTTTGCATTTGGCTCCACTCTCAGAATAGGTGTTGGCTGTGCTTTCTTTGTATTCTTTACCTTCTCTGCTCTGGTTCACTAATTCTCCTTTGTTGATGTGTTCAGTGTCTTTCCTTTGTTTCAACTATGCAAATAATCTTTCTTTCCATTCCTGCTGTTCGTGTATTTGACTTGATTTCGCTGCCTTTTTCTGCAGTTCATCTTCTGCTGAGAGTGCAGTCTTTGCGAGCGTTCCAAACTTCCACTAACTATGGAGGAACTGAGGTTAGTCATGATGCTTGGAATCTGTTTATCGATTGTACAGTAGGTTCTTTTATTCCAATGTAGCTGGCTTTTTTACTGCATTTGTTCTACTTTTGTTCATGTGACAGCCCTGTTTCTTACTTTAGCAATCCTCTGTTGTCCGTTTTTTGTATCTTTTTGGTATCTTCTGTTTTTTTTCCCCCCTTGCTTGTTTTATTCTGGTTTCCATTTCTTAGTATTTTTTCTATTGGTTGCTTATTGTTTACTCTTTTGTTTTTCCTTATTGGAACATCAATGGTTGCACTTTATGTATGAGGTTATTTACATAATCAGATTTTATTTCTGATTCTGTTAGTTTGGAGATTCTCTTTTTTTTTTTTTTTTTGGTTAGTTGGTTCATTGTTATGAATTACGGATATAACTATTATCGTGAGAGATTCTTTTGATGCTTATTACAATTGTATTAGTACATTAAGTGCCCTTCTTAGAGTAGACTATTACTGAAATATGGGACGCCGTCGGAAGTACGCATCTCTTGAAGAAGTTTATGCTCGAAGAAATGAGACTCGACGTAAGCAATGTCCAGGTAGGAGAATTGAATCTACTGATCAAGCAAGTTCTAGCAGTTGTACAGTGGCTTTGAGTGCATTTCATGTTCAATGCCAAGCAGCTGAGATGAATAATTCCTCTCTCGGTGAATCCAGTAAAGCTTTTGGTATTCCGCATACTGGTTCTACTCCTATGGAGGTCCCTTCTATGAATGAACTGTATGCTTTGGACATGCAATGGCAAAAGCCTGAACAAGTATCTACTCTGGCTGGCGATTTTGATCTTCCGTTTGTTTCTAGCTGCCAAAGGCGTGGTCTTTCTCCTTTCCTGCGGATGTCCATCCTCATAGTGGATGTAATTGCACATCGCAGTGGTTGGTGGACCAACATTGCTCTTATCTATTACCAACACTGCTACACTTACACTCCTCCCACTAAGAAACCTACCCAACAAAGTAATGCTACTTTTCCAGTCTCTGATGGTCACGGTTCATCTTTGTCAACTTCTGAACCAGGTCGATCCCTCCTTAACAGCCGTGTGTTTCAACCCAGCCTTGATCCTATCCAGAGAGCTACTGATGCTCGTGTCTTCTCCTTAGATAGTGCAACTAATAGAGACAAATCCACCGTAGGCCAGGAACAAGTAGGCCACTCCGCAGAAACTGTTCCTTCTACTTCAGAACGACCAGAACATAATTGTAATATTGGGGTTGCAAACACTCATTCACCTCTTGGTCCGTCATCTGTGCAGACAATGTCAGGATCTTACTTTGGACACATGCCTAACAATGTTGGCTCATCGGCTTTATGTACCACTTCTGTTCCACTTCATAATGAGATTCCTAATTGTAATTGATTAATTTTTTAAAGTTGTAGGAGGGGTAGTATATAAGTTGCTGTATGTAGTAGTGTTGGTTGCTTGTGTTGAAATGCGTTGGTAGTGCTTTTATAGTCTTTCTTTAGGTATGGAGTTGAATTATGCATCTATTAATGAGTTGAATGATGATATATCTGGATGGTTCGCTCGTGTTGTTGTGATTGAAAAGAGCTTGGTTCGGTATAATGACTTGCTGCCTCGTAGGTATCAGCGATATGTATTTGTTGATGACTCAGTGAGTCCTTAATAATGCATGTTTTTTATGTTGGTTGCAGTTTAAGTGATGAATTTTTTTGAGATGTTTGGTTTTATTTTGGTGTTTTTATCATACTCAGCACGCATACACACATGACGTCACAAACATGTTACTCATGCAACACCATATCCAACTAAAATCGGCAACAAACTACCTCTTCCCTTGCTCGACATAAAAAAAAAAAAAAAAAAAAAAAAACTCAACCCTTGGAAATGCCAAGACAGAGAACAAATGATGTGAGTTGGAGTAGGATCTAGACGATTATCAAGTTGAACTTACGGAAGACTCTCGACCCTTCTAACCCGCGGATCTACGAACCTCGAATTTAATCTTAACCCGTAGAACAATGAATTAGCGAACCAAGGCTGTTGGTAGATGACGCCACAATCAAGTGTGGTTCTTGATTGATAAGTCGAATGAACACTCGAAACCTCTCAAGTATTCAAAGAAGAATCTCTTAGAAAGAGACGTGTTATTCTCTCAAGAATAAGCTGAAAATTTTATTAAAAAAAAAAAACCCCCTAAATTCGTCCATCATAGGCTGTATATATAGCCTTGGAAAAACTAATCCTACTACTACTATGAATCAATGAAAGGCTAGTCCTAATTGAACTAGGCTTTGACCTTATTAAGCCCAAGTGTACTTTGGTCATAAGCCCAACTAATTAACTAGAATTTAACTAGCTAATTATGGCAATTGGACTTAATTACTCAAGCTTATTTAGCAAGGTAATTCGGCCCATTACAACTTAAACAAAACAAAACTTAACATAAAATATCGAAACCCTAATTAACCCTAAATCCGGTCCAGGCTTTAGTGTTGATCCTCCAATGCAAGCTAATTTCCTTCAATCACTTGGATTAATGTGTACAGCTTGTGATCCTCATTGCCAAGCTTTTGAAGATCACTTGAATGATGAATCCTTCCTTGGACAGCTTTTAGCTCTTTCATCATTCCCCTCCTCTTGAAGGCGATTTGTCCCAAATCGAAGGATCGTTTGTGATGAAGAACTTCAGGGAATGTCTTGATGAATGCAAGCCAAGAAACATGCCTTCTAGTTAGCTGGATCATGAACCAACGTGCACACTTCAGCTTACTTGAATTTTGCCAATTGCCCATCACATGTATACCTGGATCAAATATAAAGAACGAAGAGTAAGATTCATCGAAGTAGTTGTATTCAACACTGTTCCGATAACAAGAGGGATATATGTGAATGTCATGCACCATCCTAACATTTTGAACACAATTTAAAAAAACATTAGAATTACTACGTAAAGCAGGATATGCATGGATAATATCAAGACACTTAAAACTAATGGAACACATGGGACTCACATAGTTAGAATGAACAGGATTACTAAAATAACTCAAAGACAAACTAGAAGAATAGCAAGACTCAAAAGAAACACATGACATAGAAGGATTCAAAATAAATTTCACACAAGTAAAATAAACAGGACACCCAAGATGACGTAAACTATCTCTAGCATAAGGGTCATAAAGTAAGTAGACAGCTTTGTCAAACTTCATGATTCCTTGATAGTTAACCATATGACTTACATAAACAACTTTTAAAACAATGCCAATTAACTCTAGAAGTTTAGCATACATGAACAAGTCAAGAAAATGAACTATGCACAAGAAGGTAGTAACCAATTCGTCAAGATTAGGCATAGAACTACTCATAGCCAACTTAAGAGTACTTACCTCCTTAGGCAACACAAAGGCAGTAGTTGTATCATGAAAACAAAGAGAATTAGGGAAGAATTCTACCTTTCTCTTGGCAATTGAAGTAACTACAATTTTACCAAATTTAGTCAAGACAATTGGCTTAGGAGTTTCATCACGAGGCAGCATATGATTTGTCTTGAAAACCTGTGAAAATGGAACAAACATACTAGGCGAAATATAGTCAAGTTGGTTAGCAAAAAGTACATGATGTTTGCTCTCAACATTGGCTTTTGCAAGTATTGCTTGCTTCTGCTCTTTTCTTTCCACTAAAATCGAGCAATCTTTTGCCTTTTTCATGGATTTTGCCTCGGTTTTATCCTTCAATTCTTCCTTTTGTGCAGCAGCTTCCTCTCGAAATGATTGCACATCGCCTTTGACTAGCTCCCTTGATTGCTTTTCATGTAGAAGAATAGCAAGGTCTTCACAAAGTTGCTCATAAGTTAGTGACCCAAGCTTGAAACGACGACCATTAAATATGAAGGAATACTTATTAGTTTTCCCATCATACTTAACATTGTTTTTAGACATCCATGATTCTCCCAACAATACATGCGTCACTTGAATAGGAACAACATCACAAAATACCTCATCTATGTATCTACCAATACGGAAAGGAACAAGTGTATGCTTAGTAACCCAGATATCACCACTAGCACTTTGCAACTTATATGGCTGAATAAGATCAACGGTTGGAAGATTCAATTTCTCAACCAAGATAGTGCTTGCAAGGTTGATTGTACAACTCCTGTCAATGGCCATGCTAAGAATTTTATCCTTGATGTAGCAACGAGTGTAGAACCAGTTACTTTGTTGAGCTTTAATGATCTTCAGTTGCTCTTCTACATCACGCAATGCCAAAACATTTACTCCTTTAGGCACATAAGGGTGATATTCTCGATGGCTACTAGAAGGTTTGGAACCCCTCCTCTTGAAGGTTTTATCCTCCAAGCAATCAAACTTATTCATGGTTATCTCATCTCCTTTGGTAGACATATTTCAAAACCTGCAAAATGAACAAACTCGTGATAGAAAAGACCTCACACACTCCCTCACGTGTTTCCCTCGCGCTCGTGTATCACTCAAGTGTTTTTATTTCACTCTAATGATCTCACCAAGCACGCTCTAGTTCCTTGATCTTCCTCCTTGAAGAAATCAGAAAGTTCAAACAATTCAAGAACTTATAATCAATTACCTTCACGTGAATGTGATGTATCACCCCTTTGATTCACTTTGAAGGATAAATGAAGACACAAAGAGTTGAGAATTTAAAAGACTAACTAGACTCAACAAACTAGAAAGAATTGGGTTGAGAAAATATAAGTGACTCAAAAGAAACTAGTTAAGAAACTAAGACACACCAATTTGGAAAGCAAGACTCACGAATAAGAGACACAATGTTGCTGGAAAGTGTAGATAATTCGGGTGGCACAAGGGCAAAAAGAAACAGCAGTTCGGCCCTTCAACAATTTTCAAACCCGGTTTGGATTTGTTAGTTCCTTGCTTAAGGCGGTGGAGTGGCTTCCAAAACTGATTTGGCTTTTATTTATGGCGGTTGGCAGGCTAAACAAGACTTAGGATTCTGTTTTGCTGTTTTGGTACATCTTGAAGCAACAAGGAAACCAATTTATGGATGGAAGAGCAAACCTTGGTTGAACAATCAAGTTGTAAGATCAAGAATAGGATCCCAATACTTCAAGACAGCTTTGGATCAAGCAGAAATTTTCAAGCAGCTTCGGGTTTTTGTTCTTTCTTCTTTTTTTTTTTTTTACCGATTAAATTCTGCTCACAAGCTTCAAAGATCCGTTGGAATTTTTTTTTTTCCCAGAATTCAAGATCCTTTCAATTGATTTCAAGAAGCTCAAGAAAACAGCCCTTAAGTTCAAAAAGTGGTCTTTAACTTGTTGAAGATCTTTTAGGGTTTGTTTCAAGAACCCAAGAAGGCTACAATCCAAGTTCAAGATTCAAGGAATTTCTGGTTTTTTTTTTTCTCTTGGTTTTGATCAGCTCACAATTTCCCAGCAAATTGATACACCAATTACGCAAGAACTAGACAATAAAAATGGATAGCACTATGGACTATGAAACGGCAACACAAGAAACTATGAAGCAATCAGCAAAAACAACCAGAATTTGTCTTAAAGATGCAAGAAACAAGAGGACAAGGCACAAGATAATCAGATTTCAAGATTTCAAGAACGACTTACTAGGGGTGCACAACAAACCAGAATTTTAGATGCAAGAACTACAAGAAAACCCTAGAACAAAACAAGAAAAACAAGACACAATTTTTTTTTTTTTTTGTTTTGATTCAAGACTCAAGAACACAAGAAAGACAAGATCAACAATCAAGAAACTAGAGATTGAATTCGGATGAACAGTAACGCTACAGTACGATGAACAGTAACGTTTTTTTTTTTTTTTTGACACAAAATAAGGAACGACAATAACAAGAATTAAAAGGGATATACTTGATACCGTCAACTAGCTCTGATACCAGATGATGTGAGTTGGAGTAGGATCTAGACGATTATCAAGTTGAACTTACGGAAGACTCTCGACCCTTCTAACCCGCGGATCTACGAACCTCGAATTTAATCTTAACCCGTAGAACAATGAATTAGCGAACCAAGGCTGTTGGTAGATGACGCCACAATCAAGTGTGGTTCTTGATTGATAAGTCGAATGAACACTCGAAACCTCTCAAGTATTCAAAGAAGAATCTCTTAGAAAGAGACGTGTTATTCTCTCAAGAATAAGCTGAAAATTTTATTAAAAAAAAACCCCCTAAATTCGTCCATCATAGGCTGTATATATAGCCTTGGAAAAACTAATCCTACTACTACTATGAATCAATGAAAGGCTAGTCCTAATTGAACTAGGCTTTGACCTTATTAAGCCCAAGTGTACTTTGGTCATAAGCCCAACTAATTAACTAGAATTTAACTAGCTAATTATGGCAATTGGACTTAATTACTCAAGCTTATTTAGCAAGGTAATTCGGCCCATTACAACTTAAACAAAACAAAACTTAACATAAAATATCGAAACCCTAATTAACCCTAAATCCGGTCCAGGCTTTAGTGTTGATCCTCCAATGCAAGCTAATTTCCTTCAATCACTTGGATTAATGTGTACAGCTTGTGATCCTCATTGCCAAGCTTTTGAAGATCACTTGAATGATGAATCCTTCCTTGGACAGCTTTTAGCTCTTTCATCAACAAACCTAAACCTGAGCAACCTGATGCGAAGCATCAGGCAAACAAACCTAGTGTGTTAATAATTCAAATCCCGTTTAAATCCCTTACTTTCATTACACTAATCCAATGGATTTCATCCCAGTATCTATTGTTTTCTTTATCTTCATTATACGAATGCAATTGATTTCATCTGATCAATTTTTGGAGTTTATGCTGCATCAGTTCTCAAGTCTGAAGAAGAATACTTAAATAAAATATGCGCATTTCGTTTATCTTGGTGCTGTTATGTTAAGGTATTCTAAAAAGCACAAAGTGAACTATTTTTGTAAAATATCATCATGCAATAAATCCATTCCAAACATCTTTTCTTTTCTTCTTTCTTTTTTCAAACAGTTAAGCCTAGTCTTTCAGTGCTATTCCTTGAAATATTTCATTATTCTTCTTCAAAATGCAAGCGATACAGAACTATTGGGAGAATTAGTGGGGTTATATTTAAAAACAAGCCATGTCAAACTTTCCAGTAGAATCCTCTAAAATTACAAACATTTATTATGGGAAATAGAACCTTTTACTTTGGAAGGCTACGGTAGAAGATATTTTTTTGGGAAATTACTGTTTTGGTATATCATTTATCTTTTTCATTTCCTTTTTTTATGAGACATGTAATTGACAGTGTTGAATTTTAACACTCAACCAACCAAAATGATTAAAATCTTGATTTTGTTATTAAAAAAAAGAAATGAAATTAGATCCAATAATTACTTGCTGGTGTCATATTAGAACTATTTTCCATATCTTTCTTTTTGTGTTAACTGCATTTGCACCCCCTGTTGTTTGATTATACTACCATTACGCCCCTTGAACTTTGAAAAACTATTTATGGATCCCTTTAACTAAACAGTCAATAATAATAATAATAAACACCTTTTTGACGTAATGTATCTAATATAAAAAGATGGTTGAAAATTGTGTCGATGATACAAGTAGAAATTTTTACCAAATAAGATCAATCCAAACAAACCCACGTCTGCTAGCACATTTACAATTGACAGGATAAAAATATCCTTACGTGGTGCTAGCTCATATTTAATATTTCACATTTACCCTTAGCATAGTATTTGTGATATTCTATCAAAATTATCAAAAGGATAAGATAAAACAACCTAAATGATTATCCAAGATAAATGCAACTTCAAGAATAGATAAATGAGATACATGTTGTCAATTATTGCAGCAGCTTTATATGTAATTTTAACAATACAAGAATATGACTTTCTTTTAATATGTACTAAAAACAAATCTTGGAACGTGTATGAAGCCTTCTTTTTTTTCCCCTTGATGTAAAATAGTACTTCCACTCATTAAACCAAAGTTTATACAAGCTTACCATAGTCTAGCACATTTAGTTTTGTCATGGGTTATTTTAATCTCATCCTATGTATCAATTTTAAGAAACATAATGTTCAAAAAGAAAGAAATCACATTAATAGATGTCTTGTAAATATAGGATACCACAGAGTTTGCCAGAATCATGCTACCAATTATGTATGAGTTTCACACCGTACACACGAAACAAGATTATATGCTCAGAAAGCCCGAGTTCAAGTATATAAACTTATTTCCAACTTTTCAGGTTCTATTGGTATATCTAAAAATTGAGTTTTGTAATTTTCTGTCCATGTTATTGAATGCACAAGATTCCTAATGTTAACCTGTTTGGATGCAGACTAACAACCCAAAAGCATTTGAAAGTTTAGTGACAACCATATTGATAAAATCTGCTTAGTAGGTAAATCAATGTAGGAACTAAATTCAAGGCATCAAATCCAAAGTCAAACACCTTACATGGATGAACTTATTATGACATATAGAAGTTCACTGACTGAAAAACTTGAAATGATTGTGCATCACATTATTCAAAATCAAGAGCAAAGACTGACCCAAAGAAAAGCATGTAAAGAAATTTTAGCAGTTTTTAAAGGATTCCATGTTCACCACATGGAATATTCCCCATCCATGTTCCCTTCTCCTCTACCACTTGAATCAGTCTGACTTTAAGAAAGTTGCGAAGTTGTTACAGCTCTAGTTGAGGCTGAAGCTGTTACAGATGTAATCAAGCAACTATCTGGAACATTTGGAGATGTGCTACTTGTTGATGCATGCTCTACGCTACCACTGCTTAAAGAAGTACATGCAAGTATTTTGCAAGCTGCAGTTGAACCTAGAAAACTTTCAGCTCTTGAAGAGCCAAATATTTGTTTCAGTGTTGATGCACCTTGAGCAATAACTTTTCTCTTTCCCTGAAGAAAAAAAATATATATTTAAAACAACTAGAAAAATATGCGGCAAATCAGAATTAAATTCCTTGTAAAAACTAATAAAGCAATGACAATAAAACCTTTTTAACTCTGTTCTCTCTGATGAATTGCTATTAGAAATATTAACACCTGAATGTTCAACATTTGCCAAAATTAAAGAATTTGCTGGATTTGCGCCTTGCATTCCTTCATTAGTAGCAATATTGTTGGGCACTTATTCGGCTAATTTCTAAGAATATTCCCCGAAACCAAAATCATTCAAAAATTGGGATTCTAGAAGGGTATAGTATGAAAATAGGGTCGTCGAATTCCTCAAATGCAATTTCTTGTTTGGTTTAATTTTGTTTCTAATTTTTTTTGGCTTGTCAGAGGTGGGATTTTTTTTTTTTTTAAAGAAACCGCATGGCTCAATTGCGGTTTCTTTATAATTAAGAAACCACAATTGAGATATGCGGTTTCCTAAAAAAAATTGGAAAAGTGAAACCGCATTTCAATAACGCCGTTTCTTCAAAGTACCTAACTTGTGTTCAAGGCTCCACGGAGCAAACTTTTTCCCTTTTTTTTTTATTTTTTGTGGCAAATCTAATTGCTGCATATCAGAGGTAAATCCATATCTTCACATCAGAGGTAAACCCAGTTCTTTCTTACTCTTTTAACTCCATTGCCTCTCTATTTCCTAAATCCATACCTTCACATCAGAGGTTAAAATGGTTCAGCAGTTGCATGTTTTCTTCTTCCCCTTCTTTGCTCATGGCCATATATTGCCAACCTTAGACATGGCCAAAGTCTTTAGTTCTCGCGGGGTCAAAGCCACCATCATCACCACTCCTCTGCATGCCCCAATTTTTAACAAAGCAATTGAGAAATGTAAACACCTGGGGCTTGACATATCCATTTGTGTAGCCAAATTCCCGGCTGTGGAAGCTGGCTTGCCGGAAGGAACAGAGAGCCCTGACCAGCTGAAATCCGATGATATGCTCCCCAATTTTTCGAAGGCTTCGAGGATAGAATGAAAGAAAGGGGCTTAATTATAAAAGGGTGGGCGCCACAACTCTTGATTCTTGAGCATGAAGCTGTGGGAGTATTTGTGACTCACTGTGGATAGAATTCAACTCCGGAGGGCGTGTGTTGTGGAGTGCCAATGGTTACATGGCCCATGTTTGGAGACCAGTTTTTCAATGAGAAATTGTTGACGGATTTCTTGAAGATTGGGGTTGGTGTCGGGGCTCAGCAATGGAGCAGACTCACGACTGAAATTATAAAGGCAGAAGCTTTAACCAAGGTAGTGGATCGTATTATGGTTGGAGAAGAAGCCCTTAACATCAGAGGCCGAGCAAAGGCCCTAGAAGAAAAAGCTAGGAAGGCAGTGGAAGAAGGTGGATCTTCTTATTCTGAGTTCAACACTCTCATGGAAGAACTGAGCACAGGTCTTCATGCAGGAAAGCAAGTCTGAGCATGATTGGCAAATATTTTGACTTGTATGCAACTTTTTTTAATATTTTTTTTAAGTACTAGGTATCAAATTTCCGTCCATGGTATTTGCTTATTAATGATTGGAGCCAAGCCTTTGTGGCCAGATACTGAACTGTTGTGTACCCTCTTCGAATTTTTTTGATTTTTTCTTCAGTCAATTTTTTTAACCAATCAGTTTACTATGCACGGAATGAGCTCGTGCGATCATTCGGCTCCTTTTGACCTTAATTGCGAAGAAGAGTTCCAACTATGATATGCAGCAATTAGATTTGCCACAAAAAATTAAGAAAAAGGAAAAAGTTTGCTCCGTGTAGTCTTGAACACAAGTTAGGTACTTTGAAGAAACAGGCATTGTTGAATGCGGTTTCTGTTTTAATTTTTTTTTTAAATTTAAAGAAACCGCATTTCAATAATGCGGTTTCACTTTTCCAATTTTTTTAATAAACCGCATATCTCAATTGCGGTTTCTTATTTATAAAGAAACCGCAATTGAAACGGCAATTGAGCCATGCCATGCGGTTTCTTTGAAAAAAAAAATCCCTCCTCTGACAAGCCAAAAAAAATTAGAAACAAAATTAAACCAAATAAGAAACCGCATTTGGAGAATTCGGCGACCCTATTTTCATACCACACCCTCCCGAAACTCCAATTTTTGAACGATTTTGGTTTCGGGGAATATTCTTAGAAAAAACATCTGGCTGGAGTATTTTATGCACCCCGCGATCAGAAGTTCCAATTTGTTAGCTTATATCTTTCGGCTTGTAATTTTCCTTCTCGGTATGTTAAGTCCATAAGTGTGTGCGGGTCAAGAGATGCCAGTATCTTCATTTATTTGTGTCTTTTAGTGTGTTATCATTTGTGTTGATGATCGAATCCCTACGCTTAGATAATTCATTTTGCCTGCTCCCAATAGATTGAATTTTTCAGGGATATTCTATCCCTTTCGACTGCTCTTATGGCTGCATAAGATGTCATCCTGAGCGTGGGGCCTTTCTTTTGTACTAGAAATAATTTTTTTTTCCGTGCAATACGTTTTCTGTTGCTACCTTATACATTCGATGGCCAATCGTCGTTTAGTTTGTTCCGACACATCAAATTGTTATAGCTTTTTTTTTTTTTCGGATAGTTCCAAAATGAATAAGAGCTCATACCAAGCCGACAATTTTTGACATTTCGTTTTTTCCGTGTTTGTCCAAATTTATGGTCACCGTTCGGCTTACATTATTGATTGTTTGGTGTGTTTTGCTATTTCCTTCGTGTTTTTGCAAGTTTTTCCCTTTGTAGCCTGAGAACAATTTTTATGATACAAGCTCTTTTATTGAGCAGTGTGCATTAACACAAAATTATAATGGTCTAGCCAAATCCTGTGATACGTCAGGCAATAAAAGATTTTATATACACTCATTTCTAAGATTTGCCACCTCCTTCCCTTGTCAACTGTCTGCAATACTATGTTGTCACATCCATTTACTTTTAGCCTCTTTACTATATTTGCTCTTCATTTTGACAGCCTTTCAAAAATTGTCTACCATGCATCCTCTAAATAGCATTGTGTGAGAGTTTTTAATTATTCATACACTATTGTGTGCAACTTAAAAAATTTGATAATTATTAGTTTTCCTAGCTCTAAACAGGGTAGCTTATTTCAATGTTTGATGGGTTCATTCTATGTCTTTTCCACCTGACAAAGCTTGTCATTTTTCTTTCCTAATGCTGCCCCCTCTTCAACATTTGTGCCTACTACCAATGCATAACATTTCTGTGCAACGTTAATTGTTGTGCGAGAAGAAAACATGCCAGCAATTTACCATTTTCTCAACATTAGCAGGGGCAATTTGCTGGTTGACTTTTGCATGCACGTTTTTCCCCATATTATCCAGCATAACTTCTCAGGTATCGGACTTTGTTGACCAGCTTCTTCCTTAACCTTCTTTTTTCAGTCCACAGTGACTCTCAACAGGAGTTCTTCTGGTACTGGTGAGCTGCTTCGCCTCTTAGCTTTTTATATTTTCTCTATTTTCTTTTCCTTTGACATTATATCCTGTTCCGTTAGCTATACTTCTTTTTTCAAGCGCATTTTCGCTGGCGCCCTATTTGTTTGTTAAACGGTGAGATGAATGGTTGTGGTTATTCTTTTATGCCATGCTGTTTATAAATCTCTTGTAGTTTTCCCTTTCCTGTTTTGTTTTTGGCTATAAGGCTGCAAGGCATTGCCCGTGAATTTACTTCTTTTGCTTGCATTCCCAACCTTTTACCCAGGTATGGCTATTCATGGTTTCGTTAAATCCTGTAGTTCTTTTTCTATCCATCCATTCTCGACATTGGATACTCAGTGTTATCTACCTACAGCTGTTTCTGCATACTCAGTATTACATTAGCAACTTGCTATCTTGCTATTACATGTGCTTCTCATTATATGTACTTTTCTGTTATGACAACTTGATATTACATTAGCACTTTACTTGTGTTCTATGATTGTCTGACCTCATAATAGTGCTTTTTGTTTTAACCTTCGACTGTGTAGTAATAGTCTTTACCAGTTGTATGGATCGTAATTCAGTGCGCCATAGGCGCTATGCTTCCATGGACAAGGAAAAGAAAGATGCCTCGTTACAGCGTAGGCGGGATGCCTACGCTGCTAAGAAGCAAACTCTTTCCTCTGTTATTCATGATACTCCATCTGGTGAGCAACAAAAAAGAAAGTTTAGACGTGCCCCCAGAGCTACCCCCTCAACTACGCCGTCTGCTCAACAGACAGCCACTGTGTTACCCTCGAGTATTGAACCTCTTGCTTGTTCTGCCACGGATGGTATCAGTGATACTGAGTTAGCTGAAATTTTTGATGGAATCTCAGATTCCTTGCATTGTGAATCAGATGGCCAGGTCATGCATGCCTATCCATCGGCATCCAGTACTACTCATACTAGCCATGAATCTTGCAGTGGTACATTCATTGTTTTCGCTTGAGACACTATCTCTTCTTGCGTACCATTTCCTTCCTTTATTATTTTTTTCCTGCCACATCATACCCTATACCTTGCTATTTTTCTCAAACTATTTCCATACTATGCCAGCTTCTGGTATTCCTCCTATACAGGAAGGCACTTGTGCTATTGGTTTAGACAGTGCTAACACACCAAATATTAGGATCCGTCCACATATTCTTGTTAATGCACGTGCTAGTCCTAGAGGTTTGTTGGCATTTTTATTCCCAATCATTTCTACATTTAGCAGCTTATCATACTTTCTTCTCTCCTGTTAAGTGATCCAGCCTTCCTTATAAAATCAGGAAACTCCCCAAATAGCCATAGAACTCCATTCTCACGCTTAAAAAAGATTTCTAGGAAAGGGCTTATCCTTCCAGATGCTCCAGATTGCAGTCACTGTGGAGCCAAGAGGTTCCACCTCGAACCTCCAAATTTTTGCTGCGCTAAAGGACAGATCTCTGTTGTCGAACCAGTTATGCCCTATAGTTTGTTTCGACTTTTCTCTGGTACGGATGAAGAAGCAGTTGAGTTTAGAAAGCATGTTCGTACATATAACAACAATGTGGCTTTCACCTCTTTTGCTGCAAAATATGATCACCAGTTAACCAAGAACACCAAGGGCATGTATACATTTTGTGCCCAAGGACAGGTGTATTATCTCTTGAATAGCTTAGTTCCTTCCAGCAACTAGCCAACTGGTATTCAGTTGTATTTTTATGATCAGGAGGAGGAGTTGTCTCATAGACTCAATAAATGTCCCAAACTCTGCAAAAGCACTCTCAAGCTTTTAATGACCATTCTAGACCCCAATCCTTATACCAGATTCTTTAAAAGTCTATAAGATATTGACAATCTTGATGACCATAGCATCGTTCTAAATTGCAATCCTGATTTAGATCAAAGGGTATATAATCTACCCTCTTCATCCCAGGTAGCAGCAATTTGGACAGAATCTAAAAATGAAGCACTTGAAAAGGGTGCTCATATTCAGGTTTATACACATTCTGATAGTAGTCACAGGATTCAACACTACTACTCCTGCTATGATACGTTACAGTACCCGCTCCTCTTTCCTCGGGGTGAACCAGCGTGGTGCCATGGCATCATGCGAAATTCATGTGGTAAGAAAACAAAGAGAGATTCTTCTGATAGTGATGATGATTGCCCCCCATTTGATGCTGCTTTCATAGGAACGGTAGAGGACCTTATACGTTCTGAACAGCAAGGCATGTTATAACGAAATGCTGTTACCTCTCTCTTTACTCTATTTGATCAGCACAAAGGCTGATAGTTTTTCCTTTCCTTTTTTTTATCATGTTTAGCATCTGAAATAGGGAGGCAAAGGCGTGACACGGTGTCAGCCAAAGAATATTACTGCTATTTGCTTCAAATGAGAGAGGGTGATAAGTCAATGCTATTACATACAAGGAGACTCCTGCAGCAGTTTGCCGTTGATATATGCGTAAAAATTGAAACATCAAGGCTTGATTATCATCGGCGCAATCAGAATAATGTCAGAACAAAATCCTTAAAGGGATCATGGATAGTTTAGCTGAGGGCCAAACTCAAGGAAATCAGATTGGTAGGCGCATTTATCTTCCAGCTTCATTTATAGGCGGGCCAAGAGATATGCGCCATTGGTATGTTGATGCCATGGCTTCGGCTCAAAAATACGGGAAACCAGATATTTTTATCACGATGACCTACAATACTAAATGGAAGGAAATCCAAGATAATTTGAAATATGGAGAGGATGCCTAGGATAGGCCTGATTTGGTCGCCCGATTCTTCAGGGCAAGGTTTGAAATGCTTAAGGCTAAAATTGTTAAGAAGAAACTCTTTGGTGAAGTCGCAGCTTGTGTCCATGTCATTGAGTTCCAAAAAAGAGGGCTTCCTCATGCTCACATGTTGGTTATTCTTAAACCTGAATACAAGCCGTTGAATCCTGACGCATATGATCGAATTGTTTCTGCCGAGATTCCAGATGCTAAAAAGGATCAGTATTTGCATTATCTTGTTATGAAGCATATGATACATGGTCCCTGCGGAAAGCTTAAGCCTGACAATGTATGTATGAAGGGTGGACTCTGCAAAAATCATTTTCCAAAAGAATTTCATGAATATACTATCCATACTAAGGATAGCTATCCACACTATAAAAGACCTAACAATGGTCGAGCTGTTAGAGATTGTGATCGTGACTTGGACAACCACTGGGTTGTTCCATACAGTCTTTATCTTCTTGCACTATTTGACTGTCATATAAATGTGGAGATTTGCTCAACAGTTAAGTTAGTAAAATAATTGTATAAATATGTTTATAAAGGTCACGATCGCATTAGCTTTAACATACAATCTGGTGTTGATTCTGAAGACATTGATGAAATTGATAAATTCCAATCTGGACGCTAGATAGCCATAGCTGAAGCATTCTGGCGTATTTATAAGTTTTCGTTGAACGAAATGACGCCCTCTGTCTATACTCTACAAGTCCATCTTCCAGGACAACAAATGATTTCTTTTCGCAAGAATACTAATCTTGCTGATCTATTAGATAATGTTGATTTTTCAAAGACAATGCTTACCAAGTTCTTTGAGATCAACAAGACTAACAAAGAGGTTCAGAAACTTGGGTATTTGTATCGTGACTTCCCTCAGTTCTTTGTTTGGAGCAAAAAGAAAAAGATATGGACGGAAAGAAAACGAAAAAAGGTTATTGGTCGCATGGTCACTGTTAGTTCGGACGAAGGAGAGAGATACTATCTCAGGCTCCTTTATCATATGTCCGTGCTCCACCATCTTTTGAAGACCTCCTCACAGTTAATGCAAAGCTGCTGTCTTCTTACAGAGAAGCTGCTTTTGAGATGGGTCTTTTGCAGTCCGATACATACATAGAATATACTCTTGATGATGCATTGGCATTCCAGATGCCTTATTCACTGCGAACTCTTTTTACAGTGTTGTTAGCTTATTTTTCTCCAAACAATCCAAAATTTTTATGGGAAAAGTATAAGGCTCACATGTCTATCGATCTTCAGAGAAATGTTCTAATCAGCCACGACCCTGATCATATCACGACATGCATTCTTCGACATATCAACAAAGTATTGGAATAGATGGGAAAAAATATTGATGACTACCATCTGGTTCCAGAGAGCTTTTGCCTCAGTTATAATGAATGTCTCACAAAGGAGCTTGAAAGTGAAACAAGCATTGAGGTTACTTCAGAGGACCTAATCCTGCATGAAAGATTGAATCTAGGCCAAAAACATGACTATGATATTATTCTATCAGAGGTGTCTTCCAATGGAAATAAGAGTTTTTTTGTTGATGGCCTAGGAGGCACCGGTAAGACATTTCTTTATCGGTCACTTCTTGCGACATTGAGATCACAGGGTTGTATAGCATTGGCTGTGGCATCATTAGGAGTCGCCACTTCTATTCTTCCCAGAGGAAGGACGGCTCATTCTAGATTTAAGATCCCGCTGGATACTTTAGCCTTTAAAACTTGTTAGATTAGCAAGCAAAGCTCCACAGCTAAACTAATCTCATCAGCCAAAATAATTATTTAGGACGAAGCATCCATGGCTAAAAAAGATACTGTTGAAGCATTTGATTCATTGCTCAAGGATGTGATGGATTCTAAATAACCGTTTGGTGGTAAAGTTGTGGTCTTCGGCTGTGATTTCCATCAAACTTTGCCCGTCATACCTAATTCTTCAAGAGAACAACAAATTGAGGGCAATTTTGTTAACTCAACTTTATGGAATAATCTCCGAAGATTGGCTCTTACTAAAAATATGCACGCTATGTTAGATGCGCAATATTCAAATTTCTTACTACGAGTCGGAGAGGGTCGTGAGCCAGAGGACAATGATGGAAGAATTTCCCTGTCCCAGGATATGTTAATTCCATTTGATACTAAAGATGCTTCGCTGCAGAGGTTTGAACAACCTTTTCATCCTTGTTTTTCCACTGCCTTAGAAGCATATCAAAAATATCTTTGCACAGATGTACTCCATTTAGCTAACCAACTTATTATTTTCCAGGTTGATAGATTTTGTCTTTTCAGACATGCACCTTTATTCATTGGATCCATACAGAATGATCAACAGATGCATTCTTACACCAAAAAATTCCTCTGTTGATGACATTAATGATATAATGATTGACCAATTTCCTGGAGAGCCTTTTGTGTACTTAAGTGTCGACCGAACTCTCAATGAAATAGATCAGGGAGACTACGAGGACTTTCTAAATTCAGTAAACCCAAAAGGATTACCTCCTCACAGATTGATATTGAAGCAAGGCTGTCCTGTTATGCTTTTGTGGAACTTGAATCCCACTGAAGGCTTGTGTAATAGAACCCGACTCATTTGCAGAGAGTTAAAACAAAATGCCCTATGTGCTGAAATTGCTGTTGGTTAGCACCAAGGGAAAAAAGTGATTCTGCCAAAAATTCCTCTTCAGTCATCTGACAATGAGAAAAATGGCATCCCTTTTAAACGCACTCAGTTTCCAGTAAACCTTTGCTTCGCCATGACAATAAACAAGTCACAGGGTCAAACACTTGATCGTGTTGGTGTTTATCTACGTGAGCCTGTATTCTCTCGTGGCCAACTTTATGTTGCCCTATCTCGCATTAGAACCGCGGCTGCAGTAAAGGTCTTAATAGTGCCACAACCTTCCATGACCTTGCTGTACAATCTATGACAAGAAATATTGTCTATAGAGAAGTTTTGCACTTAGCTAATATCTCAATGTAATTGCTGAGGTATCTATGGCTTTGGCAACTAGCTAGGAGTACTTCTGCATGCTAATATTATTAGTCTTTGATTTCAATTTATCTCTCCTTATTTACAACAATCATCCCCTGCTAAGTATGGGTGATACATTGTTCATTGATGACATACAGCCTGGACAGAAGTCTTGGACATCTATTGTGATTGTCCAGGAAAAGCTAAACGTCAGTGAATCAATTTCTACTCCAACTAAATACCAGAAATTCATAATTGTTGACTCCAAGGCATCTACATTACGCTAACATGAAACAATTTTCACTCCTGTTCTATCACCAGCATTTTCAGCTAAAACATATAAATTTGTTTATGATTCATATGCATTTTTTTTCTTTCAAGGATCCAAAGTGCAAGGGATACTTTTTGATCATGCTATTACAAAGATAGGTCCAAAGCTGAAACCATACAGAAAATATCGAATCTCTAATGCTGATGTTAGACTGGTTGCTGAAAAGTTTCAGCTTGATGGACTAAAGCTGCAATGGGTTATAGGAACTCACACTGCTATTGAAGAGGTTGAAAGTGCTGAATCAACGCTTCTGCCATTGCATTTTGATTTTACTGATTTCAAAGATCTTGCACAACATGTAGAATTGAAGATTCAAACTGTTGGTCAGTTCACAGCCTCTACACTCTAATTTTACACGTTCCCTCTCATAGTACATATCATTTCAGATATAATTGACTTTTTAAAATCCTTTTGCTCCATGCAGATATTATTGGAGTCGTCATTAATATATCGACTGTTGTTCCAGTGAACCAAGGTTCTCAAACTTCTCGTGTGCAGAGATTTACCTTAGTCAATGAAGAGTAATGCCTTTCTTTGATAATCGCTTATTACTTTATATAGCACACACAGTAGTTTTTTCCCTGTGTCGCTTGTGTTCGTAAAAATGATGAATCTTTCCTGCTTTTCTCTACCTTACCTGTACCTCGCAAAGAATGAATCCCATAGTCCTCTCTCTCTGGAATGAATTTACTGAGAATGAAGGAAAAATGATTAGTCAGCTCAAAGGCAAATATCCAGTGCTCATATGTCATAGATTGAAAGCTGTTATATATGATGGTGAGTGTAACAGGTCACTCTTGTTTAGGCTTAAACATATTACATTATAGCTTCTCATGCCTACTATTACATGCTATCTTTAGCGTTAAAATACTTTCAGGAATTGCCTTGTCTACGCAAAACGACTCAGCTATTCTCATTGATCCTCCCATTAGAGAAGCAAACCTGCTAAAACATTGGTACCTATCCTTTGTTGACTTTCCCTCCCACTTACTTAGCCAATGCTTATACTGTGTATCTGTTTACTCTAAGTTTTTTTCTTTTCCATTTAGGGCGACCAGAAATGAAAAGGCCTTTCCTGATCTTATTAAAGATAGGGTTCAGTCAGGTCGCAGCCATCAGGCATTTTACCAAGGACAAAAAAAGATTACTTCAATTGCTGATGTTGTGCCAACATTGAAGGTCAAATTTTGTATGCTTTTTATTGTTCTTCTGCTTATTACAACATCAATAATGTATACTGCTATCTTTGTTTACGACTCACTGCAGATGACTTGGGTTAAAGCCAAGTTTTCGTTCCAGCATATACTGCAAAAATTTTATTACATGGCATGCACAAAATGCCGACATCTGTAGATTTTGGTACTAACTACACCTGTAATCATTGTGATGAAAAACAGAAGGCTATACCAAGGCAAAATGTTACATTACAAAAATTTTAGTCTTTCTTAATCGATGCATCTTTATTAACTTTCTGTATAGTTACTCGTGCCTTTCTTTTTGACTCCTTTCCAATAGATGTCACTTTGACATTGATCTTACCGATCAAACAGGCACCCTCACTGCTTCGATATTTGGAGATTTAGCAGAGTCCTTGCTTAAACATACTGCCACGGATACATATGAGCACCACAAAAGTGTAAGCCTACCGTTATTATAGCCATAGTAAACGTATGAGGTACATTGATATATAAACAAATAGCGATCATACAATAAATGAAAATTTTTCCCTTTGCCAGAACACAGACCTACCGCTAGACACTTTCCATGAAGAGCTGCAATAAAAAATGTTCATAGCTCAGTTAAAGCCAGGAAGTACCCAACAAGGAAGAAGCTATCAACGTTATACAATTGTGTCTTACTTTGAAGCCAATGCCACTACTGACGCTAAGTTTTCTTCGCCATCAGTCTTAACACAAAGTCAGTTTCTCACTGTTGTTGATTGCTCTTCTAATATTAAAGCTGAATACTTCTTTACCAAAATACATTCTGTCCTTATTTAGGTGAAGATGGCTCTTCATCAAAAGTACGAGTTTGCCTGGAATCAAGATTTGAAGAAACTAACCCTTCTCAGGATGACACAAATGCCAATCAAGATACCTCTGCTCCCAAGAGGCTTAAGAAATAGTGAAGTGAATTGCTGCTGCTTTTGCTACAGGGACACCTACAATTCAACAGCTTGTCTTTTGTGTTAATGCTCATCAAACTAAGTACATTTGTATACTACTAAAAGCCTCTGATATTGTGTGCTTGTCTCTGTAAACTTTCATACCTATTCATCTTGCTTCCTGCTGCAAGCAAAAATCTTTTTTGACTTACTAATCTCTTACATGTTCTTCCGTCTGCACACTGCTTTCATGTTAATGTTATTACACCTACCACATTTACTGAAGCATTAATATGTTTTATTACTGACCACTAAATTTACTACCAACCAGCCATCTTTGTTCTCATCAGTCATGATGCCTTGGCATTTATTTGACGCACTCACCTATTCACCTACCAAACAAAATGATCAGTTAAACTTTTGTACCTTTAGTTCCCTCTGCGTTCTTTATTCATCATCACACATCTATATAAATTCCATCCTGAGAACTTTCTGCATACTTCGTTAGTTCTGAGTTTTTACTCCTACATATGCAACCGTAAAAAAAATCCTTTCAAAATATGGGAAGCCTTTCGCAAAGGCAACAGAACCAAATTTTATCTTCGTACGTTTGCTAATTGTAGAGTGCATGCAGTGACAGCCACTAAACAAAGCGATGGGACAACTTCATACTACATCAGAAAAACTTTTCTAGAAGCATATCCAATGGTTCCTAAGTATGCTGGTGAACCATCCCTATATTCACATGATTCAGTTAAGCAATGGCTGCAAATTATTATATGCGTGTCCTCGCATGCTTTTCAAGATATTGGTGAGCACAACCTGTAATTTCCTGCAGAACGCATTTCATCTCTCTATTTAATCTGATATTTTTTCCCTTTGATTTTCCCCCTAGAACCACTCGCATTGCATAGATTATCCAATGGTCAGCCATGGTGTTATATGTTTGTCTGCACTAACAGAGAAAGACAGGTCAATTCTCCGCCTTCCCAAATTAAGTAGCTCTTTTCCACCTGTCCTTTGTATTTCCCTGATCTATTTTACCTGTAGAATATTCCAGCCAATATGTATCAATTCAACAGCTTTACAGATGGTCAAGCTATAGTTGTTCGGCACGGCTTGGCCTAGTGGATTTTGCAAATATTTAATCACTCCTTTGAAGGTGAATGGAAAACTTTCTGCTCCGATAAATATATCTACCCACCTAGCATGATTTTCCTACGAAACAAAGGCGGATCAATCTATGACGCAATGGCCTTTTCTACTCACCAGATGCTTATCTCAACGCGCTGGACATTACAGCTCCCAATGCTTCCCTACAAATCCTTAACTCCTGAAGGAAACTTATTTTCTTTTTCGATACAGCTTTTACACCTTCAACCAAACAAGCATGCTCATGCTTACTATTTTGATTTTACAGGAGATGCTCCCAATCCATGTGTCGTCACTTCGTCAATCGATCAATTCTTTCTGCATAATCTCATGGCATTTATCACATTTTACCAAATCTTCTCTTCTAAACATAGATACGCCATGGTCCGTTATATTATTCAACGGTTTCATTCTGACCAATACTACTTTACATTTATCTCTTCCTTTATTAACCTACAGGAAATTCCAAAATATGTGAGTGATCAACTTAACGAATCCACTGCTCCAACGATTATGCTGACAAGTGGCTCTCGCAGCTACAGCATTGGATTAACAGAAAATAGGTTTCGCACCAACTGGAATGTCTTTGTGACTAACCACGGCCTTCAGAAAGGAGAAATCCTGCTCTTCATGCCTCAGTCTCGTTCTTCAATTCGTGTTCTAATTTTTTCCCAAAATGGAATTGAGATTATGTACCCATGGCATCATACATTTGTCCTTTAATTTACGGTTTTCCCATTGCAAGGACCATTATGTTTGTCCTCTCTAGCTCATAAGCTATGCTAACCCTTTTATATCTATTTCTGATTATTATTCTCATTCTAATTATTGTTTTCTTTGCTCTCATAATCTTCTACATTTCAACATCTTTGCTAACTGTTTCTATAGGCAACTACATCTAATATTCCACTTCGCTGTGCGCGGTTATGCCTCCTAGTATAGCGGCTTGTTGGTTTGCCGAAATCTTTCGTCGTCCTCTCACACCTCATCTCGTGCACGTGAGGTGATGTTGCTCCCTTTTTTTTTTTTGAATTGCATTATTGAGGGGTTGGGCTCGAGAAATATCAGAACCCCATTACTCCTCACCTTCCCTCGCTGTGCGTCTCTTCACCAAGGAAATATTTTTCATCTCTTCTCTCTCTTCTTGCTCCTGTTCCTTATCTCCTTCATTTTTTCTGATCAATCAACAACAAAAATCACAAGATATTTACGAATTTTTTGTTTCTAAATCTTTTCTTCCTTCCTTTTCCAGTGCTTCTATACCTTTTATTTATTTCCCTTTCTTTTACGAGTTTTGTTGTCTAATTTTTACCACTTCTATGATGTTACGATTCAGGTACCCAATTTGGAGATTTCCTCCACCATCCTCGGGCTATTTCGTAAGCTATCTTATTCCCCTTTTGAAGGGGATTTGTATGGGTATTTTCTTAAAAAAAAGGGATTTTTTTGGCGGTTTATTACCCTTACTTTTGTTTCGTCTTTTTTCCCCCCTAACTAAAGAACATCAAAATGCATCTAACAAATTTTTTGATTAGGTTTTTTTTTTCTCTAACAATTCAGTTAAGGAGCTCCGCACACTGTAGATCTTCAAAGCTACACAACCCAACATTGGTAACTCCTTCACTCTAGCCTTTCTATTTTTCTATTTCTTTTCTCACCTCGACATCTGTAGGATCAAAACTGTGTTTCTCTTTTTCCTTTTCATTTTTTTGCCTGATTAGTGCAAGCTCTTAACTATATTTTTTCCCCCATTAAAGTTGAGTTGGCCTCTAAGTGATTTTTGATTTGCAAGATTGGTCTTTTTTATGCCATGGTTCGTCTCTGTTGCGAGTTTTGGCAATTTTTTTTGTATTTGTTTTTTACCCCCTTTCTTCCTTTGGTTTATTTTTGTTTCTCTGATGGTTTATTTATGGTTCTGTATCAGAAAAATGATGCCTGTTCTATTCTTCCTTTTTTTTTCTCAATGTTCCTGAATATGTCTTCTTTTGCATCATTTTTTAGCTTTCTTTTCCTCATATTTTAGCTTGGCTGATTCCTGAGTTTTTTAAAAAATTATACGAATTGGTGCAGATTTCTGGTGAGAAAAAGTAATATATAGTAAGATATATACTCTCATAGTGCTATCCTTACATTCTTGACCCATGATAGGCTTTTCTATCACCTCTGCCCTTGAGGGTTCCCTTGTGTATTGATTGCAAATGGCTTCAGTGAATTTTCCCTAGGACAAGAGTTTGTATCCCTTCTCCAGCTTGCAGTGTAATTGTTTCTCTTTTGGTTGTAAATACCATTGACATTTTGCATTCAAATTATCTTAGATAATTATCCGTAAAGTCCAGGTAGTTCTTCTGACATGCTTTAAATACAGGTTGCCATATTTGAAGGAGGAAGACCATTAATATGAACTTCTTTATATTGGAGATTATCTTTTAATATGGAGAGAGGATGCAAAGATCAATGCCAGAGGTCCTCTACTATATATTTCACCATGTATGTTGAGCCATTTCTTTTGGCTGATTTTCAGTGTTTCATCCTCATAGAAAATGAGTAGAGAATATTAGCCATGGTTTTAGATTCTCACCTTCCCTCTTATGTTTCTTGTCTCCTTCAGTCTACTATATTCTGATCACAAGACAAATCATTATTCAGTAAGATTGTTCTTCATAAACCACAACCTAAGTAAAGCTAATACTGTCCTGTCTATAATTAGATAGGGAAAAAAAAATCTCTTTCCTGTAAGTCAGCACTAATTATGGTTTCTTTTTGTGATTAACAATAGGGAAAACTTTGTTTTACATTTTTTAGAAGAACGATTGTATGGTAAAATTGTAGTTTTAATATTGAGTTTTCCAATCCAAGGTACTGGATTTTCTTTTAAGTTGTTTTCTTGTGTCTTCAATCTTAGCCCCTCTTGGCTTCTCTGCTATCTGTTTATGTTTGTTTTCTTCTCTGACTTCTGATTGATAAGCAATATTCTTTACTATGATCCTTTTCTTTCTGGAAGACTTTATCTTTTACCTTAATTTTTTTTGTTTAGAAGTGCATAAATATACAAGTAAATGTTCAGTTTTGAAACTGCATATGTGAGATTTTGTTAGTTGATCCATCACTGCTATGGCCAAACGTGTACTGATCAATGTTCACAGCCTCCATGAACACTTGATGCTACTTTCGCTATTCACCGCAACAAGGTTTTGCTGTTTATGTCAAGGTATTGTTTCTTAGGGCCAAACAATAGTAGTACTATTATTACCATTACACTGGCTTTGAATTGTAGGCTTGAAAGCCATGGGAAAGGAATCCTGAAACCCCATCAAGTTTTGTCCGAGTTTGAAGCAATTAACAAGGATGAAAAATAAAACTTTTGTGATCATGCCTTTTAACAATTGCTGAAGTCTTCACAGGTAGAATTGGTTCTGCAGTTTACAACTATTATGTTAAACTAGAAAGCAACTTTGTTAGAGTTGTTCAAATTGTTACTATTCCAGGAAGCAATTGTGTTGCCCCCTGGGTTGCACTTGCTATTCGTCTCGGACCTGGAGTATGTGAGTATGTTTGAGTCAGTGTCCGTGCACTTGTTGTTGAGGAGTTAAATGTACTAAGAGTTCCTGCATTCCAAGGAGGATCTTGTTGATGGAAGGTAAATAATAGTCTTAGACGTTATATAGTACTTCTGATTTTGGTCAACAACTATTTTGCTCCCATTGTTTTTCTCCTTAATTAATGCAATTTTTGATGCAGCGTAGATGGGGACTTTGTTTTGGAGTTGGATTTTGAACCATTTATAGAATCTTTTCCCAAGCCAACTCTAACAAAGTATATTCGCAATGGAGTTGAGTTCCTCAACAGGCATCTCTCTGTTAAAATGTTTAATGACAAGTAGAGCATAGTGCCTCCTTGATTTTCTTCGAGTTTACCAATACAAGGGCAAGGTAGACTTCTCATCACTTCACTATCACTTGGAATAGATATAAATAAGTGGAATACCTATATATGTATATGTGTGTGTGTGTGCGTGTGTGTAGGCATATAGGTATATGTATATCAGTGATTGTCTTAGTTACCATTGGATTCTTTAGCATAAAAATGTCCTGAATACCTGAACACTGATGCTTAATGACAGAATCAAAGAACTTAATATTCCCCAAGCAATTCTCACTTTGAAGTTTGGTCTTATATGGAAACGTTTATTGACTTGTTCTTCATAGATCCCTTGGTGTCCTTGCATGATGCAGCACAATTGTGGCTTTTTTCTTCTTTTTTTTTTTTTTGGAGCAAGTTAAATCTGTTCATACATAAATTGGGCTAGATATAACATAATCCTTAGTTTGATGTATGAGTCTACCATGCAACTTCCATGCTTTTTAAATGATTGGAAATTGTTGCTAGAATGGCAAAAAAATGTGGATCTTTGTAGGCTTCTTTGGTTATTTACTGCCTTGATCTCTGAATTGTAGGCTTCTTATGTACTTTACTATATTGGTTTTTTCTTTAGTTGAACAATCTCTCCATGTTTAGTGGTGGTCAGAAAAGACACTTCTGCATTATTACATCCATTCTATTTAAATATAAGGTCTGGTGTAGTTTTTAATTTTGTGATTATTGGGTTTCTTGAATTTGAGTCTTCGCCAACCTCCTGATATTAAATCTGACTCATAGACCCTCTTCCTTATCCATGTTGTAGATGCTTTTTGTATACCAGCCTTCTAGGATAGAACACGGAAACCTCTTGACTGGATTCGGCTTCTCATCAACTTACTCAATGGTTAGAATCAATTATATATAGCTGAAGTGTCTTACATATATTGTTTATTGTAATCAATTTTAGTTACTAGGAATCTCTATTATAAAATAAGATAGATAATTCAAATGTTTATGCCAACCTTTGACTCATTGGGTACTTGAAAACAGGTTTGGCACTCCAAAAGACGTGTCATGAGCTCCTTACTAATGTGTCTTCTAGCTACAAAGCTGATATATGGTCACTTCACTTGGTGAGAAGCAGCTTTGAAAGGATACATGCGCTGTTGTCAGAATCTTAATGCATTTCTTCTTAGTTCTCTTGTTACAATCTCGTTGATTTCATAAAATTTAACCTCCATTGTATGTAATTTATGACACAAATGAATTGCATATGGAAATATTTTTTTTGTCAACTTCTATGCACGCTAATTTTGCAAATCTCAACCTTGTGTAGTTTAAACACAAATAAATTGCATATATATGTTTTTTTTGCCAATTTCTAATGCATGGCAATTTCATGTTTACATTCATTGGATATAAATGGGCAGTACAATGAATTCCTATCGTGCATCACAATGGATGATTGTTAAACATCACTGTATACCTTGGATCACCGTTAATTTCTAAGATATTTTACGTATTGTTATGCCTTGTATAACTCCTAATATCTATATTATTACACTATTAGTGTTTTCCTCATTTTACTTTGTACAGACTTACCATAATAATCTCCTCCTGAGCATAACGGGGCATGCCAACTTTACATCACCTCACCGTGCGTTGTGCAGTGTTAACCCTGCTAGTAAAAAGGGAAGCGGTGGAGTCAGGTAGCAGTCAACGCTGCTGCATTCCCCACAAAAAAAAATAAAATAAATAAAATAAAAAAAATAAAATAAAAATTCTTTAGCAATATGAACACAAGGAGAATAACATGTATTCTCATTTTGTATTTTATATCACATATATGCCCACAGGTTTCTTTCAGCATTCTAATATTTTGGGTCGGATTTCCTCAAATCTCCAAATACAAAACCGTGAAAAGCAATTATCTACGACATCAAATTACAATTCAACCTGCGCCACCTAATAACTGATACCAATCCTACGCACTAGACAATGCAAGAATGACCACAAGCCCATAATCTATTAAGGTATCTAAGTTTGAATTTCTGGTGGGGTTTAATCCAAATTTGGATAACACAAAGATGGATTAAACAAGGCAGAATGACGCTACAATTAAGGTGAATACTCCATTGATAAGTCAGGGATCATCTAGAATCAATTCTATGATGCTCAATAACAGCTTTTACAAGGCAAAGAGAATGTTTCACACAAGAAATGAAATGTAAATATTTTTATTAAACTCACGACTTGATAAGGAATAATTTGCGCAAGAATCGACTCAATTCAGGCTGAAAGATTCACGGAATTGTTGGAATAAAACAGTTTAAGAAAGAGCCAAAACAGGTTCGATTTAGAAGCATGCAACTTTCCTAATTGAAACCCATTAGATTCCTCTTGGATTTGATGATGTAAGTTGGAAAACTCTTTTCCCACGTGAATAAGGAGTTTAAATTCCTTTTTTGGCGGATTCTAATCACCTTAACTAACCAGATTCAATTTTGGAAAGTTAAGCAAAGAAACCAAATCTGATTTGGAAACTATGGTTGCGGTTGGTTTATTTGTTTCCAATTACTTCAAGCTGAGGTCAAAGTTTCCAAAAACTGATTTTGAAGGAAGTTTAGGCTATCTTAAGGATCAAACAAGGCTGTTTCATTGTTTTCTTTTTCTTTTTTTTTTCACTTTTCAATAGCCACGAATTCAAAGCTGGAGTTTGGTTTGTTCAAGACAGATTTCACAGCCCAGATTTTTTTCTTCAAGAATCAGTTTTAGTGAAGCCAAAACAATCCAAGAATTGTTAAGATAATCAAGATATTCCAAGAATCCACAAGAGAATTTCAAAAATTCAAGAACTTTCACAATATTGAATCAAGAAATTCAAGAAATCCTCAAGAAAATTTTTGGATAGCATAAAAATTTCTCAAGACTTCAAGACCTCAAGGAACTCAACAATTTGAGTCAAGAATTTCAAGAAACTTTCAAAGATGGTTGCACAAGTACGAAAAACAAGAAGAGCACACAAGAAACTCTAGATACACTTGGGGTTTCACAGCTTTGAGCAACCAGAATTCTTTTTTTTTTTTTCAAGAATAAGACAAAACGCATGGCTAAACCAAACAGGAAACACAGATAGAATTTAATGACAACAAATGGCCATACTTTGGACAAGATATAGTGCAAGAAACGAGAACAAGAATGGCTGGAACAAACAAAACAAGGCTGGACAAACATGATGGAGAAAACTGCAAAGAAACACGGCAAAACTGAACACAAGACTACACACAAAAGCTGGAAAAATTTCTGAACAATTGGAACAACAAAAACACACAAAAGGCACAAGAATAAAACCCTAGAAACAAGAAACAAATGAAAAACAAACAGATATAACTTGATATCTTAAACGTTTACTCTGATTACCAACTGATACGATTCCTACACCTTAGACAAAGGAAGAACGACTACAAGCCCACGATCTCTTAAGGTATCAAAGTTTGGATTTTTGGCGGGGTTTAATTTGAATTTGGATAGCACAAAGACAAATTAAACAAGCTAGAACAATGTCACAATCAAGGTGAATGCTTGATTGGTAAATCGGTGATCACCTAGAGTCAAATCTACGATGCTCAATAACGGCTTTCACAAGCCAAAGAGAACGTTTTACACAAGAAATGAAATCTGAAAATTTTTATTAAACATACGACTTGACAAGGCATAATTCGCAGCAAGAAAAGACTCAATTCAGGCTATAAAAATAGTTGAAAGATTCACGAAATTGTTGGAATAAAACGACTTAAGAAAGATAGCCACAACAGGTTCGATTTAGGAAACTACAAGCTGGAATTTAGAAGTATGCAACTTTTCCAATTGAAAGCCATTAGATTCCTCTTAGATTTGATGATGTAAGATGGAAATCTCTTTTCCCATATGAATAAGGAGTTTAATTTCCTTTCTTGGCTGATTCTAATCACCTTAACTAACCAGATTCAATTTTGGAAAGTTAAGCAAAGAAACCAAATCTGATTTAGAAACTAGGATTGCGGCTAGTTTATTTGTTTCCAATTACTTCAAGCCGAGGTCAAAGTTTTCAAAAATTGATTTTGAAGGAAGTTTAAGCTATCTTAAGGATCAAACAAGGCTGTTTTATTGTTTTCTTTTTTTTTTTCCATTTTTCAACAGCCACAAATTCAAAGCTGGAGTTTCGTTTCTTTGAGACAAATTTTAGAAATAAAATTTGAGAGAATTTTCTCTTTCTTGTTTCTTTGGAATGACTCTTGATACAAAGTTGAGTGTGTCTTCTTTATTGAAATCTTGGCTTATCAATCAACGACCACGGTTGGTTGTGGCGCCCTTCTACCCTTTCTAATCAATCTCAAGTTATTCTTGATTGAGTTAGAATTTCATCTATGTTGGTTCCATAATCTAATCAAGATAGATCCTTCTACTATCTGATCGAATCGATTCTTCAAGAGCAGGAGTTTGGGGATTCGAATTTGCATCAGTTGGTATGAAGTCATTGCTGCGATTTGTCAAGTTTTCGAAATAGGAATTGGTTTCCTTTAGCTTAACTTTCCAAAACCCAAATCTGGTGTGAATCGGTTGTTTCTAGCATTTATAATATCCTTTTTAAACCTGATTTGTGTTGGAAAATGTCAATTTCCAAGTTGTTAAAGTGATCCAAGAAAAATCCTTGTGTTACAATTACGAAAGCTGCTAGTTTCCTAAAACTAACAACTAGCAGTTTCCTAAATTTTAGTACAATTCTTATCTAATTCTTTGCTGGTTTCTTCCATTCTTTTTCATGCCTCTTCCCAACAATATTTAGGTCTGATTTCATCCATCTTTTACCATAAATTCATCCTTGTTCCTTGTTCATCGTTGCAATTTAGGTGCTGTTTGATCAACGGTTGAGTGATAACTTGAGGAAAGCTCTAAGTTATTCAATAGGGGTGATTAACAGCTTTGAGAACTTATTTTGGTGAGTTTATTAGAGTGCTAAAACATGTGAGTGATATACATTGAGTGTTGAGGAAAAATTTTGTGAGGGAGTGAAGTGAGGAAATACTTGTTTCTTTTGCTAACACTTGTGCAAGTATCTCTAACATGTCTAACAGAGAAGCATCTTCTACTTTTGACCCTAAGTTCAATATGAAGGCTATGATGGATGAATTTAAATAGATTTTGGATAATGCCTTCAACTCTCGTTATTAGCAACTTGTCAAATGATGAATAATGAAGTCAAAAGGTGGGGTTCCATGCAATCTAACTATGGCAAAGCACCTAAACAAGAATTTCTTAATTTTAAAGAAGAGATGAACCATTTTCACGGCAAGGAGGCTGACAAGAGATACCAATGTACTTGTAAGGGGCTAGAGGAGGACCATAGGTGGGTACATCAAGTATCCAATCCACATCAATCAAGGCAGTATGAGCATAAAGAAGAAAAAAAGTTTAGAAGAAATAAGAAATAAAATTCAACAATTTTTTCCAAATCTAAGTCAAGGAATGAGCCATATGAGGAGGAAACATGGTGGGAAACTTATTAACATCTTCTACATGAGAAGCAAGTGAAGGAGAAAGTAGAATGCCATACTCAAGAATCTCCTAAGAATGAACTTGTGGAGGTTTTTGCTAATAAAAATCAATTGCAAGTGGCTAAGGATCAAGAGCAACTACTAAGAGCGAATGAGCAGCATATTGAAGAGGAAAAACAGCCTAAATCCATGAGCAAAGAGGAGTAAAAGTAAATTCTGCTCACCATGTCTAAAGTGGAGATTGAAGGGGCTGATTTGATATCTAATCAAGTAATCTTTGCTTTGTTTAGTGTTTATTATTTTGTGCAGGTTTCCCAAGGTATAACCACAATGATTTTAAAATGTTCAATACCTACATCTAGTAGAGCATCTTCGGCTATCAAAGAAGTTGGTTTGCGCACTTTGGAACCTTGCAAGAGAGTTGCTCAACTAAATTCTTATTCTCGACTTCCTTTTCATTTGTTTAGTGCTAACATCTTGTTTATTCCTCGATTTTCTGAGTTTATATATACAGAATCTCGTGTTTTAAATTTCAGTTTTTATGCTGGCTATGTGTTACCCGTTTGGTCACATGAAGTGAGTCAAGATTTCATCAACATTTTCGAGTTACTTCCTTGCTGCCTTGATGAATTCATACCAACTCAAGTTCATGAATTTGTAGGTGTCATTCTTATCACCGAACCTAGTCATCAATGGAACACTATGTTTTCCTTGCGAAGGAAGGTTCACATGCATCAATTAATTCGAGTGCACTAATTTTGTTGGCTAATGCACTTTGTGATTTCACCAACTGTCCGTTTGAGAACATTGTGGATTTTCTGGTTCGTACAATATGGCATATTCCATGGTTTGAGTTCCCTTTCAAGCTAAGCATTCTCAAGTTATCCAAGCGACGTGTGACTTGATTCATGATCATTCAACTCCTTCCAACATTATTATTATCCAAGCGATCCATTGATTCGAAGGCAAATCTTCTCAAGAGGAGGGAAATGATACGAGTCTGATGTGCATTTTGTTGAGGTTCCAATAAAGTTTGAACTTTTGTTCGAGACTCCATTCAATCACTTAAGGTTGTTGGACCATTCTTAGTCTTATTTTTACTTCATTTGAGTTGTTTTATTTTGTAATAAGATGACCACCTTCAAGCATTGAGCCTTAGTCCAAATTAGTTATTTAGTTTGTCTTTTGTTAACCATTCTTTTAGCTTGCAACTCGTGAGCTTCCCAAGAACATAAGGGTTGAATGGTTATCTCCTAGTAGTGGTAGGACTTGTCTTAATTAAGTGTTCCTAGTTGAGTTAGGATTGGGGGAATTTGTAAGGATATAAATAAGCCTAAAACATTTCTTTGTGTGGAGACAAGTTGAGAATTTTAATAAAATTTTCAGATTTTCTTTCTTGAGTGAAACGTTTTCTTTGGATTGTGAAAACCGCTATTGAACATCGTAGAGTTGACTCTTGATGATCACCAACTTATCAATCAATTATTCACCTTGATTGTGACGTCATTCTACCTTGTTTGATTCATTTTTGTGCTATCTAAATTCGGATTAAACTCTGCAAAATCCAAACTTTGATACCTTAAAAGATCATGGGCTTGTGGTTCGGTTTTGATACGAATGCAAGAGTCTCATGAATCAAGGTCTCATCAAGTGGTATGTGTTCAACAATTTCCATACCAAGTTCATTGAGAACCAATGAACAAAGTGAAGAACAAGGCAATTCGCATTCATTATGCTTGTTTGGCTTGATAATTTGTTCGAGTGATTTCAAGTGGTGGCCAATTCAGAGAACATATTTTCAGCTTTTAATAATTCTTTTAGGTTGCTTAGTTGATTGGAATAATTGGCTAAGGTCATGTTGACCATAGTAAAGCCAAGAGTCGTTAAGAGTAGTTTTTTTTTTATTAACATTCATTTTTAAAATAAGGTTGCAAAATTCGGCCAACTTAGGTTCAAATAAGGCTGAATATTAGGTTGTGTTAAGTGACTCCAAGTCATATTAGGATTAGGGTTTCCTATTCGGCCAAGTTTTCCTAGTCTTGACCAAATTGGATTCTTCTTAGCATAGAATTATTAGGCCAACTTAGAATAGGATTAGTTGTTTGTAAAAGGCTATAAATAAACCTTACCATCAAACATTTTTCATCACTTCAATATACACGAAATTTCTAGTAAATTAAGAGAGAATTTCTCTTGTGCCTTGTGCAACCTTTGAATACTTTAGATTAGGTTCTAAGTGTTCTTTAACTTATCAACAAGAATCACACTTGTTGTGGCGCCATTCTACCTGAACTACAAGTTCCTTTTAACAATTCTTTGAGGCTTAAGAATTCTTCTTAGTTCTTGAAATAAGGGTTTTAAGGGGTTCGTAGTACCCATCCATCCAATCATGGGAATTATTGTCTAGATCCAAGAATTGGTTTTACGAGTTCTTCCAATCAAGGTTGGATTCGTATCAGGTTTCTTGACTCTTCAAGGTCTAAGAATCCGTATCTATTAGTAGATAGCTAAGAAGTTTAGGCAGTAGGGGTGAGAAGGAAACTGATAAAAGGCTCTATGATGCCGCACTAGAAGGTGATGTTACCACTCTTCATCGTTTACTTGGAGAAGACCCACTTGTCCTTGATAAAGCTGCTTTGAAGTGCGAGGATAAGCATCCTCTACACATAGCAACAATGCTGGGCCATGCAGATTTTGTAAAAGCAATCTTACAAGTTCAATCTGCTTGTTTATTGTGATTGGCCCGTGATCGAGATGGCAGAAACCCTTTACATCTTGCTGCCATGCATGGCAGATTCACTACAACAAAAAGAGCTTTTCCTGACATGACTATAACGACACTAGTTAGGTTGTGTCACCCTAACATGTCTGTGCTGACACTTGTAACAGTACCCAATATACTACAATAAGAAGGGCATTTACTGGCACTTAGAGGTGTCGGTATAGACAATTTAAGCTGACACTTTTACTTGGAAAACACCTGGGACGAGTAATGTGCTCTTAGACTACCTTTGATGACACTTGTGAGTGTGTGAGAAATCGAAAAAAAAAACAAAAACAAAATGACGTCGTTTTAATTTGGGACCGAAACGACGTCGTTTTACATTCACTACAACAAAAAGGGCCTTTCCTGACATGCCCATAACAACACTAGTTGGGTTGTATAGCCCTAGCATGTCTGTGCTGACACTAGTAACAGTACCCAATATACTACAACTAGAAGGGCATTTACTGGCACTTAGAGGTGTCAGTATAGACAATTTAAGCTAGACTAGTGACAACATTTTTTTTTTGTCACTGTCAGCATCATTTTCATTAATTCTACTATGACACCCTAATTTTTGCACTTTAGCCCCATGTGTAATACACCAATTTCATTAAAATCTTTATTGCTATATATGGGCACTGTGATTGTGTATATTGCCATGTTCTTTATTCTTTATTTACTGCAACTAAACTGCTCTAAACTCTACCTTAGTATTGTAACAGCCATGGCAGAGTGAATTCTTAGATTAACAGCAAGTTTGGGCTGAATATGCATTAAAGAGACAGGAAGCTCAGACACAGAATAGGCATTTGACTCTTGCAGATCTGGAAGTAAGTATTGCTGATAAGTTGGATGCATAATTTTTTTTTTTTTTGTGTTTTATGGATGAATCAAAGACTTTGCATTAAATGATCATGACTTTCTTATTATCTCTGTTGCCTTGTTTTAGTCAGATTAGTTAGTTAAATAGTGCTTGCACAGAAAATTGTTTCATTTAGTTTGTAGTGTGGGCCTGTTAATTGTTGTGATCTTGTTGAAAAGGACACATAAGCTGATTTCAACCGTGCAATGCTTCATCCAGGTCTTATTTGTTTACTCTAATACTTCTAATATTTTATTAATTATTTACAGGATTCATGGCACCGTGGGATTTTTGAATTAACACTTTGTTCTAGAAAGATAGATACACCACCCTTGGAGATGACAAAGGATGGAGAGTGTCGCGCCCCATTTTTGAAAAAGGAAAGAAAACTCGTGTTGCTTCGGGTTTTTAGTTGGAAAAAAGATTCTTTAGTTAAAAAATTGATTTTTAATTTTTGAAAAAGAAATGGGTCATGGGACTAGAAAATGCGACGATTTGGACCCAAAAACAAAAGTCTAGAAAAGGGTTTTTAGAAAAGTTTGGAGTCGCCACTTGGTATGGAGTTTAGGTGTACCAAGTCACCAAACAAAATTTAATTAATGAAAATAAACTAAGAAAACCCTTTTTAGACGACTCCAGGTCTTTAAAAAACTAGAGAAAAAGGTTCGGGAGTCACGGTTGAAAGAAGGGAAGGCAAAGATTCGATGTTACTCGCCTCTAAGGCACCCTTCTAACCTAGCCAAAGCTAGTTGCATGATTTAGTTAAAAATTTCCTAATTCTAGCTTTAAAATTTATCACCTTTGGATGTTATCTATATGGATGCAAAACTTAAACCTAATATTGGATCGAGAGGGGCAAAATGTCTCCTTGAGATTTGATTGGAATTGATCACATTAGTTGTGTCATCCAAATTTGATCTTTCAAGGAGGTCACGAAAAATGCAAATGATGGGACTCGAAAAGAAAGGGAAATTAGGTTTTTCAAAAGAAATGCAATTTTATAAAATTTCAAGGAAAAGAAATTGGATTTTTTAAAAGATGAATTTTTAAGTGCAAAGAGGAACTTGAATTTTCAAAAGATGAATTTTTAAGAAAAATGGATTTTTGACTTTGAATTGCTAAACGGGAAGAAGAAACTTGATTTTTAAATAATGATTTTTGATAGAATTTAAATAATGCACATGTATGTCCTAAAGAGGGATAATGCAATATAATGGGTGCGGGGAACTAAGTTCGTGACTTTAAATCTTCCTTTTCATAGGAGGAAATAAAAGCGTGCTAAGGCTAGAAAGCCATACTCGCTCTTTTCCCTATTTCAAAGGGTAATGCTCTAAAATGCACTAATCTATTTTCTAATTTCAAAATGCAAATGCAAGTTTAAATATCATGTTTTACATACAAGAAATAAACATGCAAAAATGAAAAATAAAATCCCTAAATGCATGAAATGATATGTAATATGTTATTCTAACGGCCTAAAGGTCTAGCATTGGACTAACCTTTTTCTATGAGTCACGACTAGCGTTGGACTAGTGTGACAACATTAGAGGGAACGAACCACAACTAGCGTTGGACTAGTGTGGTGACGTTAATACATTTACATAATAAAACATGTAGACATAATAATAAAGCAAGTAAACACATAAAAACACATAAACACATAACACATAAGCATAATATCTAGATGCAAAACCTAGGGAAGCAAGTAAACACATAAACATGCAAACATGCAAATAAAGCATATAAAACCTAATTATTACATTGGGGGAACTTATATACAATTCTAAAAGGGGAAATCAAAATGATAACCTATCTATTACATTTTCTAAAATAAATACACTTTTGCAAAATTAAACCTATCTATTACAACTTGGCATTCAAGTGCCTTCCAAATAATTATGGAAAATTAAATAAAGCGATTAAAGACTAAAAATGAATAAAACTAAGGTAAATAAACTTAAACATGCAAATTCATGCAATAAAAAACACATAAGGCACATAAAGAGAAAATTCTAAAGATTTTAGATATACCTCCCCGTGACTCAAATGGAAACTTCGGGCGATTTACTCAAAACGAATAGACACGTTAAAATACCTCAATAAATAAATGCCAATCAAAATGAATAACTCAAATCAAAATGTTAAAGGGAAACCATACACATGAGAAGCTTATACTTAACAATTAAAGAAAAGAAACATTTATAATTGCAAAGTCACATTTTATTAGGGATGTAATTGAAAATATTTGAAACTTTTTTTTGGGGTTTGAACCGAATTTTCAAAAAGATTGAGGGTCAAAATTGAATGAAAATAAAGTTGAGGGACCAAAAATGTAATTAAAATAGGGACCTATGTGAAAGAAAATTAAAGTTTTAGAGCCAAAGTGAAACTGGTTGAGAAAATAGGGGTCAATGTCTAAATTACTTTAAATGGACCGAAAGATAGGTTGGGATTTTTAAAGAATTGGGCTAAAATCACTTCGGCCCAAATGAAAATAATAAAAGTCCAACCAAAAAGCCCCAAGCAAAATAAACACAAGTCTGATACGAAAAGCCCAGGCAAAAATAACAAAAACCCTAAACAAACTAAGCACAAGCCTGATAGATAAGCCCAAACGAAAATAACAAAAAAAACCCAACTAAAAACCCAAACCAAAAGAAATAAACAAAAGCCCAATCCCCTTTTTCCTTTCTTTTCTTTTATTTTCTTTTCTTCTTCTTCTTCCTCTCTTTCTTCTTCCTCTCTTTCTCACCCAGATCCATGGAGCACCACCACTGACCATCATTGTCACGAACTTCGGTGACAAAATTCTCAAAATATACCTCCCCACTCGATTTTTTAGAGAATTCATTTCGGACTTAGTTTTGCAAAACACGCACCAAAGTGCCCAAACGTGTAAATTACAGTCAAAATTTTTTTTTCAATATGCTCAAATCACCCCAAAATTCATGAAATTTATGTCTAAACGATCCTTGTGAATTCTACAATGCAACTAAGACTTAATTAACAAGAACTAAACCCGTTTTTTATCTAGGAATTTTATCAAACATGTAAAATGCATTATGTAAGCCCATTATTTCTACTTCCAAAACTAACATAAACAAGCCCAAAAAAATTCAACAAAACAAACCCAAAGTCCATTCATGAACACCCAAAGGCATAAAAGCGTCCGAAATGAAAAGAAAAAAAATCCATGAAAACATGCTTTTTACATTGAATTTGAAGGGAAAAAGTTTGAGGAATCTTACGGTGCTTGTCTTCAAGAAGCACGAGTTTTATGGCTTTGATTATTGATGAAGCTCCCAGGCGAACACTCTTTTTTTTTGTCTTCTTTTTTTTCGTTTTCTACTTTCTCTTCTTTTTCTTGTGTGTGTGTTAAGTGAGGGCCAAGAAGAGAGAGAAGTGTGTGTGTTTGTGTGTGTCTTGTGTGGAGTGGGGAGCCGAGAGTGAGGAGAGTTTTGTGTGAGTTGTGTGCAATGTAAGGGAGAGAGAGAGTCGGCAATTTTTGTCTCTTACATCACGTGTGGGTGTGTAAGTTGAGAATGTTAGGGGAGTTGGGGAGTGGGTGGATTTTTTTTGTCTGAGAATTGTTTTGCATCTGTGTGAAGTGATGGAACCGATAGAGAGATAGAGAGTTGGAGGGAGTTAGTAGCAAAAATCTTTTGATGTGATTTTACTCTTTTTTTTTTTTTGAAAAACCAAGAAAATAAAGAAAATAAAGTAGAATAAGGAAAAAAAACAAAAATAAAACAAAACGAAAATAAAATAAAAGACATGAGAAAAAACTAATATTTTGAAGTTTCAAATTATTTTTCACTAATCACCTTGATTGATTTTCTTTTTCTTGATTTTTTCTTTTCTTTTTTTTTTTTGGATGAACCTGTAAATAAGGAAAAAAAATTCACATTAAATGTAGAAAATAAATGATCAATTAAATCAACAAAACTGTAGGAAAACATGAAAAATTAGTAAAAATTTGGTGTCTACAACTTGCCCCTCTTTGTCTAAATTTCGAAGAAACTTTAGACAAAGACGTAGACACCAAATTGCTTACCTGCTGTCGGTGATTATTTCTGAACACTGTAAACAACTTGAGTGTTATATCATCACTCATCAAACTAACATAATAAAATGCACAATGTGACCGAACTCGTAAAGAGTTGCCTACGTATCTCGCCATGAGAATCAGGTCAAACGTAGTTCAAATGCAAATGAACTGCGATGAAATGAGTGCTGAATCTTGTAAAATTCGAGAACGGGAGATAGAAGGGTGCGCGGTGGACGCTGAGACTCACCAACAGGAATTTAAATATTCAAGCCAAGAATAAAATTAAATGCCAAGAATTGGGATAGAAGGGTGCGCGGCGGACGCTGAGACTCACCAATAGGAAATTTAAAATTGAAGAGAAAGGTGCAGTGGAGGTGAGACTCACCAACAGGAAATTTAAAATTGAAGCAGTGGGGATAGAATGGTGCTTGGTGGAGGCTGAAACTCACCAACAGGAAATTTAAAATCGAAGCAGTGGGGATAGAAGGGTGCCCGGTGGAGGCTGAGACTCACCAACAGGAAATTTAAAATTGAAGCAGTGGGGATAGAAGGGTACCTGGTGGAGGTTGAGACTCACCAACAGAAAATTAAAATATCAAGAAGGGGGATAGAAAGGTGCCAGGCGGAGGCTGAGACTCACCAACAGAAATTTAAATTGAAGCAGTTGGGATAGAAGGGTGCCCGGTGGAGGCTGAGACTCACCAACAGGAATTTAAAATATCAAGAATGGGGATAGAAGGTGCCATGGAGGTGAAACAAAAATTTTAAAATACTTTCCAAATTTAGACTATTCAGTGGGACCGGACCCAAACCTGAATGACTAGTTGGACAAATGTAAATATGCCCTTGGTCTAAATTGCTGATGGGATTGGACCCAAATCTAGACACTAGTGGGAGAGATAAAAATAAGAACTGAAACATAAATTCTGGATTGCCAGATTTTGGAAAATTAAACACAAGCTGTTCAACATGATGAATGTAAAATGCAAGTAATGATGCACTCAGTGAAATGTTGCATTTCTGATTTTTTTTTTATTTTCTTGTGTCGAAAAGAAAGTGAATGACAGGAACAGAGACTTCTCCCTTTTTTTCTTTTTTTTTTAAAGAATTGATTGATTTTAGAAATTTGAAGAGTATAACTGAAACCTTTCCTCTTCAGGGTTGAAACAAATGCACATATGTTGCCATCCTCTTGATTTGCAAACCGTTTCTGGCAAAATTGATTTTTGAATGCATTATCCAAAATTGAATGTCACTTCCTTCAAAAAGAATTGCCCCATTGTGAGCCTGCGCTCAATTAGGCAAAAGTTGCATTTTTATCCTTAGGGAGAGTGGGGATACTGATCATAATCCTACTTGCACAAGGAAAAGAAAAAGTGATAACAAGATAATGCCATCATCGTCGATCCCTTTAACCTTGAAAACCATGTAAACATGAGTTCTCGATGTCAACACCGTGTTCCTTTTAGAACTATTCTGCAACCCGATTTGAATCCCCTGAATTTTCAATACCAATCAATCATCCTCAGTTGCATATCACCAATCATCTGCTTCTGACCACCTCTTGGCAAATTACAAGGATTGTCTTTTGGGCAGAATTCAATGCAATGAAATGAGATATATACAAAAATCATAGAAAATATTATTTCTCATGCAATGACATAAAAATGGAGCCAAATTGATGTACAAAAATAGATAAATGAATAAATGGAATGAATAAGTAAAAAATGTTTATTGAATTTATGAACAGCTACTCAAAATTGTAAAAGAATTGGATACTAATTCAAACTGGTGATCTTTGATGAAAAGAAAACCTTTGACCCCTTTTATGTCATCCATTTGGATTTTGATGTCGGCCAAGAATAACAGTGTGCAGAGAAACTCAAATGAACATAGTCACCAATCTTTCAAACTTCAACACCGTGCTTTCCACTGATGACTCATTTGCATTTCATAACCCCTACCTTAACGCCCTTTCGGGTTTTCGCTAAGGTCACCCCCACCCATTTTCTTTTCTTTCTTTTGTCTCTCTTTTTTTTTTTTGCTTTTTTTCTTGAAAAAAGGCGCCCTTTCGAGTTTTCACCTTAAGAGAGGGATAAATAAGATCATGAAATGAACAAGCAAGTTTAACAATAACTTTATCAATTCAGACATTTCGAAAATCAGTGGCATCAGTGGAACGATCTTCTCCAACAGTCTTAGAAAAGACGTATTTACATCATTTGTAACTTGATTACAAAAATTTCTCTCAAAAATACTGCAACAATGAAAGTCGGTAACATTTGGCTTTGTGATGGGATTAGGTGAGGTATAAAAAGAAGGTTAAGACTTGAAAGCAGATCATATAATGGGTTTCAAATAACTTCGAGATCGCATTTTTTCAAAATTTGCCCCAGTGTGGGCTGATAAATTCACCCCAGCTATCTTGTAGCTGGGTTGTTCTTTTTCTTTGCCTCCTTGACTTTTCTTTGTATTTCTCCTTTTTCTCTCTCTTTTTTCTTTTTTCTTTTTTTTTTCTCCTTTTTTTTTTTTACAAAAAGTAGAAACAACGAATTAAAATCTGCCCCAATGTGGGGTTTGCGATCTTCAGGGATTGCCAAATGAAAAGAACGGATTATTTTGAAAGCTCAAAAGGGAAGGCTAGGGGTAAAGCATTCAAATGGGCAAAGAAGAAAGGCTGACTTCAATCCATCTTTTGCAGCAGTTTTAAAAGAATTTTAGTAATCATATGAAAACCTTTTTGCACATGTCTGAATTAATTGGTTGAGGAAAAACCTGTCCATCCATCTCTATGAGAACAAATGCTCCTCCAGGCGATACTTTTTGACAGCGAACGGACCTTGCCAATTTGGAGCAAACTTCCCTCTTGCCTCCTGCTGAACTGGAAGGATTCGTTTCAAAAATTTGTCTCCTACCTCAAATAGACAGGGCCTGACTTTTGGATCTGTAAATTTTGTCTTATGCTTCTTGCGGATCTCAACCATGACTACCTGCACACAATAGGAGACTTGCAAAAATATGATATGCACTTGAATTCTCAAACAATTTGCCTTCTTTATTATTATGCAATAATTACTGCTCAAGAAAAAATGCTAACTTATCAAAAGTCAAATTTTGAGTGGCAAATTTAAAGATGTGTTATTTGACCCTTGGGTATGCCCAGAAATACATCATAAAAATGTTCCATAAATTTTTTTTTTTTTGAAAGCAATCAAATGGCAATATCAAAAAATGCATTAGTCTGTTATTAGCGACATCCAAGACAATATAAATTACATTACTCAAATAAAAAGCAAGCCAAAATGTCATGCTTACTCATATAGGAGAACTCATGATGGACCTCTTGAAACTAGATCAAATTACAATAGATCTCTGCCTCACTTAGAGTCAATATTTTGGGGAAAAAGACCACTCTTTCTTGCTAACTCATGCTTCAAGACCATTCAGGTAGGTTTCGATTCAAATAAAAAAGAAGGTGAGAGAAATGATAGATAACACTGCACATCAAGATTCTTCTTTGTATTGTATCTGAATTGCATTAAACTGATTCAACACCCTATTCTTGATGAACGCCAAAAGTTATTCACCCGTAATTTGTATGAAGATTTAGTCAGCATATAAAATCCATGGGCTTGTAAGAAGAAGAGATAGCCAAACACAATGAAATAGGTTATGACCTTGCAATCGTGAGTGATTTATGGACCTCTTAGAGATTGATCTATACTTCAAGTTGTCATGAAACAAAAGTCAGCGATGGACTTTGTGAGCTTGTAATGTGGCTTGAAGATGATAGCTAAAAGAAATAGGATTTTTAAGGACATTTGCACCTATCATCGCATTTCTTTCAAAATTGTCCCAGTTTGGGATTTGACCTTAAAGATCTTGCATCTCATCATGACTTCTATCATCCTTCTTGGAGGAATTTTGGCATTGAATTTTCTTTTTACTTTTCTCAATCTTTCTTTTTTTCATATTTTTCTGTCCCCTCTTTTTAAACTTTTTTTTTTGCTCCCTTTCATTTTTGCCAATATCGAAAACCAAACATCAATGATGGAAAGAAAACCCTTAATTTCTAAAGGTAGATGGATTTTTGTGTTATTTTGTTATCAATTTTAATGCTTCACATCTTTCTCAAAATTTTAGCATCCTTGCTGTTATTGAAAATGCTTAAATCTCCTACCCCAATGTGAGGATGCGATCACAAGTGCTATTGAAACGAAGCACCAATTCAGGCTCAATCTTGGGATGCAAAGGGTAAACGGTGTTTAGATAGTAGAAGAGATGGCCAAAGCATCATTCCCAAATCCCATGACAACCAAAGTAAAGAACAAATCATTGTGAAACTCTGCTCCTTTCTAGCCTTTGCAAATCACTCTAATAGGGGTATGATCATCAAGGCTTTTATTTGAAATGGGATTGCACTTTTGATGACTCAAATGGGAGAACAAATGATAAAATCTGTGTATAGACAAAAACGAATGCCTAAAGCATCATCCCAAATTTTCAAAACAATTAAGAATAATGAACATTTTTGCTTTCAACTGAATATGAGTTGAATCAATCTAGCCATAGTGAACCTTTACAAAATAAAACTGCCCTAACTTGGGGTGTGTTAACCAATGTAGTTGATTTATTCATTCTGAAGGCTTGATAGGATCAGAAAAGTAAACTGAAAGCCAAACACCATCTTGCTTGGTCACTGAAAATAAGATAACAAGTTCGAGTGACTCATTTGAGATTTTGAATTTAGGCTCCCTCACTAAATTGTTGAGGCCACAAATTTACCGCATGCAAGAATTTGTGAATTTTATTCAACAAATGACAAGATTCAACTTGGTCTTGTTTTCTTAAAATCCATCATGAAGTCTCCTTATAAGTAAGAGAAGATGAAATTCACATAAATATGTACACAACTAAAAATAAGGAAAGCCCAAATGAATAGCTTTATCTGTGTAAAAAATCTGGAGTAAAAATTTATTTAACTAAGAAAAATGAAAACATCTAAAATACACCTCTACTTTTCATTCTTCCCTCTCTTTTATTTACAAAACATGTCAAAACATTGATTTTCATAGACAAGTCGTTAAACCTCTATGCCATAAATCTCATAGATGCTCTGAGCTTGTGTTTCCCCAAATGAATTCTCCATAGTTTGCATTGCAGGATCTACCCAATAATCAAATAACACTTCTAATCTTTAAAACTTTATTAGATCAAGAAAATGTTTCTTTCTTATCAACGCCCACATTTTTATGAATGCAAGGGAGGGGGGAAAGGAAAAGAAAAAAACTTGGAGTTAGTAAGCAGAATTGCAAAACCGGTATGCGTGTCCTATGGGGGAGCTCTTTTATGCCAAGGGTGGGCCTAGCATGAAAAATGCAATCCTCTGGGGTATGCACCATACAATACCTGATGGATCCAATCACTTCACTGATATGCGATTAGTAAAACAATCTAGAGGATTGACCAAAAGAAAATGTGATACCTGATGCGTCACGAGGACAAAGTCCGAATGGATTTATTACTTTAATTGATATGTGAAGAGAAGTTAAAGGTTAATTTAGCATAAAAAGGACTATTCTTGAAAGAATTGTAGTGTCTTGATTAGTCTTTGAGGGAAATATGGATCTAGTTCAAATGGATTGGACGGGATTGATGGTTTACTCAAAAATCAGTTGGGTTTATTGCTTACCTGTAACTCCACATCTCAATTTTATTTGCAGCACACTAGCTTATAAGCCTTCCAAAATCAAAATTTGGCCTTGATAAAATCATTATCTCATCATTGAGAAATTATTTGTGCATTTTTTTTTCACTTTAGTGTCCTTATGCATGGGATTTTACCAACTTTGATAAAATGGCCAAAAAATGATTACTAGAGGTTTATATTCTAGTATGCGAAGGTCACTCCATATCTTTGGTGCCATCATAGAAGGGATCGGACCCTACCTTACCTTGTGCGCTACCCCTTTGGATATTAGTGAAAACATAAACATGCAAGTCTCATTGGATTATATATCCGAGACACAAGGGTGGTTTATTTCTAACATGGGATTCCCTATGCGGCATTCCCTCTAAGGCTAATGCATGATGCCAATTTATTAAAACAAATAAAGATGCAAAAATATAATTAAAACATGACCTAAAAAGGACCCCATTTGAATGCCGGGGTAAGCCTAAAATGATATGCAATATATACAAGTTTAATGTAACATACTGAAATTTAAACATGCAATAACCTATCTAAACTGGTGGTTTCTTCTAAAAGAGTGCCAAGACTCTTATTTTCTAGAGTTTGTGAAATGCAAGAAAAGGGAAGACAACAAATGGTTAGTTTAATCGACAGATATCACATAACACGTTGCAACAAATTGCACAAAAATAAAGAGGGGTGGAATCCCTCCTCTCGTGTCTAGTGATCCTTAATAGGGTAAGGTAGACTCTCCCCTAGGTAATTCTAACATGGATGCATGAGGTTGGGCTCACTAATTCATTTAGACTTGACAAAGGTTACAGGCTCCCAAACCTTCAGACCAAAAGGCAAAAGGTCATCAATCCAAATGCCTCAAGTCAGTGGTTTGAGTGATTTCCTGGACATTGCTACGTGCACATCGTGCCACGGCCACATGTCCAAGTGGATCAATCCTAATCCTAATAGGGAAGAGTGGCGTGACAAGCCACTAAAGTAAAAAAAGTAGGGTCAAAGTAAAATACATATGCACGTATGAAAGTGATTCCCTTTGAGAGGAGGGATTCAAATACAGAACATTCTCGAGGCTCTAGGGTAGATGCACACCCACCCCAAATGCAAGGCGCGGTACAAGTAAATATCAATACAAATAAATAAACAATAATTCATTCATCATGTACGCGATTTGTAAGGAGTGATTGCACGGGAAAAAATCCTAAAAAAGAAAAGGAAAAGAAAAAGAAAATGCAACCTAAAACATCCAAATGTGATATATAAGAAAGTTAGAAAAACGAAATAGTCAACTAAATCAAATGCTCGGACCCTCTTAGGAAAATCCCCAGTGGAGTCACCAAACTGTCGCGCCCCATTTTTGAAAAAGGAAAGAAAACTCGTGTTGCTTCGGGTTTTTAGTTGGAAAAAAGATTCTTTAGTTAAAAAATTGATTTTTAATTTTTGAAAAAGAAATGGGTCATGGGACTAGAAAATGCGACGATTTGGACCCAAAAACAAAAGTCTAGAAAAGGGTTTTTAGAAAAGTTTGGAGTCGCCACTTGGTATGGAGTTTAGGTGTACCAAGTCACCAAAAAAATTTTAATTAATGAAAATAAACTAAGAAAACCCTTTTTAGACGACTCCAGGTCTTTAAAAAACTAGAGAAAAAGGTTCGGGAGTCACGGTTGAAAGAAGGGAAGGCAAAGATTCGATGTTACTCGCCTCTAAGGCACCCTTCTAACCTAGCCAAAGCTAGTTGCATGATTTAGTTAAAAATTTTCTAATTCTAACTTTAAAATTTATCACCTTTGGATGTTATCTATATGGATGCAAAACTTAAACCTAATATTGGATCGAGAGGGGCAAAATGTCTCCTTGAGATTTGATTGGAATTGATCACATTAGTTGTGTCATCCAAATTTGATCTTTCAAGGAGGTCACGAAAAATGCAAATGATAGGACTCGAAAAGAAAGGGAAATTAGGTTTTTCAAAAGAAATGCAATTTTTATAAAATTTCAAGGAAAAGAAATTGTGTGAGGACCCAAAATTTCATGAATTATACACCTGAATTTTCTTGAATTACTTGCTTATATTTCTTTTGAGAACCCTAAAGTTTTCATGAAATATTTGTCATTGTATTTATTTAAGTGCAAATCATTTTTCTTTAAACTTTGGTAGTATAAGATTTTCATTAAGTGTATTACTTTCCTTTGAGTAAAAGTACTCTATTTTGTATGCATTTTATGACATTAATTTGGAATTGTATCTTACATGTTTCATGTAGTCAAATGTATAAACTTATATGGCATTAAAGGGATTATGTTTTTAATTGAGGGATTACAAGACAATTGTAAAGATTTTAACCCAAATCTTGGACCAAATTTTGCCACTTGTCAATCACCCACTAATGTCTTGACTTAAGACTTTCTATTTAACCTCTTGTTTTCAAAAATTCAAATCAATTTCCCTCTCATTTTCTCTCTCATGGCCGAACCTCAAGGAAGGAAGAAACACCAAAACCCTAGCTCAAAATCTTCTTGTTTTAGTTGAGAAAATCACTTGGGAAGGAAATCTAGCTTAGGCAATCACTTGGCTACCAAGTTTAATTGGAGGAGGTAAAGCTTTTGGTGGATTTCCTCTTGCTTGGCATAAGGTAAACCTAATCCATGACTTCTCTTTGATGATGTTAAATTTATGAACTCATGATGCTAGATGAATTGTAGGATGTATGAGAGTGTTTTAATGCTTGGAGTTGAAAAATTATGGGAGAGTTTCTTGTTTTTGTCAAGCTTAGGTTAGGTTATACTTTATGCTCTCCAAGTGTTTGATGAAATGCTTAATGACTTATGATGCTTTGATGATGGAGTTAATTGCTATTTTAGCTTGTTAAACACCTTGGAAAATGATGGAAATGACTTTAAAGGATTAATTGAAGGATTGTGTCAAAGCTGGAAATTTTTGCAGGAAATCAGAAATGGAAATCAGTCCACTTTCCGAGATTACTGTTCACTGTAGAAAATGAATTAGCATCCGAGCCTTATACCGTTAGAAAGCCCTATGAACCTAGTTTTAAACACCGCTGAAGGAGCTCGATTTCGATTTTCCTACATCGAGTTATGGCCATTCTTCCGAGACTGTTTGACCAACCTGTCATTGACCCGACAGTTTTCCTGTGCCTCTGATTTTGCCTATTTCGACCATGATTAATTCTGATTTGAGATTCGACCTCTTCATGAAAATTGTAGTTCTATGCCTTAGCTTCGAAACTCCATAAAATTTGTTTCAATCTGATAAACATAGCACCAGTTATGATCAAAATGCCGAGGGGTGACAAAGCTGTCACCATTTGTTCTTCACCGTTGCATTTCCTTTCTTCACTTGTCTTAGTTCAATCCCTTTTATTTGGTTCAAATGGATATTTTTCAGTCCATATTGTACTTGAATCATTAACCTAGTTTGTACTTGATTCTTCTTTGATTTCCACTTCCAATTCATTTTGAACCTTGGCACTTTTGAACCGTGGATAGACTTTAGTTTATCTAAGTTTGATCGGTTAGGCTCTAATCGCTTTATATTTGACACCCTAGACTTGTATATTTTAGTTTGTCCATTTTCTTAAGTTAAGCTTTATTGTGATGATGAATTTTACTTCAGGGATTGATTTTGATCCAGAAAATATTCCCGAGATTGACGTGTACTCCTCTACTATTGGTGAGTGTTCCAACTCCTTTTCAGATGAAAAATCTTGTTATTGTTGCAAAGGAATGATCTGTTGAAATGATTTACGAGTATTTATAAGGAAATGATTTATCACTATTTCCAAGTAAAATTTACTTTTTCAAGTGGAATAATTTTGAAGGATTTGTGACTGTTTCATGCTTGTTTACTTGACCAACTTGATTAGTTGAAATATTTGAGTACTTGAATTATGTGATGATCCGCTCTCTTGTGATTTGTGAGCCACTTAATGTGAGCGAGGAGTCGTCTTTATCACACTCAATCTCTTTTACTTGAAATTTTGTATCTTTGAATTATGAACTTGTGGTGTGTGCATGGTTTATACTTGACTTGTGAGTGCTAGGCGGCAGTATGTGTCATGCTCGAATAGATTGGGAGGCACCTCTCATCCCGTCCCAGTACTTTGATCTTGACTAAGTGCTTGACTTGTGAGTGCTGGGCGGCAGTATGTGTCACGCTCGAATAGAGTGGGAGGCACCTCTCATCCCGTCCCAGTACGTTGTTCTTGATTAAGTGCTGAGCGGTAGTATGTACCACACTCAAGCCGAGTGGGAGGTACCTCTCATCCCGTCTCAGTCCTACATCTGATTTGTATACTGAACGGCAGTATGTGTCACGCTCGAATAGAGTGGGAGGCACCTCTCATACCGTCTCAGTACCTTGATCTTGATAAGTCGATTGAAGAGTTATCTCATCAACCATACTTAAACTTGCTTGGTATACTCGAGTATTACCCAAATTTGATAAGTTGAGGTGTTCGGGCCCGGTAAGAGGGTGAATGGTGGACAGTTGTGGTGTAAGTGGTGACCTGATTCTAGATTTCAAACGTTGACGGAGAGTCAACGGCATATGTTTCGATCAAGCTTTTCCGGATATAGCTTTTGGAAGCCACATGTATCCTTTATTTGCATGTATTGCTTTATTTTGTATTAAATGTGAGATTGTCTATTTGTTTGCCTATTTATTGTCTCATCTTAATCAAAAGATTCTTAAATGTTTTCAAAGTGAACATTTGACCATGTTCTCGACTTACGTATTTTTTAAAGACTCAAATATTTTACAAAAGTATTTAATTCAAATGTCCATGAATTTGATAAAGCGTGAATTTTCTTGTTTTTTGAACATTCTTGAGCTTTAGTTCACCCAAAATATTTTATTTTTCCCAGGCTCGAGATGAAGGAAGCGGGAAGTGATCTTTCATAGTATGGTAGCGAATTATCTCTTGTACTCTTTGTAGTTTGGACAGTTGGACCTTTGAAGTACTTGGATTCATTGGAAATGTAATTATTATTTGAAGATCTTGCATTGTAATTATTTGAAGTTTGTAATATGAAAGAGGATTTGTAGTGAGTCCGGCGAGTTGGCTGATACCCTAGGGTTACCAGGAGAAGTGTCACAAATTAGATTTTGAAAAGATGAATTTTAAGTGCAAAAGGAACTTGAATTTTCAAAAGATGAATTTTAAGAAAATGGATTTTGACTTTGAATTGCTAAGCGGAAGAAGAAACTTGATTTTAAATAATGATTTTTGATAGAATTTAAATAATGCACATGTATGTCCTAAAGAGGGATAATGCAATATAATGGGTGCGGGGAACTAAGTTCGTGACTTTAAATCTTCCTTTTCATAGGAGGAAATAAAAGCGTGCTAAGGTTAGGAAGCCATACTCGCTCTTTTCCCTATTTCAAAGGGTAATGCTCTAAAATGCACTAATCTATTTTCTAATTTCAAAATGCAAATGCAAGTTTAAATATCATGTTTTACATACAAGAAATAAACATGCAAAAATGAAAAATAAAATCCCTAAATGCATGAAATGATATGTAATATGTTATTCTAACGGTCTAAAGGTCTAGCATTGGACTAACCTTTTTCTATGAGTCACGACTAGCATTGGACTAGTGTGACAACATTAGAGGGAACGCACCACAACTAGCGTTGGACTAGTGTGGTGACGTTAATACATTTACATAATAAAACATGTAGACATAATAATAAAGCAAGTAAACACATAAAAACACATAACACATAAGCATAATATCTAGATGCAAAACCTAGGGAAGCAAGTAAACACATAAACATGCAAATATGAAATAAAGCATATAAAACCTAATTATTACATTGGGGGAACCTATATACAATTCTAAAAGGGGAAATCAAAATAATAACCTATCTATTACATTTTCTAAAATAAATACACTTTTGCAAAATTAAACTTATCTATTACAACTTGGCATTCAAGTGCCTTCCAAATAATTATGGAAAATTAAATAAAGCGATTAAAGACTACAAATGAATAAAACTAAGGTAAATAAATTTATACATGCAAATTCATGCAATAAAAAACACATAAGGCACATAAAGAGAAAATTCTAAAGATTTTAGATATACCTCCCCACGACTCAAATGGAAACTTCGGGCAATTTACTCAAAACGAATACACACGTTAAAATATCTCAATAAATAAATGCCAATCAAAATGAATAACTCAAATCAAAATGTTAAAGGGAAACCATACACATGAGAAGCTTATACTTAACAATTAAAGAAAAGAAACATTTATAATTGCAAAGTCACATTTTATTAGGGATGTAATTGAAAATATTTGAAACTTTTTTTTGGGTATGAACCGAATTTTCTAAAAGTTCAGGGGTCAAAATTGAATGAAAATAAAGTTGAGGGACCAAAAATGTAATTAAAATAGGGACCTATGTGAAAGAAAATTAAAGTTTTAGGGCCAAAATGAAACTGGTTGAGAAAATAGGGGTCAATGTCTAAATTACTTTAAATGGACCGAAAGATAGGTTGGGATTTTTAAAGAATTGGGCTAAAATCACTTCGGCCCAAATGAAAATAATAAAAGTCCAACCAAAAAGCCCCAAGCAAAATAAACACAAGTCTGATACGAAAAGCCCAGGCAAAAATAACAAAAACCCTAAACAAACTAAGCACAAGCCTGATAGATAAGCCCAAACGAAAATAACAAAAAAAACCCAACTAAAAACCCAAACCAAAAGAAATAAACAAAAGCCCAATCCCCTTTTTCCTTTCTTTTCTTTTATTTTCTTTTCTTCTTCTTCTTCCTCTCTTTCTTCTTCCTCTCTTTCTCAGCCAGACCAGCAGCAGCAGCTCGCCGGCGTCCATGGAGGCACCGCCGGACCACCACCGGACCACCGCCGGCCGCCGGTCGCCGGCGAACTTCCGGTGACAAAAATTCTCAAAAATATACCTCCCCACTCGATTTTTCGCGTAGAATTCATTTCCGGACTTAGTTTTTGCAAAACACGCACCAAAAGTGCCCAAACGTGTAAATTACAGCCGGCTAAATTTTTTTTCAATATGCTCAAATCAGCCCCAAAATTCATGAAATTTATGTCTAAACGATCCTTGTGAATTCTACAATGCAACTAAGACTTAATTAACAAGAACTAAACCCGTTTTTTATCTAGGAATTTTATCAAACATGTAAAATGCATTATGTAAGCCCACTATTTCTACTTCCAAAACTAACATAAACAAGCCCAAAAAAAAAAAATTCAACAAAACAAACCCAAAGTCCATTCATGAACACCCAAAGGCAGCATAAAAACGTCCAGAAATGAAAAGAAAAAAAAATCCATGAAAACATGCTTTTTACATTGGAATTTGAAGGGAAAAAGTTTGAGGAATCTTACGGTGCTTGTCTTCAAGAAGTACGTGAGTTTTATGGCTTTGATTATTGATGAAGCTCCCAGGCAGTAGCAGCACTCTTTTTTTTTTTGTCTTCTTTTTTTTCGTTTTCTACTTTCTCTTCTTTTTTCTTGTGTGTGTGTGTTAAGTGAGGGCCAAGAAGAAGAGAGAGCCGTGTGTGTTGTGCTTGTGTGTGTCTTGTGTGGAGTGAGGGAGCCGAGAGTGAGGGAGAGTTTTTTGTGTGAGTTGTGTGTGCAATGTAAGGGAGAGAGCCGAGAGTCAGTGTGCAATTTTTTGTGCTGTCTTGCATCTGTGTGGGTGTGTAAGTTGAGAATGTTAGGGGAGTTGGGGAGTGGGTGGATTTTTTTTGTCTGAGAATTGTTTTGCATCTCTGTGTGAAGTGATGGAACCGAGAGAGAGATAGAGAGTTGGAGGGAGTTAGTAGCAAAAATCTTTTGATGTGATTTTACTCTTTTTTTTTTTTTGAAAAACCAAGAAAATAAAGAAAATAAAGTAGAATAAGGAAAAAAAACAAAAATAAAACAAAACGAAAATAAAATAAAAGACATGAGAAAAAACTAATATTTTGAAGTTTCAAATTATTTTTCACTAATCACCTTGATTGATTTTCTTTTTCTTGATTTTTTCTTTTCTTTTTTTTTTTGGATGAACCTGTAAATAAGGAAAAAAAATTCACATTAAATGTAGAACATAAATGATCAATTAAATCAACAAAACTGTAGGAAAACATGAAAAATTAGTAAAAATTTGGTGTCTACAGAGACTAAGGATAGATTTAAGCAATAACAAGTTCTGATACAGAATCCATTTTGGTGAATTTCTTTTCTTTTCCTCCCCACATAGATTTAGAATTCATTTTTAGTCTATAGGTAATGCTTTGTGATAGGTTGTGCTGAATTTGTTATGATTATATGATTTGCATTTGTTATGTATTATCTTCATTTAAATGCTATGTAATTTCTATGGTTTCATGCGTTCATTTAGCATTGTTTTCATGCTTAGAAACATAACTGGGCTTGGCCTAATGTGCATATGTAGGAAATAAACTTCTGATTTTGTGTTGAAGTACCTTGCCAGTTTCCATTTGTTTTTCTCTTATGTAACGGACTACAAGTATGAATTTCTAATTTATATGATGAAGTAGGATTGTCTTCCACATTTTTGCTTCTGAGATGGTTTGCTATGTATGCATGAGAGTGATCACCTATGCTGCATAGTCATGCCAGCCATAGAACAATCTACTAATGGTGGAAATATAGGTGATGGGAAAAATAGCTGAGGACAGTAGCGTATACACCTCGATGCCAACAAAAAACAGTCATCAGCTATGTCTGGCCGGGAAGTAAATTCCTGAATATGCGTTAGTAGGCATGTTGTTTGGCTAAAGAGAGACTCGATCAATATTTTTAAGTAGTTTGCACAAGTAGGATTAGATCCAAATATCTGCAGAAGTTTAATTTGTTAAACTATATATGTACATTTAACATGTACTACGTAGCGGAAAACTAAATGACTTACCTCTAACCATTGTTGTCAAGCACCACATGCATCCTATGTGCCTTCTTTTCACCATTCATTGTTGTCAAGTAGAGATTAATACCATGTCTCCTTTGTCTTCTTCCTCTTATTATCTAAAGTGTCAAAATATGTAGGAGAAGAAAATAGAAGAGAGATTTAGAGTAAGGGAGCTTCTAACATGCCTAACCAAAGGCCATAGTTTGATGGAATACCACAGCTATTTATAGGCTAGGTTAGGGACCCTTCGGCAAATATCAACATCCCTAGGGTTTCCTTCCATCAAGGAAATCATACCATAATTCATAACTGAAAATAATATCTTTGACTATTTAATTGATTTGATTGGTAATTTGATTGAGTAAAATATCAATCAACAGAATATACCAATCAATTACCATTAAATGGGAGATATTCAATCAATGATTGACAAAATATCAATCAATTAACCAAGATATCAATCAATTAATCAATTAACCATGTGGGTCATAATTGCCTCTAAAAGAGGCTAGTCTTACATTCTCCCACTTGACCCACATGTAATAGTCAAATAATTTTATGAGTGACTACATATTTAAAATGGCCATAAATCCCCATTGTCACTCAATAAATTTAACAGTTATGTAACAGTTGCTTAATTAGAAAGTGATAATATTCGAATCATGGCGGTTATATTCTTAGTACGAACACTTCCTTCCATGTATTACAATATATCACACTTCCTAATTAAGTGCTTTAAAGGAACTTTATGAATAACTTCATATAAGTTATTCAGGGTCCACATTTATGGATCAAATAATCCTTACTTTATACATGAACAACAATGTGCACAAAATCATGTAAACATAAATGTCTCGAGTGTCTAGACAACAATAATAGTTTGAAAATAACAGCAAAATACTAGATAAACTATTGAGTTCCTTATGAGTTATTTGATCACTAACAACTTAGCCGGCAACCTTTTGTTGTTAGATCAATAATAATAACTCCTTACTGTATATTCAATAGTTATCTTTTACTTTCTAAATGTCATTTTCAACCATTAAATACCTTATGTCGATTTACTTGTCTTGACTCCCACTCTTTCACACATACATAATGAAAGTGCATAGTCAAGTTGAATATCAATAGTGGCCAAAATGTAACATCGACAAACTTTAGGCCAAACATTAAATGCCTGTGATATAACTTCATAGCATCTTTGAAAACTTTATATTGATTCCAATGCATGATGTGAACGTTTGCAATTGTTCACTATTATTACTTGAAAGTAATACTTATCCCTTTATTCGTAAGAATTCTTGCATGAATGTCTTAAGATAGATTAACTATCTTTTACATTCCATTTTGTGAATACCAATGACAGAAGGGTTTCACAAATATCATAATTGAGTTGTTGAGAAACTCTCATAGTATTACTCTCAACAACCTTGATGTATATTAATTTACTAGAAAAAATTCTTCTAAGATCAAATGAAGAATCAACAAATTAATATACTATTGAGAAGTAACAATTTAGTTTAAATTACATTCTCTTAAAGTCATGGTGACACACGTGTATATCTATTTGATAAGATATTGTAAGGATAATAGTTTTTCACATTTATCTTTGTAACTCTAATAGTAAGTTACCGTGCCATAATTACCTAAACAAAATCTCTTAAAACTTAATAGAGATTTTATGGTAATTAATATATCTCCTATGACACTATTCTAAAATATGGAGTCTTCTCCATTTGTATTTTATGAAAACATTATCCTTAAAATTCTTGAAGATATACAACACGTCACTAGAAAATTTGAATTTCTTTTTATAGATCCTCCCACTATTTCAAAGATAGTAGGTATAGAGTGGGTTATCTTCATGTGTTCATTTGACAAGGAGTTTTTCAATTGATTGCTTATCTAAAATAATTTATATAATTATTTTGAGAAAAGCCATCAATTTTCTATATGTAGAGGAGTCAAATATGAATCCTTACCTTTTCAAACTCCATTCTTAAGTCAAAACACTCCCACTTACTTTATATTCTTAAGAAATTCAAATCTCCAGTTCTAATAATTTTGAAGTGTAAAAGCATCGAAATTTCTTGGAGTTGCAAGATAGCCTTGTTTCTTCTATTCAGCTTATTTATGTGAAGGCTAATTATCCTCACAAAACTGAACAATGCACATTAAACATGATTTCCATCCATACCATAATTAATATGGTGTTTAAACAATATTGGAGGAAATTGTTTAAGTATATACTTCAATCTCAAGACTTTACTCACAAGATAAAAACTGCCAATATGCTATATCTATACGTATCTCATTATTTCCTTACAGTACATCATTTAGATGTAGTCAATCAAGCATTGATTTCATTCATTAGCAATGCTTCTCAATTAAGGATTTCATAAAATGAGTATGAACAAAATAGTCCCTTTTGTTTATGCCTTCATTTTATTTTCTATCCCTTAAATTTCAAGTTTTCTTTCTCGTTTGGACACTTGCAAAGGTATCAAATATTGATCCTTTGTCAAACAAGAAAAGGGATTTTATATTTGATGAACAGTAACCCAACAATGAGATAAATAAATATCTCTCATCAAATATAGAAGGATAGAAAATAATTCACATAATTTTTTGTGTTATAATGAAACTCTTATGGCATTTATAATGATTGAGTAGTCTGCTTTACTTATGCAGTCTACTTAATACACCACAGTCAATAAATCTAAAATCTTTAAAGATTTATGATTTATCAACTCTTTATATTCTCTATGGAGATATATCTCAATCTCTTATACCAAAGTTAATGAGTTTCTCTAAGTGATAAATATATACTCGCTGCCAATATAATTATTGTGATCAAGTGTTGTATATTGCTCAATTCAAAAGACTGCACTAAAAACTTTAGAATTAATAACTTTACTATTTTCAAAAGATACTACTGGATAATGAGTTCCAGAATCATGTTCAATAGTAATTGATTTGAAAATAAAAAATTCTAAAGTAAAGAGAAAATAATGTTTTAGAGAAATATATTTTTTCTCTTTAACTGAGCAATAATACACCACTTATCTATATGTGAACATATTTAGTTCCTTTATTCACCTTCCATATGTTTCTATGTAATTAGAAACTTATTACACTGGCAATGTGAATTGATAAACCTTAATCAATTCAGCAAATATATCACAATATATAACACTTGACAATTTAAAAATTACTTTCGAGTTATTGTCTCAAGACAAGGTATCAAATTTTATTCTCTTACAAACAACATTGGTCTTTATTGTTGTTTGACTTAATGAGAACAAAATTTTCTTTATTTGCATTTCTACCTTCATGAAACACAATTAATACTTAAGTGTCTCATATGTTTCTCTTATTTCTTAACCTCTTTGTCCTTTCTAATACACATGGTTAAAACAAGTGATTAACCATATATCTTTATGTGTATTATAAAAGGTTCATATGGAGAAGAAATTCTTTATGAGAAAATCAAGAATGAGATGCTACAAAAATAACTCAATCTCAATTTAATGGGACTTAAACTGATGATATAGCAAAATTCTCATTTTCTCCAAAATAAGTTAAAGCACACTTCAATACTTAAGTGTCACAAAAGAAAGCCTTTTAAGGGTGCTAGTTAAAACTTGCAACAATTTCTTTATGGCTTTCATGCAAGATTTAACTACAAAATAATTAGGGTTTGAACCTTACTCTATGTGAATATGAGACTGGATGAGCAAAATATTAAATTGCTCCTAATTCCCATATTCAACCTCTATATTAGCAAATATAACAAAATTATGAGAATAGTTTGTTCTCATAGAAATGCTAATTTAAAACTTGCACCCAAAACAAAGAGAATGAATTCAAAAGTCACGCTAATAAGAGTCATAAAATCATTGAAATGAAACGATGAATATAAATTATCAACCAAAAATCATAACATAGAAAAGCTATGAAGTTTTAATCTTGAGTTTGAATCAACCTTATGTTAATTCAAATAATAAATTCAAACCTTCGTGTAGACAAAGGTTGCAAAACATGCATAGAATTTACGTCCTTAATCATAAGACTAGTAATCTAAAACAATAAATTGAAGAAATAATTCGTACCTATGGGCATAGAATATTTCTTAATTCATTGTCTAATTTACTATCTTATGTCAATTAATCTCACTAAAATAATCACCTCCCTGTGGGGCCAAATAACTATCTTAGTGAATTAATTGCAACTTAATCTAGATGCCCTTTTTCCCTTTTCTTTTTCCTTTTTCGATCACTCAACAATATGTGAAAAGGAAATAAATTTTTTTCTTCAACCACCAATATACTTAAGATGCTGTGGCTACTCTTAAGCATATGATGTTATAAGGAAATTTATTAAAAAATGTCAACTATTCAATATGTTGACTAAAACCCATAATTTCAATCACCAACGTATATGTGATGAAAATCTTTTCACATCAAATATTTGAGATGCTGTGGCTACTCTCAAATATATGATGTAGAAGGAAAATTCTCAATATGGCATCTAGTAACCTTTCAATAGTCAAAAAACACATGCTGACTAAAAGTTCATTGAATTTCCTTTCATACAATCACTTAACTTTATATGATTAAAGTTTTTCACGCTCTATTTGGGATGCTATGGCTATTCCCAAATACAGATATAAAAAAAATATCTTTCTAATAGAAATTCGTAAGTCAACTTATTGACTAGAAGTCCTTAATTTCAATCCCTTTGCCATATGTGATTAAAATATTTTTTTTTATACACCAAATGTCTGAGATGCTGTGGCTACTCTCAGATACATAGTATGTTAGATTTTATAAGGACATCAAAATAGTCAAACAATCTGTATGTTGACAAAAGAATTTCTTAATTTCCCTTTTCATTCATTTTAATCACCAAACTTAATGTGATTAAATACTTTATGCATCAAACAATTGAGATGCAGGGAAAAACTTTATAAAGGAAATTTTATGAAATTCAAATATAGTCAGCAACCAATGTTGATACCAAATATCATAAAATGAAACAAGTGACTATAATTGTAGTACGTAAATACACTACATGATCTCATACAACAACATAAATATAGAGACACAAGAAATTAAACATTGAAATAAATCAATGATCATACGAAAAGGTCTCTAAGGTTGAGAATGCCCATATTATGATTTTTAGAATATTAGAATCATGTGATTTATTAAGTAAAACTATGCCAGTATTGATTCTAATAAGACTTCAAAAAATTCAATAGTCATATAAGGCCATAAACATTACTTGTCACTTGATATTAATTACCATAAACAAAATCATAGTATATTAAATGGCACATGGAGCTATATATATATCTTAATGAATCCAAATGGTCACCAGGATTCTTTACGTGAATCTTAATATTTATTAAGACATGTATCGAATATTCAACTATGAAATTGAGAGTTGTGACCATGCCAAATAATCAACATATGATATGATTTATGATAACATAAATATATATATATGGGATTTACCATTAGTTCTCAATTATTGAGACAATGGAACTATATATCCCATGACTAACTAGATTCGATTCGTCGTAACATTATACGAATCTTTGCAACTTTCATCAGATAACCAGTAAACCATGAAGTTATGGGCTAACAACATGGTTAGAAGGTGGCTCTGATACCACATGTTAAACTATATATGTACATTTAACATGTACTACGTAGCGGAAAACTAAATGACTTACCTCTAACCATTGTTGTCAAGCACCACATGCATCCTGTGTGCCTTCTTTTCACCATTCATTGTTGTCAAGTAGAGATTAATACCATGTCTCCTTTGTCTTCTTCCTCTTATTATCTAAAGTGTCAAAATATGTAGGAGAAGAAAATACGCAGAAGAGAGATTTAGAGTAAGGGAGCTTCTAACCTATGCCTAACCAAAAGGCCATAGTTTGATGGAATACCACAGGCTATTTATAGGCTAGGTTAGGGACCCTTACTGGCAAATATCAACATCCCTAGGGTTTCCTTCCATCAAGGAAATCATACCATAATTCATAACTGAAAATAATATCTTTGACTATTTAATTGATTTGATTGGTAATTTGATTGAGTAAAATATCAATCAACAGAATATACCAATCAATTACCATTAAATGGGAGATATTCAATCAATGATTGACAAAATATCAATCAATTAACCAAGATATCAATCAATATCAATCAATTAATCAATTAACCATGTGGGTCATAATTGCCTCTAAAAGAGGCTAGTCTTACATAATTTACTTAATTTAAGCAGTAAAAGTAAGCAGACAAAAACCAGGAAATAAAGACACACCTTGATAACCTCACTGGAGAGATAAAGGAAACATGGTTGGTGGTGTTGTTTGTACAGTCCTTGTATCTCCTCCAGAATTGCTCCAACTGTTACTCCCATAAACCTTTTAGAAGTTCTCACCTGGGGAAACAGATGACTAGTAAGAAAACTTTGCCATAAGCATCCGTTAAATGACTAAAAATTGTTCTCCTGCACTAGAAGTGGTTGCCACACAATAGGTAGGTTCTGACATAAAAGAGAACCTTAACAAGATATACAAGTACTGTTGAGACTACATTACTGAAACGTGATGTCCCCAACAAAGTAAATGTAGCAGTTGCTTCCTTCACCACAAAAAATTGGCTTATTTGACTGAGGTGTTTATATCATCATACACGAGTAACAAGAAGAATTATCTCTCTACAAAGAGATGTATGGATAATACCCTTTGATGGTCAGTCCAAATGAGCAACTAATAAGACCATATGATTTGCTACAAACAATTCAAGATGCACTTGGAGCACCAATTGCTTGGCCTTGTCATTTGGTAATATATCCACTTTTTGCCTTTTTTGGAATTTTGTTGCTAACTATGATCTATTGATCCCTATGGAATGTCCTAACTGGTTCTCTTACTAACTCCACAACTAAAAATGTGCACAGATGATGCCAACTATAGATTGATGGAGTTTGATTCTTGGCTTTGATCTGCTATTTTAATGTGGTGATTCCAGTGATCAAGTTTGAGGATAGGGATGATATCATCCATGCTAATGTAGCTTAATTAGTTTGATTCCTTCCCTGGATCACTTTCTCCAGACTTTCTTTGCTGAATTGATGTTGTTTTTCTTCTTTTTTCTATTTCCTTCATCTTATGGGCTTGTGGTGTTGGTAGTTTTTCATCCCTTTTGCTAGCTGAGTCCATTAATCCTTGGTTGGAGTCTAGGCTTAGTACTTTCTCTTTCTTTTTCTTTTTTATCAATGGATGGTAGAATTTTGTATGAGTACTGTTATGATTTGAGCAATGAATTGGCTAATATTATTAAGTGCATTATGTTCTATTGGGGGTCACTTCTTTCAAATGTTTATCCGAATTGTTATGTAAATGGGACCGTGGAAATGTAGTAGGGATCTCCATTGCTTTGTTATTTTATTTACAAAAAAAAAAAAATTGGCGGTTGAAAGTGTCAGCAAAGCAACACTGCAAACCAATGTATAATGACAACGTAAGTGTCATCAAATTCAATTTTTTATGACACCTATAAGCGTCATTAGACGACTTATATTACGACATTGAAAGTGTCAGCAAAGCCAAACTTCAAACAAGTCTCTAATGATGCATGAAAGTGTCGTCCAAAGAAGTTTTTTATGACATTTATAAGCGTCATTGCACGGTTTATATTACGACAAACCAAAATGTCTTCCTAGATTTCGAAAGTACTATAGCTATAGTGACACCTGTGATTGTCAATACAGGGTATTTGTGTTGGCAGTAAAGGTGCTATAATAGACATGTTTGCCTGACACATTTGCATACTATTAGGCTATCCCCACATTGGAAGGCACGACACACATCCGAGGTGTCAGAAAAGGAAAAGTGTCAGCTTAAATTATATATCCTGACACTTATAAGTGCTAGGAAAGGCCCTTTTTGTTGTAGTGATTGGCGGTCTTGCAAGTGCAACTTGATGCCAAATATCAAGATCATTCTGCTTATTCTTTGTGCTTGGCCGATGATGGAGATGACAGAAAGCCCTTACATCTTTCTGCCATGTAAGGCAGATTAGCAATCTTGCAAGTGCTGCTTGATGCCAGACTTCGAGCAGCTACTATGGAGAAGACAGACGGGGGAGGGACCATTTTGCATTTGTGTGTCAAGTATAGTCAGCTGGAGGCCTTGAAGATGCTAGTCCACACATTAGAAGATAGAGAGTTTCGGAACGCCAAAAATGAGGATGGAATGACCATATTACACTTGGCCATATATAATCGTCAAACTCAGGTTCTGTTTATTTCTTATGATTAAGCAAATCATTTTATTAAAGCGATACTATCAAAATCCTCCCCTTAGGCTTCTTACAATTTTTTCTAGCACACCTCTAAAGGTAACTTGGGAATACATTATTTACTATCAGAAATTTCTTTCAACTTTTTCAGACACTTTTTCTAAAGGGATTTGAATTTGTTTTCAAAAACCCCTAAAGTAAGAGAGATCATTAGAGCGGTGTTAAGTGAAATTGTTTAAAGCTTCCAGGGAGTATTTTTGAAATTATTCCTTTAACAAAACATATCACTTTTCTCTCCTAAAGATACATTTTTCTTTCATTTTCTTATATTCTTGTTCCATTTGCACATTTTGGTCCCCCCACCCCCCGGAAACTTTTCAAAACTTGTATGTGAAGTCCTGATATCTAAATCAAAATTTATCAATTTGGTCCTATACACATGTTTATCATTGTTATATTTAGATATCAATTAGAGAATCTACATAAATGTCACTGTATAAAACCAACTCTCAGTTTTCTTATATTAGCATCAGATACAAATTCACTATAAAACTAATCTTGGTATATAATTAGTATTTGTGTTTGGTATATACTACTTTTAAATGTGAACTAAAGAATCTCCTTTAATTTTTCTTTGTAAAATTATCCTGTTGACGAGCACACGGTATGCATATAACAATAGAGTTCAAATCCACAGTCAACTTTTACATTTATAAATTCCTAAAACTCGACACGCTATTTTTCACAAGTATATGGGTCATGAATGAATATACGGTATTAAGGATCAAACCATAGGGAAGGACGTATTACTACTACCACTACTAAAACTTCTCTATTAATTAGATGATTAACAAATTGAAAAAAATAAAATTAAGTTAAAATCGTATGAAAATAACAAATCAAAACTTTTTAAGTCATAGTATCCCTAACTGCTTATATAAGTGCAATTTTCAGATCATTGATCACTATTACCTCAGCTAGCGATAATGTAATCTCCTTATACATGTGAAACCTACTCTCGTGATGAATCAACTATACATGTAACTAATTCATACCCACTCTTGTGGTTACGAAATTAATTATAGACTCATTTCCATTTATGAAATTACATGGAATAAACCACCAACACCATAAAGGTACACCTCTATTCTCATGAGTGTATTCCCTAGATTTAGTACTTCCATGAACTAGTGTTAAATTCCAAATCTTGTTGCAAATCTAACATCTTGAGATGATCACAATCAATAGCCAGTTAATCATTTAGTAAAGTAAAAGTCCTCAATAACTTGCTTAAGATACTAACATGAAATAGCAAAGAAATTAACATAATACTCATAGAAAGTTCAATCAAAACCCAAGACTTAAACTTTAAAACAACATTACAAACATCAAATCTAAACTTATATAATAACCAAACAATAGAATCCAATACAAAAGATAAAGATTTTGAAAGGAAATAAAGCCCTTGTCACATGATGTTATCTCCTCCATCTTCATCTCCTTCTTCATCCTTGCCTAGCTACATATGAGAGAGGATGACATACAACTATTTAAACTATCCTACACTAACTGAAACTAAGAAAATATAAGAACTACATTTTGAAGTGAAAGATTTCTTTACCCTTCTAGCTTTCCGTTTCTTCCATGCTCAAGCACATATTTATAGATGAAATAAAGTCAAGAATTGAGGTTAGAATCTTCTCTTTACAGTTCTAAAAAGTCTGCAAAATGTCCCTAAAAGTAGTGAAATAATAGAGTTGAAATCAAGTTGCGCAAATTGCAGCCAGAAGCTTACCACAATCCCTCCCAGAATCAAGCTAGGGATTCTGCTAGGAATTCAGTCTCGCTTTCTTGCTCGTCAAGTTTCTCCAATTTCTTGCTCATATGACTCTAATCACTTTTGAAACTCGCCAATGTTACGAACTTTAGAACCTCAATCAACATGTTGCAAAACTTGTTGCTTGTCCAATGATGGCATTGGTTTTCAACTCCTACAAATCAAAGCATATAAAGGGACAAAAATCACAATAAAACCCTAATTAGCATGCACTTAGTACCAATTCTAACAAATAGGACCTTGTTTCTTCCTTAAACTTTCCAAAAGTGACTAAAGTTGATAGAAAATATCATCAAAAAATTGTGCAACATAGCGACTTATCACCTATCAAGTCTTAGTTTCCTTGTATTAGCATATATATTAGTTTTCACTTTAATATTTTTATAGCATTAGTAGTTTGCCTAACTTTTAATTAATAACTAAGTAAATACTTTTTCACATCCCAAATGCTACAGTAGTGTTTTTGACAAACAAATCCAAAAACAACTAATCCAAATGGAGCCAATAGTTTTTGGAAAACACATCTGAGGCCCCTCTTAATGATTCTTTCATTAGGCAACTGCTATGCAAATCGTCCTTTTATTAGACATGATTATTATAACTTTAAAATAGTAACTTAAGAAGCTCTTTATCAATACGCAAAATAAAACAAAAATAAAAAGAGACAATGTGAGGCCCCGAGTTTTCCCAATTTCTGGAAAATATTAAATAATGTTAATTATAGTTATTTTGGTTTGCCAAGGTGTTTATATGGTTTGTTTTACTTTTCAAAGTGTTGGTTTTAACTAGCTTGTTTTACAAAGTTTGAAAACCCTAATTTGATTAAAACCCTAGTTTTGAAAATACATTTAAGTTTTACTTTTAATGACAAGTTTGTTATTTCTTGATTTTACGTGTGTTAATGCATGATTAAGAAGAGGGATTACGATTCCTAGGTGATTAGTGGCCTTAGTAGGTGTAATTAAGTTTTGATAGACTAAGTTGAATTGAACACCTATGGACTAAGTTGATAGGAAAGAAAATTACTTGGGCAAGGGTAGAAGTTCATCTAAGTTGGTGGGTTTTCTTAGCATGCTAATGTTGACTAACCCTTGACCAAATACTAAATATCTAAGTGGTCTCATCCCTTAGACATTTGCATAGGAGAGCCGGCCAAGCAAAGGAAAAAGAAGAAGGGAAAAACCGTGGAAAAAAGAAGGAAAAGAAGAGAGAAAAAGAGAGGAAAAAAAGAGAGAAAGCTTGTGGATTTTTTTTCAAAGTTCAATCATCCGATCTTGATTTGGAGCTAGGAGGTGAAGCTTGCACTTGAAAGCTTGAGGTTGCCCCAAGAACACAAGCTAGAAAGGTAGTATTCCTTTGTCTTGCAAGCTGGAATTTCGACTAAGTTGATGAAGTTGTTGGATTTTGTTGTTGTTTTGACTTGATTGAGGATCATGTTTAGCTTCTTAGATGAATTTATGGGTTAGATTGTTGAATTTTCTTGTGGAAAGCTCCAGCCAAGAAGAAATCATTAGGGTTGAATTTCTGTCCATTTTTCTGTCCGAATTTGCTTAATATTTTCGAAAATGACGAGGACAGAATTAGCTTTAGCACAAAGCATGAAAGTTGTAGAGAGTTGAGTGAGGATTCTACCTGTAAATTTTCAGGTGAATCGGAGCACTGTGTCATGTGAAATGACTAAAATACCCCTGATTCCCTGTTTCTGTCCGAACTGTTATTTTGCTACTGTAATGGGCCATTTTGACCGGGAAGATGACTGTTTTTGTTTTTGAGGTCTTCTTAAGTATTGTAGCTTTATGTGTTATCTTTCTAATGGCTTTGGAATCGCTTGATTTGGAGCTGTGAGTGTCGAGTTATGGCCATTTGAAGCCGTCCTGCTTAAATCTCTGCGATAGGGTAGAAAGCCATTGTTTTGATTATTTTCGACCTAGTTCGGGATGGAATTGGATTTCAACTTCTTCATGAAAATTGTAGAGGGTAATGTGGAACATGTAAGGGTTGCATTTTCTTGATTGTTATTGCATTCGAGTCATTGGATTTGCATGTGCGTGTTTTGGTTGGAATGCAATGCATTTGGGCAGAAACAGAAAATCAGGATTGACTGGACAGCCACTTTGACACCATTTTACATGTTGATCCTTTGTGATTTGGCTTTTGGCCAAAACACGAAAGTTATAGCCCTTCATTCTATCTTTCCAACCCATCTGGAATTTCTTAATTTCGATTTGTGAGTGCTGAGTTATGATCGTTTGAATCTAGCCCGTTGGAAATTCTGACATTTAACTTTCTGGGATTGTTTCCGCATTTTTGACCTAGAAAGAGTGAATCTGGGTAGAAGTTGTCTTCATGAAAGTTGTAGCTTGTCTCTTAGCTTTGAAACGACATCTCGTGCACTTCAATCCGACACTTGTACCATTAGTTATGATTAAAATAGCAAAAGGTGTCAAATCTGCCTTTCACACCTTTTAGTGTGTGTTTCCCGTTTTCGTTCTGTTCCCGTCGTCCGTTTTTGGTCCAACGCCCATGCATGTGCTCCTATTGCTATTTTAAGTGTTTATAAGTATTTTTCAAGAGTTTTAGTTCTTTGAGTACGTGCACGTCACGTCATTTCACATGTGTACATGGATTTTCTTAACTCAGGTGATTCTGTGGACACCGAAAGACGTGTTTGATCTTCTAAATTTTCCTCGCTTGATCTCAACTGTTGGTGAGTGTTCCTTGCATGTTTGTGAATAAATTGCTCTGATGACGTGTTTAAATGCTTTTAATAATTATATGAAGGGCGAGTGTGTACTTTATCGCACTCGGCCTACTTTTTATTCTACTGTTCAACTGTGTGCTTTTCCATTGTTTGTATATTATTTGTGCATAACTGTAGGCCATGTGTACTAACACATAGGCTGAACAAGGCCTTTCCCCCTTCGTTATCGACCTATTCGAGCCAGAAGCGGACTCGGTTGGGTAGGTTGATAACCTAGGGCACTGCACGGTATACTCGAGTATTACCACTAGGAGTTATAAGGTGGAGTAGGGGGTTGAGTATTGAACAAGACGGACTGCAACTGCTTCCAGTGGAACCTGTATCCTTTCACTGGGTATTTTCCCAGTTTATGTGTTTATACATTTTATACTTCTAAACTGAATTATATTGACCTACTGAGTGCTTAACTGATATATTTTTGGTCCATTGTTACTGTGTGATTTGTGTGATGTTAGGATCGCTCACTGGGCTTTTAGCTCATCCCTTTCAACTTTGTTTTCCTTAGCAGGATTTGAGATCGAGAGCTTCCAAGGGTTACACTAGGTCGATTGGTTTGGAGACCTAACCTTATATTTTGATGTAGCCCTTGTATTTTGAATTGTACTAATGGAATGTTGGATGGATGGATAAACTTTTGTATCTGTAATTATAAGTTCGGGACGTTTGTGGTTTGTTAAGGAAATTTTGGGGTTTAAATGTTACAGTTGATTTGAGGACATTGATGTTATTTTGTTATTTGCATTTGAACTAAGGATCGGTAGTGAGTCCCGGCGAGAGCTGGGCAGGCGGCTCGCTGATACCTTAGGGTTCACCCTAGGGAGAGGTGGGGCTGTCACAGACAAGACTAAGAGAAGAAATCATGCACAAATAAAAGAAGAAAAATTTACTTGAATTGAAAAAAAAGGAAAAAATAAGAGTCCTAGTCAAAATAAACGTCAAAATTTTCAATGTTTTGTCTCTGTTTCATCAAGCATTAACGGGATTAGAATATGCACACAAGTTTTAATCCAGAATACACCCGTTTTGCTGTAAGTATAAATGTTGAAATTATAATACAATGTGTATAAGCATCGATCCCATGAGTAACTATAACACAATTAGTAGTTCCTTTACTTAATCTATTATTTAGACAATATCAAATGAACAAGTTAAAAAAAACAACTTCAACTAAAATGATAACTAAACTAGAACATGTTTAGAAATTGTGAGGACCCGAAAATTTATTTTCATCTGACCTAATTGTTTAATTGTTTATTTTTCTAAATAATTGATTTAAATCATTTTAATTATAATTACACTTACATTACCTCATTTTATTTCAAAAACCATGTTTAACCATCAATTTAATTTTTCTGTCACTCAATTGTGAAAAAAAAAAGAAAATAGGCACGTTATTCGAGACAAACATTTGGACTGAGAGTGATGGAAGTTGGAGAATAAGGATGATCACTCGTAGGTTAAGGATACAATCACGGGACTAGAAGTGAATCATTAAAGGTGAAATTAGGTATGGTTTTGAGACCCTAATCTTAGATAAACAATTTTTTTCTAAAACTAGGGTTTTCATCTTGCTATTGTTCCAACCATTTAATTTCTTCCCAATTCAGTTTAATTACCCTTTTTCCTCTCCTTGTTGGCTGAAATTTTCCCTTTAATCTTCTAGTTAAATTAGTCATTCCACTCCCTCCAAATTAAGTTGCAAGACATGAAATTTAACTGGGACAACAACCCTTAAAATTGGGCTTTATGTCTTGTCAAGCTTTATGACCAACTAACCAAATTTTCTCCCCATTTCCTCCCAATTTCAGCAGGCCACTCACTCCCTTATCCCTTAGCAAAAAATTGCTTTTTATCACCTTCTCAAGCTCTCCATTTCAGCCGGCCATCCTCTTCCATTTCCACTCAAGAAAAACCTCCACAATCTTGCTATCATTTTGGCTCAAGCTCAAGGCTTTGGAGAAGAATCTTGTGGAGGAAAGACTCTTGGGTTTTGCTAGCTATTTGGTGAGGGTAAGCACCCAAAGTTCTCATCTTTGCTCCATTTTCTTTAATCTTCCAAGCATGATTTAGGTTGGGATGTTGAAAGGTTGTTAGAACCTTGATAATAGGTAGAAGACTTGAGGATTTTCTATTGCTTTCTTGTTTTCTTGGCATGATATTAGGTAGAGGACTTGAGGAAATTATGAGCTTTGAATATCCATGTGCAAGACCATGCTTTAATATATATGCTTAGCTTGTTGATTAGTGCAATATAGCTCTTGAATTGGAAGATAATGAACTTGTGTGTGTGTGTAGAAAGAATGGCAAGAGAAATGCTGTTTTGGAAACCTAGGAGTTGGCCGAACCATTTTGCTGTTTTTTTTCCCTGTTTTGAAGCTGCATTTTTGCAAGATTAAAGACTGAATTTAAGGCTTAAATGTTGAGTTTTAAGTTGTTAATATTCCCCGCAAAAAGCCCTTCCAAAGTTATAGCAAGATTGGTTGTTAAGTTGGAACTAGAAAACCTGGAATTTTGGCCTTCATGTTGTCCGAATTTTGGACCACTTTGGTGCTAGTTTTTGAGAAAAATTTCCAAAATTTATGACCATCATCAGGCTTATGAAGTTCAATACTAGCTTGGTTTCAAAAATTAGGCCAATTGGTGATGATTTGAGGTATGATCTAGGTACTTAAAGTAAGGGGTTAAAATTTCACAGTTTTGAATGAAATAGTTGAGCTCACCTTGGGCTAGTAGAAAAATGTCTTCCCATTCGAATTTTTAGTTAAATTTTGGTATGAATCTAGTCTATATATGGAAATATTATTGTACCAAATTTGGTAATTTTTGGACAAGGAATCGTCACTCAAACAGAGCCTAAAATTCTGCCCTGCAAACCTGAAAAATGAAAATCTCAGAATTTCGAATCCCCTCTGTTTGAACTGCCATAATTTCTTTCTCGAGTGTCAGAATTGAGTGCTGTTAGTGGCATTTGAAACTTATTATATATTAATTTAAACTGTATAAATTTGAGAGGCCAATTCATTTTATGTAATTTTTGGTGAATTTTCAAAGTGGGCTGGTCGACCAACCTGACGTGCCTTGTTTTGGTACTGTAGCAGTTTCTTTCTCAAAAATCTGAGCAATTTTTGCCCAGAATTTTAACTGGGTATCTTCTACAAAGTTTTATAACTTTCAAAGAAGTTTCCAATGGTACCAAGTGTGTGAAATTTGGACTTGTATAACTTAAGTTACGATTTTTCAAAAATTTTCGGTCAAGCAGGAAGTTATCAAACTTGATTTCTTTCTTGAATAAGAGTTGATTGGTGAACTAGGAACTTATTTTCATTATTTTTTTTAAATATTTTAGGAGTTGGTGCCAAACTACAGAGTGACCAGAACTCAAACTCCAAGACCTACTTTGTCGGTGAGTTTCCAAGTGTATGTTAATTGTATTTGATCTGTTGTAAATGAACTTGTTTGGATTTGTTATGCCCTTGAGAAGGCAAGCGTGTACTTTATCGTGCTTACACTCCTTGGAGCAAGTAAATGGTAATTGAATATGATTGATTGAAATTGCTTGAACTTGCGAACTTGAACTGGCACTGTGTTGGCTGGAGCTTTGACTCGCCAATTTAAACTGAAATTGTCATGGCTTGATTGTTTGATTGCTATTGAATGAGGGCTGCCGGAGCTAAGTGCTACGTCCATTAGGGCAGGAGCCACCTCTAGAGTCCGTGCAGTACCTAAATTTTGGGGACAACCAAACTCATTGGTAAGTCACTTAACTCGGGCTGGCAAGAGCTTGGCCGAGGGATTTGACAAGCCGTGGGACTGATTGTTTGTCGGTTGGAGCGTGTCTCGCCGATTCGGTATACTTGAGTATTACCAATCTTACTTGTTTTGACGTGCGGGCCCGGTACAGGGGGTGAAAGTAGATGGGTGAGGATTTCAAGTGGTGTCTACTGGATATGAGAGTGTGGTTGACGGAGTGTCAACATTTTGATTTGAAAGTGGGAACACATGAAATGGACCGGATATGACTATGGAAAATGCAGAAATTTGGATCGGGGGTACGTGCTACGTCCCTGAGGATGGTAGACACCTCTACCACCCGTGTCCACTTGTATCCTTTATATGCTTTTATTAAATTGTCTTATGTGAAATATTGCTTATTTTCTTTAAATGGTATTAATTGTTAAAGTATTGCTATATCTTACTTGCGTGCATGCTTTCTTGGCCTCACTGAGCGTTAGTTCACCCCAATTTGTTTTCCTTAACAGGTTTTGAGGTGAGGCACGTGAATCGAGGACGTTAGTACTTTTGTAGGATTTCCTCATTTTGTATAAGATTGAAATTAATGGATGAATTTGATGGTTTATGGTATTTTGGAGTATTTCTTGTACAATTGTAATTTTGGTTGAGTTGTAATTTATATTTTGGAGAAATTGGGTTGTATTTACTATTGAAACGTACTTGTGGATTTTAGCATTTTTGTACTTTTGGAGTTTTAGAATTGTAATTGTTATTTATTGGAGTTTTTAATTTGTAATTAATTGAGGACTGTAGTGAGTCCTAGCGAGAGTTGGGCAGGCGGTCCGCTAACCCCTCTGGTTCGCCTTAGGGGAAGGTAGGGCTGTCACATAAATAAATGGAGAAAAACACTCAATATTAAAACTCTAGAATTGCAGATTCTACTAGTGGCTTAACTCAAGTGAATAGACTCAGCTCTTGCCACTACTCTTGTCTAACTAGGGTTTTATTTTCAAAATTAATCAAAACTCACTCTTGTGAGGGTCTCAAAATTCAGAATTATTTTAAAAATACATAATATTATTTATATTGTGTTTATTTATTGAAGTATGAGTGAAAATATGTTTAAAGTGAATATTTTTCAATTTAGAGAATTTTATACGAATTATTTGCCGGTGTGCGGTTTTGGCCGAATTAAGTGTTTAATTTTGTACCGGAGTGTGATTAGTGACTTTAAATTGAAATTGAGCATATGTAGTGATATTATGAAAATATTATTAAGATTGGATAATGTTGGAATGGAACAAAACAGTGTAAATTAGACTGTCGCGCGTGACGTGACATAAAGTGCTCAAAAAGTACTTTTCCTTAAAACAAGGAAAAGGCTTCTTTTTGTCACCTTTTTGCCTTGACTTTCTTGCACCTCTGGACTTCATTTGCAGCTGCAACCTTGAGAGGTAGAGAGAGAGAGTGCCGAGAGCTAGGAGAAGAGAGAGAGTGTGTGAGATTTGCTTGGTTTCTTCCATTTCTTCCATCATTCCTTCTTGAAGCTTTGGACCAATATCTTCTCCATCTTGGTAGCCGTGAGAGAGGGGAGAGAGAGAAGAGTTGTCCGATTTCTTGAGGGAGAAAGAGAGGGAAGAACTTGAGGCTTGAACATCCAATTTCTTCTTCATCTAGCCATTTGAAGTTTTGGGACTTTGGTGAAGGATCTTGGGTGGTGTTTCCTTCTTCTTGGCAGCCGTGTGAAGGTAGAAGAAGAGGGGGGAAAATCTGAAAATTTGAAGAAAGAAAGAGGAGAAAGAGAGCTTGTGGGTGTGTCTTAATCTTGTTCTTGAAGTTTTGTGAGAAACCACCAACAAAGCTAAGAGGATCGTGGGTAAAAGTTGAACCTTTTGGAGTTTGCTAAACTTGGGAGCATTCTTGGGAAGAGGAACTCACAAGATCTACCTTGATCTTATTGGATCTTGACAGATCCGGAGGTATAAACTTCAAAACTACTAGATCTATGGTTTACTTTGAATATCGTAGATCTATGGTTTACTTTGAAATGATGAAGTTGGACTCTTGAAATCCCAACCTAGGTAGCGGACTTGAGGTGGCCTCTAGGTAGCGAACCTGAGGACCTGATTGGGATTTGAATGATATTTGTGAAATTTGTCGTGATATGGTTAGAAAGTAGGGTTTTGTTGTTGGAAATTTTGATAGAAAAATGTATGAGATGGCCAAACCCATGCTTGGTAATTTCTATGTTCGATTTCGAGATTTTGTGGTTATTTGTGATGAATTTCTGTCTAAGAAAATATATGTTATGTTCATTTATGAGTGTATGAATTTTAAAAGATGAAAAGTGAAATTCCTTGTGAACTTTTGAGTGAAAGAGGTCATTTAAATGAATTTGAGGGTTTTACAGTATTGTGACTAAATTTAATGAATTTTGAAAATAAAGACATGGTTTGAAGTGTTTTAAAGTTATATTAAAGTATTGTCAAAGAGTGAGTGTTGAATTTTGTGATAAAAGTGATTTTGAGGTGATAAACCTCACCCAAGTGTTTTATTAAAAGAAAATGTGAAAATAGTGCTTGGGAAGTACATCGGTGACGTGTCATATTTGAAATGAGATGTGACGACCCCACCTTCCCCTAAGGCGAACCAAAAGAGGTTGGCAGACCGCCTGCTCGACTCTCGCCGAGACTCAATACAATCCTCAGTCAAAATGAAGTGCCAACTTTAAATAATTACAGTAAAACTCCAACAATTACATTCCAAGTACTTCCCATTAATAACATAACCATACATTTTACAATTTAAACTCCATTACATATAACCCAAGTATTTCAAAATCATGTTACAATCATGAAATGTTACTTCCATACTTCAATACAATAAGCCCATTGTCCAAGACACCAGGAATAATATACACAGATGAACTAGAGTTAATCCAGCTAGTCTCTTTAGTAAGTCTCTTCAAGTGCTTCCTTTGTCCCGAGTCCCTGTTGGGGGGGGGGGAAATAAAACATTTTTAGGGTGAGCTTAAAAGCTCAGTAAGGTTCTGAAAATTAAGCAAATACACATTTAGTCAAAATCTCAACACTTGAGTCAAATGGTACTCTTCCAAAATTTTCACCATTCAACTTAAACCATGAGTAAAGCCTTTCATGTAGAACGATAGCAAATCACGTCTGATTTAACTCGAAACAAGAGTAAATCTTTTAGAGAAACTCATTTCACACATTTAAGCATTCAAACAGCAATTAAATAAACAAATCACTTCAATCACATCAAAAGTACTGAGACGGGATGAGAGATGCCTACCACCCTAATTTGGTGTGACACATACTTCCGTTCAGATTCAATTACACTTAAAATACTGAGATGAGATGAAAGGTACCTCCCACTCACTCGAGTGTGGTACATACTATCTCTCAATACGTATGGTCGACGAGCCAACGCTCCAATCGACTTATTCAAGATGCACTATCAAGGCGGGATGAGAGGTACCTACCACTCACTCGAGTGTGGTACATACTGCTGCTTATCACATAGGGTCGACCAAACAACGCTCCAATTGACTTATTCAAAGTTAAGATTCAAGCGGGATGAGAGGTACCTACCACTCCTTAGAGTGTGATACATACTTCTGCATAACACAATTCAAAATTCAAGTCACAGCACATATTCAACATATAACTCATCTCTAATCACAGTCTCAAATTCACATGAACAAATCACCATCTCATTTAGTATTTGTGAATCAAGACAAGTAACGTGCATGGAAACTCACAAACTCTTCATAAGTTGTTTTACTTGTAAAGCATTTTGCTGGGAAATAGTAGTAAATCACTTCAATAAAACATTCCTTTGTAAATACTAGCAATTCATTTCACAAATCATTCATTTGCAAATCATGGCAAGATTTTCATTTAAAAGAGAGTTAGAACACTCACCAACTAATCACAGCTGACAATCCAAGTTAGGATCTGGTTCAAACTCTCCCCCACTTCCTATGATCAAGTAAAAGGAGAATTAAGTTTCACCCCACAGATAACGAAACTAAACCCAAATAACTCATTTTTCAAACGATTTTCACTAGGTTTCAATACACATAATTCATGAAAATTTGCTAAAACATTTCATACCCTCAAATCTTGTCCCAAGAATACATTTATTTCCAAATTAGCAAAAATTCTACTTTTTCACCATTAAAATTCAAGATTTTCACTTCACTCAAACATATACTCATAAATGAACATAATACATATTTATTTAGGCAAAACCTCTTCAAGAATACCATAAAATTTTAAAATCAAACATCAAAATGCCAAGTATAGGTTCGGCCATCTCACACATTATTCCTCTAAAATTCTCAACAGCCAAAACCCTACTTTCTAACCATATCATGACAAATTTCACATATATCATTCAAATCCACAATCAGGTCCTCAAGTCCGCTACCTAGAGGCCACCTCAAATCCGCTACCTAAGTTGGGATTTCAAGAACCCAACTTCATCATTTCAAATATAATGATTTCTACCAAAGTAAACCATAGATCTATGATAGTTAACACTAACAAAGCTATATCTAGTAGTTTTGAAACTTATACCTCCGGATCTATCAAGATCCAACAAGATCAAGGAAGATCTTGTGAGTTCCTCTTCTCAAGAATGCTTCCAAGCCTAGCAAACTCCACAAGCTTTCACCTTTGCCCTTGATCTATTAGTTTTGTTGGTGTTTTCCCACAAAAATTCCAAGAACAAGATCAAGACTCACCACAAGCTTTCTTTCTCTCCTTTTTCTTTCTTCCAATTTTCGGACTTCACCCCTCTCTCTCTCACCTTCAATCGGCTGCCAAGAAGGAGGAAATACAAGCCAAAATCCTTCACTCAAGTTTCACAAGTTCATGTTGCTAGATGAAGGATGAAATGAAAGATCAACCCACAAGCTTTTTCCTCTCTTTTCTTCCTCAAAATCGGACCAGCTCTCTCTCTCTCACCTCCCTCTCTCTCAGCTGCAAAGTTGAAGAAAAGGATGATCTTCAATGGTGCTTGAAGCTTGTTGGAAGAAAGGAAGAAAAATGAAGATGACAAAGATGACAACTCTCTCTCTCTCTTCCTTGTTGCTCTCGGCCTCCCTCTCTCTCTTTACTCCAAATGTGCAGCTGAAAAAGTGAGCTTCAAGGATGCAAGAAGTCAAGGCTTCAAGAGACAAAAAGGTGCCAAATCCTTAATTTAAGGAAAAGTGCTTTTTGGGCACTTTATGTCGTGTCGCGCGTGGCAATCTAACTTACACTGTTTTACTCCATTCCAACACTGTCCAATTTTAATAATATTTTCACAATATCACTACATATGCTCGATTTCAATTTAAAGTCACTAATCACGCTCCGGTACAAAATTGAAATAAAATTATCTAAATTGAAAAATATTCACTTTAAACATATATTCACTCATATTTCAATGAATAAACACAATATAAACAATATTTGGCATTTTAAAAAAAATTGGGATTTTTTGAGGCCCTCACATGAGATAGTGATCTTCAAAAGATTCATTTGATACGTTGTGTCATGTGAAATGAATGTTTTTCCTTGAGGGAATTTTTGGGAAAAAAAATGTTGATTGGAAACTATGAAGTGAAATGTTTTAGTTAATAAGGGAAGGAGTGAATCTCAATTACTATTTTTAAATTGTTTTAGGGAGTGTGCAAGGAATTGAATTTGATCCCTACGTAGAAGCTGAACCCTACTATTTCGGTGAGTTTCCATGCTTGTTACGTGCCTATGTGAAATAGATGAGTTTTGTATTGAGTTATGTGATTTGATGCGAAAATGTGCTTTAGCAAACCCTCAAATGTGGTTTAGCAAACCCTCAAATGTGGTAGTGTGTACTTTATTGCACTTACCTATGTTTGAGTGGAAGATTTGTACGAATGCTTTAATGAGAATTGAGAATATGTGATGTGATGTGATATACAAGTGTATGTACAAGGTCAGGAATTTCCTGAGACCTATCGGTGAGCTCTTCAACTTGAACCAGGGGCTAGGCCTAGGTTGAGAAAGAAGAGGCGAGCCATAGGGACAATTAAATGTCACAAGCCCAGCGATATAGACCAGTGATATATGCTCGAGATTTGGTTAGTGAACCTGTCTCCAAAAAGAGCAACAAACTATGTGATGTGATGTGTGCTCTGGACTTGGTGTAAGCACCTGTCCATTATAAAAGAGTAAAACATAAACCATGTGATGTGATGTGATGTGATGTGTGCTCTGGACTTGACGAAAGGGCTTGTCCATTATGGAGAGCAAAACACAAATTATGTGATAAACTATGTGATCACTTATGTGAACAAACTATGTGACAAATTATGTATGGAGTCGGGTCTGGTGGGGGTTTGGTGGAGGAAGGAGTAAGTGGAGTCCTACATGGATTGTGCCTGTGAAAGTTGACGGAGTGTCAACTACTGAGATCGTGATCAAACTGCGAGGACCTTAGCCCCTGAGGGTTGCTGTATCCTACCTTTGTCATGTTAATTGCTTTCTTTAAGTGTTTATGTTTAAGTTCAAGTGAAGTGAAATTTTATATGTGTTATGTGCTCTGCATGTTTTTGCGAACTCACGGGCTTTTTAGCTCACCCTTTCCTATTTGTTTTCCTTAGCAGGAAATGAGTACTCGAGTGGAGAAGCCAATCCTTAGAATTAGGGTTTATTGTGTTGAATGTTTTGAGAACTTTGGAATATGATTGTTGTAAGCTTTTGTAATGTGAAACTTGAATGTAAGGTTGGAGGATTTATGTATTCAAAGTTTGTAATTTGAAGTTATGGGTTTGTAAGTTATTATTTCATTTGTACTATGTTTAGAGTTTTAGTTGATAAGTTATATGATAGACGAGTGAGTGAGTCCTGGCCAGAACTAGGCAGGTGGTCGCTGATACCCTAGAGTACACCCTAGGGATAGGTGGGTCGTCACAACTCTCATGATAAACCGGCTATTATTAGCAATAAGTCTTCCCCACTCTCGTAGTCTTGATCTAAAGGTAGTCTATTTAATGCATGAAATATTCAAGAAAAACCACTTAAATACACCTCTACTCTTGTGAGCCAACTCCTTAAACTCCAATTATTCTTTTTCCATCATTGTTTTCAGCCTTCATTAAATAACAAGAAGTAGATGTTATGCAATTGGTGATCAAGCAATCACAAGAGTTAAAATAAGAATAAATGAACAAGCTAGTACAAGATGCAAGAAGTATATTATATTCAACTCATAGCCAAGAAACCATTAGTTTCATCGACACCCTAAATTAAACAAGTTAATTCAAGATATAAAATGAAACAACTAAGCACATGCAAACCTAGCAAAAGTTCATGCTTAAGCTAAATAAAAGATAAGAGTTAAGAAAAGGTTCGTCAAGGTAAACAAAGCTCCGAGATCTTCTATTAATCCTTCACAATTAGCTTGATATAATAAATATTTCTCTAAGTTCTTCAACAAGTTTCTCTCCTTTAAAGAGAGAAAAACTAACTACTTCTAGTGCTAAAACTAAAACTAAAGCTAGCTCTCCTTTTTCTCCATGAAAACATGTATATATAGATGAACTAAAGTCAAGAATTGAGGTAAGAATGTCTTCTTTACAGCTGCAAATCTTCACCAAATCATTCCTCAAAAGTAGTGAATAATAGAGGTGAAATTAAGTTGAACAAGTTACAACAGTAATTTCTAACCGGAATCCAGCCAGGGATTCTTGGCTGAATACAATCCGGCCTAGAATCTAGTCACAAATTCTTGGCTGGATTCATCCCCTGTTTTTGCCACAACAATATTGTTACTCTAAGCTTAAGCTTCTACCTTGAATCCAGCCGGTAATCTGGTTGCAAATTTTGGTAGGGTTTCTGGACCTGTTTCATGTTCGACATATTTCTTAATTTCTTGCTCATTTTGCACATCAACTCAAACCTCCTTTAAACTCACTGATTTATACACTTTTGGACTTTGCTTAACATGTCTCGAGGAACTTGCTCTTATCCAATAATTCTTAACATTGATCCCCTACAAGAGCAATGCAAATATGTGAGCAAAAGGCAACAAAAATCAACATTTACGCTAGTCAGCATTTAAAATGAATACTAACACAAAATAGCCTAATTTCATTCTTTAAACTTCCTGAGAATAACTAAAATGATGACAAATATCATGCAAAAATTATGCAACATATTCACTTATCAAGCATCAACCTTTACTAATCCCACTAAACCTATTCAAGCATTGATTCTTTTCTAAACTCTACTTTTTAAAGGCAACTTTATTTCACTTTAGAATTTCATTTTTTGTATCATATGTCCTAGTTATTAAATATTTAAATTTGTTATTCTTATTCTAAATTTATAACTTAAAAATTTATTATGAGTATTAGCTTATAATATGTTTGAGTACTATTCACCCCTTCCCCCAAAGCAAAATCTTGGTTTGCCATTGATTTTGGTGGGTATCTAACAAGCCATAGGATCTAGAATTGGATGGTATTGAAATTCGATAGCGAAAACCCTAACTCGATCTTTCACAAGAATGGATCGAATGCTTGGGTAGAACGACACTACAATCAATCAAGTATGATTTTTAATTGATAAGTGTGATGAATATCTTAGAACAACTCTAAGATACTTAAAAAAGGCTTACAAAGAAACCAAGAGAAGACTCTCAAAATTTTAATGATAAAATCTGTCTCCCCCTATTAGAAGAAAAGAGAATGGCTATTTTAGCCAAAATAAACCTATTTGGACTAATCCGAGTTAGACTTAGATTTAGTCTCTTATTTTAGTCAAATTCAAATTGAACTTGAATTCCATCTAAACTACTAAACTAATGGCTCAATTAGCTAACATACTAGCCATTTATTAATTAAAATCAACTAAATAAACAACATAACAGAAACCAAACAAAAGCTAAATAAAAATAGAACAAAACAAGAAAGCCTAACTAGCAACTATGAAAACAGGCATCAGAGTTGTGCCAGTGTTGTCGCCAGAGTTCTTCTGGTTAGCAATACCAAGGAACTCTAGCAAACTGGGACACCGGTATTTGATTCAGTGTTCACGCCGGAGTTGCTCTGACCAACCTACTCGCTCATTTCTTCTCATTCCTTTGAACCTCTTTTTAGGACTACTTGAATAAGCGTACAAATCCTTAGGAACTCTTATCAATCATGATAAGCAAACCAATTTAAACTTGAACTTGCACCAACACTTGACACAACGCCTTGACCCGACAATTCTCACCCGTCTTTTAAATCATTAAGCTCACACGCTGCTTGAAATAGCACATTACACGCATCTAAAGGTCCTCCCAAATGGTTTACTCGATCCCTTGACTTGGGACCATGGGGGTGTAGAAATAGTTAGCACTCGAAACCTGGCAGCAACTGGATTCGTATCAAACTATGGTTTTAAAACCTTTTCAAGAATAACACAATTGTACAAGCTCCAAAGCTAATTGGTTCAATTGAGTTTTTGTAATTTCTTATTCGACTTGACAACTTCAAGTGCCATCATACTGATTCTTAGGTCCCGTTTAATAATCCAATTCAGCACTTAAAATTATTGAGTTCGGATTTTAACTACTCAGATGCATTTGATAACCAAAATAGAACACCTAAATTAATTAAGTGGTACTGAATCTTTTAGGCAAAACTTGCTCCAAAAATAAGTGATAAACTTTTCACTTATCACTAAATGTGATATACATTTAAATGTATTAGATTTAGTACTTAACAATTCAATCACTTAATAAATTCAGACTTCAGCTATCAGATTTCAGATTTCAATTTTTTCAAATGCACCCTTAGTCTAAATTTCTTATTTGAATAAATGACACGAATAGTATCCAAATATGGCTGCCCATATGGATAAAGAAAAGACTGGATATTCAATGGGCACAAAGATCATCTGACAATATCTTGTAATTGTGACTATGGTATTTCAGTTTCAAGGTGTTTTGAAATCATTAAATGTTTAGGCTTTCAAAGACTAATCACGTAATTGTCAAATCTATATGACCAAATATTTATTGTTTGACATAAGGGATCCTTGGAGCTCTAAAATGATCAAGTACTAAGAAACAACCAAAGGAACCACCTTGATCAAGATTTTAAACCTAAATTGATAATTGGGAAATGCAGACAATCAAATACTTGCTTGATGAGTACAAAGTTTGGGTGAAACACAAGGACGCCAATGGCAGAACAGCTTTCGACCTTCTGCAGGCTCAGTTTCCTTTCAATTCCGAAATTGGAAGCTCTCTTAGGTCAGCCGAAGCCAGGGAGAGTGTCTATGAACCAGGGAATTATAGGGAGATATTTTTTTTTTCTTCCAAACGTCAGAAACACACACACCCAATTAGATTAGAAACACTCAGAATAATCAAAAAATTAGTGCAAAGCACAATTTAAGATAGGACCCACAAACCAACACCATCCAGCCAATTGGTAACTGGAGGTGCAGCTGAGAACCTTAAACCCAGAGTAAAAGAACCACTTGTTTGGCAAGGGTGTTCTCGGGAGGGGGATGGGCTCTATCCCACATCGAAAGATTGTGGGGTAGTTACTATAGGGAGATATTGAAAACGAGACGAGATGTAATAAAGGGTAGTGGCCTCGCTCATAGCAACCATGGCCTTTCAAGCTGTGGTAAACCCTCCGGGAGGGGTGTAGCAAGATGACTTAAAGGAAGGACCTAATCCACATAGAGCAGGAGAACCCATCATGGCCCAGAACCACCCCACCTCTTATCGGCATCTAATTCGGGCAAGTACCATTGCATTTGTTTCACCCTTGACTACCATTATCCAATGTTTTAAAACTCGGACCGGCCAGTGAACCGGTGGAGGTGGCGGTTCGCGGTTCAACCGGTCCGACCGGCCGGTTTCTTTTTTTTTCTTCTCCTCCTCCCTCTTCCCTCCTCCTCCTCCCACCGCCGCCTCCCCACCTCTCCCTTCCTCCCCTCCTCCCTCCCTCTTGGTTCCCACTCCTCCACTGCAGGGAGGGGAGGGGAGGGAGGGAGGGGAGGGAGGGAGGAGAAAGGAAAAAAAAAATGGTGAGGAGGGGAACTGGGGAAGAAGAAAGAAAGAAAAGGGAAAGGGAAAAGAAAAAGGAACAGGAAAAAGAAAAGGAAAAGGAAAAAGAAAAGGGAAAAAAAAGGAAAAGGAAAAATTAAATCTATCACAAAATTTTACACATCCAAAATAAATTTCTACAAATTTCTACAAGAGGGTTACTGAAAGTTTTCTACAAACCTAAAAACTCATTATCAAACGGACCCATGAATATTGAACATAAATTTTCTGAAATTTGATAAATGTAATTTCTTTCAACCATACAAAAAAAAAGCCTGAAAAAATTTGAAATATTAGATACATTTTTAATCGAAAATTGGGAAAATAAAAAAAAGAAAACCAATATCAATAAATGAAAAGAATTCGAATTTTTAAATTTTTGTACTCATCTAGTTTCAAAAATAATTGTTGGTGTGGTGGTTAAGACATTTGTATTTTATATATGAGGTTCGAAGATCAAATCTCACTACCACCACATTTTATATTTTCAAAAAATGGAAAAAGCCAAAAAATCGCCGGTTTGCGGTTCACACCGGTTCTCACGGTTCGACCGGTTCTTGACGGTTTTTGACCATTTTCGGCTTTTGAAGAGAACTGGACCGGTGGCATGGCCGGTTCGTGGTCCGACCGGTCGAACCGGCCGGTCCGGTCCGGTTCTGAAAACACTGCCATTATCTTGGTCATGAGGAGGTAGGGGTCGGGCTCGAGCATGGCTGGCGTGCCGGCCGGGTTCTTAGTGAACCTTTTGTCTTGTTTGATTTGGTTGGCAATTGCAACCGTAGCATTGACTTATGCTATATCACCAGTTACGCTGTCATCAAAACACAACAGACGTGATCAATTGAGCGATGCAGTTTGTGATTGTGCTTATTGTGGTCAGGATGTTCAGCTGTAGTACTACCTTTTTTATCAACTGGTTGCTGAGATTGAGCGCCTTTCTGTATCGAACCTGCCACATAATATTTGAAATTACTAAAGATATGCTACTTTGCATCATCCAAGGCTTGAGGTTGCCCACAGATAAATGATTGGGAATGTTATATTGTTTGCAGGATTATAAATAACATGGGTTTTCGATGCACACTACTTAAGAGAGATATCAAGTGTTAGTTTTTTAGAAAAAAAAAAGTAATTAATTTGAAAACATATTCAAATGTAAGAGTTGTTATGATTATAATTGTACGTATTCACATGGTAAGTTGAATTTGATTTGAGTGCCTTGACAAGGCATTCCTTAGAAATATCTTGAATTTTAAATACATGATGTATTGATGTGTGTTTGTAATGAATGCAGACAATGTTCTTGACAATTTGAATTTAAGTTTTCATTCTAAATTCAACCCTCTACGAGAAACACAATATTTTTTTGTAAATTGTCTTTCCATGTCCAGTAAAATGCTAAGTTTATTTAGCAGTATGCCCTTCTAAAGTTTGTGTGGTTCGTAGTACCATTCCAAACATTTTTTCTTCTCTCTTTTATGAAACAGTTAAGCCTAGTATTCTATTCTATTCCTTGTAATATTTCAGTGTTCTTAAAAATGCAACGGATATAGAACTGTTGGGAGAATTAGTGGGATCATATTTGAAAACAAGCCATGTCTAATTTTGCATAGAATCCTCTAAAATTACAAGCCGTTATTATCAGATATATAATTTTTTACTTTTAAAGGCTGTAGTAGAAGTTACTTTTCATTAATTTTTCTTTATTTTTTGGGGAAATCGTTTTGCTGTATCATTGATGTTTTTCATTTTCTTTTTTTTTTATGAGACATGTAGTCAACAGTGTTGAATTTTAACACTCAGCCTACCAAAATGATTACAATCTTTATTTTCTTATGAAAGAAAAGTAAGGAACTTAAATCCAATATCACTTGCGGATATCATATTAGAACTATTTTTCTTTATCTTTCTTTTTTATTGAACTCAGCATCATTTTTTTTTTTTTTTTTGTGAAAAAGAGCACAATTTTTTCAACTCGACAACTTTGTCCATCACAATCATATAACAATTCAATGACAAATTTCATATTGCATTTGAAATGTTGACTTTAATTTCATGTAGTAGTCAAGGTTTTTCATTTTTCCCACCTTTTATGTCTGTGGAGAGGGTGCGCTAGTCAAGCTATGAGAACATTCAACAACTGGAAAAATCAAATAAAGAAAAAGTCAACAAACGATATTCAACCCATCATAAAGTGGCGGAGTCAAGTCTTTCCGGGGGAACAATACTTGTATTCTTATTTTGCATTTTAGACACAAACTAACAAATCTAAAACCTGTTAAAAGAGAATTAGAAAATTTCTTATATTTTTTTTAATCTGTTCAAGATTTTTCAGATTTATTATATCTATTAAATTGTAGATCTGGTCTATTATATTTAGTGCATATTTAATCTGCCATTACGATAGTGATGCTAATCAAATCATGCTAGGTGATTTCCAACAATCCATTAATGAAATTTATTTTTTATAAAAAAAAAAAAAGCAAATCTTATAAGGATAAGATATTGCTTTAACAGTCAAATCATATGCCAAATTGACAGACCACCAATCTACTTCAACAAAAATAACACAATTGATGGGTACTCTCATTCTTGTAGTTGATTTCAACTTTTGAAATGTCAACAGTTTGAACTGTTATATTTTTCCTTCATATGAGTATGCTTAGTAGCTCACCATCCAAAATTTCTAACATTAAATTATACTGAGGGGCACAGATGGCTGTGGACACAATAGTTCGTGCCTTTTAATGGCCTAGTAGTACAAACGTCCCATGTACTTTTCACTTTAGACAACATAATTTTAACATGACTGAGATAAAATTTTCATTATGAATGCTATTGGGCTTTTAGATCGCTGTTACAAAATTGTACAAGTTTTTTTGTGATGAATTACATTCTGGTAGAAAATTTTTACGCCATTAAAAAACCATTGCCAGTGCAACCTTTCTTGCCCAAAATTAATATACTACTCCCCTTTTGAAAACTTCAACTGGCTACTGCTTACTCCTGTGGCTCATTTTTGATAATTCGTGTAACATGACAACCAAGAGATGACTATTCTTAAAAACCCAATTGAGCTCAAAGTCAGGACTTGAGATTAAGTTCAATTAAACTGTACTTCGCAGAAAATATTCAAAATCAAAATGTCATACAAGCAGGAGCCTATGGTTGACGCATTAAGGTACCTCTTGGGCATTTGTGATTCTGTACACACAAATAAATTGGAATCAATGATATATTAATTCATGTCATAATTGACATTTGATGTAATCTTTCTAGTATTGTCATTTGATCTGTACATCATGTGTGTCTTTAACGCTAGTATGAACAATAAAAGTTACCCAAATTGCATTTTGGAGAGGTCAATTTTCTGGCAATGAAGTATGCATCACGAAAAAATATTTTGTGGTACAAAAATATTTGAGAAGTCGACAACCAATTAATAAGACATACTTTTCTTATGAAATGGACCTGTAACTCTTGAAAATTTTCTGGTCACATGTATTTAATGATTTTCAAGTATTTTTACAACGACAAAAGAAATGGTCCAACTGGAAAAGGTAGGAATTTGATATGGCATCGACATCAGCATGGCTTTATTACCAAATTTAGTTGGCGTTTTAACACGGATCATCAGAACTTGTCAACTTCATCTTTAGCAAGTCCAGATGAGCAGTTATTTTCTTTGGCAAAATATAAAAACATCAATAATGCACTAGAAATTTTATCACTGTCCAAGTAGTTGGTGGATTCGACTAATTTTACATTGATTACAATTCAAATAAGATCGTGGGAATATAAGATAATGGGGCTTATTTGTCTAATTGGTGCTATTTTATTGATTAAAGGCCACCTACTAGACTTGCCAAATACCATGTTAAAATTTTTAAAGTTGTGCATATTTTATTTATCATGTATAACCTTCATAGCTAAAAAAATGTATAAAGTTCATAAGTATTCAGAAAGAAAAAACAACTCCTTTTCCAAAGTTATGTAATATTGGCATAATAATAACTTTCATGAACAAAATATCACTTTCAGCTCAACAATTTAACCCAAAACTTATTTGAAGATTCACAATTCCTGTATCATAACATATACTTATTTGCGTAGAACATCAAGCTATGATGAAGTAAAATACAAAAATTGTTTTGTATTACGTAGCACAGATAATTATCAAATCATAAAATATGAAAAAAGGTTAAATACAATGAGCCCCAAAAAAATTTTGTGTGATTTGCATTTCCTTCGAGATTTTCTGTCGTAGTCCCTCAGTGAAGCCACGTCGGGTCTATCGTTGAAAAGTATCGTAAGTTCAAGCTTTTACTATTCTTTTTCTCGAGAGACTAGCGTTTACTACAACCTAGTTTTTGTGACACGATATTCTCTTTCTCTTTGGAAAATGAAAAACTAAGTTCCAAAAATATTTCACTATTATTAAAGAAAAACATGTCAAGCAATCTAAAAAGTTCGACAGCATACTACTCATGAATATTTATTGAAGGAGGTAAGATATGAATGCAACAAAAATCTCCCATATCGGACAATTTAAAATCCAGAGTGGAAATCTTTTGTTGTTGAAATTATACAGTATTATTGTTTACAACTATTTTATTAGCTTTTTGGCATATTTACATGTTTTCTTTTAATATTTTGACATAGGTTCAAGGGTATGTGGTTTTTTCAAGTTGCAAGATCCCAAATTTAAGGGTACTTTCCTCGAAAAAAAAATCTTTCCTTTCATAGGTATTATTTCTACTTATTGCTAATTGGATGTTGTTAATGCCCTTTAGTTTAGTTACCAACTAGTATTCTTACCCCTATTCTGCACAGGTTTATATCCAAGATAGTAATAATAATAATGAATAAATTATTTATAATAGTTATATGAGGAAAAAGGTTAAAAATTTTAAAGAGTAGTAATATTTTGGTATTTAATTTATATCAAAATCTTAATATACATTGAAGAATATGAAAAAAGATCATAGAAAAAAAAAGCCATAAGCATACTAAATACAACATTATTATTTATTACTGCTCCTTCCCATATTCTCCACCTTCGTGCCATTTCCCCCTACCCTATTGTCCCCATTCCTCAATACTCACCCCACTCCCCACTATTTTCTTCCTCACCTTCTTAGCCAACTTTCTGTAGCAATGGCAATGGGAAGCACTGGCCTCGTAGGGATAGTCATGGGGCGAGAGATGGGGCAGGGCAGGTGCGGGGTCAGGGGAAATTTTTCTTCCCCCATTTTAATCAGGGTAGGAGACAGGGGAGGAAACTCCCGCCCCCGTCTCCGTACTAGCATAAAATTTTGAAAGAAAAATCCATATACAATTTTTCAAGTAAATACATATATACATTATAACCACATACCAATAATGTATGCATATATCATAATTTCTATGATAAAATGATTATTTGATTATTTTTATTTTATTTAAATTTTTTAATATTGTAAGTTATTTACCAAAAATAAAAATAAGGTTGATAATATACATTATAGTTACAGATCAATAATATATGCATATTTATTATAATTTGAGAACTAAAAAATCTTAATTTTAGCTAAAATGATAATTTGGTCATTTTTAATTTACTTCAATCTTTTTTTTTCTCTTTTTACATACTGTAAGTTGTTTTAACAAATATGATGATTATAAGTTCAGACTTGTTATTAAAAATAGAGAAATGAATTAAAAAACACTAAAATAAATTTTAACTTTGATTTCATGTTGAATATCTAGTAAGAATCTAGAAACATGATTTACGATGTTATTATTGATGCTACATATATAAAAAAATAATGCCAAACTGAAAATAAAAACTATAATTAAACAACCGCGAGGGCAACCGTTGGGTTAAATGGAGCAAGGTGACGCAGGGGGTGAGGGTAAAGAAAGCAGTGGATCAGGTAGCACCTGAAGGAGATTTTATAGCACGGCGTCCTCCTCCCTACCCTTACCCATTGCCATCCCTAACTTTTTCACATCCTTGCATTACTTTTCAATTCTCCCAAGTTCTACTTTCTTTTTGCCCTACCCCACTCCTAAGGGTGGCAATTGGGCGGGTTGGGTGGGTTTTGGGAGGGTTGATTGTGGGTTTTCATTTATTTGGGTTATACCCAACTCGCCCAAGTGTAACCTGGGTTGATATTGGGTTGGCTCATATTGGGTCGGGTCATATTGGGTCAACTCAAACCCATAACCCAAATATGACCCAATATATTATTTTATATATTTTAGTACATAATATTCTCTCACACACATTTATATACATAAAATGATTTTTTCTTATACATAAATTCCAAGTCTCACATACATAAACATATTTTCACACACTAAAACATTTCCACACATACAAACATACATTCAGTTATTAATCTCATTAGATGGAAATACATTATTTTCATTCACACAAACATATTAAAACACACACTAATATACATACTAACTTTTTAAACTATTTGGATGGACAAATTTAATGCAAAAAATCCTCTTTTAAAGACAAATCAAATAATGTAAAATGTCACTAAATTGAACTGAAGAATTGTAAAATTCAAGCAAATGTAGTCATCTAAATAGATATTTTTTCTTTCATGATTCACATGGGGCAACCAATTTTTTTAAAATATGCTACATATTATGCTATGAAATCTCCAATTACTACAAAAAATGTTGTTATTGGCAATGACACCCACCTGGAGACATTATGAATGTGGATGATTAAAAAGTAGGTCAAGCAACTACAATAATTCTTAATAAAGTTTAAAACTATAAATTTGGATCAAACTAGAAGTAAGCTGCTCAAAATATTCACTTTTTAGTTCAAAATGTTTTGATGGGAAAAAATGACTTGATAATAATAAGAAGAAAAAGACACCAAATTTAATGGGGATGAAGAAAAAATTTAGAAAAATTAATTTGATATTTGGGAATAAAAATAGAGATTTTAAGATTGAATAATTGAATTTTGTGTTTGATGCATGATGGGAAAATGAAAAATTGAGGTTGGGAAAGTTAAAAGACTAAATTGTGTTCCTAACTTTTCTTAGTTTTGTCTAAATTCATATTAAAGAAAAATTAGAACATAGAAAAAGAAAATGGATTTTAAAATTTGATGGGTCATTAATTAAGAAATGGTTGGAGTCCAGTAGAAAACGAAAATAAAAAAATAGTTGTAGTTGGAAAAATAAAATGAGGTTGCCAAAACCATCAATCTTTTTTTTTTCAAAAAAAAAGGATAAAAATATTTGAGTACATGCATTTATTTTATGCTATGTGGAAAAAAGTTGGGTTAATGAGTACCCAACTTCAAAACCCAACCCACCCAACACTTACTTGGGTATTTTACACCTAATACCCAACTGACCCAACACCCAACTGATCTAACCCAACCTCTCAAATTAGTGGGCGGGTTGGGTGGGTTGTTGGGTTATGGGTTTTCTTACCAGCCCTACCCACTCCCATCCAATTACCCAATCTTTTACCCAATTTTGCAATCCACTTATCTAATTTCTCTTCACCCCCTCCCAATCCCACCTAATTACCTCAACTCTTACCTAATTTTGCAATCCACTTATCTTCTATCCTATTATTCTTTCCATCTATTTATAACTACAAATTGTAATTTATTTACTTGGCTTGACTATCAATAAATGGGTTTACATATGTAATTTAATTGGATTCAAATTGGTAACCCAATTAAATCCATTAATTAATAAGTATTAAATTAACAGATTTGGTTAATTTATTTTGACTTAATTAATTAGGCGTAGATTCAAAGTCAATCATGAGTGGGTAAATTTAAATTACTACCAATTCAATAATTATATTCTAATATTTGTAAAGACAAATTCAGCACCTTTTCCATCTTCTAATTTAATTTCCATCCTTTTTTTAAAAAATTTTATTCTACTTCCTTCATTCTCTTCACAAAAGTTGAATAAATTTCTCAAGTGTTAATTGATTGTTTGCATTAATTCTAAATCATTTTTAGATTCTTGTAGTATGAGAAAATTTGAAACTCACCATTATCACTATTTTAGATTATTATGTTTAATTTTTTATGTTTTTTATTCGAGTAAAAATTTATTTACTAAATTGGTATGTTATTATTTTTTTAATTATAATGATGTACTATTTTATTATTAAACAAAATGTGGGAGAAAAAGTAAATAAAATTTAATAATGGCAGTGAATGGGTAATTGGATAACCCAACCCATTGAAAACTATATCCATTTATGACTTGTCCATTTTGAACCATTAACTAAGCAATTATATATAGGTTAACCCAATTATAACTTGTTTAAATCCACATGAATCATCTAATTTACCAGGGTCAGGAAAGTTCTAAATTTGATTAGTTATATGATTAGTTATAACCCACTATTTCAAAGTTTTTAATTGGATTTTATATATTAAAATAAATAAATAATCCATTAATTAAGTAGTTATATATAGGTTAATCCAATTATAACTTGCTCATCCTCACATGAATCATCCAATTTAATATGTTGGGAAAGTTTTAAGTTTTAAATTTTATTGGCGATATGATTATTTATAATCCACTATTTTAAAGTTTTTAATTGGGTTTTATATATTAAAATAAATAAATAAATCCAAAAAAAAAAGAATGAGAAGTTTGGAAGCTATTGAGGGGTCTCGACTACAAAGTCACACAGACACACGTGTGTGTGTAGATTGTACGTCAAGGAGAGAATATGCAGCAGAAATAGTTTTATGCAAAATGTGCAAATCGCACCAAGTATTAGGGAGTTAAAATGCATTTAACCTGTGAATGAAATGTGCTGAAAACTGGAGTGAACCAACCAATTTACCTATTTGATGTGAACCATCCATGGTTTCAATCTAGTTCTATATTTAACTCAGGAGGTCAAACTAATTGATTAAACCCAATTAAAAACCAATCGGATCTGTCAAAACTAGTAAAAATTTGGCCTTTAAACCAGTTTTTCACTTAATATTTCTTTCACATACATATATACATACATACATACATATTACAATAATTAAAAATTATAAAATCATCGTACCAAGTTTGAATTGATCGAAACATGAACCAAAAACTCATTTCCGTCCATGTTTCAAAAGATTGGTATATGAATGGGTAAGTTCTAGTGTTTTGGTTTGTTGGTACCCACATCTAATAAGGGATAAGGGTGGAGGAATTAGGAGTTATTCTTAATTAGCCAACTCATTCAGAGTTTAGTTGTGACAATCCCACTTCTCTCTAGGGCGTACCCTAAGGTATCCGTGGACCGCATGCCTAACTCTCGTCAGGACTCACTCACATAAATATCGTTAAAACACCACACTAACATTCCAATCTCAAATCTAAACTCAACAATAACTTACAAATACGTTACACCATTCTTACAATCTCAAATTACATAAACGTTCAATTCTCATAATACAAAAGCTCTCAATAACACAATTTAAATTTGTCGTACCAATCACAAAAGCAAACCCTAAATTTAAAGGTTGGCTCCTTCACTTGGGTTCTCAGTCCCTGTTAAGGAAAACAAATTGGAAAGAATGAGCTAAAAAACCCAGTTACAATTCACATAAAACAGTTCAAATCATATTTCAAGTATACAATTTAAATCAAGTAGATAAACACTTAAATGGGTATTACTCGTATAAACTACTCAAGGGACATTACCCATCAAAATAGACTAGTCGGGGGACTTCGCCTAGCGACATCACAAACTAGTCGAGGGTATTCACCCTATGACGTCACTTTATTTCATTGAAACTAGTCGAGGGTATTTACCCTACAACGTCACATACTAGTCGAGGGACTTCGCCCAATGACGTCACAATACCTCTCTGAAACTACTCGAGAGATTTTGCCCAATGAAGTAGACTAGTCGAGGGATTTCGCCCAACGACATCACAATATTTCACTGAAACTACTCGAGGAATTTCGCCTAACGAAGTAGACTAGTCGAGGGATTTCGCCCAACGACATCACAATAATTCACTGAAACTACTCGAGGGACTTCGCCTAACGAAGTAGACTAGTCGAGGGATTTCGCCCAACGACGTCACATTAGTCACAAGATAGCACACTGTTCTTTTAATTCCAAAATCACACCAAAAGGAGAAAACACACACATAGTAGTTCAAATCTTTTAAATATTCCAAATTCATTTCCTTCCAAATGCTAGCAAATCATTTCAGCAAATCATTTCTTTGCAACAATAGCAAGATTTTCATTTGAAAAGGAGTTGGAACACTCACATATCCTTCATAAATTATTTCACTTGTAAAAACATTTTACTTAGAAATAGTGGTAAATCATATCTTTGCAAATATGAGTCGAGCAAATTATTTCACAAGTCATTGTCACATAGTAGTAAAATTTTGATTTATAAACAGATTGGAATACTCACACTTATAGAACACTGCAAAACACTTTCATAATTTCTTTTATTTCAAATAAAGGTAAGGACGATGAAGTACACACTACCTCACTTAACGATTTAAAAATCCAAAATCACTTCAAATCACTTGACCAATACACTTCGAATCATATTCACAAAACACATAACATACATTGAAACTCACCACAGTAGTAAAGTTCGTTTTCCAAGGTGGGATCTGGTTCAGGTCCTTCCTCACCTCCTATTAACACGAAAAAGGAAGAAATAAGTTTCGCCTCACTCACAGCGAAACTAAACTCAAATAACTCATTTTACAAGATTCCATTTGCAAATCTAAATTTTCACATAAACAATAACTCTATCGATGCACTCCTTTTAGGCGATTTCTAATCTTTAGCAAAATGATTTAAAATGAGGTTTTTCACCTCCAAATCACTCATTTGAGTTTACACTTAACACTACATTTTAATTCAAAGTTCTAACACACTTTTCAAACAATTTTCACTAGTTTTCAATACACAAAATTCATGAAAATTAGCTAAAGTATCTCGAATCCTCCAATTTGTCCAAAATTGTACTTTTCCCTCCAAGTTTAGTGAAATTCAATTTCTCACCACAGAAGTTCAAGATTTTAACTCTTTTAGAACATTTTCTCGTAGACGAACATAATACATATACATTTAAGCAAAATCTCATCAATAAACATCACAAAATTTTGAAATCACACTTCAAAATTGCCAAGTATGGTTCGGCCAACTCTTATCATTTTCCTTCAAATTTTTCAACTACAAAATCTACTTTCTAACCATAGAATGAACTCATTTCGGATATATCAAACACATCCACGATCAGGTCCTCAAGTCCGCTACCTAAGTTGGGAATTTAAGAGCCCAACTCAAATGCTTCATACATAAGCATTCTTAGCAAAATAAACCATAGATCTACTATATTTAACACTAATCAAGGTAGATCTGAGAGATTTGAGTCTTATACCTTCAGATCTGTCTAGATCTAACAAGATCAAGCAAGATCTTGTGAGCTCTTCTCAAGATAATTTTCCCCAAGCTTAGCAAATCCTTGGATCTCCAACCACAGCCCAAGATCTTTGTACTTTGATGATGATTTCCGTCTCCAATTTCAAGAACAAGAAGGTGATTACCCAACAAGCTTTCTTTCCTCTTCTTTTCTCTCTCCCAACTTCGGACCCCCTCTCTCTCTTTCTCTCTCACTCATGGCTGCCAAGAAATAAAGATGGAACAAGATCAAAGCCCTTACTGAAGTCTTGAAGATTGAAGAAATTTGAGGAAGAAGAAGTTGAAGATCAAAGCTTAAACTCTCTTCCTTTTCTCTCTCCCAATTTTTGGACCTCTCCCTCTCTCTCTCCCTTTCTCACGGCAGCTCCAAGACGAGGAAGAGACAAGTACCAAGCCTTCAATGGAGTCCTCAAGCTTCAAGAGATCGGAGATGAAGAAGATGAAGAAAATGAAGAAACTTTCAAGCTTTCTCTCTCTTTTCTCCCTCTACTCTCTCGGCCTCACTCTCTCTCTCTAAGCTCTCAATTTGGCTGAAAAATGAAACCACAAGAAGCAAGGGATAAAACTTTAAGGGACAAAATATGTGGCTTTCCTTGATTCGTGGAAAACAGTGGTCTTGTCGCATCGACGCGTGACACTCTAAATTTTACTGGTTTATCTCATTTTGACACTGTCCAACCTTAAATATATCTTTGTAATATCTCTACATATGCTCGGTTTCAACTTAAAGTCACTATTCACATTTCGGAACAGAAATTAACACTTAAACTGGCCAAACATACACACCGGCAAATAATTCTTGAAAAATTCTCTAAATTAGAAAATAATCACTCAAAGCATAAATTCACTCATATTTTAATAAATAAAAACAATATAAACATTATTATACATTTTAAAATAAAATTCAAATTTTAAGACCCTCATATTAGTTGCAATCGGTTTTTTACTTTTGAAAGAAAAGATAGAGTAGAAAACTTGAATTAGACATGTTATAAGTTTTGGAAATTGTTAGTTCTACCTCTAAATCTTTAGAGTAGTTAACTTATATTTAAATAAATGAAACTCAAGTTCTTGGAGAGAAGTAATGATACGAACTTCATTGCTATGACGAAACCCATAATAGCACAAGCCCGGATCTTGATGGTGAATTTTCAAGTTTGACAGCAACGAAAAATCCTTTGACCCAATCTAATCCCCAAAGTTGCGAACGCTAATGAAATTATCTCAAGCCACGATTTAACGAGCTAGCGAACCAAGGTTTTTGATAGTACGCGCCACAATCAAGTGTGGTTCTTGATTGATAAGCCAAGAATGAACACTTTGGATGTTTCTAAGTTGTTCAAAAGAAGCTTTCGAAAAGTCAAGGGAATTTGCTCTCAATTTGCTAGAAAAATTTGTGATTAATTGTCAAGAAAAGAACGGTTAACCCTTTTATCGGTTTTACATCAAGAAAACCTAATGCAACTAGGAAATTATCTGGCCAAAACCTAATGTAACTAGGAAAAGATCCGTTCGGCCTTACTAAGGCTTATTGCTAGTCGAATTTCCTACATTTTAACTAACCTAGCAAAGCTAAATAAACATCAAATAACTACACTAATGCGACACTAAAGTTGGTCGCTTATTCTAACCAAAAGTAAACAAAAGGAATGAAACTAATTAAGTTTGAGCTTCCTATTGACCATCCATCACTTGAAGAAGATTAACACCTTCTTCAACACAATTCGAATATTCAAATGCAGTTGGTTCTCCAATCGAAGCTCATACAGACATCACCGAAGTTGGAAGTGAATTTTGCAGCTTCTTAACCATAGTTCGAGTGATTGGTCTGGTTAGGATGGCGACTTGATTGTGACTTGAACCTTCACCAGTCTTGATGACCACATCATTCCCCTCTTGAGAAGGATTTGTTCTCAAATCTTGCACTTCACCTGCATCAAAAGAACTCAAGTCAGTAACGTTAAAAGTAGCACTGATGCCATACTCACCAGGTAGTTCAAGTTTGTATGGGTTATCATTGATGCGCTCCAAAATTTGAAAAGATCCATCACCATGAGGTGAGAGTTTACTTTGGCGTTGAGTTGGGAAATACACCTTTCGTATTTGAATTCATACCTAATCACCAGGCTCGAACACCACCTTGTGACAGCTCTTGTTTGCTTGTTGAATAATTTGAGCGGTCCTTTTCTCAATGTTAGCTCGCACCTTCTTATGCAACTTCCTCACGAAGTCAACCTTTTCTGCACCATTCAAATTAGCTCTTTTACTCACAGGCAAAGGCATTAGATCCATAGGTGTCAAAGGATTATCTAAAAATGAGAAAATTGCATAGTAGAAAGCACAGTCCTATTGTAAGAAAATTCAACATGAGGTACACATTATTCCCAATAATTCAAATTAGACTTGATAATAGTATGTAGAAGAGTCGAGAGTGTTCTATTGACAACTTCAGTTTGACCATCAATTGGTGGATGACTAGTTGTCGAAAACAACAACTTATTTCCCAGCATAGCCCATAAAGTCTTCCAAAAGTAGGACAGAAATTTAATAGCTGGATCAGATACTATCGGCCTAGGAATACCATGCAATTTAACAATCTCCCTAAAGAATAAGTCAACTACATGAGAAGCATCATCACTCTTATGACAAGCAAAAAAGTGAATCATCTTGGAAAAAAAGGTCTATGACAACATAAATAGAGTCATTACCCTTCCTAGACCTAGGTAATCCAAGAATAAAATTCATAAAAAGATCTACCCATGATGCATTAGGGATAGATAAAGGAGTATATAAACCATGAGGACGTACCTTGGATTTCGCCCTCTTGCAAACGATGCAGCAATCCACTAGTCTTTCCACATCACGCCACATCTTAGGCCAATAGAAATTATCCTGCAAACTAGAAAGAGTTTTAGCAACACTGAAGTGTCTTATCAAACCACCACTATGTGCTTCCTTAACTAAAAGTAGTTGAATATAACTAGAAGGAATACATAATTGATTCAAGTAGTACAAGAAGTTGTAAGGCCCAAAAACAACCTAAGAGGGGGGTGAATTAGGTTGATTAAAAACTAATCAAGTAATGATGCCCCTTTTTCACAATAAGAAATGTAACCTCTTACACAATTAAATTGTCAAATAAATGAGCAATAGAGATAAAAAAAAATAGAATATATAGCAATAGATGAATGTAAAGTAAGCTGTAAATAAGGATGAGAGTAATCAAACCAATTTTCTTCAAAGCTCCTCTTGAACTTGAAGAATAAATCTCAACACAAGCAACTTCAATTTGACAAATTTCAACCAATCTCGTGTACAATGGAAGGCTCACTTCCTCCTTTCCCCAAGCAGCACTTAGTCAAACTAGGAAGTTTTACAATCACTCGGATAACCCTCTCAAAGTTACACTATTGAAGAATTCACTCACAATTGAAAAGCTTGCAAACCAACTTACACTTCAAGACCTACAATTCTTACAATGAGAGTATTTTCTTGCTAAAATCACTCTTAAAAACTTGTATTCTATGTGTGCAAAAGTTACTATGAAATTCAGACAAGGCTCTATTTAAAGGAGACCAAAAAGTGCCTTGATAATAGTGGTCAACGGATAGAAGGCATTTGAAGAGTCAACTAGCCGTTGGGGCTGTCAGACGTCCGATATAATGTTGTGCGTCCTGTGCAATCGTCCGAAAGACTGTTCAATCTTTATCAGACGGCCGATGCATTTTTCTGCGTCTGATAAAGTTTGCGTCCGATAGTGGCCAGAGAGTTTAGAAATTTTCTTGAATACGATCGGATGTCCGATGATGCTGATACGCATCCGATACGAGTGTCCGATACTCTCCCTGTCTATCGGACGTCCGGTACTTCAAATTGAGTGTCCGATGGAGTGTTCTCGACTTTTATCGGACGTCTGATACTTGCTATTGAGCGTCCGACAGATTTTAATGCCCTTTGCTCCTTTTTGATTGAGTACTTCAATTGCAACATTTGCAGTAATAACCTGAGTTGCCAATATTCTCAATGAAAAACATTAAATTGATTTCTTCAATTATTTGGTAATTGTCAAAATTCAGGATCACGATTTACATTCTCCCTCTTTTTGATGATGACAAAACAATTGAATTCATTTGGTAAAGTGAAAACTTCTGATGCATAAAACGTATATAACTCCCCCTCATTTTGTGAATCATACACAACTTGTGTTTTGAGCATAATTTATTTAGATTGAGCATTCAAACCATTTGATCATATCCAGGCCATAACTCCCCCTTACTAGATCATCCGTTTTTTTGATCAAATTCATCCAAGTCAAAAAAATTCATCTATTATAATTCATTCAGGCCAATTTAACCTTAACAAGCCAAGAATTCATTTAACAAGCCAAGAATTCATCCAAGTCAATATATAATTAGGCCATATAACCTTTCTCCCCCTTTTTGTCATCTCAAAAAGAATCAAACAAGTTGTAATCTTCAATGCCAAATGTGTCACAATTCAAATAGCTGAAATATTCAATACCAAATGTGTTACAAATTTCCAATATCAGAAATCATCTAATGCCAATAATTCCATCGACTGTACCAATACTAGCCAATATAATATTCAACTAGAAATCCAATGAGTTTATATAAGACCAAAATGCAAAACAAGGCTAATAGCAATATCACAAATCCTTAAGAACCAAGAACATAATGCAATACAAGGCCATCACATGTCTAACAGAGCCAATATCTCAACAAGAGAACCAAATCCACAAAACCAAAATGAGTACCAAAAATAATATCAACACCACATAAGCTTCAATATATTACCATAAATACCATATAGCAAGAACAAAATGCTGAATTACTTAATATCCAAAACATCCAACAGAAATACTTAATACAAAGTAGCAATAAGAAAAGTAACAAAGTATTTAATACATTATACACTTCGACCATTGACAAGGGGAACAAAACAGAAAATATGCATCCTAATGCTGAAGTGCAAATGATCCTAAAGTGCCTAAAGAGTGAATATGGCCTTAGGTCCAGGCCTTCTTCTAGTAATGCGATAGGCAGGGTGGTCTTCCTCCTCGGTGTCTTCATCATCTTCTTCATCAGGATCATCAGTGGCTTGTTCCTTGCCCTTCTCAGATATGGAGGGATCACGATGAGGGGTCTGAGATTCCGTCACTTCTTGACTGCTAAGAGTGGAATCAGGACGAGGTTCTTTGGCATATGAAGCATCCTCATCCATAGCAGTAGGAAACAACATATTTTTCTTATCCAAAAACTCAGACTGCTGCTCAGGAGTCATGGTGAGCATAAGACCATGTTCAAGAAGAGTAACATGATCCTTAAGTTCCTTGAGCAACTCAACTACTTCAGACTGAGACGGATTGGTTTTGGAAGAAGATTTCCTATGGTAAATGGAGGGGCCAGAAGTGAAACGAAGTGTTTGAGATGTTTCAAGAGTGATAGGAGTGTCATGACCCCTTTTGGAACAAGATTCAGAGGCAGCCTCTTTTGTACACCAAGCACCATCATAAAATCTCAGATTTTTCCTTTCAAAATAGAATTTTGTGAAAACAGAAGTAGTAGTGTCCTTAGGACATACTCCTGTGATGGGAACTTGTAGACACCAAATTTTGACTATTTCAATTGTTTTCTTATGTTTGTATCTATTAATATTTAGTTATTTATTTTTGAATATTCTAACACATTTTTCTTATTTTTGTAGGTTTAAAAAAAAAGGGCTTAGAACTGAAACGCGGACCTGTTACACGGAGTGGTCCGCGTAACAGTCCGTGTAACCTGATCAGAGGCTAAAAAAATACGCGCGCGATTTTTCCAGCCTTTTTCTCCTCATTTCCAGCTGTATTTTCTGCGACTTGAGCATCAAGAAACCTATTTAGTTAATCCCTAACTCACCCTTAATCCCTAACACCCCATCTAATGATCAAAAATCAACCAACAAACCCTAAATGCATCTAAGCCTTTGGTTGTAGGTTTTAATGCCTATAAATCACCCATGTTAGGATTTTCTGAAAAAAAGAGAGAGGAGGGAGGCTGAGAGTGAGCAGAAAGAGAGAAGAAAGAAATTAGGAAGAAAGAAAAAGGATTGAGAATCAAAGAGAAAAAGAAAAGAGAGAAAAGATAAAAACTAGGGTTTCTTTTTTTAGTGAAGATTTCCTGAATTTTGGTGATTTCTTTACGTTCTTTTCAAGCCTTTGAATCAGGTAGTCTTCCTTTACTCTATCTATTATTTTTCTGGTCGAAAATTGCTGAAAATCAGATCTTTTGGTGGAACCAAGGTCTTAAAGGTGTTTTTTTTAAGTTTTATGACATTTGATGATGATTATTGGTTGTTATATGAGCATGTTGTGTTTATAAAGCCTTTGTAAGGCTCATAGTCTTGTTCTGACATTTAAAATCAGACATTTGATGCTTCTGTGTTGATTTTGTTGTGATTTCTGAAAAATTTCTGGAAAAATGTTCTTCACGTTTTGAAGATGTGAAGAAACGCGGGATACTTACGCGGGTTACTTCGCGTAACTCTCCGCATTTCTTCTTGAATATTTGAAGATGTGAAGAAACGCGGGGTTGTTACGCAGGCCAGTCCGCGTAACTTCCCACGTTTCTAGCCTGACAGTTCTTCCCTTTCCCCCTTTTTTTGTCTATTAGATGATGTTGATGCTTAAGATTTGGCCTTTTTCGGTTTTAGCTTGTTTTGACATGATCTGAATGATGATGTTTAATGCTTTAAATAGATCCCCTTGCCTCTGAAGATTTTGTTTGTATTATTGTCTGAAAAACTGGAAGCAATCTTCCTGATATTTTGAAGATGGGAAGAGACGCGGACCGTTACGCTGCTTAGTCCGCGTTTCCCCTCTGAACTCTACATTTTGCATGTAATGCGGACGTAGTTGCGCGAATCTGTCCACATTTCTACTCCGCGTAACCTCTCTGTTCCTCAGTTTTGTTGCTATTTCCTGCTCTTTTGTTCCAGAATCTTACTTTATTATTCGTATTGCCTAGTCTTGTCCATGTTGCTTGCAGAATCTGTTTTGATATCTTTTCTTTGAATTTTTGATTGATTTTTCCTTTAAATTGGTACCTTGATCCCTTTTGTTGACATTGAGTCTTAGATAACCATTCCCCTCATTTAAGGATTCAATTAAGGCACACTACAAAAAATGGACCCTTTTATGATGACAAAAAGTTGTCACAATAAATGGAATATTCGTCAGTATAACTTTATGTGACGATAGATTCATCACCAAATCTCCGTCCAAGATAGGCCGTGGCTAGAAGGTTTTTGTGATGAAGAAATGTTGTCGTCACAATTCTTTTGTGACGATGCATTTGCTCGTCACCTGTGTAATGGTTTAGTGATGACTATGTGTCACAATAAGTGGTTCTTTTGTCATCACGAAATTGTGATGCAATCACACAAAATACAATATATTATGATTTTACATATAGTTTTTGTGGCAACATTTCCGTCACAAAAAGTCTTTTCGTCAGAAAAAGTCCACTGGTTTTGTTTGAAAACAGGCCTGCCAATGACCCCATGATAGTTATTGACATTTCCCAATTGCTACTAGTTTTGACATTTCCCAGTCGAGAAGTACATTAACCATTCCAAGTCGAAAAGTACATTAACCATTAACAGAAAAGTTCTCACCAGCAAGTCATCAGCAGCCAATGTCATGTATTGGACAAGTAGTACATGCCCAATACTTAAGTACATTGATACAAAATTACAAACTGAGCAGTACATGCCCAATACAAAACACTTCAGTACATGCCCAATACAAAAAATCAGCGTAAATTACATGCCCAATACCTACTAAAGCAGTACATGCCCACAAAACAAACCAAGCTACTGGAGCTTCTATACTTTCCCTTTCCAACAGTTTCCAAAAACATTTACTCCTAACCATGTACACTAAGATAAATACTGCAAGTTAGAAGAGAAGTCCATCCAAAAATCAATCCAAAATGCTGGACAAAAGCATTGACTTGAACCTGAAATTACTGGAGCTTCTAAGTAGTCGATAGATACTACAAGTCAAAAGAGAAGTCCATGCAAAAGTAAATCCAAAATGCTAGACAAAAGCATTGATTTGAACCTGAAATAGAAACAGAGATTGAATTCATTATCCCTGAAGCTCACAAGGTATTGGGGGAAAAAAAGAGCATAAAAATCATGCTAGTTATTTAACGATAGTCTCATACATCAAATTTCCTACAGCATCCAAATTAGCATTAATTAACTGATATTTACATTCGAATACCAAAAAGAAGATCAAAACTAGTTGCATTAGTAACCATGACCATGAAAGTGCAAATATTTTATATGAAGTTAGTGCCACACAGTAATCATGAAACTCATTTCAGCATAAATAAAATAAGCTGTTGGCTTAAACTAGTATATGCCAATTGCAACACCTATAGCTGAATTTACTATCTAATCCAAGCATGTCACATGCATAATTTTGACACTACTAATAAGTTATTTGTTTATTTTCTTATGAATCTACCATGGTAATCTAACTCCATATGATGCTAGGGGCTTAAAACACCAAGGAAGAGTAAAATAATTACATGCAAGTGACAAAACTAAAAATGTAAACTTACATTAATTCAAACCAGGGCCATCCTGGTTCGATCTCCAAGTTAGGAATTCTTCCAACCTTTTTTCCATTGCCTCTTGCTTCTCTTTAAGGCTGTTGTTGTAAGTCTCTTGTTGTTGAAAAAGCTCCTCATATCGGCTTATTTTTTCTTCTTGGCTCTGAAGTTGCATTTTTTGACTCTGAAGCTGATCATTTGCATTGCGAAGATCTTCTTTACATTGGGTTAATTGTTCTTGTACTGCTGGAATTGGAGAGAATGCAGCAGCTTTAGAGTTATTGGTAGCTGGAGAAGATACAACTCCATAGCCCATTCCATTCACGTAACCACTTTTTCTACCAAAGATGTCACCCATAAGGTTGGTTTCTTCAATATTCTGTTCATCGTTCTCAACGCGTCGCCTCTTCTCCTCAACTAATTCAGTCTGCATTTAATATTAGAATATCATTTATTGCATTAGTAAAGAAGATACTGCACTAGAACTAGCAATAAGTCCTATATTAAATAATTTTAGACTCACATATTTTTCCTTAGCCTGATCATTGACAAATTCACCATTTCGTCGTTTGTGATTACCTTCCCAAATATCAACTAGCCTTCCAATTCCCTGTCAAGCAATAATATCACCTAGCCATCCAATACTTTTTAAACAGTCAAAATAAATGTTCAAAACCTATTGAACTAAACAGTAACATAAAAGAATTACCAGTTGTTGAATTCGAACATGGTTTGACTTTGAACCACCAGTGTGAGGAAATGGCAGCTTAGCACGATTGGCAGAATTCGTCACAGACTTTTTCTAATTCAAGGAAGAACATAGAAAAGTAAAAATAAATATGGCCTACATTAGTAACATCATCAGGTGATAGTCGAACAATTTCACAGAGGTTGATTTGAAGAATTACTTGAAATTTTGGATTCTCAAACCACTCACACACATTATCCCACACTTCTTGCTCAATCCAATCATATGGGCTAGTATGTGGATTTTTACCTGCTGCCTTCAAGCTTTTGTACTTAACATGTAACTTATTCCTCCAATTCCTATATGCAGTTCTCAGCATATCATCAATGTAACTGAGCACCATTGGATTAGTGTCCCAGTCCTTAAATTCAAACCATGCCTGTTAATTGAAATGAAATGCTAAATCAGAAAGTAGGTTTACTTGAACTAAACAAAATATGCAATTAAATGCTCATAGTTGTATGTGTGTGATACCATTAAACCACCATAAAGTTCCTCTTTATTGTCTGCGGGAAGCTCATCATATTCATGCACATCCTTCAACTTGGCATGATGCTTGACTACAATACCACACGCACTTGCAAGCTTTGAGGCGTATGTGACAGGCTTGCGACATCCTTCAGGAAAGACTATTTCAAGTTGCTTGCCACCCTAAGGATGAATAAAAAAAAATTATTGGCATCTTAGAATATTTTATTTTTGGTGCATATGTTTAAGCACTTCAATTAGTATACATTTTCTTCTATGAGTTTCTCAATGGCTTGTCCTGAACTGAAGCCTCGGCCCTTCTTTCGTTTTGTCGGAGGATCTGCCAATTATAAATTAATGTTAGTAGTCATTCACTTGTTTGATAAATTCCAAGGACCTAATTATTTGTATACAGCATAAATTATTTACTTACTAGAATTAGATGCCAATTGCTGCGAGTTCCCTAAAGCTCGGTCGTTATTTTGATGTGATCCCTCAGGAGTTGAAACCGGTATATTTTCTTAAGGACCTTGGAGAAATTGTTGTCCAGATTGCGTTGGGGTAGTTTGTATGGGTTGGTGTACTGGATCTTGTCCTGTGGAGCCCGATTCATTAGTACTTGATGCTGCAGCTGAATTTGGTGTAGGAGTGCGCACCAATCTTTTGCCCCTAGGTGGCATCTGAGAAGAACCAAATAATTGGAGGAAATAAACCATTAGACAAAAAAAAAGGAGAATTAAAAGAGCATAAAAATAGAAAAAGGAGTTCCCATTAATTAGAACATGGCTATAATATAAGAGATACTAACCGTGTACTACTTGCTGAAACTAGAACCTAGATAACATTCTTGTACTCAAAACAGAAAATTAAAAAAAGATAAACTAACATGAAAACATCAAAATTATGAAGTAAGATAGAAACACCAGTGGTTAGCACATGATCATCTCAAAATCAGCCTTATATATACCAAACTGGACAACAAAATCTATACAAAATCAGCCTTGTCAAAACCCTCTTGATCAACTCATGTTGACTCACTATCTGAACTGATATCCACATGATCACTATCATCAACTTCTTCATTGTAATGCAAAATCATTTCATCCTCCGATTGGCTATTAGCTTCATCAGTACTACTACTATATTCTTCTTCTTCAGTACCATAGCTTTGAAGACCCACTGCTCATTCCCTTTGTACATGGTCATGTGCATTACTAGTTTCCACAATTTCAGCCTCACCATTGTCCTTATGTAATGAGCCAAACTCAGTGTCTTCAACTTGACCAGTAACTTTTGCTTCATCTTCATAAAAGGCATCATCTGTCTCTAGTTCTCCGTCATTATCAACATCTTCATCATTTTCTTTTAGTTCAGGAATGTTCCAAAGATGGCTATGCTGTACACGCTGAACCATTCTCCAATTGCTGCCAAGTTTAGTATCCATGATGTAAAACACTTGCTGCACTTGATTCGGTAAGACAAAGGGATCATTTTGATACCATCGAGATCTGATATCAACACTAACAAAATACTTGTCACATTTCATTGTCCGAGTACTACTAGTATCATACCATTCACACTGGAATAGCACCAACTTATATCCTCTGAGAAAAGTAAGCTCCACAACTCTATTGATGAAACCATAAAATGGAATAACTTCTCCTTTGTGATCGCCTTCAACAACCAGCCCACTGTTTTGTGTTGTTCTACAATCATCTCGATCCTTGGTATGGAATCGAACTTGATTTACAATGCACCCTGAGAAGACTTTTGTCATAATTGCGATTGGTCCATTTGCTAGTGCCCATAGTTGATCTATAACTCCTTCAACCTTTTTGATATACAACTGATTAATCTGATTAGAAAAGTACAAGAAGCGCAAGCATTAAACATGTACAACAATCAGAAAAGACAATTTCATTTCATATCAACTACTTACGTGATTCTTAAACCAACTTGAAAATTGTGATTGGTGCCTACTTTCAACATTTCCAGGCTGTATCTTACTCAACTCTTCTTTGTGCAAACTAAACAAATTAAAAGGTAGGGAAAAATTTATTAGAATCAGATTAGTTTCAAGCAAGTAAACAGAAAAAGTTTCTGACAAAAAAAAAGTAAATAGAAAAAGTAGAAATAAAATAAAAATGATTAACTAAGGAAGTAATCCTTAAACAAAGTAGAAGTGGAATACAGCAAAATCAGCCAACTTACATTCGATAGCGATCCACTTCTTCACAATTATTCAGAATAAACTTGTGTGCTACATCCAATTGCTGTTGGCTCAATTTTGTAGCAGCTGCATGTGATCCAAACGGACAGACACGTAGTGAGAAAATCAGTAGACCTTGACGCCTGGGATGGACATCACGATTCCTCTCCTTTTTGTTGAATTTTGTTTCACATCCATGAAGGTATTGTGACATAAAAGTTAAGCACTCATTTGCCACATAACCTTCAGCAATTGATCCTTCCGGCCGAGCTCTATTTCGTACGTATTTTTTAAGACGGCCAAGATACCTATTTAGAAAGATATATTAGAGATACAATCAAATAATTATTTCATATTGCACATATGAATCAGACATGAAATATAATGTTTAAAATAGCCAATTGATGTTAGGCTTACCTCTCAAATGGAAACATCCATCTATGGTGAACTGGACCTCCAAGTTTAGCCTCTTGAGGCAAATGAATGCAAAGATGAACCATAATGGTAAAGAATGCAGGTGGAAAAATCTGTTCCAGCTTGCATAGAATTATAGGAATATTTCTCTCCAACCGATCCAAGTCATCCAGCCTGAGCGTCTTTGAACATAAATCCTGAAAAAACATACTTAACTCAAAAATTGTCTCGTTCACCTCTTTACATAAGTATCCTCGAATACCTGCTGGAAGAAGTCGCTGTAATAAAACATGATAATCGTGGCTCTTAAGACCTGAAATTTTATCATCTTTTACACAGCGAGATATGTTTGCAACATACCCATCTGGAAACTTAATTGACTTCAGAAAAGCACAAAATCCTTTCCGTTCACTTGAAGACATCACATAACATGCTGCTGGCTTAAAAGTTCGAGTACCATCACTTTGCAAATGCAGCTCTTCTCTTATCCCCATGTTACACAAGTCTCTACGAGCGTTATCTGTGTCTTTAGTCTTTGATTTAACCCCCAACAGTGTTGCTGTCAAACTTTCAGACACGTTTTTTATGATGTGCATAACATCTAGGAAATGTCTTATCTTCAAGTTCGACCAATAAGGCAATTCAAAAAAAATGCTCTTCTTTGTCCAATTACCTTGAGCAGGCTCACGTTTTCTCTTTCGATTTTCTGGATGCTTTCCTGGAGTGTCAAAGACTTCAGTCAAGCTGTCTAACTTCTTTAGTATATCAGCCCCCATCCATTCTCTTGGTCTTGGCCTTTGCTCAATTGTACCATCAAATTTTCTCCTCTGTCTTCTCCAGCGATGGTCATGAGGCAAAAAACGACGATGCCCCATGAAGCCTATCTTACCTCTTAATCTCTGAGAGCTAGTGTCATAAAGATAGCATGGACATGCATTATAACCTGAAGTGCTCCAACCAGACAAATAACCATAAGCTGGAAAATCAGATATAGTCCACAATAGTGTCATACGCGATGAGAAAATTCTGCCCACTATATGCATCATAAGTCTCTGTGGTATTCAGCCAAAGATCTTTCAACTCATCTATTAAAGGTCTAAAAACCACATCTAAATCTTTCCCCGATGCATAGGGACCAGGAATGAGCAATGACAACATAAGATACTCTTCTTTCATAAATTTATAAGCAGGCAAGTTATAAGGCACAAGAATGACTGGCCACAAACTATACGAGTTGCTCATATTACCAAATGGATTGAAACCATCAGTGGTCAGCCCAAGCCTCACATTGCGAGCTTCTTGAGCGAAGGTGGGATATTGCTGATTAAAATGCTTCCACGCAAGGGAATCAGCTGGATGACGCATCACTCCTTCCTCTTCCACACGTTCCTCATCATGCCATCGCATGTCCTTTGCGGTTTTAAAGGACAAGAACAGTCTTTGCAACCTTGGTTTTAATGGAAAGTACCACAACACCTTATGAGGGGTTTTGTTTCCCTTACAATCAATTTTTTTCCAATGAGGTTCTTGGCAAATAGGACACTTTATTTCTCTCTTATTCTCTTTCCAGAAAATTGCACAGTCATATTTGCACATATCAATTTTTTCATAACCTAAACCAATTCCTGATAAGATTTTCATAGCTCCATAGAGAAGATGGAACTATTTCACCTACAGGTACTACATCCTTGAATAAACCCAAAATCATATTAAAAGCCTTATTTGTCATATGATTCATTACCTTCACATTCAACACGAACTATAAAACGTAATAAGGAGTATTTGGCACATCCTGGGTATAGTTCCTGTTGAGCATCACTAAAAAGTCTTTCAAAATTTTTGGCATTCCAGTCAGATGAAGGATTACATACTTGTGCATCAGTAAATTCTTCCAACAAAGTTTGCAATTCATCATCATGTTCTTCATTATCATCATTTGCACCACCACTTGCCTCCCCATTATAATCAAATCTTTCATTATTACCACAGGGGGATACACTCAATGATTCTCCATGGAAGACCCAATTCTTATACATTTTCCAAAAACCATTGTTATGTATGTCGAATTGAACTTGAAAGAAGCTTTTCTTAGTAGAATTCCTACATAATGCACACGGACAGAAAATTTTATCTGAACTAGTGGAGTTCTTCCTAGCAAATGCAATAAATTCTTGAACACCATCCTTGTATGCCCTTGAAAATGTATTTTTGTCATTAATCCAGCTTTTGTCCATTCAAGTACCTAAATGTTACAATCATTAGTGCACCAAGCATCTCATAAGCAACAAAGTTTAACCTTTTGTTAATTTCCAGCCTCATAAAATAAGCAAAGTAGAACACCAAAGGTTTCAAATATTTCAAGTAGTACCTAACAAGTTTTTAGGCATACAAATATTTGACATGGATCACATAGTTTGTACTACATTTTTAAAAAAAATAAAGCTGAACAGAATTTAAATACATAATAGTAAAATGCTAAATAAAAAAAATATACAAGTAGTGAGAAAATAACAACTTGCCTTGGATGAGATACCGTTTCCCATCAAATATAAGTAGCAAAAATAACAACTTGCCTTGAACCAGAAGTGCAGATTTGAATAAATAGTTGAGCTTCCCTACAAGGAAAGAAAAACACAGGGTTAAACATAAAAGTATTATCTTAGAAAATTTTATGCAAGTGAGTTTGAAAAAATAAAGTAAATCTGTTCTGTTAGCAAATCCACTGAATTCAAATAACATGCCCCTAAATACTAATACCTCTTTGAAACGAACATATATCTGATGTAGGGGCATGCATGAAACTATAATCAGAATTATAGCATTATAAAATTAAATTCTGTCCACTCCAGCAAAGAAAGCATGAACAAGCTAAAACGATGACTAACAAAAGTAAAAAATTAAATAATAAACTAAAGACCCCACGTAGATGCACACATAAAATAGCAGGGCAAAAATATTGTGGTGCAAGTTGGACTAGAATTCTCCTCTTTTGCATGCTCATAGTCACTGCATCAGTCTTTCAGAGAAGTTTTTGGACATTTTGTCAAACGGGTTTTTGGCAAAAAAAAAAAAAAAATAGGTAAATTCTTTTCTGTTGTACTTAAAAGTAATCAGATCCATAATAGTTTCTTATGTATTTTTTTTTTTTGGGCATAGTAACTGCAAAATTGAATGAGAACTTTTGCAATGATAAACCAAAATTGCAATCTCATGAATATGGATCCAATCCATCACTATCTAATGATTTACTTGTAAAAACGGGGTAGAGTAAGAAGGCAACAACAACAAAGATGTCCAGTAATAAATTCAAAACATTCCATCAGAACAAAAACTCTAATGATTTCCTAGAATCCTTTGAGTCTCATTTTATGATTTACTAGCAACTGGAAGAGCAAAACCAGGAGCACAAAAAGAACAATGTCTAACAACGAAGTGCCAATCCCTTCAACCAGAGAACAACTCTAACGGTTGGTGCTTTTGCAACCCTTTCAATCTCATCCTTCTTTTTGATCACATAACTATTAGAAGATGCCTTGGCAGCATTAATGAGTTCATCAGCGAGCCACTCAGCAATTGTCTTAATATTCCTGAAAGCACTCTCACGCGCACCAGCTTTAGAGATATATTGCCTGGTTTACACACCTCAATGGAGAAATATCAACAGCCTGACGCCTCACGAAACCAGCAGAACCAATACGAGTTGCATCTTCTCATGGTCCAATGTTATGACAGCATCAACAATGACCTGAATGGGGTTCAGGTCATTCAGCAAATGAATAATTTCCATAGCATGCTTGACAATACGAACAGCCATCAGCTTCTTTCCATTGTTACGCCCATGCATCATCAGCTAGTTGGTCAACCTCTCCACAATTGGGCATTGGGCCTTCCTAAACCTCTTCACTTGGTACCTCCTAGCTGTGTGGGGCAAGTAAACAGGATGCTTGGCCCAGTTGCAGTTATGTAATCTTCAACAGACATGTCATTGATCTGAACATCGTTGTAAGCCCACCAATTAAAGAGCAAGACGCCACTATGAACCTTCCCCTCCTCATCAGCTGCGACCGCCATTGCTCTCTATCTGTGTGTGTGTGTGTGTGTGTGTGTGTGGGCGGGAGGTTTCTGGAGTTGAAAACAACAATACTCTTGCTAGAATTCTATGGCTTCGAAGACAATCTAAATTCGGATTTCATGGTCAGATATTAAAAAACCAGACTAATAACATGGTACTACCACATTCCATGGATAATTTTTACAGTCATTTGGGTGCCTAAAAAAAGAAATTGCATTTTATCTCCAGAACTAGCATGTCTACCTAATAAAAGAACAACCTCATTCCCCTATTACACCCGGCCAGTCAGTTACACAAGCTCGCAGCCATAGTCAAAAGTCAGGAACACAAAAGGGACTTTCCAGTAAACACCAAAATATCAGAATACTTGCACCCCACTTTGCGACCTTATCACAAACGCCTAACGAGACTTCCCAACTTTCCACAAAAATTCTTGTACATCCCTCTAAGACATTATCACAAGCACCTCGAAGACCAAACTAGCAGGAGCCTTCAGGACTCTACCAACACCTTCAAACCCGCCACCCATTTCACATACCCTCTCCCGCATTCAGATGACATTTATCTCCCAACCGAAATAAAAAATCCAAAAATGTAAATATACTATATGAAAACAACTAACACTTAGATAAACCAAACAAGAAGCAGAATTTTAGAAACCAACGTAATGAAACTCCAATACATTACAAAAATGGCAAAATATCCAAAATGCTTTGACAAGATAATGATAGTTGAGCAGAAATTTACCTGATGAAAACTCCAAAATCGGTCTTCAAGGCTTCAAGCAGATACGGTTTTACAAAGGGGATTCAAAAATTGGGACTTTACTTCTTCAAGTCAGGCCGTGTGGTTGCTTGAAACAAGGTTTGATTTTAATTGGTATCAAAAGAAAAAAAGAAGGAGAAGATTAGGTTTGCTGGTACTACATCGGTGTATTGAGCTAAGAAGAGAAGCTCCGTTAATGTGCCTTGGTGAGAGTGTGAGTGGTGTGTTCAGAAATGAGACTAAGTGTTTCACTAAGTGGTCTATCTGATGGTACCAAACGACGTCGTTCAATTTGGTGAGTTCTTCTTTCAATTTTTTGTCTCTTTTTTTCAACTTCCGATGCCTATTGATACCAAAAAATTTAGTGGGAAAATTAGGCGGGAGCTGAATTTCTTTTTGTGATGAAAATTAAACGTATTTGTGACAGTATCATCGTCACCATAATAAATTTTCAACAATGAACTATATAATTAAAAAATTAACATAAACTACTTGTCCACCAATATTTCCCGCTATTTAGCACTAAATGGAGTGCGCAAAATTTTAACTTTTTGTGACGAAGTAGTGAAATTTTGGTGATAACAGCTTCAAATTAGAATATACAATCTACTTTGGGTGATGAAAATGTTGAATTCGTCATAAAAAATTATAGTTTTTGTGACGACTACGGATCTTGTCAAAAAAAGTTTGTCATAAAAAGTATCTTTTTTTGTAGTGGCATCACATCAAGGGATGGTAACTTCTTTCCCCTATTATGTGCTCTTATGTGTTTTTTGCATAATCTTGCATGTTTTAAATTAAGTTTTCCTTTGCTTTTATTCATGTCTAGTCTTTATTTATGTCATTTAATTTTTGGGTAAATCATTTGGAGGCCTTGGATGCCAAGTTGTAATAGACATATTTAATTTTGCAAAAAGTGTATTTATTCTAGAAAATGTAATAGTTAGATTATTATTCCAAATTTTTTCCCCTTAGAATGTATTTAGGTTCCCCCAATGTAATAATTAGGTTTTATATGCTTATTTTGCATGCTTGCATGTTTATGTGTTTACTTGCTTTCCTAGGGTCTTGCATCTAGATATTATGCCTATGTGTTGTGTGTTTATGTGTTTTATGTGTTTACTTGCTTTATTATCATGTCTACATGTTTATTGTGTAAATGTGTTGACGTCACCACACTAGTCCAACGCTAGTTGTGGCCTTTCCTTTCGATTTCTCACTAATCCAATGTTAGTGAGAACTTTTAGATGAGGGCTAGTCCAATGCTAGACCCTTAAGGCCGTTCATGCATTAGATACAAATTTCACACACTTTGCACTTTTAGAGTTTCTTTTCCATTTTTTGCATGTTACTATTCTCCTATCCCGTATGCGAAACATGTCATTTAGTTTTCTTTTTCGTTAAAAATAGATTAGTTTTTTTAGGGCATTACCCTTTGAATTAGGGAAAAGAGCGAGTATGGCTTCCTAGCCTTAGCACGCTTTTATTTCCTTCTATGAAAAGGAAAATTTGAAGTCACGAATTTAGTCCCCCGCACCCATTATGTTGCATTGTCCCTCTTTAGGACATACATGTGCATTATTTTAAATTCTATCAAAAATCATTCTTTAAAAAATCAAGTTTCTTCTTCATGTTTAGCAATTCAAAGTCAAAATCCATTTTTCTTAAAATCACATCTTTTGAAAATTCAAGTTCCTCTTTGCACTTAAAATTGATCTTTTCAAAAATCCAATTTCTTTTCCCTTGAGATTTTATAAAATTGCATTTCTTTTGAAAACCCTATTTTTCTGTTTCTTCGAGTCTCATCATTTGCATTTTTCGTGACCTCCTCGAGGGATCAAATTTGGATGACACAACTAATGTGATCAATTCCAATCAAACCTCAAGGAGACATTTTGCCCCTCTCGATCCAATATTAGGTTTAGGTTTTGCATCCATATAGATAACATCCAAATGTGATAAATTTTAAAGTTAGAATTAGGAAATTTTTAACTAAATCTTGCAACTAGCTTTGGTTAGGTTAGAATGGTGCTTTAGAGACGAGTAACATCGAATCTTTGCTTTCCCTTCTTTCAACTGTGACCCCCGAGCCTTTTTCTCTAGTTTTTCAAAGACCTGGAGTCGTCTAAAAAAAGGGTTTTTCTTAGTTTATTTCCATTAATTAAAATTTTTGGGTGACTTGGTACACCTAAACTCCATACCAAGTGGCGACTCCAAATTTTTCTAAAAACTCTTTTCTAGACTTTTGTTTTTGGATCTAAATCGTCGCATTTTTGTAGTCCCATGACCCATTTCTTTTTTCAAAAATCAAAAATCAATTTTTAACCAAAAAATCATTTTCCAACTAAAAAACCCGAAACGACGAGGGTTTTCCTTTCCCTTTTCCCTCTTCTTTTCAAAAAATGGGGCGCGACAGAACTTTAAAATGTTTGAAAATTGGAGTTAAAAACTTCCCATAAGACAATTTTCTTCAAGTATCAGTACTCAATTTCATCAAAAACTTATACATGACAAAACCAAAATCTATTCAGATTTTCTCAACAAAACAGTAAAACAGATATAATTCCATCTTATTTGCATCAGTACGATGCCCATCAGTAGGAACCAAGAGATTTGAGATGATTGAGAAAATGATCAAATTTTTAGGAGAAAGGTCCTTTAGTTTAGCATTAGCAGGAGTTTGAAATAGAGATTCAAAATATGAAATCAATTTTTCAGCATTAAAATGACTGATGCTTGTCAGATTTTCTTCTTAGGAGAAAAAAAATTGGCAATTTTACTTTTACAACCATATTCAATAGAGGTTTTCAAAATCTCATTCACAACATCAGGATCAAACACAAGATTAACTCCATTAACACGTGATCTTAATTCATTATGTTCAGACCCTTTTCTAAGGTTAGTAAAAAACTGTTAAAGCATTTCAGGGTAGTAGATATTGGGCATGGTGATAATATGAGACCATTTCTAAAAATCAAAAAGCTTGAGAATAGAATCGAGATCAATTTTACGGAACTCAGAAGGATTAATTGATCTCTGAATGATGAAACTTTTTTGTAAAAACAAAGCAAATTTTTTCTTAGCTTCATCATCAATAAATTGAAGCAATGGAAGAGGTTGGGAAGAAACCTGAGGATCAGTCTAAGTAGTATGAGGTTCTTGGGTACTTGCAAAACATTTTTTCTTCCTATTTGAAGTCCACTTGGCAGTAGAAGTTTGCACCTCTTCATTTCTGAGAGTACGCTTGCATCCGGTGGCTGAGGATCCTCCCCGAATTCGGACCATTGTGATGTGTGTGAGTTTTGAGTGATGAGTGTGATGAGGAATGAGATGCTGAGGACTGAAACAACAATTTTGATGAGAATGTCGTGGTCAATTAGCTCAGAAGATGAGGAATGTGAGTTTTAGGGTTTTTGAAGGAATTTGGGATTGGAAAGGATTGCTATAGTTAATGGAAAATGTTGACATAGAATAGTTTGCAAAAGGCTTATGAACGAGTTTGTGTCTTCAATTTTGAAATTTGTTTCAAGTCAAAGTGTGAATTTTGGTTTTTGTAATCTGAGTAGTTGGGAAGGCATGTCTGAAATAAATGAGATTTGACTGATGGAAATGAGAAGAAATAGCCTTATAAGTTGGTTCTGTTGGCGTGTCAGACGTTCGAACGACGTGAAGTGTCCGACACATCCGTCCAATAGAATTTTCTGGAAAACAGCTTAGAGCACTGTCGGATGTCTATTCATCAACTATCGGATGTCCGATAAGTTTTGACAAAAAATTTTTCAAGGGTTCTTTTCTAAAATTTCGAATTTCGATCTTAAATACATAAATTGATCCAGAGGCAAAACTTTTGTGAAAATATCAGCAATTTGGTCTTTTTGAACAAACATAATTTATACAAATCTCACCCTTTTGAACAAGATCACGAAGAAATGATGCTTTATGTCTATGTGCTTTGTCCTAGAATGAAATGATGCTTTATGTTTATGTGCTTTGTCCTAGAATGTTAAATGGGATTTTTTTGTCAAATTTATGGCACTTGTGTTATCACAGAAAATAGGCATATTATCATACAATAAACCAAAATCATTCAATGTATGCTTCATCCATAATAGTTGAGCACAACATACACTAGCGGCAACATATTCCACTTCGGTTGTAAACAAAGAAATACCATTTTGTTTCCTACTAAACCAAGATACCAAACAATTGCCAAGGAAATGACATGAACCACTAGTGCTTTTTCTATCTATTCTACATCCATCAAAATTAGCATCTGTATATCCACATAAAACAAATTCATGACATTTAGGATACCAAAGGCCAAAATTCAAGGTTCCTTTCAAATATCAAAAAATTCTCTTAACGGCATTTAAATGAGATTCCTTAAGACAAGATTGAAAATGAGCACACAAGCAAACGGCAAACATAATATCCGGTCTACTTACGGTTAAATAAAGTAGGCTTCCGATCATACCTCTATATTTCTTCTCATCAACACCTGTACCTTCTTCATCTTTGTCAAGTTTGGTAGATGTACACATTGGTGTCCCAATTTGCTTTGAATCCTCCATTCCGAATCTTTTGAGGAGTTCCTTGGTGTACTTTATTTGATTAATGAAGGTTCCTTCTTGAGTTTGAAGGACTTGAAGTTTGGGGAAGAAATTTAATTCTCCCATCAAACTCATCTCAAATTCATTTTGCATAATGGTGGAAAAATCCTTGCACAAACGTTCATTAGTAGCATCAAAAATAATATCATCAACATATATTTGCACAATAAGAAGATCATTCAATTTTTATTTTGTAAAAAGAGTAGTGTTTACAATACCTCTTTTAAAACCATTTTCAATCTAAAATCCACTTAAACGCTCATACCAAACTCTAGGAGTTTGTTTTATGCCATACAAGACTTTTGAAAGTTTAAACACATGATTTGGAAATTTATCACTTTCAAAACCGAGAGGTTAATCCACATAAATCTCTTGATCAATAAAACCATTTAGAAAAGCACTTTTAATATCCATTTGATATAATTTAAAACCTTTGAAACAAGCAAATGCAAGAAACATTCTAATAGATTCTAATCTAGTTACGGGAACAAATGTTTCATTAAAGTCTATACCTTCTTCTTGAGCATATCCCTTCACCACTAATCTAGCCTTATTTCTTACAATCTCACCTTGATCATTTAGTTTGTTTCTAAATACCCATTTTATACCTATAATAGGATGATTTTGAGGCCTCGCAACTAAAGTCCAAACATTATTCTTTTCAAATTAATTCAATTCCTCTTGCATGGCTAGAATCCAATTTTCATCTTTCAAGGCATCATTGACATTTTAGATTCAAAATGTGACACTAAAGCAAAATTGTCAAGTAATGGTTTTGTTGAGGAACGAGTTCTTACCGTTTCGGATGGATCACCAATAATTAGCTCCTTAGGATGATTTTGAATTTCTTCTTCTTGCACTTGGTTTTCTTGAGAGCCATTTTTCTTTAAGTTTTCCTCCATTTCAGTATTGTTTTCTTCTTAGAGTGTGAGATTCTCAAGTCCTTTTGAATACCTACATCATCATCTATACAAGTGCTTTTGAAAGAATCACCATTAGACTCATCAAATATAATGTGTATAGCTTCTTCAATCACAAGAGTTCTTCTATTATAAACTCTATATCCTCTTTTGTTTTCACAATAGTTGAAGAAAATACCTTCATCAGTTTTCTTATCAAATTTTCCAAGGTGTTCCTTGATATTTAAAATAAAGCATTTGCAACCAAAAATTTTGAAATAGCCAACAATTGGCTTTTTACCAAACATCAATTCATAAGAGGTTTTATTCAAAATTGGTCTCAAAAGAACTCTATTCATAACATAGCAAGCTGTATTCATGGCCTCGATCCAAAAATATTTTGGCAAATCATTTTCACTTAGCATAGTTCTAGTGGTTTCAACAAGAGTCCTATTTTTTCTTTCAACAACACCATTTTGTTGGGGGATTTTACAATTGAAAACTCATGAATTATTCCATTGTGATCACAAAATTCCGAAAAACCACAATACTTAAATTCCGAACCATTATCACTTCTAATTTTGACAATGCTTAAACCAAGCAAATTTTGAACTTTTGCGAACAATGAAACAAACTTTTTGAAAGCATCATCTTTATGAGCAAGAAAAATAGTCCAAGTGTATCTAGAGTAGTCATCAACAATCACAAGACAAAATCTCTTTCCACCTAAGCTAGCAATTTGTATAGGACCAAACAAATCAAGATGTAAAAGCTCCAATGGTCTAAATGTAGAAACGCACTTTTTAAGTTTAAAAGAAACTTTGGTTTGTTTACCTAATTGGCAAGCATCACAAATTTTATCTTTCTCAAATTTGATTTTAGGCAAGCCTGTAACAAGTTTCTTTTTGGAAATTTCATTTAATACATCCATATTGAAATGGCAAAATCTTTTATGCCACAACCAAAGATCTTCATTTGAAATTTTAAGACATTTAAAGTTAGAAGAATCGATTTTCTTAAGAATCACAACATAAATGTGATTGAATCTTTTTCCTTTGAAAATGATATTAAACTTTGAATCAAGAACTAAACATTCATACTTTTTGAATAAAACAAATAATCTCTATCACATAGTGACTAACACTTAGCAAATTATAGCCTAGATTATCAACCAAGAGAACATTATGAACAAATGTTTCACCATTCTTACCAACATCTCCTACTCCAACTGTTTTGGCTTTCATGTCATCTCCAAATGTCACTTTACCACTTGATTTTGACTTTAGCTTAATGAATTGTGATGGATCACCGGTCATGTGCCTTGAGCATCCACTATCTATGAACCACTTTGATTCCTTTATGACTTTCTTCATCTTCTCCTACACAATAGATAAAGAATTAAGTACACTTTAATCTTTGGATCCCTGATGGTTAGAATCATGTTTAACTAACCACATACATTTCATGCCTCTTTTTATATTTTTCTTTACATAACAATCATGGTTTAAGTGACCTACTTGACAACAAAAGCTGCACATAATGGTAGGATTGTTCACATGAATTGGTTTAATAAACCCTGCTCCTCTTTTTTAATAAATTGTGAATTCATTTGCACCAAAGGTTAGTTTTCTTTCATAAGCACTAAAATGAGGTTTCAATTCATTTCTTGCAAAACATCTTTGTTTCTTATGTTGAAGAATCATATCTAGACTATCCATTCTTCTTTTCAAGTCACTTTGTTTTTCCTTAAACATTTCACAAAGACTTGTTTTTTTATCAAGTTCATGTTGTAACTCAATTTTAGCTCTTATCAAGCAATCATTGTCATATTTCAGCCTTTTGTTTTCTTGAAACAAATTTGCATTATTTGCAACAGGAAGGTAATTTTCTGTTTTAACTCTTTATTACTAGCATAAGATTCCTTCAAGCTATCATGTAATCTTCCAACAAATGACTCATGATCATTATCATCATCATCATCACTTTCAGATTGAGCGTTGCAAGATGTTACCTCATTGTCACCAATTGCCATAAAAGCTATTTGAGCAGATTCTTCTTCCTCTTCAATTTCACCTTCCGAATTGCACTCATTCTAAGTGATTTGGAAGTTGTTGAATCTTGGCTTCCTTTCATTCTTTATTTCTTTGTTCTTCTTTATTGGATAGTCAACTGCATAGTGTCCAAGCTATCCACATTCAAAGCATTTATCTCCTTACTTTTTGTTTGCATCCTGTCTTCCCTTGTATCTTGTGTTGAATTGGTTGGGGTTTTGATTGTTAGGTCCGCCTTTTCTAAATCTTCTTTTGTTGAGAATCCTCTTGAAACTTTTAGTGATGAGGGCGAGATCACAATCATCACCATCCATATCTTCATCCTCTAATGAGACTGAATCATCCTCATCTTGAGATGCCTTTAAAGCAATATTTCTCTTTGCCCTTACATCTTCTTCATCCTGCACTTTGCTCTTGAGTTTTAACTCATAAGATGTTAGAGAATTTATGAGAGATTTAATGGACATTGAGTTTAAGTCCTTTGCTTCTTCAATTGCAGTCACTTTACTTTCCCATTCCTTAGGTAAAGCATTCAAGATTTTTCTATTTTTCTCACCTAGTGTATATTCCTTATCTAATACCTCTAAATCTTTGATGAGATCATTAAATTTACAATATATTTTATCTACATTTTCATAAGGCTCTATTTTGAATGATTCATATTTAGTGACTAAGATTGATTTCTTTTATTCTCTTACATCTTCACTACCTTCATGAATTTCCCTCAACTTATCCAAAATTTCCTTAGCTGATTTACATCCTTTAATTCTAATAGATTCATTTGTATCTAATGCACTATATAAAACATTCATTGCTTTAACATTTGAAGTAAGATTTGCCCTATCCTCTCGAGTCAATTCATTTCTTGTTTTTAATCTAGGAACATGAGTGATGGAATCATCAATAGTGGCGGTGTATGATCATTCATTAACAATAAACCACAAATCAATATCAATAAATTGTAAGAAAATAATCATTCGTTCTTTCCAACTAACATAGTTCGATCCATTGAACATAAGTGGTCTAGTTACCGATTATCCTTCTACAAACATAGCATTGTTGGTTGTCATCTTTACTTTAAACGGTTAAACTTGATCCTAGAGACCAAAATCTGATACTAATTGTAAGACCCAAAGACAACCTAAAAGGGGGGTGAATTAGGTTGATTAAAAATTAATTAAGTTATGATGCCCCTTTTTCACAATAAGAAATGTAACATCTTACACAATTAAATTGTCAAACAAATGAGCAATAGAGATCAAGAAAGATAGAATATATAGCAATAGATGAATCGTAAAGTAAGCTATAAATAAGGATGAGAGTAATCAAACCAATTTTCTTCAAAGCTCCTCTTGAGCTTGAAGAACAAATCTCAACACAACCAACTTCAATTTAATGAATTTCAACTAATCTCGTGTACAATGGAAGGCTCACTTCCTCCTTTCCCCAAGCAGCACTTAGTCAAACTAGAAAGTTTTACAATCACTCGGATAACCCTCTCAAAGTTACACTATTGAAGAATTCACTCACAATTGAAAAGCTTGCAAACCAACTTACACTTCAAGACCTACAATTCTTACAATGAGAGTATTTTCTTGCTAAAATCACTCTTAAGAACTTGTATTCTATATGTGCAAAAGTTACTATGAAATTCAGACAAGGCTCTATTTAAAGGAGACCAAAAAGTGCCTTGATAATAGTGGTCAACGGATAGAAGGCAGCTGAAGAGTCAACTAGCCATTCGGGCTGTCGGACGTTCGATACAATGTTGTGCGTTCGGTGCAATCATCCAAAAGACTATTTTGATCTTTATTGGACGGCTGATGCATTTTTTTGCGTCCGATGAAGCCTGCGTCCGACAGTGGCCAGAGAGTTCAGAAATTTTCTTGAATATGATCGGATGTTTGGTGATGCTAATACGCGTCCGATACGAGTGTCCGATACTCCCCTATCTATCAGACATCCGGTACTTTAGATTGAGTGTCCGATGGAGTGTTCTCGACTTTTATCGGACGTCCGATACTTGCTATCGAGCGTCCGATAGAGTTTAATGTCCTTTGCTCCTTTTTGATTGAGTACTTCAATTGCACCATTTGCAATAATAACCTAAGTTGCCAATATTCTCAATGAAAAATATTAAATTGATTTCTTCAATTGTTTTGTAATTGTCAAAATTCGGGATCACAATTTACAGAAGTCATCAAAGAGCAAGAACTTTCCTTCGGCAGTACGCTTACAATTCTCATAGATGTCACAAAATTCATCATCTTTCACATACAAGTCCTTAAGCATTTCAAATCCAAGCAATTTAGCTTCTAAAGTTGTGATTAGAGAATACCTTCATGATAATACATCAACTACTACGTTACTCTTACCACTTTTATATATAATGACGTACGGAAAGAATTCAATGAAAGAGATCTATCATGTACGTATCTTGTTAAGGTTATGCTGCGCCTTTAAATACTTAAGAGATTCATGATCCATATGAATCACGAATTCCTTAGGCCTTAAATAATGCTGCCACACTTGTAGGATTAGAACCAGTGGATATAGTCCTTTGTCATACGACAAGTAGCTCAAAGCAGTCCCGTTGAGCTTCTCACTGAAGTAAGCAACTGGTTTACCCTCTTGCATCAACATGGCACCAACTCCAATCCCTGACTCATCACATTCAACCTCAAAAATTTTAGAAAAATTAGGCAAAGATAAAACTAGTGCATGTGTTAATTTATCCTTCAAAATTTACAAAGCCTCTTCTTGAGCCTCTTCCCAGACAAATTTCTCATTCTTCTTGATGAGAGCAGTAAGATATACGGCCAAAGTGCTAAAGTCCTTCACGAATCTTTGATAGAAACCCATAAGGCCATAAAAACTATGAACTTTTCCAATTTACTTAGGGGTTGGTCATTCTTGAATCGCCTTGATCTTGCTCTCATCCACTTGCATTCCTTGTGCACTAATGACAAAGCCTAGAAAAACAAGTTTATGAGTACAAAAATGCACTTCTTGAGATTAGCATATAGCTTCTCCCTTCGAAGTACATCCAAAACAGCTTTCAAATGATCAAGGAGCTCTTCTACACTATGGCTACAGATAAGAATATCATCAAAATATATAACTACAAATTTTCCCAAGAATGGACGTGAAACATGGTTTATCAGCCTCATAAATGTGTTAGGTGCATTAGTTAACCCAAATGGTATTACAACCATTCATACAGTCCATACTTAGTCTTAAATGCAGTCTTCCATTTATCCCCTTCTTTAATTCTTATTTGGTGGTAGCCACTTTTTAAGTCAATTTTGGTAAAGATGACTGCACCATGCAATTTATCTAACATATCATCTAACCTAGGCATGAGATGACAATATTTTACTGTAATTGCATTTACAGCCCTATAGCCAGTGCAGATACGCCATGCTCCATCTTTATTTGGCACCAAGATAACCGGCATTGTGCATGGATTTAAACTCTCCCTCGCCCAACCTTTGTCCAACAACTCGTCAACTTGTCGTTGCAATTCCTTTGTCTTCTCCAGATTGCTCTTGTATGCTGAATGGTTGGGTATTGTTGCTACCGAGATTAAGTTGATTTGATGTTCGATCCCTCAAATAGGTGGCAACCCACTTGGTATGTCTTCAGGAAAGACATCTTTATATTCCTGCAAAATTGGAACAACAATAGAAGGTATATTAGAGGTAGAATCATTAGAGGACAACTCGGCTTCTTTACTTATAAATACAAGAAACGGTTGTAAGTCACTCAAAACTCGCCTCACTTGTTTGGCTTTTAAAACCATTAAATGCTTTCCCTCATTTTTCCTCTCTTTTCATTTCTTTTCCTTACTGGCCAAATTTACTTTAGCTTTTTTCCCTCATTTTTCTCTGTCTTTTGCTCTTTTTTCCTCTTCTCACACTCTTGCTCAAATTCCTTTTGAAGCATTCTTGGTCCTCACAGACTTGCTTAGGAGTTAAAGGTGCAAGAATGATCTTGTGATCTTTGTGCATGAAGGAGTTGTTGGTCATTCTTTCAAAGTTCATGCACTTGTCAAACTGCCATGGTCGCCCAAGAATGATATGACTAGCGTGCATGGGTACCATATCATATAACACTTCATCTTCGTAGTGGCCAATCTTAAAAGTGACCAACACTTGCTTCACTACTCGGACTTCTTCACTATTATTGAGCCATTGAAGCTTGTATGGTCATGGATGCTCCGTAATCGGTAAATTCAACTTATCCACCATTGTAGCACTTGCAACATTCGTACAACTTCTGCCATCAATGATAAGGTTGCACAATTTATCATTGAGTAAGCAGCGGGTGTAGAAAATGTTTTCACGTTGCATCTCTTCTTCTCGGCTTCATGAAGTTAATGCTCTACGTGCAACCAGTCTGAAGCCAACTTGGCCCTCTTAAGGCATGCTCCTCCTCCTCGGATCCTTTTTCATCTTCGATCAATGGTGGCATGTCGTCATACTTGGCCTCATCATCAATAACTATCTCACCGTTAGGTAAGACTATCATTACTCTTTGATTCAGACAATGCTTTGCTATATGCCTATGACCTTGACACTTGAAGCACTTATCATCTTTCCCTCCATTTTTACTCACGAATTTGAACCTATTTTCTCTTTTAGCAGGTTTGGTTTTTGCCTTTGGACTATATTCTGGTTTTAGCTTGCTTGAAGTAGTAGGAACTGAACCTCTGCCTTTACTCCTTGGAGTGTATTGCCACGAGCTTGGAGTGGAATAAGTGTAGCCTGAGCGAACTTGACCCCTCCTCTTGAGCCTATGCTGCACCTTCTCAGATTTGGCCACCAAGTCATGGAGCTCTAAATAGTGCTCAAGTTGCACCTTCTAGGCAATTTCTGGTCGTAGCCCATTCAAAAACCTTGTCAAAATTGCTTTTTGTCCTCTTGAATATTGGCTCTTAGCATGAAGATTTACATCTCTTTGTGATACTCATCAACGCTTTTATTGCCTTGGGTCAAGGTTTGGAGTCGTTGATTTAGATCTCAGTAGTAATGACTCGAAACAAACCTTATTCTCATGATTCCCTTCAACTCGCCCCAAGTAGATATCTCTAGTAGTCTACTTCGCCTTTGAGAGATTCAAAGTTGGTCCCATCATACCACGACATAGTCTGAAAACTCAATCATGGCCAACTTTAATTTTTGCTCTGCAGTTTAGTCTTGACAAGCAAAGATTATCTTGATTTTAGATTCTTATTCCAAGTATGCTTTGAGGTCCAATCTTCCTTTCAATTCTGGAATTTTCATCTTTATGCCTTTGAAAGCATCGGAAGGTCGGTCTTGATTTCTAAGGCTTAGGTAGCCTAATAATTTCCTCTTCTTTATTGGAGTTGTTAGATTCTTCAACATTTGGTTTCCAGGAGATGCATTGGATGGACTCGGTGAGCCTCTAGTCTGATATAGCTTACTATGGATAGGTTCTAATACTTGGTCCAACATTTTCTTGAACCTTGCCTCAAGTACCTCGGTCAAGAGTTTCACATCAATAAAAGCGGAATTGCTTCCTTCACCTCCATTTGACATGGTCTATTACCAGCAAAAAGGGTTAGAAAAAAATACAAGTAAACTATTTCCTCACAAACTCCCTCATGTGTATGCACTCGCACTCATGTTTCTCTAAGATTTTTTTTTTCACTCTAATGAACTCACAAATATGTTTTCAAGGCTCTTGATCACTTCCTTTGAACAAATCAGAAATTTTCCAAAGTAATTCACTAACTTTTCTCAAGGAACACACTTGAAGAGTGACCCGATATAAGCTGAAATTTGCTGTGAAATGTGGACTATTTTGGGAGTGAATTTCCCAATTTGAAACACAGTTTTATGAGACAAAAAATGAGCTGGAAACAAGCCTAAACTCAGATAGAAATGAAACTATTTATTGCTGGACACAATTAAGAAAATATGAGCAGTACACAATTAGGAAAGTTGTTGGACAGTTTTTAGGAAACTAACAGAATGAAACCTAGACAGGTTTGGAAAAGAACTAAGGCCACGTGAATTGGATTTGGGATGCTTGGGATCAAGTACAAGGTTTCCAAAGTGTAACCAATAAGTTTAAAAGTCAACCTAGGTAACCAAGAGTTATTCGGTTATGCCTAGCTCTTGAGATTTGAATTGGCTATCTTCCTTTCCTTTTTTTTTTCTTCCTTTTTTGGCACAAGAATAGGTTTCAAATTTTCAGTTTAGATCCCAAAATTCCCAAAATTTGACTGACTAAATTTGGTTGCAAGAAAACTTCTAGAATTGGAAACCAATGTTCGGAAATTTCAGAAGTTGACAAGGATGTTTCAAGGTTTCAAGAATTTGAAATTTTTTTCTTTTTGCTCCCAAGAATCCCAAGAACTTCAAGATATGAATAAAAAATGTCAAGAATTTTGAGATTCCAGCCAAGGAATTCCAAGAAAATGGCTTCAAATTCACGAACCAACTTAGAATGCAAAAGCTGTCCAAGACCGACACTACTAGAGCAATGAACATAATGAACAAGGTATGAATTTTTTTTTTTTTTTTGGGCTAGCAGCATTTTAGACACGAATTAGGCACCAGGTACAACAACATATACAACAAAAACAAGACCAAACAAAATTGGATAGAATTGAGGTAAGAAACCCTAACGAACAAGGAAAAAGAAAACCTAGCGACTAGAGGAAACCCTAGCGATAGGAAAGAAACTTGCGGATCAATTTTTTTTTAACTCATTGAAAGCCAGCCATTAACAACAACAATCACAACCCAAAACACAACTTAACAGCCCAGGAATAACAAGAATTCAATTTGGCAACAAGACGAACAAGAATTAATGATCAACAAGAAACCCTAGGGATCCGAAGCTGCATTTTTTTTATTCGAACAGAATAGAAACAAGAAAGACATGACACAAATAATGAAAACATGACTCAAGAACTGAATTTAAAGGGATATAATCTGAAAAACCATCAACCAGCTCTGATGTCAACTGATACGAATTTCGTAGTTACGACAAAACTCGTGATCACACAAGGCCGGATCTTGATGGTGAATTTTCAAGTTTGATAGTAGCGGAAAACCTTTTAACCCAATCTAACCCTCGAAGTTGCAAACACTATTGAAATTATCTTAACCCACGACTTAACGAGCTAGTGAACCAAGGTTTTTGGTAGTAGGCCCCACAATCAAGTGCGATTCTTGATTGATAAGCCAAGGATGAACACTTAGGATGTTTCCAAGTTGTTCAAAAGAAACTTTCAAAAAGTCAAGAGAATTTGCTCTCAATTTGCTGGAAAAATTCGTGATTAATTGTCAAGAAAAAAACAGCTAAGTCTTTTATCAACTTTACATCAAGAAAACCTAATGCAACTAGGAAATGATCTGGCCAAAACCTAATGTAACTAGGAAAAGTTCTGTTCGGCCGTACTAAAGCTTATTGCTAGCCGAATTTCCTACATTTTAACTGACCTAGGAAAGCTAAATAAACATCAAATAACTACACTAATGCGACTCTAAAACTAGTCGCTTATTCCAATCAAAAGTAAACAAAAGGATTCCTAATGAAACTAATTAAGTTTGAGCTTCCTCTTGACCATCCATCACTTGAAGAAGATTAATGCCTTCTTGAACACAATTCAAGTCTTCAAATGCATCTGGATCTCCAATCAAAGCTAGTACGGACATCACCAACGTTGAAAGTGAATTTTGTAACTTTTTAGCCCTAGCTCAAGTGATTGGTCCGGTTGGGATGGTGACTTGCTCGTGACTCGAACCTTCACCGGCCTTGATGACCGCATCAAGTAACCAGAACATGGACAAACAGATTGACTTCTCAATCAAAACTTTTATTTTCTTTGGTCATTTATTTTTTCCTACTTTATATAGCCATTTTTCCCCTTTATGTTCTTAGACAGAAGTAACCATAATATCAACAAATAGATTGACTTCTCAAACACAATAAATTTTCTTCAATCATTTATTTTTTTCCTACTTTATATAGCCATTTTTTTCACTTTTCATTAGCGCAGATTTCATCATCTCCTCTTATAATGCATAGATTCTTCTAAGTCTCTGTACGAATGCATAAATTATTAATTAAGCTATTCTTATTTATCAAGAATACATGGTTTCTTCTTAATCAATGTATAGATCACATGATTGTTATCTCCTATTTCTCTACTTCGCACTATAATTCAAATATTCAAACTTGTAAGTCCTATTGATTGAGGCATGAGACACCATTCACATCTTTTGACCACTCTTGCTAACAAACATCAAAGCTAACTATTTCTAGACCTATTTTACTGTGTCAAAAAATTGGAAACCATAGTAGGAGGTTGCCAGTGCTTATAGTTACCAGGAAGCATATGGTCAACCATGCACATCTACAAGAACTCTTTATTTGTTGAAAAATAAAATTTTCAATGTATGTATGCAAAAGCAACTAGTATCCAATTTTGAGTATTATATTCCAATGGGTGAATCCCATTGCTCAAAAATGTAAAATTTCCAACATCCTAAATTCTGTATTTAAAATAATGTAGATGAGCGATCAATACGTTAGCACCAAATTGATAGATGGAATCCTGGAAGCACAATTGTTTGTCAATATGAACTACCTTAGGAAAAGCTGTTTGATCATGTATGAGTTATAATGGATTCAAGTTTGAAAGTTATTGACTATCAATAGCCACCTACAAATTGTCAGTATTACGTCCAATGTGACCTTTTTAGGGACCAACAATTTAATCGGTGTCAACCATTCTCAAATTTAAATTCCTCATATTCTTATTAAGATAGCCCATTGAATCACCTTTGGGGAAGAGGTGTACCATAATATGAACTACCTTGGGGGCAGCTATTTAATCAGTCACAGATATGAATTTGTTCAAAACCCATAAATTACAATAATCACAGCCAATGTGATACTCAGGATGGCAATTGTTTAATTGATTACATCCATCAATTGCTTTAGATTTCATGTATTATTATTATCCTAACCAATGTAATCAACTTAAGGAGCAACCATTTCATTGTTCATAATCACTGACTAATTTGAATTTTCAATATAGTTAAATATGAACAGCCACCCATGAATTTTTATTATCATCTAATCAATTACAAGAACACAACTGATTCAATTTTTATTAAGATTGGTCAAGAGGATCATGTGTCCAATAATGGTTAGAAGGGCCGTGGAAACCCATTTGGCAACATAAATTACCTGAAGGGCAAGCGGTAAACATGAAAGATTGAGCTCAATGCTGATAGATCACAACTCAAGTGGTTACAATTTTAGCATGGTCAGTTTTGATGGCAATAATAGCTTAATTAGTTCAAATTTAACTGATATAGAGGATAGCAAAAGGCAAATACCATTGATAGATGCAGTGGTTCTTAAAAGGATGATAGTTTTAAATATATACAAGTGCTCATAAAGAACCTTGGATTTGATGAAAAGACAAGGAAGTACATTGGTGAAACAATTGCATGTATTCTGCAAAATAAATAGAACCAATATTAGTTTTACAATTGCTGATCAACAAAGAGTGAAGCGAGAGTTAGGCATCTAATAGGAATACAAGGATTGTCCAGTAAAGTTAGGGGTGACAAAGATTTAGATAAAGTTGATTTGACTTAAAAACAATTATTAGCAACAAATTAGGTTGATTTGAATGAATATTAATGTCCAAACAATATAGGAAAAAGTCTTGTCCAATAAAGTTGATTTTATAACAAATGTGGCCAATGAAATTAATTTTGGGTATAATCAAGGTTATCAGGGAGGATCCAACTGATGTAGAAGAGTTGTAGCTAATGAAGATAGATATAAAGCCAAAAAGTAGCAACTTTTGGCTTTAGACAAGATTGTAAGTACGGCAACAATTTTTGTTAAAAAAGTCATCACAAATTCGATATTATGCCTAATGTATAAAATGCATCTTTGCTTTAATCATGTTGTTTTCAAGTTTGACGGCCATTCAGTTACACTAGTTCAACTATAGTTGTGACGACCCCACCTCTCCCTAAAGCGTACCCTAGGGTATCAGCGGACTACCTACCCAACTCTCGCGGGGACTCACTACAATCCTCGAATAAATTAAAGTTTGAACTTCAATAAATACAGTCCTCAGACCAATGACAATGTCAATCTCAAATATTTACATCAGATACTCCACTAATTTACATTTCCATCTAGTCCAAATACACCAAAAGTCCAACAATCCATGATTACAAATGGTACAAGAAATAATCCAGCCACTCACACTAAGAAAGACCATAACACTTGCTTTCCTTCATCTCGAGCCCTGTGGGGAGGGGGAAAATAAAATATTTTAGAGTGAGTTAGAAGCTCAGTGAATGTCCAGTGAAAACAAGAAAATCCATGTTTTATCAAATTCATGGACATTTGAATTAAATATCATTTTGTAAAACATTTGAGTTTTTAAAATAGTAACGTATAAGTCAAGAACATGGTCACACATTCACGTTGAAAGTATTTAAGAATCTTTTCATTTAAGAGAATACAAGAAACAGTAAATCCTTAATCAATCATTCCATAAACACTTAATTTAACAAACAACATGCAGTAAACAATAATCCAGTAAACATTTAGTTCAAGTATTGAAAGGATACAGTGTCCTCCGGGAGCAGTTGCAGTCCGTCTTGTTGATCACTCAACCCCCTACTCCTCCTTATAACTCCCAATGGTAATACTCGAGTACACCGTACAGTGCCCTAGGTTACCAACCTACCTGATCAAGTCCGCTTCTGGCTCGAATAGGCCGGTAACGAAGGGGGAAAGTTCTTGTTCAGCCAATGTGTTAGAGCACACATGGCCTGCAGTCATGCACAAGTAATTCAAGCAATGATAAATAGCTAGAAACCATTTTTGGAAGCGAGGGATAACTGACAATCAATTTCAACCTTCAAACCCCTTAAGAGAGTGCAATAAATTATACACTTCCCTTCGGGAGCGAGGAACCCCTGACGTCAGCCTTTTCACCTCAACCCTCGTTAGAAAGGAGGAACAAGTTTTATTTAAAACAAAACGTAATAGTTTAACAGAACACATTTAGTTATAAGATACTTTCAAATCAAGATAAGTAAAATACCAATCCAAACACTCACTTATAACGATCGAAATTAATAGTTAAAGTTCACTTTGCACAGAAGCACTAGTATATATATTTAAACAAACCCAATCAATCAATTAAGCATCCATTCAAATCATGGAAACATTTAAGCACGACTAGCAACAAGGAACACTCACAAATTCTTCATAAATTATTTCACTTGTAAAAGCATTTTACTTGGAAATAGTGCTAAATCATTTCTTTGCAAATATGAGTCGAGTAAATTATTTGACAAGTCATTTTCAATAGTAGTAAAATAGTTGATTTAAAACGGATTGGAACACTCACCAATAAGCAAGCAAGAGCAAGTTTAGATTTCCGAAATCGAGTCACTCTCGAAATCGCCTTGATCACCTGAGCAAAATATAGTTGTCATGAACTGTCCATTCTAACTAGAATCCAAACCTATATCCATCACACTTCGATTCTACCAAGACAGCTCATGCCACAGTTTCTCACTCAGCCCATAACTAGAGCTATAAATGTCAAAAATGGACATGGTTTAAGGCGTTGGAAACTAAACTTCACTTTCAAAAATCATTAGAAGACTTCACTTTCAAATCCATTTTGCAAAATCAGTCAACTTCCCAGAATTTCTGAGACTTGTAGAAAATAAACTAGCACACAAATTTTATACCATTGGAAATCCCTTGAAGTCTAGTTTCAAATGCCACTGACGGTGCCTGATTTTGACTCCCGAGCAAGGAATTACAGCTATTTGAACAGAGCGCAGAAAGCTGGCCTGACAGTCCGTTTTCCAGATTGCAAGGTGAAACTTCATGCTTCATTTGGCCAACGAAAATTCATGGAAAAATTACCAAATTTTCTACACTTAATCTTCACTATATAGACTAGGCTTGTACAAAATTTCAGCTAAAAATTCTCATGAAAAGTAGGAGTTTAACGGTGACAAACAGCCCCCCTGTTTCGGCACAACAAACTGCCAACATTCAAGCTTTTCTTTTGGAAATTCAATCAAGCAGAAAACTACCTCCATTTTTCCCACATTTGAAGCCAAGTTCCCAACAATTATTCTTGAGTAAATTATGATCAAATTTCATCAAAAATTTTGACAAACATGGTGCCAAAACAGTAGCACAAATGGACAGCAAGTTAGGCCATTTTCCAGCAAAATATAAGGGTTTGATCAGCAGGGTTATTTTGGTCATTTTACTCAGCACAGTACTCCGATTGGGCTGAAATTCTGTGTGTAGATGGATAATTCAATCCTCTACAACTTTCATGTTTAGTGTAAGAGCTAGTTTGGTCATTAACATAGAGAAATCTTCACTACAATTTTCGAACAGCAACATTCAAGGGTTTTCCAGCAAAACTAGACACATGAACAGTTAGGGGTATTTCGGTCATTTCACATGACACAGAGCTCCGATTGGTATGAAATTTTCTAGGTGGAAAACTAACTCAAATCCCTACAACTTTCATGTTTTGTGCAAAAGCTAGTTTGGCCTTTATCAAGGACGAATTTGCAGGTCAATTTGACATAAAAATGAGGCAATGCATCAAGGAAAAACCATCAAAACTCTTCACACTTTCCATAATCATAACTTGGGAAGTTTCTTCAAATTCTCACCAACACAAAGAAATCATCCTACCAAGCACAAGATTAAAGAAAGAGATGGTCTAGAATTTACCTTTCTTGATTCCTCCAAATTTCACCTTCCAACATAATCTAGGGTTTTGATGGAGTAATCTAAGTTTCTTCTCCTTTTTCCTCTTAAAATCAAGCAAGATGATAGCCAAATTTTTGGTGTAGTTTCTTCCCTTTTCTCCTTGAAGCTCTCGACTCTTCTCTTGTTTTTGTGGAAGACAAGATGAAGAAATTGTTTGGATAGTTTTGTAGGAAAAATTGAGTGGTCAAGAAAGTGCCACTTGTCAAGAATTCATTGGATTTTCAAAACTTTTGCACAAAACCTCCTCTTCTTTCTACCATTTCCTCACATAACCCACTAATTCATAATTATACTAATTACTAATCCCACACAACAATTAATAAAATCATTGGGACTAAAGAAAATCATTTTTTTCCAAACTTTAAATCAATAAACAAGTCAATGTAAATAAGGTACACAAATCATTCGTCGTGAGATCAATAAATGTAGATAATCCAATGTGAAAAATTGAAAAATAAATTTTACAAATTTTTGGGTCCTTACAACAGTTATACAAAAGATCAGTTGGAGGCAAGTTTGTAAATTTTCAAAATTGCCTAGAATGGTAAAACCTCTAGTTGCTATACCAATTGACAAGTGGCAAGCGATTTGTCATCCTAGATTATCTTATAAAGTCAATCCTAAAACAATGTCTTAGTGATGTAAAAGCAAGTAGAGGAATTATTTCATGAACAATTTCTACAAATAACAGAGGAGAGATTCACGATCAACTCCTAAAAAGATTCAAAAGAACCTTGTTTCTCAAAAGACTTGAGAGAAATTTGGTAAAAAACAAGATAAGTTCATAAAGTTCATAAAAGTCTGCTAACAATAGTCCTAGTATGACCGTATATATAGCCAATGAAATTCAACTGAAAAACAAAATGAATTACAAGTGAAAAAAAAAACTTGAGGCTATCTTCCAATGAAGTTCATGCTGATGATGGAGTCAAACTTGGACTTGGACTTTCTCTAAAGGGAATTCTCTGGCAGCAGTCTCAACCCAATTTTATAGTTGGATTTCCTCTGAAATTCCGGCCGCATACTTCCTTTTGCTCTCTTTTGCATGGTTGCCTCCAACTTTTCTTTCACCGCTACTTGTATAGCTTGCAAATGCTTGGCCATATTCCTCACGTAATGCTATAACCAGGAAACTTTGGAAGTTGCACCAATTCCAATACATGTCTAAGAGGTGGCACATATACAATTGAGAATGGAGATATGGAGCTATGGACTGCATTATTAAAAGCAAACTTTGTAAAAATATAATGATCCACTACGCTCTCTATAGATGTAATGCACTAAATTCCCTAAAGATCAATTCACCACTTCTGTCTGGCATCCATCTAGGAATGAGTTGTGCTGCTAAAGTTCAATAAAGTGTCAAATATCTTCCATAATGTCAACAAGAAGGTTCAGGAATATGGTATCATAGTCAAATGTAATGGATTTGAGCACTCCATACAAGTGAACGATTTCATGAAAGAACAAATAAACGATGTGTGAAGCATCTAAAGTCTTAATTAAGACATGGAATGAAATGCATTATATTTGAAAATCTATCTATCGCCAAAAATATCAAATCCACACCTCTTTAGGTCTGGGATAATCCAAACACAAAATCCATAAATAAATATTTCCATATACCTTCAGGAATTGATAGAGTATATAATCAAGTATTTTGTGATTGACTCTTTTCTATCTGACAAGTATAGCATTCACGAACAAACCCATATACATCTCTCTTCAATAGAGACCAGTGATAACATGCTTCAAGACCAGATGTGGTCTTATCAATACCCAAATATCCACTGAGACCTCCATCATGCAAATCACAAATTAACTACTCATTCAAACAAACATGAAAAATGCAAAGATGATCACCTTCAAAGAGATCATCATCATTGATATGAAACTCATTCTATGTTGCTTTGGTCTGACAAGCAAGCCACACATTTTTGAAGTCATCATCATCAATATAGAGCTTCCAACAAACTTCAAATTTGATGACTTCAAGGCTCATAGTTTCCATTAAAGTTTCTCGCTTGCTCAAAGCATCCACCATCTTATTTTGCTACCTAGTCTTGTGCATCAAACTAAAGAGGAATTGCTAAAGATATGCCACCTAACATGCATGCATCTTACTAGTTTGCTTCTGGCTGTTGAAGTACTTTAAAACTTGATAATCCATGTAAAAATCAAATTGATTCTGTATTAAATAGTACTCCCAATTCTTTAACGCATGAATAGCTATATAAAACTCTTGCTCATGAGTAGACAACTCCTGATGAGCATCACTTAACTTCTCACTAAAAAAGGTCACTAGCCTTTCTTCTTGAAACAAGACAGCTCCAATCCCAATACCACATGCATCACATCCATTATTAATAACTTCTTGAAAATTGGGAGAACTAGATATGGTGCAGTGGTCAACTTTTCTTTAATTCATTTGAAACTATGCTCCTGCCTAGAACCTTACTAGAAATTTCCCTTTTTCCTGCAATCACTCAATGGGGTGAGAATAAAACTGAAATTGCAGACAAACCACCTGTAGAATATTGCCAAGCCATGGAAGCTACCAACTTTTGTCACACAATAAGGCTCCCAAATCGCTTTCGCCTGCCTTTCATCTACATGAATACCATCTATGCTAACAACAAGAGCTTGGTCATTGAAACACTTCTTCAAGTTGATATTTAACTTAGTCTCCTATAAAATTTTCAGTACTTGCCATAAAAGCTTAAGATAGTCCTCTTTGTTAGTAGTAAAAATTAAGATATCATTAAAATACACAATAATAAATTAAATAATAAGAGGTTTCAAGACCTTATTCATCAATCCCCTGAATGTACTGGATGCATTGGATAGCCCAAAAGGTATTAGCAACTACTTATATAAGCCTTCTTGGTCTTAAGTACAATCTTCCTCTCATCTTTCGACCGAATATGTATCTGAAAATATCTACCACTCAGGTCAATCATTGTATACACACGATTCCTAGACAAGAAAACTAACATATCCTCCAATATATGAATGGTTAACCAAAATTACATAATAAACTTGTTGATAGTTCAACTATCAATGTATGTTTGTCATGAACCATCCTTCTTTACAGTCAGTAGAGTTGGCACAGTACATGGACTGATGCTCACATTATTGGACTCATTCTCTAATAAATCATACACTGTTTGCTACAAAATTTTGCTCTTCTTGGGTTCATCCAATAATAGGGTAGATTTGATAGACTCACCTTGGGAACCAAGTTAATAGCATCCTAAATCTCTCGCATAGGAGGTAAACTAGCTGGAAGTTCGTACAGCATGACATCATCGAATTCATTAAGCGCTTCATGAACCTTCACCAAAATTTCAGATTTTAACTCAACACTCCAAGCTCACTCTGTTTCATAAGGATCAAAGTGATCCTTTTGTCATCATTCATAAACCTATAAATGTTTCCTCTATACATGAAAATAGAATCTACGCCATATTACCATAGACGCACTAATGGAACATGACAAGCATCCATCTTTATTATATCACACATTATTTTATCAAAATACTTGCTAATAGTAAAAAGGCACTCTATAACAATCAACCACCCTAACTAACTATACTTCTTTAATCCAGACAATTTTATATGGTTCAAATTTCCAAGTGTTTTCTAACAGACAACTTTAATATTTCAACAAGCTAAATCAAGAACCTTATTGAAAACTCAGCACTTGGTTTAGAAGAGTTGATATTATTATGTCTCCTTCTCTTTCTTAGGTGATGTAGCAACTTTTGAACCATAAAGGTAAAAGGCTCGGACTCCTTCTCATCCTCATTTTTTTCTAGAATTAACTCCGCACACGTATTCCTCCATTTCACAATTATCACTAGTGTGCTCCTCCAAGTTCAATGCCAGCAGTCGAGACAAATTGTTTGGAAGCATGCCCATCCCCATACATATTACACTTATCTTCCATAAATTTTGTATAAGGATTAGGGGCCTTGGTGTTAATAGTTGGGGTTATTTTGTATTGGTCCTCTTAGACACCTCCTTGACATCTACCATTGGCTTATTATTCTTTCAATACTTAGCACCCTGGGTTTCTTGATTATCTTGTTGGTTCTTCCTAGCATTGAATAGATTTAAGTCAAAGTTTCTTCACGACCCTTCACCTTGGGTATCTTTCTTTAAGGCCAGACTCAACTCGGCCTTTAAATTTAGGTTGTGTGCATCTAACAGTGTAAGAATCAACTGAATAGCAATCTCTTCCTATATACTCTGACTCAACCCATCCAAAAATCTTGACACAAGTCGTCCCTCAGATTCTATCACGTTATTATAGGATCATAAACATAAGAATTCATATGGTACTCTAAACAATTCAGTTACCTTGAGTACAATGTTGAAGAGCAAGTACTACTCATAATCTAGCAGTAAGAATCTAGCAATAAGAAGACATTTCATCTTTAACCATGCCCTCACAAGCTGCTTCCTTTGTTGATGTCTTTGATTTTGCAATTGTTTCCACCAAGACAACTTTCCTTTTCAACCTATAACCACTAGCTTGACTTGTCGATTTTCAAGAATATCCATATAATTAAAGAATCTCTCGATTTCAGCAATCCAATCCAAGAAGTCCTCTATGCCCAGGTTGCCATTGAAAGGTGAAACATCCACCTTTAACTTGAATTCATTTGGCTCTCGCTATCAAAATTGAAAACCTCTATGATTAGGGTTTTCATAACCAAAAGCAAGAACTGTTTCATTATCAGATGAATCACCCTCATATTCCTGGTCTCTATGAGGATTATCGTTGGTTTGATTTCTACATGGATTTGGTTGTTTCATGTTGACAAGGGTTTAAGAGACGCTCTCTCATCCCGATTGCCTTGTCCGTTCTATCACTATGGATTGTAGAGTTGGTAGATTCAAATGAGCATAAGATTTAAAGTATTTCTTCATACGATCAAGACGAGTGGTATGTTTTAGAATAATATGCTCCAAGTGGTCAATCGATTCATTTGTAATGTGATCCTTGATCTTTGGGGTAGAAGGCCCATCCTTGGGTTTGTTAACACCAAACGTTGATATAATTTAGTAACAAGAGAAAAACCTACCCTGATACCAACTAATGCAAAAGCAAATAGAAGGAATTGTTTCGTGAACAATTCCTGAAAATAACAAAGGTACGATTCGTGATCTAACTCCCAAAAAAATTTAAAAGAACCCTGTTTCTCAAGAAGTTTGAGAGAAAGTTGGTAAAAAACCAAGATAATTTGATAAAAGTCTGATAACCAATAGCTCTAGTATGTCCCTATATATAGGCAATGAATTCTAAATGAAAAAGGAAACAAATTACAATTGAAAAATGAAAAAAAAAAAAACTTGCAGCCATCCTCTGATGAAGTTGACGCTGGACTTTCTCTGAAGGGAAGTTCAGTGCCGGTCTTCAACTTGGCTTTGAAGCCGAACTTTCTCTGAAGTTGTGCCACACATCATCTTACTCTCATTCACATGGTCTTTCTTGTCAAAAATAGTCACATGGAATACATTCCACATCACCAAGACCAAAAACGATGTTGGCTAAGGTGAAAGTATAAGGCAAAGATTAGACAGAAAATTGGCCATCACAGAATATGATCAAAAAAAATTGACTATGATTAGAAAATAAATCTGTTTTAGTTGATGAGTTACTGGCCATTCTGAAAGTTAATATGGTTAAGATGCCGAATGTTGAAAAACCAAAGCCAATCAAATTTGGTGATTTTCTTGAGACAAAATATTGATCAAAAATTTTTTGTTCCAATGATTTTTATGGCCAATAATGCATTACGTAAAATCTAAAATTCGAAAGAAGCTAAGCCAATAGCTCCAGGCTGGTTTTAGGTTCTTTATATAAACACTTTTACCTACATTGCACCATTGGCAAAGTGTTTGGGAGGTATTTATTGGTAGCCAAATAAGAGATAAGGTTTGAGGAATTAAAAGTTAGAATTCACCTAAAAATAATAATATATCACGATATTATTAAGTGATAATCACAAATATGAAAATCTCTAAAATCAATAAAGTGGGTTACTTTTTAATTTATTTTTATCATTTAGTATAAGATTTCCCCAAAAGTTATTCTTAATTAGTTAACTCTTAGTAATAAGAGGTCGGTTGCAATCTAACTTCTTGTTTTGAAAGGGTGGATAGGGTAGAACACTTGAATTAGACATGCGATAAAGTTTTGGAATTAGTTAGCTCTACTTTTAACTCTTTAGAGTAGTTAACTTATATTGATTTCTGTAAATAAGGCTTGAGTTCTTGCAAAGAAGATGAACACAATATTGACAAACAAATCGACTTCTCAGTCACAAGTTTATTTTCTTAGGTTGTTTATTTTCCTTTCCCTGCTTTATGGCGCCATTTTTCCTTTTCACAAGTGCAAATTTCTTCATTTTCTTTTCTAATAATATCTAGACTTTTCCAATTACTAATTCAATTATTCATTTATCAAGAGAAGTTGGTTTTTTCCTAATCAATGTGTAATTCACATGGTTGTTTTCTCCTATGTTTTTACTTTGTACTTTAATTCGGACACCTGGCAACACTTGTAAATCCTCTTAATTGAGGTGCGGGACATCATTACAGCTTTTGATCACTCCTTCAGCTATCAAACTACCCCCTTCACCTATATTTTGACAGCAACACATGTATCAAATAATACACAGTCTTACTGACACTGTTACCTGCTCATTACATTTTTTTTTTTTTGTCTAAAGTCATCCTTTTCATTAATAATTTGCATATACAATCTAACATACAAAAAGAGCTATTGCTCCATATCATCCTGGGCACATTCAATTAGCCACAGGGGGGAATCAACTTCCCAACTAATATCATTCACAATTGTAGTAGCATACTTTGCTACCTTGTGTGCTGCCATATTACCTGTTCTATGAGCAAAAGAAAAGGAACATTTGCGAAACATTTCCCTCAGGGTATCAATATCCTCTAAGATGGTAACTACTGTAGATTCATCTTTCTGCCTCAAATTGATTCTGTCCACTATTACCTTGCAATCTGATTGAAAATCTACCATGTGCCATCTTTCTTGTTTAGCCATGATCATAGCTTTTCTGATAGCTTCAACTTCCAGAATGGCTGCGTGAGCCTGTTTTTCCTCTTGCATTGCCCAAGCTTTCAAAACCTTCCCTGTCCAATCTCTTGCTACTATGCCCAAGCCTGATTTGAGCATACTAGAAGAAATTGCTGCATCCGTATTTATCCTAATCGTATCTTCATTTGGTCTTTTCCATTTGTGGCCTCCCTGATCCTGTGTTGTTTCGTCAATGTTTCTTTCATTGCTGGATGATGTTGCCTCCTTGAACTCCAACCACTCTTGTTGAGCTCTTCGGATTACTTCTCTCTCATCCTTTGTTGAGGCTTCAAAAATCAGTCTATTCCTATTCTTCTAAATCTACCAAAAAAGATTTACAATTAGTGTAATGTGATCCTGCCCCTCTTGTCTTTGTCTTGCAGCTTGCATCTCTAGCCACCATCTTGCAAAGTTTATTCTCCACTCCTTTTGTCCATCCCACTGTATTGGTGCAATATTCCAAATTCTTTAAGCATTTTCACAGAAAAATAATGTGTTCTAGTGTTTCCTCATCTTTCCCACAGCATTTACAGATTGCATCTCCCTTTCCTATTCTTTTATACAGCTGTTCCTGCACTGGGAGGCTTCCATGGAGACATTTCTAAACAAAGTGTTTGATTTTGTGTTTCAGCTGTAGCCCCCAAAGCTGCTTCCACATACTTTTGTTTTGTTGTTCACAACTTGTTTCTTCATTGTGCCTTGGTTTTTTGTTCTGATCTACTTGTTGTAGCCTTAACGCATCATACCCTGACTTAACAGAATACATCCCTATTTGGTTGTTTCTCCAGTACCATCTGTCTGATCTACCATACATGCTCAGTGGAATTCGTAAAATTCTTTCAGCATCTTGCTGCTGGAACACCTCTCTAATCACATCTACCTTCCATCTTCCTTCTTGAATCAACTGTGATACCCATATCAGATTGCATTGTGATGGCTTTTTGGTCATGATCTTTCCATCCGGACTATCTGGAATCTAGGAATCAGTCCAAATATCAGTGGACTTCCCATCCCCTACTTTTTTTCCCATTCCCTTCTGTATTAATCCTCTTGTGCTGCTGATGCTTTTCCATGTCCATGTTGCTGACTGTGGTGGTGGTTTGTCGAACCAGTTTCCCCCTCTCAAGTATTTTGCTTTTATCATCTTACTAACTAGCAGGTCTAGGTTCGTACAAATTCTCCACATCTGTTTTGCTAACAAAGCCTCATTAAACTGTTCTAAATCTCGAAATCCTAACCCCCCCTCTCCCTTTCAGTTCTGATATTTTCTGCCAACTAATCCAATGAATTTTTCTTTCTTCCTCATTCCCTCCCCACCAAAACTCTGCTATCCTTTTCTAAATTTCCTTGCACAAATTCTTTGGGATTTTAAAACAAGCCATGGTATAAGCTGGCAAAGCCATGATCGCTGATTTAATCATAACCTTCTTCCCTACTTGGCTCAAGAGTTTGTTTTTCCAGCTTCTTACTCTATTCCTCACTACTTCCTTTAAGTATCCAAACACTTGGCTCTTTGACCATCCTATTTGCATAGGTAGGCCCAAGTATTTCTCATTAGTTGCTTCCTGCATTCCCTCGAGCACTATTCTGGCCTCCATCCTATCCTGCTGTTTTATGTTCCTGCTGAAGAAAATTGCTGACTTTTGGAAATTTATGAGTTGACCTGAGGCCTTTTCATACTTTTCCAAAATTAGTTTCAATTGCTAAGCTTCTTGGCTGCTTGCTTTGCAACACAAAAGTGAGTCATCTGCAACAAAGAGATGTGATATCCCTGGTCCATTCCTGCAAATCTTAAGAGCTGTGAGTGCATTTGAATTAATAGCCTTTGAGATCAAGTTCGTAACTCCCTCTGCACATAACACAAAGATGTAGGGGGACAGAGGGTCCTCCTGTCTAATCCATCTCGTTGGTTTGATATAACCAGTTTTCTCACCATTGAAATTAAAGGTATAGGAAACAGTAGTTATACAACTCATAATCCATCTCACCCAAATTGGGCAAAATCCTATTTTCATTAACATCCTTCCCATAAAAATCCACTCCACCCTATCATAAGCCTTTGCCATGTCCAGTTTGAGTGTCATAAACCCTGTGGCACCTTTTCTTTTATTTTTCAAAAAATGAATGATTTTCTATGTAATCATAACATTGTCTAGAATCTGCCTACCAGGCACAAAAGCTGGTTGAACTTGACTCACACAACATGAAATGAGATTTTTTAGCCTGTTTGCTAGAACTTTTGCAATGGTTCTATACAGAACATTACACAGGCTAATTGGTCTGAAATTTGTCATGTTTGTAGGGTGTTCAACTTTTGGGATTAAAGTGATCATTGTTTCATTCAATGATTTTAGCATAAAACCAGACTCAAAAAAACTTTGAATTGCTTTAACAACATCCAATCTTATAATATGCCAGAATTTTTGAAAGAAAAGGGGTGACATACCATCTGGTCTCGGGGCTTTGTTAGGGTTCATAGATAACACAGCCATCTTAATCTCTTTTTCCTCCACAGGTCTTATCAGAGTAGCATTCATCTCTGCTGTAATTGTACAGGGGATACCATCTAGCACTTCATCTGTTTCCACTGGACATGATGTAGAGAATAGGCTTGTGTAAAACTGACTTATCTCCTCTACCATCTCCTGCTCATTCCTGCACCATCCACCATTTGCTTTTTGCAGACTAGTTATTCTATTTCTCTTTCTTTTCTACCTTACACTTGCATGAAAAAAGGGCGTGTTCTTATCTCCTTCTGTAAGCCATTTTGTTCTTCATTTTTGAGCCCAAAAGATCTCTTCCTGTTTATATGCTTCTTTGAGTTTCTGTTTTAACTCCAGTAGCCTTCTTTTCCTATCCTCTCCTTCCTTCATTTTCTCTTCCTGAAATTTTTCCTTGATCAGCTTGATTTGTTTTCCTGCATTCTGCTTTAGCTGCCTGTTCCATTTCATTAGAGCCCACCTACACTGTCTAACTTTCTTTGTCACCTTGAACATGTTGGCTCCTCTTTGTTCTTGTTTCCAAGCCTCATCCACTACTAAGAACACCTGTTTGTTTTGTAACCATCTCTGATCAAAGAAGAACTTTTTCTTTCTTGGCTAATGTTGTGGCATAGTATCCAGTATTATCACACAATGGTCAGAAGCTTCTTTCTCCTCATGTTTACATATTGCTCCTTCAAAAATCCTACACCAACCTTGGCTACCTAGACCTCTATCCAACCTTTCCTTTATTACTCTCCCCCCTTCCTATTGATTACTCCAAGTCCATGGCACCCCCTCATACCCTATATCTACCAAACTATTTTGGTCAACAAAATTCTGCAACTCTCTAAACGAACTTTTAGCTCTCCTTCTACCCCCTCCCCCATTTTTCATCATGTGATAAGATGTCATTAAAATCACCTATCAGCACAAAATTTTCCTCCCATCTTTGTTTTCTACTTGTCAACTCTTTCCATTGGTCCCTTCTATAAGTATCCTCAGTGCTTGCATAGATGCCTATTAGCCACTAGCTCAGATTACTTTCCACATCCTCAATTTTCATTTTAATATAGAAATTACTTCCCTCCACATGAGTGACCTGCAGCTCCTTCTTCCAAAACATTGCCAAACCTCCAGCTTTTCCTGTTGGGTCCATAATAAAAGCATTTTCAAATTAAATCTGTTTTTGTACTTTTCTTAACACTTTTTCCTGATTTTTCATTTTTGCTAAGAAAACTATTTGAGGGGAATGGATCGAGATTACCCCCTTGAGTTGGGGAGTTGTGAAGGGCTCCTCACACCTCGAAAATTCCATGCCACAACTCTCATTTAGGCATTGGAGGCTTTCTTGGGCTTGCCTCCATCGCCCTTCCCCTATTCAGTGGCTTTGGTATCTATTCTAGCCATTTTGTTTCTAGCATTACACCATTCTTCTCCATTCATTGGGTGGTCCTCCTCGCCTATGTCATAATGTTTCCTTTTTACTCCTTGCTCCAACTGATCACTTTGAATTTTGATTTCTTTTAGTGGTGTTCTTTTTCCCCTTCTAATAGTTCTCCTTTGTCTTCCTTCTTTGTTTTCTTCTATCCCATTTTGGTGTACAGCTATGCTTTCCTTCTGATCAATGAGCATACTGTTCAGAGTTTTGTTTTCTTCCTGTTCCTCATGCTTCTCATTTAGATCCTTGTTTCCTTCTTCCCATTTCTCTGTATTCAGTTCCCATGTCATTTCAGAAAACTTTGTACATCCAGCAAATGTTGTAGCTCCCCTTTCCACTGCTCTATTACTTTTCATGTGCAGGTCTTTTCCTTCTTTCCCCCCTTCCGAACCCCCTTTACTAAACATCTCTTTTTCCATTGAACATTGCTTTCCATTTCTCCTTTTGTGCTTTCTGTCTTTTGCTACAACCTCTTGTGTCTGGATTTCCTTTGTCCCAATTCTTTCCCGGTTGTTCCCTCTTTCTCTAGTTATCTTACTTCCTCTTTTCAGCCCTTCTCTCAGAGGGGATGTCATGATATTCCCTGCTTTGATCCATGAACCGTATTGCTCTTCCTTCTTTGAGGATTCCCTCTCTGTTTTGCAGTTTTTATCTGCATGTCCAATGATACCACATCTGTAACAGAAATCTGGGCTTTTTTCATATTTAAACTCCACCCAAGTAGATTCCCCCTCATGCTTGACATATGTTCCCCGTAACAGGGGCTAGGATATATCCATCTCAGCCATAATTTTTATATGTTTGCCCATTTTTCCTCCTCTAGGTGGGATAATCACATCTCTAACTGAAGCAAACAGTTTGCCAATCTTGAAACCAACAGATCTACATATCCAATGGATCAGTAAATTCCATACTTGGATCCACAACAATGAGGAGTTAAAAACGTCTGGATCTTTCTCAATCCCCAACCTCCATGGCTTTATTATCAACAATTGATTATCAAGTACCCATGACCTCCCATTCAAAGCTCTCTCTCTCTCTGTGCTTTTCCTCTTCAAATTTAAATTGAAAAAGGTTTGGTCTGAGCTCTGTTACCTATAGATTCCTTAGGTAACCCCACACATGAGTGGTGAAGTTCTTGACTCGTGTAAACTTTGCAACTTTTTGCCCTATTATCTTACCAACCAAGCTGACTTCACAGTCCTCCATTCCTTCTTTGACGTCCCCCCAGCACAGGTCAACTCCATTTACCTCCTTGGAGCTCAGATCAAATCTTTCCAAAGCCATTGTTAGTGCTTCCTCCATTTGCCAGAAAGGAACTTGCTTGCTAGATTTCCCCCATACAAATCAGCAAATTTGGAGCTTTCTCAGATAATTTACTGGAGGGGAAGAAGTGATTTAAGTAGTTAAATAACTGCTATCTACTAAAAGCAGGAAAACTTTTGGTAAAAAAATTCTTTTTTCTTGTTTCTTTTTCTCACGGAAACCAAAAAAAACAGACAAACTTTCCTTTGTTATTACTCCTCTTGGGTCGACACTACTATAAGAAACAAGAATTAGTTCACCAACATATTTGATTTGGCACTTATGAGGGAGCCATGAGCAAATCATAACTAAATATAAACATACGCGAGAACCTGTGTTTTTAAACTCGGACTGGACCTGTCGGTTCGACCGGTTGAATCGGGAACCGGCCAGGCATTCGGTCCGAGTCAACCCTCAAAATCGGAAAATTCAAAAATCGGTCAAAACCAGGGTCTGACCGGGTCAACCGGTTGACCGGGTTTGACTATTTGACCATTTTTTTTTTCTTTTCTTCTTTTTTTTTTTTTTTACCTTTAACCCATTATATCCTTTCAAACTCACTTTTTAAGTTTTAGTAAATATGCTTTAATCTCTCATTATTTTAATAAAGTGTAAAATTAATCCAACACATTTTTTAAGTTACATTTCTACCTCTATATATATATATATTATATTCTTTAAGTCAATTTATTTATTAAATATAAAATTCTCTAATTTATATATAAAGTCATAAATCACCAATTTAAGAAAAATTTTTATATATGTAAAGTTGAAAACTACCAATTTGAGAGAATTTTTATATATTATTTTTTCAGAAAATTTTTTTATATACTATTTTGATTATATATTATTAATATATATATTTATGACATATTTATGACGTCATCCGATTCGACCCCCGGTCGAATCCGGTCGGATCCATCGACCCCTGACCCCTGAGTTCGGTCGGTTTGATGCCCGGTCCAAGTCTGAAAACATAGGCGAGAACTTGAGCTTGTCATGGAATCCTTAGTTTAGTGGCTTAATGGCCAAGGTTGAACTTTCAAGAATTGCAGATAAATCCTCTTGACTTGTTAAATCTCACTCCCTCAGCTAATGACTAAAAGGAAAATCACTTGACCTCAATGCGTGAATCTGGAAATTGATATACCAAACTTAATTTCCCTGTTTGCACAATCTATGTGGCCCGGTGGTTGGTTACGTTTCATTTTAGTTTTACAAGCCAAAAGTGGGGATCTCAGGAGAGCTTGTGCCATCGCCATTTACACCTGAAATTGACAGTAGATAGCAGTCTTCATCGGAAAGAGTACGAAAAAAAAAGGAAAAGAGATCATGATCAAATGCGTACGACCAAATCAGAACGCATGATGGACTTCCTTTGTCCAAAATCTCTTACAACTTCCAGTACCTTGATGGTAACCCCTCGTTTGGTGTAGGATAGAAACATCTTTCCATTCAAAATTCTTTTCCTGCTAGAGTGGACAGAAAAATATTTATCATTTTAGTATTTAGTAACCAAGTAAGAATGGAATGTTAATTTCTTTTTTCATAGCTAGTATAATTAATTAATTATATTGAGAAGTCAAAATAGAATGAAAAAAACTACTATATTGACTTAATTGCTCCTATATATAACATTTTATGCACATCTTGATTTAGAGACAAATGAATTATTAATTAATAAAGAACTTTTAATAGTGTAAATTCACAATAACTTAGGCCCCGTTTGATAACCCAATTCAGGTCTTAATCTTAATGGTTTCAGACCTTAATGGTGTTAAGACTGTTTGATAACAAAAAATACTACATCTTAATGATTAAGTGGGTCTGAATTGTCCAGGCAAAATGGAGCCCAAAAAATAAGTGATAAGTTTATCACTTATCACCACTTAATAAAAAGTACGCTCAAATGTTAGGGTTTAAATACAATTTTTAGGACATAAATAACCCTAGTATTTATAACATTTGATAGACTAGCATTTATATTTTATCAAATAAATTTGTTATATTATAATTTTATTTTCATTTTTAGCTCATTCTTTTTCTTTTTTTTATAATAGTTCATTCTTTTTCTAATAAATAATTCTTATTTTTTTGATAATAGTTCATTCATTTTTAATTCATTCTTTTTCTAATAAATAATTCTTATTTTAAATAAAATTAAATCATATGTACTACTAGTAAAATATACCAATATAGATCATTTATAGACAAGCCAATATAAGGACAAAATTGTAAAATACAAGAAATTCAGCATCCAGTCATCTATAATTATCAAACAGGCAGAATATGTTCAGTGTTTAGATTCAGACAAAAGTTGTATTAGATTCACCACTTAACAATTCAGTGACTTAATAAATTCAGACTTCAGATTTCAGATTTCAGACTTCAGATTTCAGATTTCAGTTTTATCAAACGGGGCCTTATTAAGTAAGAACATAATTTTTTAATAGCGTACAATTACAATAGGTGCATACTAACTTTAATAGAATTGCAATAGGTGAATACCAATTGTAACTAAATTAAAATTTTAAATTGCATGCATATTGAATTCCATCTATTTCTTATATACGTTAAACCCGTCATTCATGCACGTTAAATTCTCTACTCTTGATTTGTTTATGAAGGGTATTAAGAACTATTTGTAAATAGAAAAATATAACTATGCCTTAATAGATGGTCTACTGGGTTTACTCTTTTCTTTTTTTATTTTTTTAACTTCATATGATTATATTTTGGCATGTTATTGTTTGTTTGAATTAACAAATATTATCATATAATCGAGTATTGTGAATAAAAATATATTAAAAATGTTAACTAAATATTTTATTTCAATGTAAAAAAAAAGAAAAATCATTAAATAGAATTAGAATTAATCCTAAGTAAAAAAAGCAATAGACTTATTAACCAAACTCACAAATGGACCTAATATTTGACAAAGAAAATGACAAATTAATATATATGAAAGTTAAATACATACACAGGAAATAGAGATATAGAATATAGAAGAGTAATCTTGACTCCTAAAATTTAGGTATTTCCTGGATAGAGTGGGAATGGGTTTTCTCTAGATTTTTGTGAGGAATGAAATTCTAGGAAAAAGTTGGAATAAACTTTCGAGGAGGAAAGGGTTTTCCAACATAAAATGTCTATACCAAACATTGGAACGGAATGGAGAAGTTGGAAAGTCCTTTCCATTCTAAACATTTCCAACGTACTAAACGAGGGATACGTGTGCGTTTGGTTCTTGAAGATATGAAGATTGAAGGACCAACAGAAAATGGGGGGAAAAAAGAAATAAAAGGCAATGGTGCTGTAGTAATTATATTTACTAGTAGAAAAAGTGCAACCTCTTTGTGTAAATCAAAAGAAAACATAACAAGGAAAAAGGATTTAAAAAAGGACTAGATTAGATTCCATGTATGGTTCAAGCGTGTTGCTTATCAATTTTCACTACGATTGTGTTCTAAAGTCAACAAGTTTTTACTACTCTTTCCTTGGTCTCTATATATTTCCCGATGTACATTTTAGCTGGAGTAGCTAGGAACGAGATTCTATCCATTATTTTTCTCTCTATTTCTCTATTTATCTTTTTATATTTATATAACTAAACGTTTTCACAATGATTCGTTGGTGTCAACAATTTTATCTCCACAAAAAGGTCAACATACTCAAAAATCAAGCTCATCTGTAAATGTTTTATCATTCAATTTGCACAAGACATTTTGATGGTGCAAAAGAGGTCAAAAATATGTTGATAAAAATTGTAAAGTTTGATCCAACCATAAAATTTAATCAATTTAATTCAATTTTTGTATATACTTTAAACAATTGGAGAAATATAATATGGATGGTTTTGATTTTTAAAAATAATATTAGAATTATGTTTATTTAGTTGTAATGGAGAGAAAATCCTCTCTAATTAATGGAGAGAAGTCTAATCCCATTAACCTGATCGCGTATTAGAGAGATTACTTTTCCATAGGTGAAGTGTGTGCCACAAAAAATATTTTGTATACAATAATACTATATAATAAGATGTGGACAACCAGTCTGCCATTAGTGCAGATCTCACGAATGAAATTATAATTTTTCTCAAAAAAAAAAAAAAAGGGAAGTGGACATCCATCCAACAAAACCTTTTCCAATGAAATGGACCTGTGACTCTTGAGAAATTTCTGACCACAAGTATTCTAGAATTTTCTAGCATTTTGACAGTGACAAAAGATATGGTCCCCTGGGCAGATTAAGAATTGGATTTGCATCAACAGTCAACATCAACACCGCATTATCACAATAATTCATTGGCGTTCAACACGGATCATCCAGCGTTTGACAAGTTCATCTTTCCACTTGCTAGCGAGTCAAATATTAGAATAATTGTGTTGTTAGAAATTAGAAAATATATAAAAACAGCAATAATATCCATATTATAACAATTAATATGTGTGCATGCCATAATTAATTACAAAGAAAAAAAATACTAATTTTCTAAAGGCATGTAATAATGATATAATGACTACTTTCATGAACATATTAATTCGCTTTTAACTCAACCTTTGAACCAAAAACTTATATTTGAATGACTTCCAATTTCTGTATCATCGGAATATGTGTGCATGCGAACTTGGGCTATAACGAAGTGAAATGTGAAGAATTTCTCCTATCTCGTACCGTAAAAAGTTGTCAAATCAAAATGTAAACAAATAATTCCAAAAACCTCCATTGAGGTTTCTGTTAGTTTCATTAGCCTCCGTTGAGGTTTTAAAAATATCATAAACCTCTCTTGAAACTAATGTTCTTGTAACAAATTAGTCCAATCCAAAATAGTCAGCAATAAAAAATTGATTTCAAGAGCGAGAAGAATAGCTCATAACAAAAGTACCCCTCAACTTATTAATAGTTGGTTAAATTATATTCAAAAGAGAATATTAGTTAAAATAGAAAATAACGAGTAAACTCTAACATGCTCACAGTAGAATTTAGTAACAATAACTATTTTCCATAAAACTAGATAAAATAGCAAAATCAAAGTATTAAAAAGGAAAATTTATTAATTTGGAATCAAGAATCATACATAAAATTTCTAAACTCTTAGTATTAGAATTTGAAAGGTTTTGAACAAGAATTGAACAAAATATAATATGGCCCTTTTAAGAAAAAAAATGACAATAGATTGATAATAATAAAAAAATACAAAATATGCTAAAACTATGTTATGTTTTTTGAATTATTTGTTTAACATATAGGTCCATTATTTCACATGATTAATAAGAAATTTCCATCATTATAATAAAAGAAATAACAACTCTCAAGCAATGTTTGGATTAATAGAAAATGTATGATTTTAATGGAAAAGCCAATAAATCAAAGTAGAGAGATTTTTTTTCTAACCATTTTTTCTGAATTACATATACAAAGTAAAGAAAAGAAACACCAAACATTTTGGAAAAGAAAGGAATGAATAGTATATGTAGCTACATTTTCTCTATAACTTAATAAAATCTAATTATAAATATATTTACTTTACCCTATTTTTTGTGTTTTTTCATATTCATCTTATTGTTCTCAAGAAAATTTTATGAAATAATAATATCTCAATGAGAATTTTAATCTTTTTTTGGGAGATGGGGAAGAAATTACAAGAATTGCTAAAATACAGAAAAAGAATTTTAAAATGTTAACAATTATCATTATAAAATTTAGTATTTAAGATTTTCAAATTTTTTATATTCCAAATCATTTTTAATTTAGTACAAATGACTCAATTGTTTCTCTCCATAGATACATAATATTTCTTAAATTGTAAGGATAATAAAGCCATTTAACCATCCATGAGGTAAGCATTAAGCCTCAAATAGCTTATAGAGGAGGTAAATGATATTTCTAAAATCTTAGGGCAGGATAGTGAAATTGTTAGAAACCTCAAGGAAGGTTTCTGAAATTATCCCAAATATAAAATATGAATGAGTAAGTCTCAGGTGTTGAATCTACATGTTTTTCCTAGCACGAAATTTTACCTTTTCTAGTCTCCATTCAGCATATAACGATACTAGTTTGGAGATAAGAGGAAAATCAGGCTTTGTTTGAATGGTTAAGGTTGCATTTGATAAAACTAAAATTTGAAATTTGAATTTATCAAGTTATTGAATTGTAAATACTAAAATCCTAACATTTGAGTGCATTCTACATTAAGTGATAAATGAATAGCTTATCACTTATTTTTTGGCATAAGTTTTGTCTATACAATTTAGATTCAATTAATTAATCAAGATGTTTTATTTTTTGTTATCAAAAACGTTTGAATATGTTAAAATCTAAATACATTAAGTTTTAAAGCCTATTTAATAACTCTACTTAATGCTAAAAATCAATTCATTCAAAACTTTTTGAATTAAATGTCTGATAATAACAATGCCTCATTGTTTAATGTATTAAACACTGCTTAATTTGTGTACAACATTTTAAGTAAAAAATTTTCATTGAATTTTTTGAATTGACAACACATATTATTCCTCTCACACATATAACACACCCTTATACCATTTTCGCACATGGTACACATTGGTTTTCTTTATGTTCGACACGCTCACAGACACACCAGCATGTAAGACATACTCTCTTACACAAAAACACTACCACTAAATTGTTTCATTATTTTCTCTCTCATACACACACATTTTCCTTTTTCTCCAAAAGCACAAATAAAGGCAATTGTTTTTAAAGATAGAAATATAATATTGTGGAATGTATGCCCTAAAACAATTATTTTGTTTAAATACATTCCTAATTAAGTTTTGTATTTTATGAACTTCCATTTTATCTGTTAAATATTTGATATAACTGATAAAGTCCTTAGAATATTTATTGATGTGATGGTAGTCACAAGAGTTGATGACTATGAGATATCAATCACATTTATAATAATATTCTTAAATTTTCCTAGTCATAGTATTAATGAGACAGGACATTATTAATACGGACAGACTAGTACACAGTTACCAAACTGCCTCTATTTAGTGTAAGTAGTGGTTGTTCTCATTGACCATGGTATAGGGATACCTAGGCTAATGTGTAGATGAATTGTAAAATACAAATTCATTGGAGTGATCCACACAGATATCTCGTTAGGATATCTATCTAGTGCCAATGGTTGAATCTCTTATGGGAAATTGTGTAAGTGATTCCAGACTTGAGATCACCATAGTATCTTGAGTGTGAATCACTGCCTTTTGATTCTATTTCTTGTTACTCACCAAGAGTAACTTAAAGAATAGAAATTGGGGGTAGTATGAAGCATGGAAAGATAGTGAATGATCAAGAGAGGATTCACCACTCTGACAGTGGGAGTTGATATCCAGAAAGGCCACTAGTTGGAATTTAACCCTAATAGTCGACTACATTAGGTTAATTGAAGAATGTCTTCAAGTTAACCTAATCTAAGGTTAATTCCGGAAACTAACAAATTAATTAGTCATTAGGGAATTGGCACTTGTTCTTTATTCCCTAACTAATGGGATATCCATGGTGAAAGGATAATAATTACATGGTAATTTTCCATGGAAAGGTTAGATCAAAATTCCCTTGACTAATTCCGAATACTTGAGTGGTTGTGATGTGTTGTTGGACACTGCTCACAATTTATAATTATGAATTATTAATTATTGTAATTAATGATAAAATAAAGTTATTTATTTATCTAATTCTTTTGAAAATTATAATTCATAATTATTACCAGTGTATTTGGAACCTATTGGATCATATGCTTAGAGACTGAATTCTAGATTAAAATTGTGTGTGTCCAAGTAGAGACTTGGAAATAAAATTCTTGGGGTCTAATTACAAGGAATAATAAATTCCAGAGCTGTTTAAACAAATAGGATAAAATAGTTATCCTATATTTGTCAGATAGCAAAAGGGATATCAGATGATTACGGTTGTTTTGATTTTGAATCAAAACAACGTGATCCTATCCCTTCTCTCTCTCTCTATCCTATCTATATAACAGACTATATGATACGTGATAGAACAGAAGATGTAGGCTAGGTTTTAGAAAACCTTATGTAAAGAAAAATCCTGAGAGCTTGAGAGTTTGAGTGAGAAAGAAAAAGGCTAGCACCTTCTTTCCTCACACACACATAGATTGTAGAGACGATCAGGAGAAGATCCAGATTCTCTCTCGCGTGGATTACAGTAGAGACAGGGAGCTTGAACTGCTCAAACGGGATTCTTCGCCTTCTCCAACGAATCAGAGGCATCACTTCCAGGATTAAGGTAATCCTCAAATCCTCTTATCTACAAGTTTTACGTAGCCTAGGGTGATTATTCCTGATGGGTTATTGGGGCTAAAAATTTTAATTTTCTGCTGCGTCTGCTGCCCCATAACCTAACAAATATTTGTGACATATTTCAATTCAGTATTATAATTCAGTTAGTTAGCAAACAGATATAACCAATTCAGTAACTTAGTATTTTCAGCACGTAATTTTTAGGTTTTAGAATTTAAATTTCAAATTTCAGTTTTATCAAACAGTTCTTGAGTACTGAATTGGATTATCAAACAGGACCCAAGTTTTTTAAGAAACACGTCTTTGATGAGTTTTAAATACATTTTTTAAACAATTTTTGTCTCATATTTATCCATGTACCAGTAAGAGTATTACCGTCCCAATTTCATAAATAACACCGCAGGAGGCATCCACGAAAATGAAGCCTAAAGATATGCTACAAATTCAAACATAGTAAAGTAAGTACGTGCACAATGTATTCTCTATTCACGTATTATAGGAAATTTTTTTAGAAGAACGACTAAAAGTTTGGTGATATAATACAAGTTTGACAAAATTACATATATAAATCTGTACCTATATAGTACGAATATGTTTTAAAATTTATGGAACTAAAAGTTCAGAAATAAGTTTTAGCAATTATCACAAAACCAGTGTGAGACATTACTTTATGATCGTATTTGCTTTATTTTTATAGATTTATAAAAAAAAATCATGATATACATTTCTGCAAATTGTATATAACTCAGAAGACATGCTATTATCCTTCCACAAATTATAAACTGTTTCAAAAGTTGAAGTATTATTCATGAAGTATAATACACTGAGAAAATCATTACATAATTTTATGCAGTTATTTGAAAAGTATGAATATCTTTTAGAATACTTTTAAGTATACAAAATACAAATATTTTCTATATAATCTTAAAAACGTGTCTTATATTGATATGGTACGAATTTTTATTACCTACGACTACAAGAAATAAAAATTTTAATAGTATCCAGATATGTGGTGTGGCGTCTGGCACAACATTTATTCTGGCTTAATGCGCAAATCTGGAAATTGGAATACCCCAATTTGCTCAAACCGAGTCCCGAGTTCCACATCCATTCATCTGGCGGTTTCATTCCTCTTCTTCCCAGAAACGGGAACAACACACACACACCCAGTTAGATTAAGCTCACTCGGTTCGTAACACTCAACCACCATCCTAAGCGGGACCCACAGGGAAACACCGTCCAGCCAATTGGTTTCATTCCTCTTTCCCTTCACTTTTTTCGAGTACAAGTCTTTCCCTTTACTTTATGAAGCAAGAAGTGGGGGCGGAATCAGGAGAACTGGCGACGTCGGCATCCACACTAAAGTTGACAGTAGACAGCACCTATGGGAATCAGGTAGAAGGAAGTACAAAAAGGGAATGATATCATCATAAGAATACCTATGACCAAATCAAAACGCAAATAAGCCCACTTTTATCCCACCATTCGGATACTCTAAACCAGTCAGATACGCGCAACTTTTCGGTGCCTTATCCATAAGGGTGCGTTTGGCGCTCGAACACAGCAATTGCACAATCAAACCAAAATAACAATAATTATTAATAATAATGATAATAACAATGAAATTATATTCTCTCACTCAAAATAAATTTTTTAACATTATATTTTGAAATAGGTTTCAAATGATATAAAAAGTTTAAAATAAGAGAGGTAAGTGAGATTTTTAAAAGTTTTAGACCATCAGGTGAACTATCAAAAACATTAGGGGAGGTTTCTGAAATTATCCCTAAAATATATCAAAACTTCCATCAAAAGATGGCCCCACTCGAAATATAACCAATTAAACTGTCCTTTGTACTTTGCCACAATGAAGCAGCCAAGCCAAACATTCCCTAATAGTTTTCCCTATCGTCTCTGGATATTCAAATTCATTCATCTCATCAAATCAGCAAAGTTTCTCAATCTGTGTGTGTTTTAATTCGTAAAACGCACACCTCAATCATTAGCCGCCTTATGAAACAGAAACCAAAACCCACCTGTTTCCTGGTATTCCGGCCGTCCCAAACCTGGTTTTCCGGTCAACCCAAATGGAGAAAGATCCTCTCCTCCCCTGTGTCAACACCAGAAGACCACCCTATTCTCCTCAGCCTTCACCACCACCCCCAATTTCACTGTGCCCTTTACCGGAAGATGACGAGATCACAATCCCACCACCCAATTCCTGTCTCACTCCATCAGCACTCAAAGATCGGCTCATCTTTGGCACCTCTCCTTCATGCTCTTCTACCCCTTTAATGGACTCTCCTTCTTTGACTCTTGTTGATGCCTTAACTCTAAGCATCAATTCTCCAAGAAAAACTTCTTCTGAGGACCTAAAATCCAATATTCTTGGAGAAAAATGCAATCTTGATCAGCAAAATAGTCAGCAGTCTTGGTTGACTGATCCGAATATTCCGTGGACCAAAGGGAATTTGCACAGGTCCAAGACTGCCCCTGCAATGGCTGTTATTAATGATTTTGATCATTCATCATCTTCCAAGCCACCCACGTTGAGTTCTCAGTCAATTGTAAGACAAGCTGTGGTTCTGTTGATGATATATTTGTCTCTCGGTGTTGTTATTTATTCTTTTAATAGGGATCATTTCAAGGCCAATGAAACACACCCTGTTGTTGATGCTTTGTACTTCTGCATTGTTACTATGTGTACTATTGGATATGGTGATATAACCCCTGATAGTCCTGCGACGAAAGTGTTCTCTATCATGTTTGTGCTTGTGGGCTTTGGGTTTGTTGATATTTTGCTTACTGGGATGGTTAGTTATTTTCTTGATTTGCAAGAAAATTATCTGTTGAGGACACTTAAGAGTGGGGGAGCTCATGATCCTGGGCGGTTTGTAATTGATGTTAAGAAGGGGAGGATGAGGATTCGGATGAAGGTAGCATTAGCGTTGGGGGTTGTGATTCTTTGTATTGGAATTGGAGTTGCTGTTATGCATTATGTTGAGAGGCTTGGCTGGTTAGATTCGTTCTATTTGTCAGTTATGTCTGTTACTACCGTTGGATATGGGGATAGGGCATTTACTTCCTTGCCTGGTCGGATTTTTGCATCCATTTGGTTGCTTGTGTCTACGCTTGCTGTGGCTCGTGCATTTCTTTACTTGGCTGAGGCAAGGGTGGATAAGCGGCATAGGAGCATGGCAAAATATGTGCTTGGACAGGATATGACTGTGGCACAGTTTCTTGCGGCTGATATTGATAACAATGGTTTTGTGACGTAAGCTCATTTGCCTTTTCCCAATATTTGAATACGTTATTGACAACTTATATTGCATGTGATGATTATTGTCATTGTGAAAGTTGTTGATATCTAAGCCAAGCTTGCTCTGTGGTTCACTGCTGATGTTTAATTCAGCATGATATTTAATAAGTTTGAAGAAGTTTGGCAGCCATAGTTTTGTTAGCAGATAAGTTGTGATCAGCCTGCTTGCTCTATGGTTCACTGCTGATGGTTGATTCATCATGATATTTAACAAGTTTGAAGAATTTTAACGGCCATAGTTTTGTTAGCAGATAAGTTATGATCAAACTGCACAAATGTCTGTAGCTCTGAGTATTTTTGAGATTTTGGTGAAAAATCTGCATTGAAAATCTTCTATTTCTTTGTATCGATTCGCACTGAAAGGCAGATAAGTTGCTTGTTATCTGTTTCTTTGCTACAAAAACCGTTTTGTTTTGATATATCAATCTATCCACTGAGTTTCATGATTATTAGACTCTGGAAATTTTGTGTTTTACTCTGATCTATTTTGTTATAAATGACTCTTCCCTTTAAGCTGCAAGAATGCTATTTGTTGAGTAGGTATTGGATGTCTACTCTTTATATGGATCGAATGGCTGACATTTAAAGAGTCAGCACCTTATTTTAAATGACTAAAATGGATATGTAGATGGTTTACTTTTTTTGAGTTTATCTAGTAAGTTGCTGAGTGTCTCTGAGTTTTCATATGTTCAAGTAAATATATATTTTTTTGAATGGTAGGTTCAATTTGTTAGTACAGCAGTGTGATCTGACTTTACCAGTTATCCCTCGTACATCTTAAATTTCATAGACTTTTAAACAAACTTATTTTCTTAGGACTAAATTAATAAACCTCACCAGAAGATAATTTTTTTAATGAAGAAAAGATGACACTAATATGGGATTGAAACAAGTTATCCTTTTTTGCTTGTTTTGTTATTAGAGGAGGGAGAGGAAGAGAAAGAGGAAGAAGACATGACTATAAATGTTGATCCAAGATGAGTGAACAAAATCCTTAGCTGTTGACTTAAGACAGCTCTTTTGGGTGTATCCTCTCATCCCCGTAAAACTTAAGTATCTGGGCTTACCAGTGACTGGATCCTATTTTGACATCTATTGGCATTTGGTAAAGATGAATTGAAGGAAATAGCTAAATATTGTTTGAAAAAAAGTGGGCTATATGATTAAGAGCAATTTTACTTGATGAGTAAAGTCAGAATGTTTTTAATTCCAAAAATATATTTGGAGATGCGCGGAAAACAAATGAGCAGCAGATAGGCTTCACTGAGTGATATTAAAGATTTTACCTTGTACTTTCCTCTCTACACCGTAAGTAGAAACTTCTGCTTGAATTGTCATGCATGAGGTGTGGTCTCTTTAAAGCATATCTATTCATGTTTATTGTGTGAATGACTTTGACATATGAGTTGGACATGTATCTTCTGGTGTCAATGAATCAACTTCAAGACTGACAGTCTCTTACGGATGAGGATAACTATTTGGTGTTGCATACTCATTTTTATCAGTAATAAAAAGGAAAAATACATTTAACAGAAGAGCAATGGACAGACTTGTCTTCTATTCCACTGGAAAATATAATATTGACTCGTTCAAAATGGAAGCATGATAAATCCAGGTGTAAAGAAAGGTAATAGACCTTCCAAGTTCTGTTTCTACTCAACATTCAAACATTACAAAAACTATAATGCATGTCAAACATGAGTTAGTGATAGAATTCTACTGAATTTTGTTATGGTTAACACGTGTCTTATAAATTTGGTAGTTAGTAGAAAAGAATGTTGGTAAGATCTTTTCTCTGTATGCATCTAGTTGCATGTTTCTTTTCTAGATTACTAACAGAACTGAAAATGGATTGGCAGTTAAGTACATATGTTACACATTGCTCTTTAGGGTTCCTTAGTCTCTTTGTTGCACTTCCCCCCCTTAAGTATAAATGTTGCACATTGCTCTTTAGGGTTCCTTAGCCTCTTTGTTGTACCCTATCCCCCCCCAAAAAAAAGAAAAGTAGTAAAATTTGCTTCATTTTGGTATGAGAAAACAATATGAGCTTCATAAGAACTTAAACAAAGCGAAGAAGGAGAAGTTTGAACAATTTTAGGGTACTTTTTTAACCAAACAAGTGTTAGAACAATGCAATATGTCTGAGACAAGTCATGCTACAGCATATGATCTCAGTCTGTTACACTGTTGCGGAGTTTATTTTTCTGACAACAATGAAGGCATATAGTCCAACTTGTGTACTTTCTCGAAATTATTGTACTGATTTCAAACAATGGGGATACTGAATATAGATCTGCTTTTTTAGGATGGTTTAATTATGATAGATATATTCAGTCTACATAGCACAAATGGGAACTGAAATGCAGTGTTGGTATAATGACCAATAGTTTGGATTAAATGCTGCTTTTATCAAACTTGTTCCATGGTAATTTGTTGGTAAAGGATTTGATTTCAATCAGTTTTGCTAACAATTTCTATGATGTTTGATTAGCTTCAGGATTTTGGAGTTTGTTGATTCAAACAGATTTTTGTGCAAGCTTTTTGGACAATTTGAAACATGATTTAAAAATCTGAAGTAAGATGATGATTTGTTATTCATAGAAGTGAAATTAGCAGTGAATGCCTGCACCATTGGTTATAGATTTTTAGGATTGATACTCTCTTATTTTCTTTCTTGCCAGCTCAGGGTTCCAGCACTGTTTTGTTTTGTTTGCTCCAAAGACAAGGTTTCCAATTTCATCAAATCTAGATGTAGACTTCTGAATTCTTTGTTTCTGCATTTTAGTAGTATTCATGTTTCACTTGGAATAAAACCTGCCACCTGCTAACTTACCCTCAACAGAACTTCTGGTTGTGCTGAATCAAGCTCCTGTTTCTGGTTAAGTCTTTTGGTTGCATCCTCGAACTCCAAGGGTAAATGAACTTATAATTATAAAAAACTAAAAGTTAATTATGCTCTCCCCTTGTTCTTTAGTGTGCATTAATTGGGTTTAGATCAAAGACAATCTGCTCCATGGCATCGACTCTCAAGTAATCATGGTAGTTGGCAAGGATCCAAAGGCTAACTAAAGTAGATTGCCAAGAGTCTTCAAGCATTTCAAAGGGTAGTTGAGAAGTGATTTTTCCCTGGAATATGATGTCTCCTAGACATGAATTGTAGAGAGCTGAATTCTTCTCATTCTAGATAGATGAAGGAAAATTCCTTGGTCATGTTTGGTAATTATTTTTTTTATTCTCATGGAACCAATGTTGTAGTTGCAGTATTTAAGGGAAGTCAAGAGACTAATGCGGTTGATGGGGTTAACAGAGATACATGGCAAAAGTTTTCAAGTGATTATCCATACTATATTGGTGATAAGTGGTGGTGAATTAAACCACCAACTGGACTTGGATATATATAGAATAAAGATAAAATAAGAACTACCAAGCAACATACTGTCATGGAACTTTTAGAATGTGTCAATTTTGGAAGTGTTTATGTAGATTAACCGCAATGAAGAGTAACCAAGTTCTGTGTCTGCCATCTAAATTTGATGCGTGGTGATTCAGTTTAACACACTACTTTTTGTTTAGACCACGTGTTGAAGGTCATCTTAATGACCCTTGGGAGAAGCCATCCCAATATTTTGCTGATGAGGGGGTGGATCCAAAAGTTAAATAATTCCTAGACCGGAATCTTATATTGGCAATGCTGGAGAGAACTGGGATCATGACTATTGTAGTAGTTCATTGCAACTCAAAAGATTGGAGAATGATTAATGGGTGGAAGGATTGGCATCCTATATAATAAAGAGTCAAAATAAATTTTGAGCATCAGTTTTTTGACCAAGGAAGATGGATGGAGGAGAAACCTGATTGAAAAGAATAACACAGACAAAAAGGAATTTAATATTTTGGAGCATGTTTTAGTTTTTTTAGCATTGATTTTGTAAGATCTTGCGTCCTAGTTGGATTCATGATTTTAAAAGGTCATCAGAATTGCTTAGTGCTTGTCTTAAGGGTTCAGCTTTAATGGTGTTCTTGACTTTGTCTTTTTGCTTATTTTTCCAGTTGCTAATGGAAGCAATTATAATTTTATCCTGATTTTTCTTCTTTTTATGTTATCTGGCAGCAAATCAGAGTACGTAATCTACAAGCTCAAGGCGATGGGAAAAATTTCAGAGATGGATATCTTGCAGGTATGTAAACAGTTTGAAAGACTAGACACAGGAAATTGTGGGAAAATTACTCTTGCGGATCTCATGGAAAATCATCACTGATTTGTTGAGAAGGCACTGCAACTTGACTGCAAATTTCATCTCATTAGACACAGCTATGGGAAGCATTGTGGGCTGTCATGATGATGAAAGACAAAGTCACTTAAAAATGGATGCTCCCCATTCTGTGGTTGCTCCCTCAGGAGCCCCATTCAGTCATCTTAGATTTTCTACGCAGCAAAAGTTCCCAACTCTGTGAATATTCGTTGCCAGCAGAATCAGATACTCCATACTAGAAACAGTCTATCAAAGATTTTGCTATATCCATTTGAGATTATCTCCCTGATAAGATAGTCTCAGATTGCTAGCTGTGAACTGGCATAGTGACCCAACTGGTCTAACATGTTCATGCTAAGGTTGTATATGTGGACTTTATTTTTTGGAAAATACGTAATGAAGATAATAGGTGACCTATTTTTGTTTTTTGCTGTTTCTCATATTTGGGACATTTGTTCTGTTGGCTGCAGATATGGTAACTTTGCTGCTTCAACTCAAGCCTGCTTTTTGAGTGAGCAGCAAATGTTCAAATTAAATATTTTTGATGGATATTTTTGAAATAAAAAATGCTTTGTACATCTTATTCTCCACGATCTCGAATCTTTCGCTGATACTGTTCCATCTTGAAGAATAAGGCATGTCTTCTTGTCTTTGATTTCAAAAGCTACAATCAACTGGAACTTGGTATCTGCTGTAGAGAGTGATAGCTTGGCGATTATATCATTACTTTTGGTCTTGTTTCTTAAAAAAGAAATTTTATCCTTAGTGGGCTAATGTTTATCCGGTGGCTCAGCCGGCCTAGCTCATGTGGTGGCGACGTCAAGTGGCTAAACCTGTAATAACAGATCAGTCTACGAGTTGAATCTCAGAAATCTGGCTATACATATACGCAAGACTGATTCGTATAGACTCCTAAGTAGAGTTTTGGAAAGTAATAATAACAAAACTAATGAAAATATCAGGATTTAAAGGTCCCAGCCCTTGAAGACACAAAAGAATGGGATAGCTTCTTTTATCTTTTTCTTGTTTTAGCTGCATTGTATTTTTGAGAAAGAAAAGTAGCTTGAATCATATCTTTCTCTGTGTGCACATATAGGTGTTCACATATTTATGGCCATAGTTTAATGGTATTAGTCATCAAATCATATTTCGGCGAGAAAATGACAAAATGCATTACAAACTTGGCCTTCACACTCTGTACATTTCAACGGTAGAGTTGGTCATATTTAATACACAAGGTGGTTGCCTGATGGATCATAGAAGGTGCGTGTATGAACTGGTCAAAGCATCTGTATGTCTCCTGAATTAGAACTAACATTTTAACAGTGGAAAAAATTTAGGATTCCACTCAATTTGTTTAGGGTCTTTAGCTGGTTACGCTGTCAAGCAATCCGTGTTTGAGGCTTAGAATTTGTTTTGAAGTGCATTAGGCTCCCCTGAGATTTTGGCTTAATATCAAATTGCGCCCATGTGGTTTCAAATATCTTGCTTACATCCCTTGATTGACATTCTTTATAACATTGTCACCCTTTGGGGGTTCAATTAGCATTAAAAAATTCATATCAAAAGAGAGAGAATATTTTACTTCCATTTATCCTTTTGTTCTCTATTCTAGGAATAGTAGAGCAGAAATAAGGAGTAAAATAAAACTAATAGAACAAAGATAGCTTCAATAAAAAGAAAACCTATAACAGTTCAACAGTGTACCTTTTGAACTTAGGATTATAAACGCAATTTGACAACAAAACAATGAACATAAGTTTAGCATAGAGGGGTGACTTAAAGAGGGAATAGAGAGAAAAAATTGCAACAAATCATAGCAATAGTTCCTACATAGAAGGACACGCTAATAATTCGCCAAAATCATATATTACAAAGCATCAATATTGTGGCTGTAATAGAAAAGTGACAATCAGGATTTCAAAGACAGAAAAGAATCCAAACAAGCTATATTTTAGCTATTTAAGATATACTTGTTTTCGATGGTATTGAGGCAATGAAGGTGATGTGATTTTTAGCCAGTAGCGCAAAGTTGATCTGAATTGCAATTTTGATATTCATTTTCCTCATTTTTTACTTTCCAAATTCATTTTTCTGGCTGATTTCGAATAGCAAATTAAGGATTTCTAGTAACATAATATCATTAATTCACCATCCATGATGGAGACATATTATCTTATCAATCTCATAGGGGAAATAAGCGAATTTTTAAAATTATACAAGTGCTAAGTGACATTAAGCCAAGCTTTAAGGAAGGCTTGTGTAATTATCCGTCAGGTATAATAATGCCCCAAAAAGGGTTCTTTCGCTACATTTCTTTTTGTTCTGGTATCAATATTTCTACTTTATTTATTTTTTATTGGCGTTGCAATGCCACAGCAGTCTTCATCAATTCAATTAAAGCCAGTTCTAAATAAGCAAGAAGTCCAACTCTGCCATGATCCGATGACAATGAAGCCATAAAGTTTGTTTTTAGACCAAGTCAAGTCTCATTATCTTTCTCTTTAGTCGACCAACAAACCTAGAAAGACTTCCAAGAGGTATACGTATCTAAGATACCTTTTGTATTTTCCCCCCTGGTGATCCTTAAGGCTCCTCTCAAATACTGCAGTCAATTTTCTCCTTTTCCATGGTCCATTTGTTGGGGCACAAGTATATTCTAGAGAAGTTGTTTAAGTATTTTGGGTCTAATAGTGCACAAAATTAGTCCCTTTCCTTTCTTTCGGCAAGAAATGTTAGAGAAGTGCAGCTATGAAATACCATTTTCTCGTAAAATTGTGCAAAGAAGGGTATCTATAAAATACGAAAGCAATGTAATTCTCATCTGTTATATGGTCAAGAAGGAAAACTACTTTTATGTCCAACCATGCAAAACCCTAGTCAAGTTCCAACTTTTCATCTCATCATTATGGCATTGGTTGATCAAACTCAACGAAACCCACTATGACATCTATCTCTTTGTCGGACAAATTGACAATACATGATTTTTTTCCCTAGGAAGGATGGGTGAGATTTAATAAGTAAGCCGGAAGGAAGGAAATTTGAATTCAGAACCTCTACATTGTAAGGTCTCAATCTTAGAGAATTTTTGGATTGTTATCTTTTAATTTTTTTTATAGAAAAATATATTGTAACGATTTAATATATGTAAAATAAAGGGATGGTTAAAAAATAATTTTACAAAAAATGTAAAAAAATTTTGAAGAAAAATTGCTTTCCAAATAAGGCACAAATCACTACTAGATCAAAGCTTTCTCGACCTATAATACATGAATTGATCATTGAGCACTCTGGTAGAACGGAATTTTTGATGAGGTATAGAGGGTCGTCACAAAACTTGACTTGTGTGCAAAACGTTAAATGTAAAAAAAGTAGTCCATCATGATGAAAAGATTCCTTAATTAAGAATACGGAAAAGCAAGCACACATTGCGGCATGACCGCGTCAACCTCTGGAAATTTTTATTATACATTGTGCCAGTTGATAATGTCACTATTAGTCTAATAGACTTTTATCACTATCAAATTCTAATTTTTTCTCTTTTGTACATCAACTAGGATACCGTAAATTAATTATCAGGTGAAAACTTTCCACGTCTTTCTTCTTCTTCTTTATAAATTTGTTTTGCTTGCTACATAGTGGGAATAATAACAAAAGTAAAGATTTTTTACAATCTAGAAAGACCCTATAAATAGAGTTTATATTAATCTATATTTGAGGATATTCCAATACCATATAGGACAATGAATGATTCAGTTGTTAGAATTGGTCAATTATTTGGATGGAGTCCAATAAATTAAGCTAAGATCATTCACATTTGAAGCTTCAAATTAATGAATGAAAGCGACGAATTACTGATGTTATCTTTTTGCATATCTAATTATTGGTCTTGTAAATATAATATACTTATAGGGGCTATAAAACTAATCCTAATATTGACTAAACTTGAAACATTCCAAGTGGAGTAGATGGCAAATGATGATTGGAGTTGCTGACTTTCACATGCGCAGTCAATTATAAATAAAATCAAAGTGAAGGAAAACTGACATAGATGATAACTTGGATTTTTTGTGCTTTTCCCTTTTTTGCAGTAAAGTTTGTGGTAGTTTGGGAGGGTTTCAAATCTTCTGTTCTCATTTTTTCTCTATCTCCTCTGTACCCTGCACTACAACATGCCATGTGACAATGCATTAAACTATTTCTAATCTTCTTCTTCTTAGAAATTCAAAGGATTTAAAATATTAATCAAATTGTTTGGATACAATATTTACTTCCAAAATTTACTTGCTTGCATCATCAACACATTTTCTAACCACCTTTTTATCTCACACATCACATCAAAAAAGTGCTATAGTGTTTTATTTCAAAAAATTATTTCAAATTCTCTCTATCCAAACAAACCCATTGATTCTTATCATTTGTTTAATCATTTATTGGAATTCAAATTTTTATTTTTTTCTCCCTCAAAAAATTCAAAAGACTTTAATGCCAATTTATTTATACTTTTTATTTTTTCTTTTGTCAAAAGTAAGAGCCACAAAAATATCCATCTTCATCTTTTTTTTTTTAAAGAGAACGATAATATCTCCAAAAAAAAGAGAAAAAAGACGTTCTTTTATGATGTAGTTGTATCTTTTATCAATTGATTCTCTATTTGACATCTTGTTTCAATCAACTGTTCTTTTCCTTTTTTTTCCCTTCTTTTTTCAAGTTGTTTCCATTCTTTTCTTCTTTAAGGAAAAAAAAGTTAGAATTTTTATGGATGTGATTATTTAAAAAAAAAGATTTTTTCTCTGGAGTTGCCATTTAATTAAAAAAAGAAAAAATAACGTGAATTGGGTTTGAGTAAAAGAATAACAAATAATTTTTTTGATTTATCATCTGAAGTATAAGATATATATCCAATAGATATTTGATTGTACGGACATGTGGCAGTTTTTGGTGAAAGTGACAGATGGGACAGAGGAAAAATGGGAACAGAGGTTGTGAAACTTTTTGGGAGTTAATCATAGGGCTTGATATATCGACAAGTAAAGCAAATCTATTGCTAGAATTCAAACATAGAAAATACCAGGAATTTATTTTATTTTCCTTTTTTTTTGGGGAAGGGAGGGGTGGGGTGTCAAACAATGGAACATAAGATAAAAAATTATAGCAAATGATAAAGTCTGGGGGAAGTCAATCATTTAAAGCACAATGATAAAGTTTGGGGGAGAGTCTAGTGATCTAATGAGCGAAAGAACATTGATGAAGTTTAGGAAAAACTTCATTTTCGGGTGTTGTTTTTTAACTAATACTATTTTATATTTTAAGTCAAGTAGATGTACAAATGCAACTAATAAAGTCAAAATCTAGTGTTCAAACTGGTTTGTTTATTTCAGCAAGTTTGAAATTGTGTTTAATTTATTTGAAGGAGAAATTGTGTTTAACTTTAGTTTTTTAATTTATTGAGCAAAATTCAAGCAAGCTTTTATTGAGTCAAGATTGAGTCGAGTTTGAGCACTTTAAATTTTGTATACAAATGGTAAGTTTTATACTAATTGAGCCAAATTTATATATAAACTGAACACAAAATGTTGTTTATATAGAATTTGAGCACTTCAAATTTTTATATATAAATAATAAGTTTAATAGTAATCGAGTCGAATTTGAAATTATACTTAATATAGAATGTTGTTTGTATATATGACAAGCGTGGGGCTACAAAACTAATCTCAAATCTACAGTCAAATTTTACATTTATAAATTTTTGAAATATCCCACATGCGATTTTCTATAAGTATACAGGTCGTAATTGAGTATAGGGTATTAATAGTCAATCCCATAGGGAAAAACAAACATTTATCGGCACTACTAAAACTTCTCTAATATTTAGACGAACAACAAATTACCAAAAGTAAAACTATGTTAAGATGTGCAAGAAAATAGCAAACAAAAACTACTTAGGTCATGGAATTCCTCACTATTCATGTAAGTGCAACTCTTGAATCAATAAATACGACTACCTTGGTTAGTCATGGTGTAATTTCCTAATGCTCGTGATACCCACTTTCGCCAGCATACCAACCATACTTTTAGTTAATTCATACCTACTTTCATGGTTATGAAGCTAACTAAAGGTTAATTAGCTCTATGAAATTATATAAACAAGTCACTAAAGCCACAAAGGTGCACCTCTACTTTTATGAGTTTACTCGCTAGGTTTAGTATGTCCTTGAACTAGTGTTAAATTCCAATTCTCATTGCAAATTTAATACCTTTAGATTATCATAATCAATGGCCAGTCAATCATGGTTAGAAAAACAAAAGTGCTAAATAACTTTTTCAATGTAATAGCATCAAATAGTCAAGAAATCAACACAAATAATCATAGAAAGTTCAACCAAAATCTAAGGCATAAACTTTAGAAACACAAGATAAATAGAAAATCCAAACCTGTATTATAACGAAACAAGAAATCTAGTACAAAAGCAAAAGTGATAGGAGAGATATCACCCTTGTCACATAAGATTAAATCCTCCATCTTTGCTCCTCAATTTTCATCCAAATTTAACTTTAACTAAGAGGGGATAAAACTATACTATACCACCTAATCTATACTAAACTAGTTTTGTGGTGGTGTTTTTTGCACTCCCCAAAGCTTCTTGTAAATGTCTTGAAGGCCTATATTTATAGAGAATTAAAACTCCAATCAATCATGTTAAAGTTGTGCAACTTGTCCTTGATTTTGCTTTTCCAAATTTCCATGCTTTCCAAGGTAGAGCCAGCTAATATTCCTCTTGAAGTTATGGTCAAAAAGTGTGTGTGAAATGGATACAAGTTGTTCTGCAAATTGCGGAGTTGCAATAACGATCCAAGACCCCGATTTGAGGTCGGATCGGGCTTGACACTCCTTAGATCCAATTTTTCTCCCTTTTTATCTTTACCTGTTGAACACGATCTGAGGTCTTGGCATGAGGATCCGAGGTCGGATCGGTCCTCTGATATCTGAAGTCTATCCAAGGGTTGAATCTATGGAGTGCAGGGCTGATCCGAGCTTGGATCGGCCTCCCCTGTTTTTTCCTTCAAAATTTGTCATTTTGCATGCAACTCCAATTCTTCAACGTTCCTCCAAAACTCAAACTTGCTTCAACTTCTATTTATCCGAATACATCCAAATTGACCTTAGAACATGCATGAAGTCTCAAAACCTACAAAAATATCATAAGATTATGCATTAAACCATTCTTTTTCATGTTTTGGCAATAAAATGATTTTGAAGAAATAACCACCAAAATGAAGTCAAAAATCCACTTTAAATCCTAAGAACACACCAAAATTACATAATTAAACATACCAAAAACAAAGGTAAAATAAACTCTTATCAATATAGTTGGGCAAAAAATTTTACTAGCCATTAAACTATTCCCTACATATACTTTTGGCTATTAAACTATTTTTCATCCCAAAACCATTCAACTAATTGATCAATATACCCATAGCCATTTCATTATTTTGCTCTTAATTTATAAATTAAATCAATCATGCACAGTTCATATGTCAAAATTTAAGGACAAATATGTCCACTAAACTTCTTGACCCAAAGACCAAAAACTCAAGTGGCCACTAAACTGTTCTACTGGTACACTTATAACCACTCAATTATTTTTTAATCCAAAATGGCCACTCAAATCACAAATGTGTGTATAGTGGCCATTTCATCCAAATTCAGTGTTTAGGCTCACGGAATGAGTATGCATTGCACATGCCGAATGCCACGAGTAAATTTGTCTAATAGATGAGACAAAAATCTTAAATGGTCATGGAACTATATAAATATTATATATTTAGTGATCTTTCATTCAAATTAGCCATTCAACTCACAAAAAAAGTATCATTTGAATTTTGTCATTCGATCTAATATTTTCATATAATTTTAGGGTTCTTGAGACAATACACAAGAACTTGATTATATAATTTAAATTTTTTGTCAAAACTTATGAATTAGAAGCTATTAAAGAAACTCTTATAGATTCTAAATTTTATTTTTTGTTAATTAAAAAATCTAAAAACTCAAGAAGGAAAAAATCTAAAAAATTAACCCTACAGAATTGCCCTTATTTTTTGGTACATGAAATACACATGGAGCTCATTTCGTTAGCATTAACAGCAACATTTGATGGAATGACAGAGTTTAGTGAATATATTAAAATGAAAAATATTTGAGTAGATAAAATTGTATGAGCGGAATAATTTAATACCCATCAAGTCATCGAGGCTTTTGAGTTTGGTTCAAAAAAATTTAGTGGACATAGTTACTATTAGATTTGAACACGTGAGTGGTATGTGTTCCGTTTATTTTATAGATTAATAGTAAAATCTAATGAAATGAATATATGTGTACTGATTAGCTAGTTGAGTGACTGAATTGAGACGAAAAATAGTTTGATAGTCAAAATTTGACATAGGTAAATTTCAATGGCTTTCGACGTTTTTTGCGCTACATAGTTTGATTGTTTAGTGAACAAAATTCAATGAACTCTTATAAGTCCAGACTCAATTAGAGTATCACGTAATTTAGCTAAAATCAATAGTTTAATGTGTGTATATGTATGTATACGTATTTATATATACGTATAATGTTTTAATGACTATCAAAATCCATGAGCCTTAGAAAGAAGAGCAAAAAAAATCGACATTTTCTTAAGCAGCTAGTCATAGCTTCTTGGAGGACTTGAATGCCTTTCTGTTACCTTTTTTGGGAGATAGGACAGAAAAGATTCATGGGATGATACATGATTGGATTACTAATTCTGTGTTATCCAATATTTGATTACATTTTATGTATGGGATGATATATCACACCTAACCGAATTAATCCCCCATTTGGGAGATAAAATAATCTAATGGGAAAGGTGGTATGAGTTATCACGGGATGAGATAAGGGGTGGGACGATGATTATTGAGACTTATTTACCTCTATTAATAGAATAACACTTCATTAAAAAATATATATAATTCTACAATTCTCTATGAGATTTTCTAAATTTTAGACTAATGTGCCTCTATTAATCATATAATAAAATTTTGGACAAATTTGCCCTTATTAATAAAAAAACTAAATTTTGGACTAAGTTGCCCGTATTAATGATATACCATAATTCTGGACTAATTTACCTATACTATTAATGAAATAATTAAATTTTTAGACAAATTTGCCCCTACTAATAAAAATTATTTTTTTAACTAGTTTACCCATTTTATTGAAATAAATAATTTTGGACTAATTTATCCTTATTATTACTAAATTAAAATTTTGGCTAATTTGGCCTACTAAAATTCTAGACTGATTCACCCCTATTAAAAATAATAATAAATTTGATATTATTTTGGCCCTATTAATTAGTTATCTAATCATATTTTCTTGGTCAAATTTAATTCATAAAATATTAGACATATAAATTGAGACTTGTGAACCCATTTACTAAGGTTGAACTCCGACCAGAATGAAAAACTTATCTATTGGTTCTGGTTCGAACCGCACAAAACTCACACGCACACATGCGTGCAGGCACACACACTCACATATATATCTTTTTACAAGTCGAGTTTAGACTTGTCAAAATCCAAGCACCCCTAGTTATAGGTCTACCAAAAAGGCTATTTTGGTCTATAAATAAATAATCCCACCTCATCCTATTTCCAACCAAACATAGGATAAAGTTATTTTTTCAGATATCCCATCCAACAAAAAATCAAGCAAACACTGGATAATAAGATTACTCATCCAGGAATGACTCAACTGAGGATGAGTAATCCCCTCTTATCGAGTCTCTGAACCAAACACACCCTAACTGGTTTAGTCCTTCCACGTACGAAGGTTTACAATTATTTTTTTTCCACTAGATATCTCCATCCTCTTTAACTTGCCATGAGTATCAATCAAAATTGATTAAAATTGATTATTGGAAACAAAATACGTGCCCTTAAAGATTTTACACCGAGTTGTTAAATTCCTTTCGATAGGCAGGATACACATATTTTTTATTCTATACCAAAATAAATTTCAGGATGCAAAGTTTATGAAACTCAATTTTGTATAGAAGAATTTAAAATAAAGTTTAATTATATGTTTTTTTTAACTTATTCCTGGGTCTTGAAGTAGATTATAGGCTACACAAATTGCAAATAGACGAAATCAATTGCATCCAATCATGGGTCAAATTTACAATATGTGTGTATAAGACTTCTTTTCATTACAGTTTTTACGTATGTTCACAATTGTGCAGTATCAATACCAGAAACATTCTTTACGCAATTTTTTTAATTAAGTAAATTATACAAAAAAAAAAAGCTGATTCATTATATAGAAATCTTTTCTTGGTTAATAGGAAACACTGCTCTCTTGATTCAGGATTATGGGAGTTTTAATTTTCTTTAATGTCTTAGAATATCTATTCTCGAAATACCTTGGGTTTCTATAATGGCTATGAATATTGACAATCAAAATACACAAAATGACCAAATATAGCAAATCAAAGGTGCTTTTAAAAGTCATTGATCTAACATCATTCTAATATATTTACTCAAGGTAAATGGTTTTTATTATTCTTTTTGTACGCTACTGTAAATATCAACTTTAGAAGATAGTAAAAATGCTGTAGAAATGAAACTACCCCTTTAAAACAAGAAAATGGACACTGATCATAGATATTTATTAATAGTAATTGTAAGGGAACAAATTGCATCTTCATTGTTAATATACTTTCTCTAAACAAGGGAACAATTTTCCACCTTCATTGCTCATAGGCTAAAAGAGAAACGGCTAATCCAATGTTACTTAAAAAATGGGGTAAAATGCATCAAAGATCATTGAACTTTCATATATATATATATATATATATATATATATATATATATATCTCACTTTGGTCAATGAGATTTTTCCCCTTCAAATTCCACATCAAGCAGTCAGAAAATGCCCAACCCATCTAATTTCATCCATTAGGTTCATTAAGTTAAGGTTATACATGTAAATTATGTAATTGCTTCAGGGCATGTTTGTCCTTTTGTTTCACCCAGATATCTATTCCTCATCATTATACCACATTACTATTACCCCTCGTTTGGTACGATGGAAAGGCTTAGAATGGAAAGACTTTTCCAGTCAGAATTCTTTTCCTGCCAAAATGGACAGGAAAGAATTTATCGTTCCAGTGTTTGGTAATCAAGTCAGAATGGAATGTTAATTTCTTTTCCCATGTTTGGTATAATCATATTGAGAAGTCAGAATGGATTGAAGAAACTAGTGTATTGACTTAATTGCCCCGATATATAACATTCTATACACATCTTGATTTAGAGACAAATGAATTATTAATTAATAAATAACTTGTTAATAGCATAAAATCACAATAACTTATTAAATGAGAATATAACTTTTTAATAGCATACAATTACAATAGGTGAATACTAACTGTAATGCAATTGCCATAAGTGAATACCAATTGTAACTAAATTAAAATTTTAAATTACATGTATGTTGAATCCCGTGTATTTTTTATACATGTTAAATCTGTCATTCATGCATGTTAAATTCTTTGCCCTTGATTTGCTTCTGAATGATTTTAAGAACTATTTGTAAATAGAAAAATATAATTGTGCCTTAGCAGATAATCTAGTGGGTTTACTCTTTTCTTTTTTATTTTTTATTTTTTAACTTCATATGAATGTATGTTGGCATGTTATTGTTTATTTGAATTAACAAATGTTATCATATAATCCAATATTGTGAATAAAAAATATATTAAAAATGTTGACTAAATATTTTATTTCAAATTAAAAAGAAAGAAAAGTCATTAAATAGAATTAAAATTATTCCGAAGTAAAAAAGTAATAGACTTATTAACTCAACTCATAAAATAGTCCTAATATTTGACGAAGTAAATAACAAATTAATAAATATGAAAGATAAATATGTACATAGGAAATAGAGGCATAGAATATAGAAGGGTAATCTTGACTCCTATAATTTAGGTATTTCTTGGATAAAGTAGGAATGGCTTTTCCCTAGATTTTTGTGAGGAATGGGATTCTAGGAAAAAGTTGGAATAAGTTTTCCAGGGGGAAAGGGCTTTCTAGGGGGAAAGGACCATACCAAACACTAGAATGGAATGAATAAGTTGGAAAGGCTTTTCCATTCTAGGCCTTTCCAACGTACCAAACGAGGGGTTAGGGTTAATTGCAATTAATCCCCTTAAAATATACCCCATTTCTCACTTTATCCCCTAATCTTTAATTTTTATCACTTAACCCCCTAGGACAAAATTATCCTTCTATTATTTTAATTTTTCATTTATCTTTTTTTCTACTCTCCTCTTTCCCCTCTTTTGTTTCTTTTTTTTTTCTTCTTCCTCATGCTCTCTTCCATCTTTTCCAACAGAAAACTTCATCTCAACGAAAAATTTTATTTTGAAATTGTAATTGCATTTTTAGATGAATCTTTAAAAGGCATCAAAAACTAATTTCTAATGATTTTATTTGTCATAAGTTGCAATTATTAATTATTAATCAGGTCTCAAATTCATCTTGTGACATTTTCTTGAGAATAAAATAAGAAACTAAAATGGAAAATGGAAAAAAGCAAAAGAATTAAAAGGCTAAAAAATGGTATTTTAGGGAAGTGGTTTGAATATTTCTGTAATCGTTTTAGGAGAAGATAGATCTTTGCAATTCCTATTTTTTTAGCTTCAATCACTAAGGTAAAGTTTCTTGTAGGGAAAAGGAACAGGTAAAGAAAGAAGAAATAGGCATAGAAAATAAAGGAGGAAAAATGGTAAAAAAAGAAAACAAAAGGGCGAGAAAAAAAGAGTTTAAAATAATTGAAGGGTAATTTTGTCCAATAGGGGATAAAATGAGACAAAAAAAAAGATTAGGGAGTAAAGTGAGAAATGGAGTATACTTTAAGGGGATTAATTGTAAGTAACCCTTACTGTTAAAAAATCAACATCTGGGAGACACAAATGTACAAAATGCCCCCTAAAATTGGTAGTCAGATGAGTTAGGGCTTTTTCTTGATTTTTAATGGATGAACTCGTTGGAAGTAGATTGTGAACTAATGAAGTTTGATGAGGATATTGAGACGAAAAAAAAGAGTTAAACATCTATAAAAGTGCAGTGATAAATAGTGCTTTTTCCTTGAAATATCAACTCAACAGTTTCAAGCGTTGTCCTATGCATCTCTAATAAACTCAAGCGAGGTAGTTAAAGATTATTTGGTTGAATCTTTAATATAGCTTGAAAAATCAACATATCTATTACTAGGAATTCTAGATTTAGGAATCTGGGGGAGGCAAAGAGGCGAAAGAATGGCTTGAAGTCCTCGGTAAATGAATTATTCAATTGTTCAAATACTTTAACCTTCTTAGCCATTAGCCACTTGCATGTCCAATCAATTAATTTGCAAGGCTATAAAACGATTGAAAAGGGGAGGAAAAATTCTCTCTATCTCTCCTCTTCTCTAACTTCTTTTTACTTCTTCCTTTTTTAAAAGACCTTCCTCTTTGGAAGGGAAGCCATCATGGTTTCCTTCCCATGGATTCAGTTTTTATTTTGTGTTTCTAATAAAGTCTTTTCTAAGATTTTTTTTTTAAAACAAGAATTCTTTGTTTCTCCTAGAGGTTTCCAGTGAGAGTTTCCTATTCACCTATGAGTTGCTAGTGAGACTTTTGTCTAATTTTTTTTTTCTCATTTTGTTGTCCTATCTGAATTTATTCCCGATATAGGTATTAGATTTGGAATTTTTTCTGAATTTTGGGTTTATATAGACATATCTCATCATCATTATTGGAGTTTAAGAAATTTTAATTTTTTTTTTGTATTTTTTAGATTTGTTTATAATATTTTTAGATCTTTGCATTAGTTAAATTGCAAATTTATTATTTCGAGTGCATGTTTATCTTGCCATTAATGCATATTTCTGTGATATAAATTACATCATACTAGATGATTTCCAACAATTTCATGAATAAAATTCACTTTTTATCAAAACAAAAAACTGAAAAAAAAAGGAAGAGGGAGAGAGACTCCTCATAACTTAATTAAATTTAAGTTCATGAGAGAGAGAGAGAGAGAGAGAGAGAGACTAATTGTGTTTAATTGTAGTTCGGGCTGCAGACTAAACAAGCCAATCAAATTTAAAGAATCATATAAGAACTTTGAATTTGCAAGTTCTATAAGAAAGTTAGAAACTGAGGTTACAAATTGCAATATTTAGAAGGTCTACATTAATAAAATATGTAGGTTAGTAGCTTTACGGAAGTAGGTGGATTATCCAAATAACTTTGACTAGTGGCACTGCCCTACAAAGCCATTTATATTTGCAGCAGCAAATTGATGAACTATTGTGAGATTTGGAATAGTCTTGGCATCTGACTTAGAATGATCAGTGGTATACCTTTTTTTAGCGGCATCACATACACGCTCAACAATTATGGAAGTGGAAAGCTTCTTTTTCATACTGCGTAGAGACTAGATTGTATCATCAATTCAAGGGTTTGCCGATAATATATACATAAATTATTGTGTCAACATCTGAAAGATTCTTTTTTTCAGTAAATACACCTAACAATTAACCTGCCCTCTTCCAAATTGATGGAGACCTCCAATAACATTTCCAACTTAGAGCCTGAAACACACACATACAGTTCTGTTGTCTTGCTCTGACTCACAAACACACTCACACAGAGTACACAGAGTCACACACTTAATGATGGAGGAATGGTAGCACAAGCAAGGTCAACAATCTCAAGCCTGCTTTTAATTTCTATCAACTTCATCAAAAGTCTTTCGGTTCAAGCAACCACCCCGGTGAAAAAATGATCTATATATTTCTGTACATCTTCATTTATGGTTTAACAGTTCTATTGAGCTAAAACCTACTCAAGTTTGCATCTGTAAGCTTCACCTCATATCATATATTCTATACCTAATACCTTCCTCGCATGTGTCACCACATAAATAAGAAAAATGTCACTCCTAGATAATAGGTCTTTGTCAGAATACTTAACTATAGATGCCAATAAGTGTGAAATATAGTGGCCATTGGATTTTGCTGTTCTTGTAGTCTTGCAGATGAAGAGAGGAAAATGATGTGAGCATGATGCAATAAAGCATATTTTTCAATGGATTCTCAAAATTAACTTAGTTTGATGAGAGAAGAATTGCCAGAGAAACCTAGACAAACCGTGGTCACCCTAAAGATTTTGCAGGTACAAAGGTCTACCCTTGTGTTTGACTATCTAGGTCAGTTGGTAAAGATACAAAGGGTGCATTTGATAAAATTGAAATTTAAAATTTAAAATCTGAAATTTATAATCTAAATTTATTAAGTTGTTAAATTGTAAATAATGAAATACTAATATTTGAATGCATTTTGCATTACCTGATAAGTGAATAACCTGTCATTTATCTTTTTGGAATAAGTTTTGCCTACACAATTCAGACTTATTTAAGATTTTTTTTTTCTTTGTTTCTTATCAGACAAGTTTGAATATATTAAAATCTAAATCTATTAAATTTAAGTACTGAATTAGATTATCAAATAGAATCTAGTTTTTATATCAATGGTACTAAATCAATTTCTTCAAAGCCATCTAAAGTGCTCTCTATCCACCGATTCTCTTACCTTCTCTCTATTCTCAACTTTCTTTCTGCAATTTTTCCTCCATAGGATCAGGTCAAGATCTCCCTTCCTCTTCCGCTCTTTTTATTTTTTGTCTAATAAAGTCGCTTCTAAGATATCCTAGTGAGAGTTTTCTCTCCCCTAATGTTTACTAGTGAGAGTTTTCTCTCTCAGGCTATTATAGTGAGAATTTTATTTTAGTTTTAGTTATTATTTTCTCAAATCTAAGAGTTTTTTCAAATCTATATTTCAGATTTGAAATTTCTAGGACTTTCTCATCAAATCTCAACATCAGTTTTGAACTTGAACCAGTTGAATTGCAAATATGAGAGAATGGACATGCACATGTACAGATATTTATGAAACAGGTCATGCAATTAATCAGATCTAGTGATTTGTTATTCACAGTATAATATTTTATATTTTATAGTTCTGTTAAATCTAATAATTTTTGATATCGGATGTATCTGTCACATGTTCTATGTACTTTCTGCTATTAGTGCAGTTTTCATTATCAAACAAGTTGTGTTGGATAATTTTCAACTAGTTTATTAATAATATTGGCTTTTACTTTATCAAAAAAAAAATCAATTTCTTCAAATCCAGTTTGATTTTAAAAAAAAATCGTATCCGATTCATTCAATTATCCTTATTATTGTATATTTTTCTATATAGTTGAGACTATGAACTCATCAAAGCTCCACCATTGGTCAGTCTACACATCCAACAACAGGCTTATTATGCTACAAGAATTGCTGTCTTTTGTTTAACTTTGGTCCATTTTACACGCGAAAATGACTTGTTTTCACTTTTCATAGCCGACTAATATGGCAATAGTGATATCATATGTAACACGCTAATACTTTCTAATTAAGATTCTTTTGGATCTTTTTGTTGCAGAATTCGTATGTCGACATAAATTTTATCTTGGGGCAAACACAAAACACCATCTATCAAGAGGCACAAATAAATCTCTAGATTTTTAAAGCGTCAAGAACAAATTCCAAATAGATGTTTTAGAAAAAGAAAAAGAAGAAGAAGAAGAAGACCCAATAATAAGCAATCTAAGAACTTAAATCTTTATCTTAAGATGAATGTATGCTTTGAGAAGTGACAAATTCACTACCATTTTGACACTCCAATCACTCTTCCGACCTTTTCTAATTCCAACGAGGAAAATTGCTCGTAGAATTTTGACTGAAACTTTTCAATGACTTCAGTATCCATTTCCTTTACCTTTTAAAATTAGTTGTTACAAGTCGCAGGCTCGACTCGACTCTTTAGCCCTTGTCCATGATGTTACTATTTTGCTATCTCTCTTGGCCCTCGAATTTTTTTTTTTTCAATTTCATAAACAATTAACCAGGAAATTTTATTTTTTTTTTTAGTTTTCTCTTATATCTATGATGTTCTGCCCTAGTTCAAATTTTATGCTACCTTGCCTGTCACTTGAGTAATTTGATGCCCCGTTGAGAATGAGTGGGTATCTCAATGAACAAAACTAAGGAATTGGACAATGGCTGCTTTTGTTTAACAACTCTTAGTGGCTCTCTAAGGCTCCATGTGAAAGTCTAAGATGTGAAACTTTGCTTCTTTCAAGGTAACAAACCTTTATATATATGAAACATTTAAACAATTAAATATGGCGGAGTCAAAATTATTGTGGCATATGTTTGGTAAGATAACTAAGTTTGGTGGCTGTCTATTATCGTGATTGATCTCTTTTCAGTTAGCAAACAAGACAGCCATTGGTAAACTGGTGCCTAATTTTGTTGCTTAGTAATTAATAATAAAGATAGTAGGAAATATGTCATGTAACACAATAAAGTAAATGAGTAAATTATTGATAATAAAGAACGTAAGAAGTTGTGAAAGTGTTACATTGATTAGGTCTAAGCTTAGTTATCTTATCAAAGAAGGAAGAAGCAAACACCCTACACCCTAGCTTAAAGTTGGAGAAATTTATTTTGAAGTCCATAAACTTCTTTCAAAAGGTTGTATGTGGTTTTCATTCTTTTGGAAGATAATATTAGATCCTACAACTTTTACAGATATATCAATTTGGTCCTTTTATTGATGCAATTAAAAAAATTATATGACTTTTGAACCAAAATTGCTTTCCTAAGACATAATATTATTTGCTTTTACTTTATTTTAATTTTCTAATTCCCTTATAAATTCGTAACACTTTCTTCAACCCAAGAGACCGTCAATGGTAGAAGATCTTACCACCGACAAGACCTTTAGAAAAGAATTATACCACTATTAGGAGAAATTTATAGGAAGTTACAGCCTCCACTACACAGTGAAAAATTTAATGGGTAGAGTACGATATAACCATCCCTCAAATATTAGTCTTTCTAACGTTTTAATGGTTTAGAATAATATGCTATGTTAAATTATTATGATATATAGCTAAAGTAAATAAATTTCTTCATAAAAGTTTGTGTTCCATAGTTGGACTCCATATGAAACTTTTTAAGCAAATTTCATTATTTTCAGAATAAAGCCCTACTGGTTTGTGTCATGTAGTTACAAACGAATAATGAGACGTTCAAGGACTGAATAGCAAAATAAACCTAATATGAAAGAACTCCAAAGGACTTCTATGGGCATTTTACACTATTTCTGCTTCGATTCCTCTTTTTCTTTTTCCTTTTTTTCAATTCTTTCTTTTCACGTCTTTCAAAAGGATTTTTGATGTTTTTAAAATACAAGCTTTGAAAAGAGTACTACATATTTCAAACCATTCCTCTTATTGTATTTGTCATTTCGTTTGGTAGGTAGAAATTTAAATGAAGCAATGGTCATGGACAGCTACGAGAATGTTGTAATTATTTTGTCCATTATGCAAAATTCTTTGATTCTTCTTTCCATTCCTCTAAAATTCTATTCCATTTTTGTGTAAAGTTCCGTCCTCGCACCCGGTTTTACCGTTTTAGCGAACGTGACAATGATTAGAAGAGTTTGAATATGAGTTGTACTACTTGAATCTCTCTCAAGATTAGTACAAACAACTTGGTTTTCGTTGCTCTCCAAAACCTTTTTGGAGATTTACAGACGATATCCAACTACTAAGAATGGTTAGGAAAGCAAGGCCTCATGTCCTTCTTTTCTAGTCTTCGATCATTTTATACTTCTTTGCTTTTGAAGCGTGTTCTCTGCCTCCCTCGTTTTTCTTGAACTATCATCTAGCTTTGACACAAATGCGGGCTCCCAGGGGGTTTTTGTTTTTTTTTTAGTTTTTTTTTTTTTTTTTGGGGAGTACAAGAAAAAGTACAAAACAACAATAAACAAAAAAAACCATTAAGTCAATTTAATCGTTACACGTAAATTTCATGTATGCTTGATACATTCAAATAGGATGCTTTTGAAACTTTAAAGGCACTTGTTTAGATTTCTAAAAATAACACGTAACACTCTTACGGTTTTCAATATTATACGTGCATCCCTTATTTTAGTTTCTAGTGTAACAAAATTAGCGCATGAGCAAAAGTGGTAAAGAGAATTGATAAGAAATGCAAAAAGTACTTTCATTTTTCAATAAATCATTGACTAATAAGAAATTGAAGTAACAAATCTGACTTAGATGAAAATGTAGGAAAAAATACAGAGAAGTTGATCCTCGTCAACATTGATGATATGTGTTATAATTATAACATCTAATCTGTATGGATCGGAGATTATTTTGGAAAAAAATTAGAACAACATTGTAGCACATTTTGTAATATGATACATGCAAAATAAAAAGGTAATTAAGAAAATCAAATAGCGTTTTTAAAAAAATGTATAAATGGTGCAATCAAATTTTTAAAAATAATACATGATCCAAGATTTTGCTAGTTAATTTTCAATATGGCTTCACAAAAATCTATCTCATCAACCCTTTTGTAGCCGGCCATTTTCAACATTTTTAAATCAACTTTTTTTCTTGGTTTTTACATTTCCAAGCTCTGTTAGAATGTTAATTTTGTTATTTCAGTTTCTTGTGGGCTATGCAAGTGTAACTTAGTAGCAAATTATTTACTAAGCTGAAATCCTTACTTAGCAATCTTCGCAACATGATTGAAGCTTTCATTTCTATGAAATGGGGTAAAGATAAGAATTGCTTGTGTCCATATTTATAACGGGTCATTGGATATACCAATAAAGTTCTTTATTTTGGAACTATATATTACTCTCAGACTGTTGCACCTTGGCGCGGTCATCTATAAAATCAGGAGTTTAGATTATGTTATTTTCATGAAACTGATCAAATGAAGAAAAGATAAAAAGGAGAAAAAGTTGTCAAATAGTAGTTACACGTGTAAAAGGGTACCTTTGGAAAGAAACCATAATGTGACATCCCACCAAAAGAGTCCTTTTGTTTCAATATGCTTACGTAACTAAAAACTCCACTGCATAAAAATACTTTCTTAGCTAGTCCCTAATTAGAAATACACATCAAATTAGTCCTTTTCTTGTTTCTTACAATGCAGTTAAACAAACCCTAGTATCCCTTGTCCAATTCTCCCCCAATATAATCAATTCTTTTTGCCTAAATAAGAGACTGGTCATCCAAATTGTGAACTAAACTAGGGGAACTTTTTACCTTTTTAATTGGTTTGTTTCCTCTGTTTGATTGTAGCTATAAAATTCAAAAAATTCACCATGCATAAAGGAACCATGAATTACAACGTATCATGTCAATTTTTATTTATGTTTCGTAAAGAACTCATATTCTGTCGACAATGATGCACGCGATCTAGAGTTACCAACTAGAATGTCGCAAAATGAGACTACTGCACCAAAGTCAAGCTCTCATCTAGAGTATGCTTTTTCTTTTTCTTTTTTTTTTTTTTTGAGAAACTCATTTAGAGTATGCTTAAATGTGAAAAGATTCTTTTCGGTCTACCTTAGTCTACGAAATATTTTAGTTACAGACCCTGCCTAACTTAGGTTATATTAATACGACTGCTTAGGTATAAATGGTCAAAAATCGTACTAGTATAGATCTCCTGCAGATCTAGCATATCATAGTACATTGCGTACACACACAAGCAATGTATATTATATATGTAGACCGCCCCAATCAAGAATGACAAAAAAAATAATAATAATAATAATAAGAAAAATTTTTACAGTCCCTTTTAGATACCATATTCATAAGTAAATTTCACCATTGAATGATGAAAGAAGTGTTATTGACTTTTAAATTAAATATTATTAAATATTTAAAATTTAAACTATTTATTTTTATTGAGAAATACAAGTTCTTGTCAGATTCTGGTCTTTTGGACATTTGATTGGAAAAATAATTGAATAGGAGCTGATTGTAGCCCAAGACTCTTTTATTGTTAAATTCAAGGAGTGTAAAAAATCGTATACGTACTTGAAACTAGTGGGACCAACGGATGTTGGTGCAAGTGTAAGGGACTTGTATCATTTAACTATGAGATCTCGAGTTCGAAACCCATAAGAATGGAAAAAACAACATTGGGAGAGCTCCCCCCCCCCTTCCCCAAAAAACAAAGGAGCCCAATAGTAGTTCGAGTAGAATTAATCGCAGATCATAAAACGGATACGGATACCTGTGATTTATACCCAAAAAAAAAAAAAAAAACTTGAAACTAGTGGTGGTGTTTGACTGTCTCTGAATTTCCTTCCACCAAAATCCTTGCTGAATTTCCTTCAAAAATAAGTTAGGAGTACATGAATGTGTCAATTAATGGATAGCTAAATTTGAACCAAATGGATGCAAAAACTAATGAAAGTAGATTTTCTTGTAGTTCTGAATTTGTAGTATGTTCATTTAAGATGCCATAGCACGAATATGAACATCAAGAGCAAGATTATACCAAAATACAAATGTACAAAGGTGTACATATATACAAATATACATAATGTTCGGTTTATTTGTATGTATATATGCGTTTAGTTCCTTCATAACAAAAATGGGGAACACTACAAATCAAAATTGACATAGGAAGGAGAAGAATTTGAAAATTTAAAACTAGAACATGCTACCGAAGAAAGGGAAATTTTTTATAAAGAGTGCAATTTAATTGGTAAGACATTTCATAGGTGATTGATAGGTCTTAGATTTGACACTCTTTATAAAAAAAAAAAAAAGGAATAACAAAATAAATAAAAGAATGAGATTAACTAGCTAACAGCACATTTGGCTGGTAGTTTTGTCGTCTCATATTGAGCAAGTCAATAGAGGCATATAGGTTCCTTGAATCACCAAAGTGATCGTTCTCCAAGCCCAATATATTCAAGTTAATTTATTTATTTCCTCATTCAACCTCTAAAAGTAAATTTGGAATTTTTAAATGCTCAGATTTGCAAATTGTAGTCATGCAATAATGATTTTCCCTCCAAATTTGGCTAAATTGAAGATTTTCCACAATAAGAGTATTAATAAGAGAGGCAAGATCATAAACAAAAACATAATTTCTTGAAAACAATAAAAAATTCCTAATGTAACAAAACAGTTACTTAAAATTTAAATGTCATTTTATACCATTTTGACCAAATATTTTATATTTAAATCATTTTGACAAACAAAGGTACCAATACTGGCATCAATTTGTTACTTATCAACGAGTAACAAAGCATAATTTGTCGAAAATGTCAATAGCTTGACTAGTAATCATAGTACCCACATGACATAATAGAATGAAATTTGTCAAAAATGTCCGTAGCTTCACCAATTTTCATAGTACCACTTGCCCATACAAATATTCCTCAACACATGAAGGAAACAAAAAAATATATATCCTACCAGAACAAATAAGAAAGAATTAGAGGTTCTCAATTCTACTTTCCTACTCTCTCCCCATTTTAAATGTCATCCGTTTCTTGTTAGAAAAATTTTAAAAAATAAGAAAAAAGAAATTGGTTATTAACACGAGCGATGCACGTGATCACAGTCCAATGACGTCGGCTCTCTATCAGCAGGACAAAGAGATGGAGCGGTCGGAGGCAGCAGCTAACCACGGAGGATCTCCCACGTGCCATGTCCCGTGTCGGCTACGGTCAAAAGCCGGTGCCAAGTGGGGACACGTGTTAAGCCCATCCTATTCAAAACAGCCTCTCATTATAGCCGTAGAGAATAAGATGGAATGGATCGATTTAGCATAGTTTGAAACATTGACCGGGCTTATGTGAGAGGAGAAGATTGAGGACCTGTGACTGAACTCTTTATTTGTCCCCATAGTCATCGTTGACTTTTGCCATTCCACAACATGCATCCTCTTTCTTTCTTTCTTTCTTTCTTTCCTTTTTTTTTTTTTTCTTTCACAACGTGCATCTTCAGACATCAACAATGGCATATATATTTTCTTCCAAAAATTCTACTTAGATTAGGGCTTTACTTACTTGATTGATAACTCTTAGATAGAAATAGCTTTGGTAGGTTTTGAATATTTTTGAAAAAAAATTCGGTTTCATCACAAATATGTTTTTCAATCACTCTTTTATCATACATGTATCACATAACCAGAAATGCTATAATGTTATTTTTAAAATTTTAAAATAATCTTTTTTCTAGATATTTTTGTCATCGTTGAAGTGATAATGCCAGAACTTTTTTCCCTTTTTAGTTCAAATGTAGACATTTATGAATCCTCTCAAAAGTTGAATTGGTAGGCTTAGCATTTCTTAAGGAACGGAGTTGACATTTATAGAAAAGTCACTTTGGCATTTATTTTTGAGCGGTGGGGTATTATTTCAAGCCTTTAGATTACTTTAGAGCCTAAGACTTAAAATTTCTCCATAAAAAATTTTTTCGCGCTTGTACTACAATTACTCCTTAAAAGGATGAGTAACTGAAAAAGAAAAAAGCCCTTAATGGGACAAATAATAACTTGATGTTTTAGCAAAATATCTTGATTTGAGAGACCATTTAGAACAAAAGCCGTAATTTATATTGCTTGAATCTCAGTAGTGAGAACTCAACTAACCGGCCTAATTAGTCAAATGACCTTTGTTAGGACTGAATTTGGATTAAACTAAAAGATGCCGTTTGTCTCCCTACTTGGAGAAATTAGCCAAATGCTTAAAAGTCTCTCCTTTCAAGATATTAAGTTTAGTATATTTTAAGACCAACATGTGAAATTATATCTTAATCTTTTGGTAATCTATAACATTTTGAACGCCAAAAAATGGTAATAATACATTTAATCAAAAATCAATTACTATAATTAATTTTTCTTAAGCGTGATTCTCGAACAGCACTCAATCTTTTTCAATAGTCTGTTTCTCAGCTGGAGATTATCTTAAATTGACTCTAAATTTGTCTGAATTCAAGAAAGTTTTTCCAGAGGATTATCTCTCCATGATTACGTATAATAAGCCCCTTTTAGCTCAAAAGCAGCTCTAAAAACTGAATTTTCATGCTGCAATATGAAGGAGGAAATTAGAAGGAAAATGTGATGACAAGTACTTGTAGTGACAAAGACGCTACCACCTAAAATAGTGATCTCAGCCTTTGTCAAACCTTCTTTACAAAGTGGGGTCGGCAGTTGTGTTTCGAACTTGCAAAATTCTCTCTCCAATGAAAGAAATTGTGAAAGAAAAACCTCATCAAATCTTCTTGTCAAAGCTTAAATAAAGACACATTACCAAAGCTCTCGTCAAACCTGTCCTCCTTCTTCTTCTCTCCCTCTCTTCACTTCTTCTTCTTCTTCATCTTCATCTTTCACTTCAATTCTTGATTTCTTGGCCATGTCTGAAGATTTCAGAGACCTTTACTACCACCAACCCTTTCAAGATGACAGACATGGGAGCATGAATATGGGTGCTAATTTTCCTTTCTCTCACCACATGGCTTCGTCTTCCTTGACTGATAATTCTTCAGTATTAAACAGTTCACACCTGCTTGATCCTTCATACATGAGCTTCACTGACTGCCTGTTGCAAGGATCATCTGATCAGGGCACATTTGCCAGAGCTTTTGGCTTGTCACCTTCATCTTCCGAGGCATTTTCTCTAGTCAAAGATGAGCAAAAACCAGTTGTTATTGAGGCTGCAGGAGATCATCAAGCTTCTGCTAGTCATGAAACTCCAGTTACACCTAACTCTTCAATTTCCTCTTCGTCAACTGAGGCAGTTGGTGATGAAGATTCAAACAAGGGAAAGAAAGACAAGCAGTTGAAAGAAACAGTGGAGGAAGATGATCTTAGCCCCAAGAAAGAGTAAGTTCATGAATTCCTTATTTTATTTTTTGTTCTATTCTATACTATGTAGAACATGTGGGTGTTTTTTCTATTTCCTGATGCTATTTGTTCAACTATTCAAAAAGTGTTTTTAGGAACAAACTTTAAGTCATAGACTCAGCATTTGATTTTTGTTGTTGAATACTCTTCATGTTAGATGTTCATTATCAACCTTCATAGTCAACATTTGCATGTTTCCATGTTCATTTTCTTTGTTCTAAGACAAAAGTCCTTTTCTATACGGAATCATTTGTTTTCTTCTTTTCCTTTTTGGTAAGTATACGGAATTATTAGTTTTGTGTGGGTGCAAAATTCATTTCATATACCAACAGGAACAAGCCTAAGAAGAAAGGGGAGAAGAAAGAAAGACAGCCGCGTTTTGCTTTCATGACAAAAAGTGAGGTAGATCATCTAGAAGATGGATATAGATGGAGAAAATATGGACAAAAGGCTGTCAAGAATAGCCCTTATCCCAGGTACTTTCATTAGTTAAAATCTCCAGTAATTTGAGGAATAGTTTAACATGGCATTTATTTGAGAATCATATACTTCACTTTCTGTTTTCTTCAACAATATTCTCCACAAAATCATGCTTTCTTTGAATTGATCTTTGCTTTGTGCTCTTTTTAGCAAAGACTCGGTCCAGTATTTGTTGCCTAACAAGACGAAAACACCTTTGCTTCTGAAATTCCTACTTGACGTTCACATTCATCTCCTTTACTAATCTATTATATTTTTTGACTTCCTCAATTGTCTAAATGCACTATATTGCAAGTGTAAAATCTGCTTTAACAACAGCTACTTTTGTATTCTTGTTCACATTGGCATTGTAGGAGCTACTATCGTTGCACAACACAAAAATGTCCAGTCAAGAAGCGTGTCGAAAGATCGTTTCAAGATCCCGCAATTGTGATCACAACATATGAAGGAACACATAATCACCATGTTCCAGCAACTCTAAGAGGAAATGTGACCGGAATGTTGCCTCCGTCTATGCTAACGCCGATGCCGTTAGGGGTACCCAATTTTCCACAAGAACTGATTGTTCAGATGCCTCAATTTTACAGCCAGCCTAGTGCCGCTCCTAGCTCTATGTATCAGCAAAACCTAACCCCACTTCAGCAGCTTCAGTTTCCTGATTATGGACTTCTTCAGGACATAGTTCCCTCTATGTTTCTTAAACAAGAGCCCTGAATGGTGAATCTAACCCCTCACTGATATCTTGCTTGTAGTTTATGGCTCATGGCCAATTTTTAATTTCTCTTTTACTTTATCCTCCTTTTTTAACTTCATCGATTTGCCTAGTAACCAGGGGATTGTGTGAGATATGAAAAGACCAGGTGAAGCATCTCTCCATCCAATATCTTCACCATTAGTTCCAGATATTTTATGTACCTAGTATTACTTACTTTTATGTAATGGATCAGTTTACTTGGTATTTAGATGCATGGTTGTTTTACACTCTTGATTTGACATATATGTTTCATGAAAGCACTTGGTTTAATTTGTTTTGAACTCGTTTATTTGCATGGTTGTGTTTTTCTTCAACTATGCATGAGAAAAAGAAAACCACTTATAGTACATCAGTAAAATGCAATAAAATCGGTCTCAAGCTTTTACATAATTCTAGTTTATCAAAATAGCAATTTGTTTTGTTTTCCTTTTTCTTTTTACTCTAGCAGCTCGCATAATATGCATTTCTATACTCAGGTTCCTCCAGCTTTATTACAATTAGGATGTTGGATCTTACGATGCTTGAACAAAAAAGCATACATGACTGACTTAACACCAACAAATAAAAAACAAAAGAAAATACATTACTAATGCACACACACACACATATAGTTATATCTATCACTAAGTTTCTTTTTTTAATTTTTCTTAGCAAGGGAGGGATAGAATTTAAAAAATGAAGGGGAGAAAGAGGAATTTGAATTTAGGACCTCTAAGTGATAGATAGCTATATCCATCACTGAGTTGTCCTTTCCATTTTCTTATTGTTTTGTGTTAAGACTGAAACTTCATTGATCAGCTCATAACTAATTGGATTAGGTATTATCCTTGTGGATTTCTTGTGTGAATGGTGTATCCTGAAGGATCCCGTTATTGGACCATAGATACTGTATATAATTTCTGCATCTCCCTTGGTCAAAGTGGGTTCTAATCGATTTTAATCCGATGTAGTAAAGTGATTCAGGGTAAGAATCTTATCAACTTCGAAATTTTGGTATATTAGAAGCTTTTGGTGCACGAAATATCAGACATATATAGCACGAAAGACTAGCCATCTGACTATGTCACGTTTATATTGTATTATGGGACTAAAGCAATAGATTCTGCTGCTATTTAAATTGTTAGATTAATCTTGTATACACTTATGGTGTATATATAATCAATTCTAAATGAATGACAATTATGTAAAATTTAAATTTAAAATTTAACTTTTGTGTACGTGTCATAAATCCAATACTTATAGTGTATACATTGTTAGTATATATGAGATTTACTTGTAAATTATTTCTTCTAAAACAACTTTGAAGTTTTATTCTATATAAATCTGAACGTACATAAAAAAAAATCCTAAAAGCTTAAAATTTGAACCTGTGAGACACAAAGTGGTTAAACTAAACCACTAACAAAATATGTTATTGTAACCCTTCCAACGAGAAACCATATATTCAATAAGATGGATAATATTATCACCTAATGCAAATTTTATTGTCCCAAATGAAAATTTCAAAAAAGATAGAAAAAATTGCAAAAGCCTGAAATTTTACTTAATTATACGTTGGTCCCAAACAAGACATTCGTGGCTCTCATTTCTGAATCTCTGTGTGGATTGACTAATTGTTTCTCCAGTGACCAAACCATGAGCTTGCAAGTACTTTTCAGCTTTCTTTGTTTTGTTCCTAATTGTATCGTTTTTCGGTCAAGGCCTTTTTTGAGGCTAATGTGAACGTGTCTCTCCCAAAAACAAAAAGACAGAATAACGTTTGGATGCTTTATATTCTCACAACTACAACCAGGATTCCAGATTTGAAATCATACAACCTCATATCCATCACTTTCTAGTTATTCTTTTGCATGTGCAATTTGTGGAGAAGAACCATTTTTATGTTCTTGAACTGTACCATATGTTAGTCTCCTTGTTTGCTACATGAATTCTAATATGGTGGCGCAGCTCATTGATCATATGGCACTTAGAAATGCACCTCTGTCGGTATACCTCTTCGAGACTCTGTTTGGACAGTATAATTTGAGAAAAAAAATTTACAAATATTATTCTCGTAAACACAATTTTCAATTACATTTTATTTCACATATATTATGTAACAAAAAGTGCTACAGTATTATTCTAAATAATTTTTTAAAGATAATCTCATATAATTATACTATTCAAGTAGACCCACTAAGTTTTCGCAATTTAATAATTTTTTTATTAGTTTAACTGTTAGTATCCTATTTGTTTATCTTTTGAAGAGAATTGTGACTCCGTTACAACAGCGGAAAATTGTTTTCCTGATGTTCGAAGACATTGGAGTTAACTTCACATATTTAAAAAAAAAAAAGAAAAAAAGAACCTCAGATATTCAAGACTGCAAGTTTAGCTTAGAAAACTTTAAGGAATAATTCCAGCTTGCACCCTTAATATTTGTTGTGGCCATTTTACACCCCTAACATTTATTAGCATAGTAAGTCACTTCAATTGCTTCTCTTCTTGGTGAAAATGGATATAATGATGTGGTTTAACACATTTTTTGATATTCTTAAGGATTCATACCCTTTTTTAGCTTGAATTAAGAAAAATGTTTTGGTATATAGACACATATTATTTATTTATATTCTTAAATGATAATGCATGAAATTAATGAAATTTGTGATGGATTGATAACTTAAAGGTCCAAAGTGTCCAAACTCCAAAATAAATGTTTGAAATGCAATGTGGCGACAATTAATAACTTTAAGGTGCAATGTTGCCCAAAATAAAAATTGAGTATAAAGTGGAATTTATTGAAGTTATTGGTGGTGCAATGTGGAATTAGTCCACACTAAAATGATCTTTTCTTTCCAAAATAAAAATTAAATCTCTTTTTGTTTTTTTTTTAAATTTGTATTGTTATTCTAATCGGGAACTATCTTTTTTTTTATATACTTTTGTATTTGAATTGAGCGCATGTGGAAATTTGAACTTAGCAATTTAACGATCGTAATACAGTGTATTCAAACCAAATAAGTACACAAGTTAATTAGTCATCTTAACCGAGTACAGACTACAGAACTGGGGACAAGGAATTGGACCATCACAAATAATTATCAGTATACTGTCTTAAGACAAATCACAACACTTTTCTATGATGAGGGGAGAGGGTTGGATTGGGTATTATGGTGCAATGGATTCTAAGTAAGAAATTGTGGATTCAAAACCTCTCACTTAGCAAAAAGGAAAAAGAAATTAAGAAAAGGAGGAAGGGGATGATTGAGTTGGGTGGTAAGGTTGAAAGAATTAAAAAGAAGAAGAAGAAGGACATAAGTAGTCACCTTGTCCCTTTTACTTTTTTCCATTTTCTAGATGAATGACAATCTAAGGGAAAAGGAAGGCGGTGGTAATGAGAGGAGTTAAATCCTGAGATATAGCTTAAAGAAATGTGTCATCTAATAGATAAAATCATACAAACTTTTCCTATTCAAGTTGATTTTAATTTGAATGAATGTGAACAAATTTGATTGTATGCTGAATATCAAGAAAGTATGTTACGTGTATGTAACAAATAATGTTAAAGAGACACACTTTCTAGCATCAACTTCCCATGGATATTCACCATATTAATAAGAATTTGGTCATACCACTCATTTTCAATTAATTTTGAGATGAGGAATCTCATGTTGTTTATCAAATCAAAGCTGATTTTAGGTTTTCTTTATCAATTTATAGTTATACACTTGACTTGGTCCTTTCTTTCCACGTTTTGAGGGGTGCTAGGTCTTTGTTCAGCAATACCTCAAACTCATTAATTGTTAATCTTTCACAAGCCTATTTCAGTTTCATGGGCTCCAGTTATTAGCAGGTCACCTGCAGTGTGGGTGGTTTTAAGAGATATTTGTTTAGACCCACTTTTCAAAGGTCTTCAGTTACATTAATAAGAAGGTCATTGCCAATTAATTTTGAGATAAAATGGAAACTAAGTTGTTCATCACGAATTGGTGAAAGTTTTTGTTTTTGTTTTTTATTGAATTTAAGATTTTTTTCAAATCTATATATATTTGCGATTTCTTGAGTCATTTTATCAGATTTCAGTATCGGTTTTGAGTTTCAACTAGTTACATAATAAATTTGACGGTGTTGACATACATAAATTTTCATTGAACTATTCATGATTTATCTAGTCCATTAGAATTCCACAATGTAATCTTTGTTATGTTTTAGATTTATTAACTCTTCTAATTTTTCATATTAATTGTATCTGTGACATGTTCAATATGTTCTTTGAAATTAGAGCAAAAATAACGTGCAATGAAATATTATATTTTATCCAAAAAAAAAAAAAAAAAAAAAGAAGAAGTAGATTACCCACAGTAAGAAGGCAAGACGGTTGTTTGCCTACCTAAGGAGACATTATAATTTTTAGTTGACAAAGAAACAAATTTTACATGGGGAGTTGAATCAATTCTTGATTGATAAAGAAAACTACAACTTTATAAAGCACAAACAATAATAAAATAAAATAGCCTACGGAGTAAGGAAAAATAAATTACGAATATCCATTATTTCAAGAATGTATTTTTTTTTTTTTTTGCCACTTTGACCAGACTAAAATAATGTAAGATTTAACTCTGTCCAAGTTATCTTAACTTTGCTATGATTATATAGATTTCATCACATACAAATTATTTTCGTGCACAGATTATGCTTTTGAATTGAAAGCGCATAATTACATAAGACAATAAATTCTGATAATACTTTGTTTAAAAGTGTTGAATGCTTGTGGTGTGGAAGTATTGGTTAGGAATCAAGAAGGAAAGTTTCTAGCCGGCTTATCAAAGAGATTTGATGGTTTACTACCCGCAGAAGTAGTTGAGATTATGGTAGCTACAGAATCAGTTGAACTATGTGTGAAAGAAGGTTGGGGCAGATGCATTTTTTAAAGTGACTCTTTAAATAGTACCAGGATACTAAATGAGAAGAATGATGATCTTTCTGATTTAGGCCTTCTGATAGATGATATCCAGTTTGCAAAGAATCAGTTCCATTCACTGCACTTTGATTTCGGGGTAACCATGGTTCAGATTTGGATTGGATCTAGACTGGAGTCGAACCGACAGTTTATTGAACCAGAATCGAAACCGGATTTGAGAAATCGGAATCAGTATCATAACTGTAACTAAAGGTTAAAGTTTAGATTCACAAAAAATTTGAATTGAAACTGGAACCGACAATTCAAGACCCATTCAATCCATCTAAAAATATACTTATATCCTGAGTAGTTGGTCTCTTTGACTCAATTTAATGTTCAATTTTAATAGTTAGCACCCAACATCAATAGTATCCGCTTTAGTCCACCAACTTATTTTTCCAATTCATTAGTAAATATAACAATAACTGATTTAGGTCCAAATCTAATCTAATCAATGTGTTAAAATTAAATTAATCAAAGTATTAAACTAGCACTTCATGATATTTTGAGTTTGATATACCAATATGACAAATTTACAAAAAGTTGTTTTTTTTAAAGGATCAAGAAAATAGCCGTCACTAAATCAAAAAATAGCAATATGCTAAATCAAGAAGCATATTTTCAAGAAGCATAGCAATAGCAATATGCATTTTTTCTTTTTCCTTGCCAAATGGTAATACAATAAAATTCATATTTTTTCTACATTTGTTGTCATATTTACTTAAATCAACATTGTAATAACAGGTATTTTAACGTAATTAGAAGAATTGGAATCGAAATCCAAACCGTAACGAAACCAGAATCGGAGGTCCAGAAACCGTAATCGTAACCATTCTTATAAGAGTTGGTTCAGGTTCCACCTTTTAAAAGAACCAAAACCGTCAGTTTTTGAATCGGAACCAATGATTCTGGAACCGTGGTCATGTCTGTCTACTTTGATTAAGTACCAAGATCTTGTAATAATGTGGCATATGAGTTGGCTAGATATGATAAACTTGTTGATGACTCGTAGATATGGTGGAGAAATTGTACTGTTTCTTTAGTTATATTTTCTGAATTTTTGATTCAATGAAATATCTTATAATGTTTTATCAAAAAAAAAATTTACATGAGCAAAATAATCCTTAATCCATTGTTTGGTATGCTAGAAAGGCTTGAAATGGAAATGTTTTTCTAATTTCTTCATTGCATTCTAGCATTTCACATGGACATTTTTTTGTGTTTGTGAAGGAACTAGCAAGCAAAATGTCTTTACATGGGTCTTAGGCATTCATAACTTTTCTGCCCATTTTTCTATTTTCTTTTTTTTTCACTCTCCTCTAGATTCTAGTAGATGCTAATCTTTTAGATTTCTCCATTGAATTATTCTTCTTGAATTTCCTACTTATTTATTTCCTTTTGTCTTTTATTTATCATTTTAACTTTTTTTCTATAACTCTCCCTTTTTTCTAGAATTATGATATTTTTCTAAAACTCTTTCAATATCTTGTCCATTGAGATTAGAGGGTACTTTTGTCATTGTGCCAACCCTGTCAGATGGGTTATGGAGTTATAGACAAGGGAAGTAGAAGTAATTTGGCCAAACTTAAGGGTGTAACTCATAATTTGGATGAATCTCAAGGGAGGTAAATGCAATTAATTCGAAGCAAAAAGAAGTACAAAATAATTTGTTTTGGGGGTGGGATCCTTTATTTTGGCTTCACAACCAAATCATTGAACCCCAATCACTTTCCAAGGCCCAACCCAACAATTAATAAACTTTGATTTAAGCACCAGTACTCGATAGGCCCATTGCCTTGGGGTTTTTGGAGTTCACGGAAGCCTATATTTTTAAAGTTGTTTAACAGATGTTTCACAGATATTTCTTGCTTTTGCTAAAGCGAAGATAGTTTCTCATCTATATATATCTATTGTACTATTTAACAATTGATATCTTTAAGAAATTCTTTAATGAGCAAAGGTAAGTATCATTTTTCTAATATGTTATGTGTTAGATAGAATTCGGTCATTTTCCAATACATAGGTCCATTTGGTTCATGGTATAACACAGGATTGAAATCCTGTATTATCCTATATTTGGTTGCTTTTTTTTTGCGGGGAATGATATATCCTATTTAACTAAATTAATCCCTTATATTGGAGGATAAAATAATTCCATTGGGGGAGATTGTATAACTTATTCTAGAATTATTAAAAAGTAGGACAATACCAATTTGTACTTATTTATCCTTGCCAATAGAATAATATTTATTCTAAAAATTATATAACTCTACTCTCTTATTATAATATAATCTAAGTTTTGGCTAATTTGCTCATATTAATGACATAACAATTTTTGGACAAATTTGCCCCTCCTTAAAAAATTAAATCTTCAACAAATTTGCTCTTATTAATGAAATAACTTAATGCTAGACTGACTTGCCCATACTATTAACAAAACTAATTTTTTATTCTTTTGTCCATATTAATGAAATAATTAAAATTTTGAAAAAATTTGTCCCTACTAATTAAAATTTTATATTTTGGACTAATCTGCCCATGTTAATGAAATAACTGAATTTTTGACTAATTTACCTCTACTATTAATAAAATTAATATTTTGACTAATTTGCCCTTACTTAAAGTTTGAGACTAATTTACCCCTACGGAAAGCAAAACCATATTTGCTCGGTCAATTTTAATTCATAAAAGGTTACATACATCAATTGAGACTTGTGAGTTTGGGCTAAATCTGAACTAAACTCAAAATTCCAACATATTTGTGGCCCAAGCATGAATTCATAGTGTTAACCCAAAACCTAAAATTTAAATTTCTATTTTTTACAAGCTAAGTTTGGCTTTATCAAGCCCGATTACTGCTCCTAACTGTTGGTTTGACAAAAAGGGTATTTTGGACTATGATTACATATCGCACCTCATCATATCTCTAACCAAATACAAGATAATGTTATTTCCTAGCACATGCCATCTAATATAAAATCAACCAAACACTAGATAATAAGAATCAACCCAAAATGAATAGTCCAAGAATAAGTAAATCTGCTCATTCTTAAATCGATTTCAAGTTCGACAAACAAACAATACCAAATTTTAAGTACTTTATCTTAAAATTTAAAATATTTTTAGCCATTTATAGTTTTTGGTTTTTGTGCATAACACTAGACAAAAAGCTAGGCTAGGTAGATCTGCTAGTGGTTGTATATGTACAAACACATTTATACACATATAAAAAGGTTAAGTTTTTCATCTTTCTTTTTGTATTTGTTTTCAATTTGCTAATTTTCTAAATTGCTTCAACTTATATAATTTGGAAAATTATTGTTTCTATAGAGAATTAGAACTTAAATTATTAGTTTAAGTTGGTTAAAGGGTGTCATTTAGTCAAATTTTTGTATTGATTATTGTGGATATAATTATTTTTAGTTTTAGATGTCTGTAGTTATATTTGGCACATTTACTTAATTGCATTATTAAATGGTTAAATATTGTGGGGTATGTTTGGAACCAAGTGAAATATGAAAACAAATAAAAGTAACCAAAGTATGACATTATGCCTAATCCAAATGTTATTTTTGGTATGATTAGTCAATTGCCCTTATTAAGAGAGTGGACATTGTGTGACATGCTTGGAATGTTATTAAAATTAAAGAACTAAATATAAAAAAGAAATCCATGGAATTATGACCAATCAAAACATAAGACATAAATCAATTCCTAAAAAAATTCAAAATTCTAAAAAAATAACAAAGACTTGGAATATGTATGTATGTATGTATGTATATATGTATGTATGTATGTATATATGTATATGTGTATGTTTGTATCTATGTATGTATGTTGTATGTATGCATTTAATTCAATCTATCATTTTTGCTCTCAAAGGTGGGATGCCTAATTAATTAAAGAGAATTAATAAATTGTTAGATACTTGGATTTTTACTTATTTTTGTATCCAACTCTTGTTGAAAGAATCTTACATAAAATTTCTCTCTCGTCTAACCACTTTCATCATTTTTTAAATAAATTTGGATTATTTGCTTCTTATGGTTTTCATCTCTGCTAACCATATTATCTTTTTAATTAATATGTATACTTTTTAATCCATATAGAGTAACTTTACTTAGAGTCATTTCAGTTGTTACATTAGTAAAATTTTCAATATCCCTAGAAACTAAATATTCCTTAATAAGAAAATGGATTATTGCATCTTTTTTTGTATTGAATTAAAGTAAGAATATGTGATTCTAAATTTATGATCATCGTAAAAATTTAATAATTATTATAAAGAGTACCTGTCAATTTTTATGTTATGCAGCATTTGATGAATGTTATTAGGTTATAATAAAAGTATGTATACAAGTCTGGAAAGATTGTTATGGTAGTTCAGCATTTAAAATATGCTAATTCTCTAAAATTATTATTAATGAATTTACAAAAATGATGTTCATGTTTATGTTTTGAATTGTTCATGCTTGCACAAGTTCACTACCAATCTGCAAAAAAAAAAAAGAACACCATGCTAAGGCATGGGTTAAAATACTAGTTGTATATAGTTGTCGACAAAAGTAAGAAAGTCGACAAAAATAAGAATAAAATAGTTACTACAAGATTACGTTGCCTAAAAGATACGAGAATGTATCTGCAGATGACTATATGGTTTTGTGTTCAGTTTATAATTTACAAAGCATTTCTTCCTTTTTTGACATCCCATTACAAGATAAGGGTTAACTGCATCACATATGCAATCTTGTTTATATGTATAGAAATGGGTAATTAATTAGTGTTTGTTTTCCATTTCAACCAGTTTAAGATACTACTCCATTTCATTTAACTTTTCTTGCAATTTATGCTTTTGGAAGTTAGCCTATCGTATCTTTTCACGTTTAAGACTGTAGTTTAGAAATTTATTTTAAGTTTGAATGCTAAAAATCTAGGGGTCCGTTTGGATTAGATGTTTTTGGAATTGTATTTCAAAAACACTACTGTAGCATTACTGTAGCGAAAAACAATCACTGTAGCTTGTATTTGGTGTATTTGGAAGATTTTTTTTTTCAATTTTCTTTTTTCTTTTTCCTTTTTCTTCTTTTCCTCTTGACTTGACTCTTCTTCTTTTCTTCTCAGACTCCTTCCTCCCTCCCCACTCCCTCCCCTCCCTCCTCCCTCCTCCCTCCTCCCTGACCCCACACCTCCTCCCTCAGACCTCCCCCTCCCTCAGCCTCCTCCCCATGACCAGGGGGAGGGTGGGAGGGGAGGAGGGGAGAGAGAGAGAAAAAATTCCAGCGACTAGCGAAGAGGAGGGAAAAGAAGAAAAAGAAAAAAGAAATGAAAAGGAAAAAAGAAAAAACATATAATATTGTGAAAAACAAGTTGTTTGTTTTTGGGGTTGTATTTTGGTTGTTTTTAATGTAGCATTTGGGGTGTGAAAAGCAGCATTTCAAAAACAAGGCAAAAACTACTCAATCCAAATGGACCCCTAGTCGTTATGTGTCCCTATCAAGTTAAGATGGCCTAAAAATAAAAAAAAATCATTTTGGTAAAGGTAAATGTTAAAATCTAGGTCATTTTGAGGTTGAATGTTCACAAGAAATCCGTGTTTCATGTGCCTTCAAAATTTGCTCTAAAAGCTTGATAATTTTTCCTTCAATTTTTGCTCTTTTGTTATAAGTCAGTCATCCTGAGATATTAAATCAACAAACTTTTTCATACCTTAATTATGTCAAATGTGAGGCTTCTTAACTATATTTTTATATTGACTATTATGCATTTGTTTTAACATATGCTTGTGGTTGGTCTAGAATTGTTTTAGTTGTTTAAAGGTCAAATGACCAAGGTTTTGGTTGATATTATGCATTGTAATTAAGCTGAAGAAAGGTGAATTTGTTCGGGTTCAAACATCTGATTTGGTTGTTTTGTAGGATTAAAGAACTTGACAAGGTTTTCATCATTTATTTTAGACCATCTGAAGAAAGGAAAGAGTATAGTAAATACATAAACGGTATTGGATGGAATAAAGAACTCAAAAAAAACAAATTGTGCATCGTGTGAACTTCTTACCCTACCAATATATACATACACAAAACACATCAAAATTACAAAACTAAGACTTCTTGAAATTACAACCCATGTCTATTCGTGTATACCACTCACTCTCTAGGTACACTATGTGCCAGAATATGTGTCCCATTAATTACACCCACAGCATTCTAAGCATTGTATAAATATATCACTTGAAAATCCATACAAACATTAAGGACTCAAAATTGACTCCAATATTTGAAAAAAGTACAAGGGTAAAAACTAGTAAGTGAATTGTTAATTGGTAGAAAAATATGCTATCATATTCCACTGTAAAAATCTTCAATCCATGTGAATCTTTGGATGTACTTGGTTCTACCATCAAGGACGTATAAGATATTTTCCGAAATCACAGAAACCCCATAGATTTCATGAGTTTTTCTACATATAGTCACAGAAGATTGTTGAAAATGTTTAGCTAAACAACGTATTCGATGGTTTCATTCAACATAGCCAAAGTAATGAAAACTCCCTTTTCTAGACATACTCTCTATTTAGGGGTTTTGTGAGACATCCTCTCTATTCACTAGAATTTCACATAAATACATGAGCGAGTCCACTATTATCCTATAGTTTTCGAGTACTCTGATTAAGTGACCATGAATTACTTCTTGAACATAATCTTTTCCCCTTAGCATGCCATTTCTACATGGTAGTGGGAGTATATAATTCTCATGTTGTTCAGCCATCAAATCAAATATTACAATCATTGTCCATTGCACTAGCGTCCTCTCTATCATCACTCTTAGAGGTGTTCCATGTATTAGAGCTGCCGCCTATTTTTTTAATTTCAAATCTAAAGAATCAGTAATGTTATTATTAGATCGAAGAATATAACCGTTTTAGGATCAAATTTAGTTGTACAATTCGAAAAACCAACATTCAAATGCACAAAAGATAAAAAACGGATATTAAGTGCCATTTTCTTACTTGGTATTGCGTGAAAAATTTGCGTGATATAAATTTACTTGCTGCACTCTAACAATTTCACATACTCAAAAATGCTTCTAATACCAACTACATTTTCATTTACTAGATACCTTATTCCTTCAAATGATAAGGGTCAGAATATATGAGCAATAAAAAGAAATTGCCACTTCTAAGCACTGCAACACAAAATGAAACTTGTATGTCTTTTATTTGGCCCAAGTTTCAACCACTCATTCATTGCCTATAAGTGGTTATAAATAATAAAAGAAATTAGGGAGCAATGGCTGGCAAAATATATGTTCAGAACTAATACCATTTGCATTTTCGTGAAACGATGAATCAAATTGCATCAAAACCCTATATGTTTCTACAAATATTTGATATATCACTTTTAATTTGTGACCCAAATTCTGCTAACACCTATCCTATCAGGCGAAGTTAAATTGGTACAATTGTAATTCATTGATTGTAATCAGTGTTTTAAAAGGCATTCTTGGGGCAAGACCCCGAGCAAGCCCTAGGGCAGGATATTGTTTAATTGTCTCTAAGCGATCACACAAGACACAAGTATTCTAGGGCATATGCCTGAGATGTTAGGGCAATCACCAAACATTTGGGTGCACCTTTAGGTTGGAGCAGTAAAGGTGTGCGCCACATGAATTATCTTTGAAAAAAGAAAAAAAAAAGATAGTTAACACGTTATATGATTATTAATTATAAAAAAAAGATTTGAATAGCTTCCGAGTCTCTTTGTTTTGGAGAAGAAAATCTAAAACCCCAATCCTAAAACCCTACTTCTCTCTAAAAATTTTTTCCTTCAACACCATCAACAATTTCAGATCCTTGTCTCTCAACAAGTGTGAACTTGTCAACAAGTGTCATAAGTTCACAGGTCACATAATTCTTCATGAATTCCTAATCCAAAGATCAATTATAGTTCAAATGATTTTTCCCTTTTTTTTCATTTTTTTCATTTTTTCCTTCAATAATCAATATATGTCTTTAAGTTTTATAACTGTTCAATTGTTATTCTTCAAACAATTTGCAGTTTGAAGTAGATGACATACATTGTTACAATTGTGAGTTTTGGTGACATGAAAAGAAATTAACCAATTGGTAACTTCATTTTTATTCATTTTATGAATCAAAAATATCAAATAAGGTGTAGATGATGGTAGGTATGAGACTGTTGAAAACTTGGAAAGATAGGTATGAGGAATTAACTAGTAAGCCTGGTATGTATTGAAATTAGCAATATTTTTGTCTCTTAATTTCTTATAGTAAACCTTCTCTTTTTGTCTAATCTTATTAAATCATACTTGGGTTTCCTCTACAAATTTAGTAAGTTAGCTAGAAATAAGAATTGTGGATATGTTTTTACTCTAAAAGCACAATTATTACATCTTTGATAGGATGGTTTCAGATGAAGACATTAGCTCTGAAAGTGTTAGTAGAAAATATTTTGTTTGAAGGTATGCCAAAGTAGAGATTGATGAGAAGCACTTCGAATTTTACTACTATAACCAAAAATGTAGAGAAACTAGTAATAGGTTTAAAGATCATTTAGTTAAAACTCATCAAGGTATGAAATCTTGTCCTTCTATTCCACTAGATGCATACAAGGAATGCAAAAAAGTTTTAAGTGAGATAAAATATGTAATAAATAAATAAAATGCTATCTTGAGTGAGATTTCTTTGACTTTTGGAGGGGATGGTAGAGTTAATTCACAAGTAAAAAGAATGAGTAAAAGTGGGTATAGTGCTAATGGAAGTGTCAGTAGTGCACCATCACAATCAAAGATGAGAAGTTCTATGGATAATTTTACAACAATTCAAATTAGGCAAAATATTTTGAATTCTAAGTGGATAAAAAAAGTATGAAAAGAAGTTTGCAAATTGGTAAGGTGATTTTTTTCTCTAGTAGCCTTACTTCTAATATTATAAATGATCCTTATTTCTTACCTATATATGATGGAATTAGAAAGTATGGAGCTAGTTTTGTACTCCTACTATGTATGAATTGAGAAATCTAATAATGAGAGATGAGATTCAAAACATCAATAAAATAATCGAAGGCCATAAAAAAGCATGGAAGAAATATGGTTAATCTATAGTATTTGATAATTGGACTAATAAAAAAGTAGACATCTTAAAAATTTTTTAACAAATAGTCCAGCTGGTGCATAGTTTTTAAAATCAATTGATGCCTCTAATTTTACAGAAAAATAGGGAATCTCTCTATACTTATCTTGGCAATGTAGTAGAAGGAATTGGAGAGGAAAATGTTATGTGAGTTATGTGAATAATGGTTAAGATTTTGTTAACACTGTTTGTCCCAAATGCAACCAAAGGAGGGGTGAATTTGGTAGTTTAACAAGACAATCAATTATACAAGAATTCACTCAATAAACCAAACACAAACAATTTCTCAAGTGTGCACAAGGATATATCAAATTAATCACAATAAAGATGTCACAATTGAGCAATAAAGAAAAGAGATATAGAAAGAATTGCAAACCAAATTTTCAAATTGCATCGAATTTGGATAAAATTCACTAGTAGCTTCTTCAATTGTTGGTGAAGCTAACCAACTTGTACAAGTGGAGGTTCACTCCTTCCTCACCCTAAAAGCCTTTAGTTGAGTCAAGGAGTTTTACAACTATCCTAGTTAATTCTCAACAAGTTACAATTGAAAGCTCATTTAACCAATTAAGAACTACTATTACAAGTGAGGTAATCTTCACCAAGGTTTTACTCCTCCTATTGAGTAACCTCACAAACCTCACTTTTTCCATATCTATATAACAAAAAATATATTTCTACCCAAATATTTCACTTGTAAACTTGTATTTCATATAGGCAAAAGTCTCTTATTCTCTTGAACTTGTGGGTATTTATAGAGTGTGAGAAAAAGCCTCAAGAATCTCTCCAATAGTAAAAAATATGGCTGTTAGAAAATAACCGTTGGAGCTATCGGATGTCCGATACAATGTTATGCGTCCGGTGCCATCGTCCGAAAGGTTCTTCTCAACGTCTATCAGACGGCCGATAGGTTTTGTGCGTCCGATGGAGTCTGCGTTCGATGCTGGTCAGAGAGTTTGGATTTCATTTTTAATTCTATCGAACATCCGATGATGATGATATGCGTCCGATAGGAGTGTTCGATACTTCCCCTGTCTATCGGACGTCCGGTATTTCAGTTTGAGCGTCCAATAGTAGTTCTTTTGAGAGTTCTCAATCTTTATCGAACGTCCGGTACTAGTTTTCAAGCGTCCGAAAGAGTTGAGTTTCTTTTGCTCTTTTTGATTGAATCTTTTGATGTCTCCATATGCACCTAAGGATCTGAACTGACATTTTCTCAATTGAAAAACATTAGATTGAATTATCCAATTGTTTTGTAAACATAAAAATCCAGGATCAAGATTGACAATCTCCTCCTTTTTGATAATGACAAAACAATGGATGCCATATTGATAATTTGAGTATAAACATACACAACTCCCCCTTTCACAAACCACCAATAATCAAAAGTAGTGGATGTAAACAAAAATTGAACATAACTCCCCCTTATTTGGTAACGTCCGAACCAACGATATGAATCAACCATTCAAACCATTCAACCCATTCAAACCAACCATAACTCCCCCTCATTTAGTCATCCAAACCATTTAACAATTCAACCACATTTAAACTTCAAACCAACCAATTTCTCCCCCTTTTTGTCATCACAAAGAAAAAAAATCAAAGGAGCAATAGTAGCTGAATAACAATATCCAAAATGCCAATATCATCAATATCACAATACCAATATTATCAATATCATAATACCGAAATCAAAGAAACAAATAACAATACCCAACATTTAATAATTCCAACATTTAACATTTAACAAACACCAATATCCAACATTTAACAATTCCAACATTAATATGAACAAAATATCAAAGTAGCAAAGTACTTAATGAATTATGGCCCAAAGTTTTTTTTTTTTAAACTAAGTGAACATTATGAATGAGAGTTAGTACGACATGATCTAATAATCCACATAGATTTCATGCTTTTTCTTATATTTTTCTTCACATAGCAATCATTTTGCATATGTTCAAATTGGCAACAAAAATGACACATAATACTAGAGTCATTCACAAAAGTAGGTTTAAGAAATTAACTTTCTTTTTTTCTAGAAATAATAAAATCATTTTGGCCATGTAAAATATGATTTTCTTTTCTTTGTAAAATATTTTGTTTCTCCTTTTGGAGAGAAGCATACAAATCATTAATTCTTTTCTTTAAAAGATTTTGTTCCTCCAACATTTTTTCATAAAACTTTGTTTTATTTTCCAACTTCTTTTTCAAATCATTTTTGCAATCCAAATCAATTTTGTACCTTTTCAAATCATCACTGTCTTTTCTCAAATTCTTATTTTTTTGAAAAAGTTTAGAATTTTCTTCCAATAAAGCATTTATTTTTATTTTCAAATCCTTGTTTTTGGCATAAGATTCTTTCAAATTTTTATGCATTTTGATCATAAGAACTTGCATATCATCATTATCATTGTTTTCATCACTAAGAGAGTGATTAGTATTTACCTCATTATCTCTAAAGGCCATAAGTGCCATTTGAGTCGATTCTTCTTCTTCTTCTATTTTTTCATCCCAAGTGATTTTGAAATTCTTGAATTTTTCTCTTCTATCATTACTTGCTCTTCCTCCTCTAGAACTCCTTTTATTTAGAAGGTTCTTCAATGTCCTTGTCATGTTATTTAGTTTCACATCTTCATCATCTTCTTGTGAGGCCTTGAATGCTATGCCTCTCTTGATCCATGTTTTATCATCTTGTATTTTTAATTTCAACTTATAAGAGGTTAGCGAATTTACAAGAGATTCAATAGACATAAAATTTAAATCTTTTGCCTCTTCTATAGTGGTGATTTTACTTTCCTATACTTTTGGCAAGACATTCAAAATTTTTCTATTTTTCTCACCCAAAATGTATACCTTGTCAAGCAATTCAAGATCTTTAATAATATCATTGAATCTACAAAATATTTTATCAACATTTTCATGAGGATGCATTTTAAAATATTCATATTAGGCAACAAATATAGATTTTCTTTGTTCTCTAACATTGTCACTCCCTTCATACATATCTCTCAACTTATCCCATATCTCCTTGGCTGATTTTCACCCTTTTACTCTAGTAGATTCATTTGTATCTAGAGCATTGTACAATACATTCATGGCCTTGGCATTCAAAGAGAGATTAATTCTATCTTGAATACTTAATTCACTTCTAATTTTAATTTTATTTCAACCGGTTGTTTCATCTATAATTGTAATCTCATAAGGTCATTCACTAACAATAAACCACAATTCAATATCGATAGATTGCAAAAATATTTCCATTCTGTCTCTCCAACAAACATAGTTTATACCATTGAACATAGGAGGTCTAATGATGGATTACCCCTCTAAAAATAATGCATTATTGGTTGTCATCTTTACTCCTAAGTCGATTGAGCTTAATCTTAAGGAGACCAAGTTCTGATACCAATTGTTGGTCCCGAATGCAGCCAAAGGGGGGTGAATTTGGTAGTTTAACAAGACAATCAATTATACAAAAATTCACCTAATAAACCAAGTACAAACAATTTTTCAAGTGTGCACAAAGATATGTCAAATTAATCACAATAAAGATATCACAATTGAGCAATAAAGAAAAGAGATATAGAAAGAATTGCAAACCAAAATTTTAAATTGCACCCAATTTGGATAAAATCCACTAGTAGCTTCTTCAATTGTTGGTGAAACTAACGAACTTGTACAAGTGAAGGTTCACTCCTTCCTCACCTTAAAAGCCTTTAGTTGAGTCAAGAAATTTTACAACTATCTTAGTTAACTCTCAACAAGTTACAATTGAAAACTCATTCAACCAATTAAGAACTACTATTACAAATGAGGCAACATTCACCAAGATTTTACTCCTCCTGTTGAGAAACCTCACAAACCGCACATTTTCCACACCTATACAACAAACAAAGAATATTTCCACCCAAATATTTCACTTGCAAACTTGTATTTCATGTAGGCAAATGTCTCTTATCCTCTTGAACTTGTGGGTATTTATAGAGTGTGAGAAATGGCCTCAAGAAACTCTTCAACGGTCAAAAATATGGCTATTAAAAAATAGCTGTTGGAGTTATCGGACGTCCGATACAATGTTATGCGTCTGGTGCCATCGTCCAAAAGGTTCTTCTCAACATCCATCAGATGGCCAATGGGTTTTGTGCGTCCGATGTAGCCTGAGTCCAATGCTGGTTAGAGAGTTTGGATTTCATCTTTAATTCTATCGGACGTCCGATGATGATGATATGTGTCCGATATTTCCCCTGTCTATCGGATGTTCGGTACTTCAGTTTGAGCGTCCGATAGTAGTTCTTCTGAGAGTTATCAATCTTTATCGGACGTCCGGTACTAGTTTTCAAATTTCCAACAGAGTTGAGTTTCTTTTGCTCTTTTTGATTGAATCTTTCGATGTCTCCACATGAACCTAAGGATTTGAACCGATATTTTTCTCAAGAAATACATAAGATTGAATTATCCAATTGTTTTGTAAACATCAAAATCCGAGATCAAGATTGGCAATCTCCCCCTTTTGATGATGACAAAACAATGGATGCCATATTGATAATTTGAGTATAAACATACAAAACTCCCCCTTTCACAAACCACCAATAATCAAAAGTAGTGGATGTAAACAAAAATTGAACATAACTCCCCCTTATTTGGTAACGTCCGAACCAACGATATGAATCAACCATTCAAACCATTCAACCCATTCAAACCAACCATAACTCCCCCTCATTTAGTCATCCAAACCATTTAACAATTCAACCACATTTAAACTTCAAACCAACCAATTTCTCCCCCTTTTTGTCATCACAAAGAAAAAAAATCAAAGGAGCAATAGTAGCTGAATAACAATATCCAAAATGCCAATATCATCAATATCACAATACCAATATCATCAATATCATAATACCGAAATCAAAGAAACAAATAACAATACCCAATGTTTAACAATTCCAACATTTAACATTTAACAAGCACCAATATCCAACATTTAACAATTCCAACATCAATATGAACAAAATACCAAAGTAGCAAACTAATTAATGAATTATGACCCAAAGTTTTTTTTTTTAAACTAAGAGAACATTATGAATGAAAGTTAGTAGGACATGATCTAATAATCCATATAGATTTCATGCCTTTTCTTATATTTTTTTCACATAGCAATCTTTTTGTATATGTCCAAATTGGTAATAAAAATGACACATAATACTAGAATCATTCACAAAAGTAGATTTAATAAATTTAGTTCCTCTTTTTTAGAAATAATAAAATCATTTTGGCTATGTAAAATATGATTTTCTTTTCTTTGTAAAATATTTTGTTTCTCCTTCTGGAGAGAAGCATTCAAATCATTAATTCTATTCTTTAAAAGATTCTGTTCCTCCAACATTTTTTCATAAAACTTTGTTTTATTTTCTAATTTCTTTTTCAAATCATTTTTGCAATCAAAATCAATTTGTGCCTTTTCAAATCATCATTACATTTTCTCAAATTCTTATTTTCTTGAAAAAGTTTAGAATTTTCTTCCAATAAAGTATTTATTTTTATTTTTAAATTCTTGTTTTTGGCATAAGATTCTTTCAAATTTTTATGCATTTTGATCATAAGAACTTGCATATGATTATTATCATTATTTTCATCACTAAGAGAGTGATTAGAGTTTACCTCATTATCTCCAAAGGCCATAAGTGCCATTTGAGTCGATTCTTCTTCTTCTTCCATTTTTTCATCCAAATTGCATTCATCCCAAGTGATTTTGAAATTCTTAAATTTTTCTCTTCTATCATTACTTGCTCTTCCTCCTCTAGAACTCCTTTTATTTAGAAGATTTTTTAATATCCTTGTCATGTTATTTAGTTTCACATCTTCATCATCTTCTTGTGAGACCTTGAATGCTATGCCTCTCTTGGTCCATGTTTCATCATCTTGTGTTTTTAATTTCAACTCATAAGAGGCTAGTGAATTTACAAGAGATTCAATAAACATAGAATTTAAATCTTTTGCCTCTTCTATAGCGGTGATTTTACTTTCCCATTCTTTTGGTAAGGCATTCAAAATTTTTCTATTTTTCTCACCCAAAGTGTATACCTTGTCAAACAAGTCAAAATCTTTAATAATATCATTGAATCTACAAAATATTTTATCAACATTTTCATGAGAATGCATTTTAAAAGATTCATATTGGGTAACAAGTATAGATTTTCTTTGTTCTCTAACATTGTCACTCCCTTCATATATATCTCTCAACTTATCCTATACCTCCTTGGTTGATTTGCACCAATTTACTCTAGTAGATTCATTTGTATCTAGAGTATTGTACAATATATTCATGGTCTTGGCATTCAAAGAGAGATTAATTCTATCTTGAACACTTAACTCACTTCTAATTTTAATTATATTTCTACCGGTTGTTTCATCTATAATTGTAGTCTCATAAGGTCCTTCACTAACAATAAACCACAATTCAATATCTATAGATTGTAAAAATATTTCCATTCTATCTCTCCAACAAACATAATTTATACCATTGAACATAGGAGGTCTAATGATGGATTACCCCTCTAAAAATAATGCATTATTGGTTGCCACCTTTACTCCTAAGACGATTGAGCTTAATCTCAAGGAGACCAAATTCTGATACCAATTGTTGGTCCCGAATGCAACCAAAAGGGGGTGAATTTGGTAGTTTAACAAGACAATTAATTATACAAGAATTCACCTAATAAATCAAGCACAAATAATTTTTCAAGTGTGCACAAAGATATGTCAAATTAGTTACAATAAAGATGTCACAATTGAGCAACAAAGAAAAGAGATATAGAAAGAATTGCAAACCAAATTTTCAAATTGCACCGAATTTGGATAAAATCCACTAGTAGCTTCTTCAAGTGTTGGTGAAGCTAACCAACTTGTACAAGTGACGGTTAACTCCTTCCTCACCCTAAAAGCCTTTAGTTGAGTCAAGGAGTTTTACAACTATCCTAATTAACCCTCAACAAGTTACAATTGAAAACTCACTTAACCAATTAAGAACTACTATTACAAGTGAGGCAACTTTCACCAAGGTTTTACTCCTCCTATTGAGTAATCTCACAAACCCCACTTTTTCCACACCTATACAACAAACAAAGAATATTTTTACCCAAATATTTCACTTGTAAGCTTGTATTTCATGTAGGCAAAAGTCTCTTATCCTCTTGAACTTGTGGGTATTTATAGAATGTGAGAAATGGCCTCAAGAAACACTTCAACGATAAAAAATATGGCTATTAAAACATAGTCGTTGAAACTGTCGGACGTCCGATACAATGTTATACGTCCGGTGCCATCGTCCGAAAGGTTCTTCTCAACATCTATCAGATGGCCGATGGGTTTTGTGCATCCGATGGAGTCTGCGTCCGATGCTGGTCAGAGAACTTGGATTTCATCTTTAATTCTATCGGACGTCCGATGATGATGATATGCTCCGATAGGAGTGTCCGATACTTCCTTTGTCTATCGGACGTTCGGTACTTCAGTTTGAGCGTCCGATAGTAGTTCTTCTGAGAGTTCTCAATCTTTATCGGACGTCCGGTACTAGTTTTCAGCGTCCGACAGAATTGAGTTTCTTTTACTCTTTTTGATTGAATCTTTCGATGTCTCTATATGCACCTAATGAACTAAACTGACATTTTCTCAATTAAAAAATATTAGATTGAATTATCCAAATGTTTTGTAAACATCAAAATCCGAGATCAAGATTGACAAATACTAGAAAAAAGATTAATGGCAAACAAGAAACACTTGTACTAGACTCCTTGTACTGCACATTATGTTGATCTCATGCTAGAAGTTAAAGGTGAATTGAAAGGTCATGAAACTGCATTTATAAAAGCTAAACAGGTGATCAATTTCATGTATGGGCATACTTGGACTTTGATCTTGATGAGATCTTTTACAATGGATCATGAATTTCGACAGCTTACAGTTGCACGCTTTGTCATTGCTTGCCTTACTCTTCAAAGTATTTATGGTAAAAAACAAGCACTTCAATTTATGTTCATCTCAATGGTTTGGAATACTTGTTCTTGGACAAAACATGTTAAAGGTATGAAAGTCAAAATAACAGTTTTATTTGATTTACAATTTTGTTCTCAAACCACCCGTTTGGTTGGGGGTAATGGGCCTCCACTATGACTTTTGCAAGGGATTGATTCCGTTTGATAGTGCTTGGTTGACAACTATCAGAATCGATCTATGGGTATTGAAACCTAAAATTCTGCAAACGTTATTCCTGAGAATATTAGAGGGTTTTGCTCCTTAATCAACTGCAGTTTTGTTTTCTCTTCCTCATCTTTCCTCTCACTTTTCCTTTCATATTTCTCTTCCCCATCCCTTAAAGTTCACCTTCCTTTTTACGTTTGTACATCAGATCTTGTAGTCATCCTAAATACGATGGAGATATTTTGCCTAATCCTAAATATGATGACCCAATTCATTTGCCATGGGTCAAAATCGGAATGAATACTTTTAACAAATAAACAGCTGGTAGTTTAATATAGAATACTTTTAACAAAGAAACAGCTGATAATTTATGCATAATATTTCACATTCTTATACATCCTGTTACCATAATTGAATTTTTTTATTCCTTTATCATGTTTAATCATATCTATATTGTAACACTAGTTTCTATATATTTTATCTTTCATGAACACATAAAAAATATTAGGAAAATATATATTAATATTAGGTAGAGAAAAGCCATAAACAACTGGTAAATTTTGCATGACATTCACCTTCTCATACATGCATTTGCCATAGCTGATTTTTTTTATTCTCTTTTCCAGTTTGATCATATCAATAGTTTAACACTAGTTTCTGTATATTTTCTCTTTCATGAACATGTTAATAAATATTCAGACAGTATATATTTTGTGGAGAAAAGCTATAAACAGACAAAAGCACCTAAGTACTTGGCTCAGGTAATTAAAGTTAGCAGGTTTCTGTAAATTTTCGCTGTGAAAGATTAAAAGGCCAAATATAGCTGGTAGTTTAAGGTAGAACGCCTTTAACAAAGAAACAGCTAGTAATTTATGCATAACAAAGAAACAGCTGGTAATTTATTATTGTAGAAGGTCTTTATGTATTATAAAAGACATGACTAAATTTAAAAATATATTAATGATTGCAGTATTAATTTTATGTATAAATCTTGTTTTGTTTAATATTGGATAGGAAAATAGTTGTTCAATTGGGTTTCCATTCCCGTTGATAACTGTGAATAAACCAAACAAGAAAATCAATAATCATTCCCATTGCTTTCCCCAAACCAAACACCTAAAAAGGAATAGCATAAACCTATTCCGATTGAAGAGTTTCTGATAGTGATTGTCATTGCCATTCAGGTGTGGCGAACAAAACGGGTGGTTATTGTTTACTAAATGTATTTCCGTAAGTGCTTGTTTTGAGGGAAATTGATTAAAAATAGAAGATCAGCCATGGGTTTTATATATCATTTGATGAAATCTATCAAGAAACAAATCACTTTGAGTTGTGGTATGAACAAACAAAATTATAGACTTATTTTAAATAAAATGGAGACAAGATAGATTCCACAAGTTCATCAGTTATTACGTGTTGCAAACTATTATTTGAACCCTCAGTTGTGCTTTGGGAATGATTTTTTAAATCTTGATCATATAAAATAAGGTATGCATGAATGCATGCATGCATCGAATGCTTGATTATAATGATTGACTTAAAGTTGATATTAAGTTTGCATATGATTTTTTTTGGAGGGGATTTTGGTTCTTGAGTTGCAAATGGTTCTAGAAAATTACAAACTCAATGTCTATATTAATTTTTCAATATATCTCTGGACTATATTCAACTATTTTCTTTAATTTTTTCCTAATAATATTTTTTCCTATTTGGTTGCTGATGGGTGGATTTGTTTTGATAGCAAAAATCTAGAGTTAACAAAATTTACCGTCCCTAGTACTTAATTTGACTTGTGGTTCTTAGGATTGTGAAAGAAATGGAAGTACTTTCCAATCGGTATTTATAATTTCTCATTCTTGTTATTTGGTTTTTTTTTTGAACCGCCAGTAGAGCCGACGGGTAGGGGCGTTCCTCCCCTTTTTATTAATAATTACCCGAATACATGAGATAGAGGAGGGGATGAGACCCTACCTCTTTGTAGAAAAGCGAAAATTACAGAGTTGTAAACGATCCAACGATACCAATCTACGTATACTAAGAGGAAATTCTGAAAAACTCCTAAAATGTTGAGGGCGAGGACAAGTCAAGCCCATCCTCGCCAACTCGTCTGCCACCATGTTCCCCTGCCGATAACAATGTCAAAAACCCCAAGCAACTCCAAGGTCTTGAATCTGCCTGATCAGGGAACGAACCTTTAAAGGAATCCTACAGGAACCCTGCAAAACACTCATCAGAACCTTTGAATCTGATTCCACCTGCACCTGCATGTAACCCTGTGATACACAAAGCCGCAAGCCACAAAGGATAGCTTTCACTTCAACCTGCAAGGCATCAATTGCTCCAAAGTTTTCTGTAAAAGCAAGAAATGGGTGGCCTGAGGAATCACGCAAGACACCAACTCCACCTGCAGTTAAGCCATTTGCGACCCCATCAGTGTTCAGCTTCATCCGTCCAGTTGTTGGAAATTCCCAGAGAACTCGAGTAAACAAAATTTGCTGTCGCATCCCTCCCACTGCCTCTAACCATGACTACCAGTCCAGGTTCCCACCACAACTATGCTGAAAAAAGACACGGAAGGCATCCAGAGTGTCATGAATAATGGACCAACGTACCTGCTCCCGAGAAAGCCTAGTATTCTCAAACCGGAATTTATTACGAGCAATCCATAAACGCCACAGGATAAATGCTGGAAGAACCCTATATACCCATCTCAAGCCCCTTTCGCCATGCATACTCAACCTCCAACATTGCCACCTAGATTGAAACGGTTTGCCTCTAGCGAGAATCCCTAAGGAATTCTCGAAAAATTCCCATGTTGATTCAGCCAACTCCCCCTGTGAAAACACATGATCACTAGACTCCACTTGCGTACACTTGCAACACCCATATTTGGATGGCCCATGCACGCCAAATCGAGTCAAAACGTCAACCAAGGGAAGTCTGTCTGAGAACAATCTCCATAGCCAAATAGATATTTTAATAGGAATCGATTTATGCCAAAATGAGGCATACAATCTAGAAGCCTGGCTAGAGCGTTGCACTAACTGATAAGCCGATTTGACAGAAAAATCACCAGTTGAGGAGAGGTCCCAAAACATTGTATCCGGAACAGCCTTCATTACAAATTCCAAGCTAAGGAGAACTTGCATGTCGTCACTAGCAATCCCTAATGGCAATCGCTACTGGAGTAGCTTTCCTTGTGCTATAAAATAACTGAGTCGGGCGTCAGAAGCCAAACTTGGATACTTCTAGGCAAGAGGGCCCAATCCACTCCAGTTATCCCACCAAAACCGTGTCTGCCCCTTAGACGTCTCTCACCACAAATGCAGCTCCACCACCTCTCTGACACCTAACATCCATTTGCACAACATCGAAGAGCTGGAAATGCACTTCATTTGATTCGGATGTAGGCCCAAAGCATAAGATTCATGCATAAATTGGGCCCACAATGACCTACATTGCCTAAAGTTCCACCATAGTTTACAAGAAAAAGTATCAACAATAGATTGCATTGATCGAAACCCCATCCCACCTTCATCCACCGAATAACATAATCTCTTCCAGGACGCCTAATGTCTTCGATTTAAACCATCCAAGGAGGCCCAAAAGAAACGAGCAAAAAGCTGCTTAATGTCCGAGAGGACACTTTTTGGTGGAGCCAGCATCGACAATAGATGGGTCGGCATAGATGACAGAACGTGTTTGATAAGTATCATCAACGCTCCCTTAGATAACCACTTGTTCTGCCACTAATTAATTTTCACAGCGAGCTTATCTAGCAGGCCTCCCAAATAACACTCGAGTCTTCCTTCCCACAAAAAGCGGGCAGCCTATGTAAGATATGGGAAACAACTTGTGAGTGAAGCCCGTAATGTGCGAAATAATCAACCGCCTATGCTTGCTGACCTTAGGCCCAACCAAAAAACAACTTTTGGAAGCATTGACGAGCTGCCCCGACACTTGCTGATAATCATCCAGCACCTTCATCACACACTGCAAGGAGGACTTACCACCATTGGAAAAAATCAGGATATCATCAGCATACCCCAAATGTGTTATCCCTCGCACCTGACGATGGGTGAAATAAGGTACAAACCTGAAGTCATTTAACAGCGCATTCAAACTCCTCGAAGGGACCTCTGCCGAGAGTATAAACAGAGCAAGTGATAATGGGTCCCCTTGCCGGAGACCACAAGCAGACTGGAAAAAACTGCACGGCTTCCCATTTAATAAGACAGAAAAGTGACAGTTAGAGACTAACCGCCAAACCATATCAAGCCAACATTCACCAAATCCAAATCGACGCATGACTTGAATAAGGAAAGGTCATGCCACCCGGTCATACGCCTTTGCCATATCAAGTTTCAAGGCAACATTCGACCCCCTAACCTTTTTTCCAATTTTTGATATCATTTCCTGGGCCAGCAGAATATTATCGGAAATCACCCTACCCTTCACAAACCCACTTTGCTGGGGCGAGATTAATTTAGGCAACAACGGCTCCAATCGAACCAATAGGAGCTTAGAAATTACCTTGTTAATAAAGTTACACAGGCTGATTGGCCGAAACTCTGAAAAAGACACCGGCTTGACAGTCTTTGGCACCAGCGCTAGTAACGTCGATGTAAAACCAACTAGGAGATCAGCCCCCGCAAAAAAAATCTAGCACTGCCATGTGAAGATCATGGCCAACCACCTCCTACATGATGTGAAAAAGGTCCCAGGGAAACCATCCGGCCCCGAACAGCTCTCTCCATCCATTGCAAAGACCACCTCACGCACCTCCTCTTCGGTTGGCAACCTACTTAGCACCTTATTGTCATCGGATGCCACAAGCGGTGGAATTTCTTCCATGTTATTTGGTTATATCTTTAACACTTTAATTCTTACTCTTGTTTTTATCTATTGTGATTATCATCTAGATTTATACTAAGAAAAGAAATAGATTTGAGTACAAAAAGTCGAATGCTTTGGTGTAGGTCATGTACAATACTTGTTTAAAGGTGAGAAATATTAAAAAAGAAAAGTAGAATTTGAACCAAAAACTTCAGGTCCTCCATCGTTGCTCATTATTGTTTCAATGATAGATGCCAAAATTATCCCAATCATATCAAATAATGATTTTGCATTGTTTTTTTTTCTTTTGAAGATTTCTACATTATTAATAGCAAAGTCCAAAAAATTGAAAAGAAAAACTATAGTATTGTTTAAAGTAAAAAAAAAAAAAGATGTCCTAAATTTTTTAAAATATAATATTAATTGTAAACGTCCATGTAAAGATTAAAGATTAAGTCCAAAAGTAATTTTTTTTATTTTCCTATTTTCTGAGACTTCTGCACTGTTAACCACAAAGTTTTAAAACTTATTAAAACAACAATTAGTTAAAGTATAAAGTCTTAAAACTTTAAAAAAAAGACTTTAATTAAAGTTATAAACCTCTACCTATAGAATAATGATCAATTCCAAAAGCATTTTTTTAAAGTTATCTTCACTACTAATTACAAAGCCTTAAAACTTAAAAAAAGAATTATATTATTGGTTAAAGTTGTAAAGCTTCACAGAAAGAATAATAATCAAATCCAAAAGCAATAGACAAATTGAAATAATAAAATATACAACTTTACTCTAGCATTATTAGACAATTCATACTCACATAGCATTTAAAGAATCATCACTATTAGAAATTTTTGTTATTATTGATAGTACGCAATTTTTGACTAGTATAAAGTTTTGAACAAATTAGAGAGATTAAATAGACAGATTTACAGGTAAATGCGTAAAGTGACAATTTTGTCCGCAAAGTTATTTCATCATGCAATGCTGCTGATGGGCGCAGAGTAGACAATCGTTAGAATACTTTAAAAGCAACCAACTTATTTGGTGGATATGTGCCATTACAATTGTGATATACTCTAACATATAGAATATAGTGGATTTTAAAGACAGTTCACAGAGTACCCATTAATCAAACCGTTTCATGAACCGCGTATATAGATGGATAATCTCTTTAAATAGTTAAAATATGACAAATGATATTGGCAGTTCCACAAAAACACCCTTAAAAAGTTTTTGAAAGATAAGTATAGTAGTTTTTCACATTCCAAATGCTCTAGTGCTGTTTTTGAAAAATAATTTCAAAAATAACTAAACCAAACAGACCCGAAATTTTACTACTACTAAGGAGTGATAAAGTCTTTCCATGTTGCTAACGAAAATGAAAAGAATGGAGCAACTAATCAAAGAAATCAAGTGTACATGAATGAATTTGATTCAGATTCCGCGCCTGAGGCCAACTGGCCAACACACCAAACCCCACAACTACCTTCTAACCCCCACCGTTACGCCATCCTTCAAACGGTTGGCCTCCACTATCCTAACAAAACAAAACAAAACAAAACAAAACAAAACGACGACGTTGACATCTCCTCCGACATCTGTTCTTTTCTTTCTTTACTTTTATTTCCCCAATTCTTGAAGCAAACGACGACGTCGACAACATACTGGTCTCTCCACTCGTCTGCTTGCTTCAGATCTCTCCTTCCTTCCTTCCTTCCTTCCTTCCATCCTTCAAATACATTATTATATCCTCTCTCTCCCTCATCTTTCTTATATATTCCTTCCTCGTCCTTATCTTCATAAATACTCACTGGATCCGACAACGCCATTTTCCTGAATCAAATGCTGCTTCGATTCGACTTTTCTTGAAAGGCTCTGCTTCAAACGGTGTCTGTTTTTGGATTTCTGTAAATTTCTGGATATTCTCTCTCTCCCGATTTGTGAAAAATGGCGGTGGCTGCTGGCCCTGTGACGCCTGGGGAGGTTAGTTTTCAATTTTGTTTATTTTGCCGCCGGGGAATTTGATTCGTTTTTTAGATTTGAAATTTTGGGGATTTTGGCTTCTTCATTGAAATCTACTTGCGCCTGTAGATGTGTATATGCATTTGCTTGCGTTTTATTTGTTTATTTGTTTAAATTTTTGGTGTATATTGCTTGGTTTTAGTTGAATTTAGTTTGTTTTGCTGAAGTATTTTGAGATTTAAGTTGGATGAAACTTGGACTCGAGCTCGAACTCGAACTGATGGACTGGAATTGTGTTGAATGATTGGCAATTGATTTTGGTGTTGTAAGTGTTGGTAAGGACTTGAAAGTGGTTGGCATTTTCATTAGTAGAAAGAAGATGAAGACGTGGAATTGATACATTGAACGTAATGAAGTAGAGATCAGATAAGAAATGATGAAATTTTAAGAAGAACGATGATTGTGGTATTAAGAGGAATGAAGTTGAAAGTATGAACTTTTGTATGAAGGATTATGTAAGCTCTGAAGAAACAGAAAATAAAATAGATTTAATTTCTTTTTTTAGGAATATAATGTAGAAAAGATTTTGTTGTTTGAAACTATTTGATCTTGTATTTTACAACCTTTTGCTAGAAATAAAGAGCTGTTTACTTAATTTGAGTGTGTAAAATTGACTGATTGGTGTATTATCAGGAAAAAGTAGCTTGGGCTGACTAAATATGCTCGCCGTTTTGATCTGTAACAAATATTGGAGACATACTTTTTAGGAAAAGTGACGTTTTCGGTGGTGTTGTTGACACATTTTACCTCCAAAGCAAATCAGAATAACAGCTTATCTATTGTATTATCTAGTCATTTTGCAAGGAATGCTGCATTCTTGCTTTTGGATGTTGTGTTCTTCCTATGTTGGGTACAAATGAATATATTGTGGTCTTACATTTGGAGAGTCATTCTTTTTGCTGCATTGGCTGCCTGGTAAATGTTTCATCTGTACTTATATTTCTTTTAGCTCTGTTAGCCTGTCGGTAGCTTTTTTTCTTTTGTTGCTTGATCTACACATCTAACAAGGTTGTTACTCGTGGTCCAGGTGTCATTTCTGCTTGGAGTAATTCCTGTCATCGTAGCATGGCTATATGCTGAGTGTTTAGAGTATAAGAAGACATCATCACCCTCTAAAGTGTAAGCTTTACTTGATCAATATTACTTGATCAATATTGATAGCTGTGCCAAGTCTGAGAAACAACCAAGGAGAAAATAACATATATTTGGACTAAATCATGATTTGTGAAAGAGAAAACAAAGGACACCTGTCGAATAAATGCAAATAAAGCTACGATTCTTACACAATGGGTAGGAATTGAAATAGTTGTTTTTGAAAGTATAGCTTTTTTGGGCTTTCCTTTCGCTCTTTATTATCCATGTTTGTGATGTCCAAGTCCTGACTTTCTTTTCATGCATAGTTCATATCACTGAAAGTGTAAATATCTTCATGCATCCATTTTTTCTCTTTAAAGATGTAACTACATATGCATATGCAGAGATCTATGATGAAAACTTATAAGTTTCATTTACTACTAATGAAATTTCATTTACTACCAATGAAATAAAGTTGGTGATTATAAGACTATTTTCTTTCAAAAGTTGTTGGACATTATATATATTTATAACTCCCATAATAACAGTTGGTTTTTAGGAATGCAAATTTTCTACGGAGAAAAGTAATCATTGTGTCTATATGAGGTGGCATTGGGTGAATTTGCTACACAGCCTTTTAATTGAAGTTGTTTGGAGTGCCTTGGCATTTTTACTTACTGAATTGCAAGATGAGTAGCTTACTAATATTTTGTCTGGCATTGTGTGAATTTGCCACACAGCCCTTTAATTGAAGTTGTGTCGAGTGCCTTGGCATCTTTACTTACTGAATTGCAAGATAAGTCACTTATTAATATTTTGTCTTGACTTTTAAAACATGACTATTATTTGGGGCATTGACAAAATGGAAGCATGAAATTGGCAATTGGAGAGAGGGAGTACTTATTATGCAAATTCATCATACACTATTGAATGTGAAAGCAGGGGAATACAGGAGAATGAGAATAAATTTGTGTCTTGAGCTGAATTATTCTCTAATACTTTTACATATGAATCCTTATAGTCTTCTATAATATGATGCTGGGTAGCTGCTGAACTTTCACCCATTACATTATAGAACTTTTAAAACCTAGTTCTTAAGGTTGTTTCATCAACTTGAATTTTATTTACTTGTCGTAAGATGGTAAAATGTTTCCAGAACCATGCATTTATAGTAGCTATATTGCTTTCTTCCAGTAAATGGAAATGCTTGCCCTGTATTGCTATGTCTACAGCTAGGAAACCAGCTTTGAAATTGTTGGCTTCCTTTTCTACTCTTGCAGAATTGCATAGAAGGAGCAAGTTCAGCATGTAATTTAGTAGCCCCAGTGTTAATACTGCCCCTGCATCCACTCTTCTTTGAGGCTGGTTTCTACCGTTCATCTGCGAAGTCAAAGAAATTAGTGACCATTTAGAGTCCGGCCATTGATGTACTTTTGTTATTGTACTATTCTTCAAAACTACATAAAACAGAATAACAAAGAAAAAGGAGAATAGTTGCTTACCTCAAATTAAGTCTATGTGATTAACATTTGGGATTTGTGGCACTTATGTTTGCGTATTTGGCAATGGGCATTACCTTTTAGCGCCATCATTATCATTGGGAAACTGAACCTTTAGTCTATTTCTAATTACCTAAGCTGCTTTTTTATGTATCCAATCAAAGCAAAATGTAGTAAAATTTCAGTTTCACGCTTTCATATGTTGATTTTTTGACTTATTGGCTGACAGGCATTCAGACAATAATCTAGTGGAAATGGAAAGTCAAACGATCAAGGAAGATGATCGGGCTGTCTTGCTGGAAGGAGTTCTCACTAAATCACCATCCGTGAAGTTGTCCAGTTCATCCATTAAAACGAACTTGATCAGGTCAATTTCTTGCAATGCTTATATCCCTTTGGAGGATTTTTAATTTCATAATCTTTGAAACCATCTGACTGAGTACTTAATTTTCTAGGTTTGTAACGATGGAGGACTCATTTTTGCTAGATAATCGAGCAACCCTTAGAGCAATGTAATTATTTGGTTATATTTTCCAATTTTTTGTTGCTCGTGTATGACTTTGACTTAATTGTCTCACAGATGATGTTACAATTTGATTTAGGTCTGAATTGGGGGCAATTTTGATATATTTCTACTTGTGCGACCGGACAAATTTGTTTGCAGATTCTACAAAGGTGCTTTTTATCTTTTCACTTCTCCGTGTAATCATCATCAAGTTTTACTGTCATTGCTGTATATGGTGGTCCTAGATGCTCATCTTAATTGTCTGCTAAGTAAACTTTTGGTTGATTCAATGTATACCTGTTCTTAGTAGTTGGAGGTTAAATATTTCAGAAGCTTTCAGTTCAAAATAAATCCTTACAAACCCTTATATACTATGGAAAATGGGATGCTCATATGTAAACTTAGGAAGAAAAGATATGATTCAACTGAAGTTTTGGTGTCTCCAGCATGTGTGCAAGCAATTATCTGAGGATTCTATAAATGTCTAGCATCTCACTGTTAGACTTTCTGGTACACTTCTGTTTATCTCCTCAAAACTTTGACCTTGTGTGAGTTATATCTTCTTCGGAGTATTGGAATTTAAGACAAGGTGTTTGGTTGAAATTTGTTGTTTTAGTACCAGTAGTTTTCAGCATTCCTCTTTTCAGCGCTTGTGCAATTTTGGAGTATGCCAGTCAGAGGTGTATCTGTTTTTGGGTTTTAAAGAAGTTATATCCAAAATAGTCTCTACTGACTTTTAGGTTTTAAATTTGTTTTAAATGGTCAAAACTGATGATTAATTTGCTCAATGCTTGCTATCCTCTGTTTGTCCATATTTATGTCCATATTTTATAAGAATCTACTGCATCTTTTCAGCAGTTAAGTTATGTTGCAATTTACATGTTTGGTTAGTGAGAAACTTTAAGGCGGTAATTCAATTTGTACTCTGATGTCTTAGAGGATTTTGCTTAAGAAAATTGAACTCTTCTCATCTTGTTCACTTAATCTGGACAGGCAATGCTAGGTATGTTATGCTAACTGGGGTATTTGGACTGTGTCCTGATGGACATAGGTTTCTGCTGTGAGGTCCTTGCTGTACTATCTGAATTGCCTAGTGGTCATGGAATAGATCTCATAAAGTTCCATCCTATCTTAATCCTTTTCCCTTTGACTATGAGAACAATGCTCTGTAGATCTGTTTTCAGTGATTGCCTATGCTTGTGAGGCTATGGTTAAACTTTCCAAAATCATAAATTTCCATCCTCAATTCAAAGTGAACAAGTGATGAAGCGTTGGAGACACTTGGCATTCAAAACTATGCTATAATTTCTTCAAGCTCTATCCTCTTGATATTTCATGTTTTTGGTATCACAGTTCTACCAGCAACCCTTTGCATCTTCTCTCTTTTGTTTTTAAATTTTTCTTTCCTTCTTTCTATCCCCCTTACTAGCGGAAATCCCTCTGCATTTTTCCTTGTTTCTGAATTTATTGTTTTCCTTTTCATCTAGCAAGCTATTTGACTGAAATATATGTATCCAAGTTTTCCGCTGCTAATTCTCGTAAAGTCGAACATAGTTTCTTAAGTGAACGTGAATTAGTACTGGTAACTGTTTTGTCATTGTTACCAATTCAAAGAAGGGATAATCTCAGAAACCTCCCCTTAGGTTTCACCTAATCACACCTGGCTCCCCCAAGGTTTTCAAAATTACACTTAGAACCCTTAGAATGACAACCTTTGTAACATTGGCACCCCTCCTAGGAGAGAGATAATTTTTTCCAATTTTGCCCATCTACAAGTTGATTTTTGAGTTTTGAAAATTGAAAAATAAAAACAAATGAAGATCACTTTCTAGAAGAACAGTTAGGAGCAATTTTTTCTTTAAAACCTTAGAGTCAGAAAATATGCTTTGTTAAATTTTATAATTTTGTTTCCAACTCCTTAACCAAAAACTAAAAAAAAAAAAGATTGAAAGGAAATAAGATTTTTATCTTAATACTGTTAGTTAACTATTTTTTTTTTTTTAAATTTTGTTTTCGATAATTGAAAATCATTGTTCTGGAGTAATTTTTTTTTCCTTTAAAACTTTTAGAGTTAGAAAATATGCCTTTTTAAATTTTATAATTTTTGTTTTTAGCCCTTAACAGCAAGCTCGGGAAAAAAAATCATCTAGAGAACTAAACAAATATTTAGTTTCTATTCCCCAAATTGTTAAGAAATAAAAATCATTTTTTCCTTTTCTAAATCTCTAAGAGGGGGTCATCGTATCTAACTATGCCAAAGTTTTAGGTTGCAAAGAAGTAAGATTTTTATTTCAATACGGATGGTTAATCAATTCTTTAAAAATTTTACTTTTAATAGTTGAACACCATTATAGGTACATTTAATATGCATTTTTTTTCACGATTTTAACTACTTTACTAAATGAATGATTTTGGCCTATTTTTTCCATCGCCTCTTCCCGATTAATCAAGATAAAAAAAGAAAATCGGAGTAAAAAAGGTAATCCAAATGTGTGCAATTTTTATGGCATTTTTATTATTTTGTTTTTACATAATTTAGTTTGAGAGTGCTAGGTGTGACTAGGGGGAAACTCAAGGGAAGTTCTTGAAATTATTTCATGAAATATCAGGGGTAGTATTGTCCTTCTAAAATTTTCTGGTGACATCATCCTATCAGGGGTGCTAAGTGTGATTTTGAAAACCTTAGGGGATCTAGGTGTGATTAGGGTAAACCTCAAGGGAGGTTTTTGAGATTATCCCTTCAAAGAATGTTACAATGCGCATATTCCAAAAGGGTTGAATGCACTAACCCCCCCTCAACTTTACCTCTAGCTGCACTTTAACTCCCACCCCCACCCCCCCCCTGCCCCCGCCCCCGCCCCCAAAAAAAATGAAAATTTTTTTTAGTAGGTGCTACCTATGTTGTTAGACAAAGCTGCCCTTGCAACAATATATCATTGATTATTGGGATAATTTCAGAAACCTCAAGGAATTTCACTCACCTCCCTTGAGCTTTACAAAATTACACAAACCTCTCCTGATGTTAAGATTTTGTAATAAAGTTAGTCCAATCAAAAAAGTAACATTAAAAAAATACTTTGAGGAGAGATGAAACTTTATTCCATAAATGCTCTTTATGCTTGTAAAATTTGTATTGTAAATGAATGAATTAATAAAATAGGGAAGGTGAATGCAAATAATAAAGAACCAAAAATAAGTAGCAACTGACTTTTTCTATAAATTTATATCAATGACTAGTGCACTGAATTAGCAATGGATATCTTTTCAGATCTTTTTCATTTTGGATATAAAGACAACAAAAAGCATTAAGATGGATCTTATTTTCATTTGAAGTAACAAAATTTAAGGTAGGAAAATAGTGATTTTATATTGATTTTGCAAGTTAATGTGAAGTATAGGTGCAAAAACTTGGCCTTGTCAAGATATTGTGCAAAATCATGAAATTCACGAATATACTTTAACATCAATAGCAAATATTACAAGTGTAATCGCAAGGAAAATATGTGGTAATATTTTTAGAGAAAAATTGAAACAAATTGCTTTTTGCTGTATCGATTTCTAAGAGCGAACAAATTTTGGTATATCAATTAGTACCATTTTGTAATTGCAAATAATTTTTCATCATTAAAGAAATCCTTAACAACTATTTTCATTAATTAATTACTAACAATTAATTAAGTGTCCTAACTACTTAATTACCTATATTAGTTTTCAATTGGGATAATTTTAGAAACCTCCCCTTAAATACCCTAACCACTGGTTTCCCACCTTAAATTTTATTGATTCAAGTGAAAATGACAAATTAATGTTTCTTGTTGCCTTTATATGTAAAATGGTAAAAATCTTTAAAAAAAAAGCCATTATAATTCAGTACTAGTTATTGATCTAGTTTTATAGAAAAAATCAGTTGCTACTTATTTTTTTTGTTCTCTACTATTTGCGCTTATTTTTTCTCACTTTTATTAATATATTTTTTATTCCGTTAGAATATAACTTTTACACAAGGATAAAGGATATTTATGGAATAAAAGTTTCATCTCTCTCCTCAAAATATTTTTTTTAATGTTACTTTTTTTGATTTGGATTAACTTTATTACAAAATCTTAATCTCAAGGGAGGTTTGTGTAATTTTGTAAAGTATAGGGGAGGTGAGTGAAATTGTTAGAAACCTCCCTTGAGGTTTCTGAAATTATCCCTTGATTATTTAATCTAAATTATATTTTTTCTCTTTTCTCATTCTTCCTCTTTTTCTTGTAAATACTTTTTATTATTCTCCTCTCTCACGCTACCAACTGCGTGATTCCTTTCGTATTATTGTTTCCATACTTATAAATTTCTAGATTTTGCTTTCTCTTATTTTATTATAGTTCTAGCTTTTTATTTTTATTTTATGGAGCTACCAACACGTACAAACTTGTAGCGTAACAAAGTAATCTGTATTTATTGCTTTGCTAAGCATACTTAATTTTGAAATTGAAGTATTTAAGCAAATATAAGCAGATAGAATTTACACCATCAATTTTTATAGCAAAAGAAATGTAAGGAAGCAGACCAGTTGCTATTTTTATTTAGTTTTGATAATCTACTATTCAACAAAAAAAATTGTTGATTAAACATTATATTATGACTAATTAATTTGTTAATTTTTAAGCTCTAATTTGCTTTTGGTTTAATATATCGAACTGGTATATAGAATAGGCTTTCTAACAGGTAACATATGTTTTATGATGATATAGATTTTGTGATTAATGTCACCAGCAAAAATAAGTGAACAAAGTATAATAAATAAAATTAGATGAATATTATACAAAAGATAATAGTAAAGGGAATGAAATATAGCTACCTACATGAGAAAAGGGAGGAAAAGAATTAAAATGGAAAAGGAGCAAAGAAGAAAAGGAAAAAAAAAAAAAAGGCAGAATAAATAGGAAAAATTTTCATTCAGTAGTTATTCCAAAAATCTCAAGCAGGGTTAGACTTGTGTCAAGAATTGTTTTTCTTTTTGGTGTGTGTGTTTTTTTTTTTTTGGGGGGGTGGGGAGAGGGAGGGGGTGATGGTGGCGGTTTAAAGTGCAACTGGACTAAATTCAGGAGGGTTTAGTGCATATCCTTCTGGAGGGGGTTGTAAGCTTTATTTGGCATGTATTTTCCACCACTGCAGGCTACAAGCTTGGTGTGAAAACTAAACTTGTTGGCTTTGTTAGACATGTTTTCTGCAAATCCTTATGAATTTCATACACCTAAATGATTGATTGAAGCTGTATCAAAATATTTGCATGACCTTGTGATTCCATGATTTGATCTCAAATACCCAGGACATCCTATTTTGGCCTTGTTTTGAACTGGCATTCAAGTTCATTTTGCCATTTTTTAATCAAACTGTGCAAGTTTTGTAAATTGTGAGGCTTTCTGACTGGGAACTTTTACTTGTAGCAATATTTGTCTGGTAGAATCAAAATATGATTGTTACTTGCTAAAGGAGATCTAGTTTACTGATGTGATGGTTTTTCTTTGGACACGCGAGAGTTAGGGGTTTGAAGTAGTTATGAACATGTTTATTAGTGCATACATCATAATCAGTTTTCTTTGTTTGTTGGTTGTTTTCTTTGAGCAGAACTACAATCGGGATCTTTTCCTCTTTCTTTACATTCTTCTTATCATAGCTTCAGCAATGACTTCTCTGAAAAAGCATAATGACAAGTCAGCATTTTCTGGGAAAACCTTGCTTTACCTAAATCGCCATCAGACAGAGGAGTGGAAAGGATGGATGCAGGCAAGTACTTCTGCTCTATGTACCATGCAACACTGTTCTAGGTTGTATGCAAAGAATGTCCACAGACCTCTCTCTCTCTCTCTCTCTATATATATATATATATATATATATATATATATATACCTGTCCTTCTCTCCATCCCTCCATTTCTCCCCTAAGGTCTTTTTAGTTAATCTACTTGTGCAGAAATCTCTGCTCGCTCCCGTTAGTTTAGTGGTCTCTGTGCAGTTTCTCAGCTGCATACAACTTTGGTTTTCTTTTAATATTCTGCATTCTATGCATTATCCATACTATTTTGACGAAGTGTGTTTCTTCATGTTCTAACCAGGTCCTATTCTTAATGTATCACTATTTTGCGGCAGCTGAAATATATAATGCTATTCGTGTTTTTATTGCTGCATATGTCTGGATGACTGGTTTTGGTAACTTTTCCTATTATTACATCAAGAAGGATTTTAGTCTGGCTCGGTTTGCTCAGGTAACTAACATCCTGCACTAATGTTTCTTGTCTTTTCATGTGTCGTACTGCTAAAGTAGCTATAAGTGTGTATCTTATTGGATGCCCTTTTATCTTTAAATAAATGACCTTTTTTTTATCTCCTTTATGCAGATGATGTGGAGGCTAAATTTTTTTGTGGCATTTTGTTGCATCGTCCTTAACAATGACTACATGCTATACTATATTTGCCCTATGCATACGCTTTTCACTCTGATGGTGTATGGTGCCCTGGGTATTGGCGATAACTATAACGAGATAAGATCAGTTATGGCTTTGAAAATCTTTATGTGCTTTCTTGTGGTAATCGTGGTATGGGAAATTCCTGGAGTTTTTGAATTCATATGGAGTCCTTTCGCTTTTCTACTAGGTTGGTAACTCTTCCAGCATTTATCTGCTATTTTTTGTTTCTCTGCATTCTTATGCTTGATTGCACTCGGATAATTTCTTATGTATATGGTAGAATCAATAGATAGACATAAGAGAATGCCGAGCCTTTGAGGTTCCGAATTGTATGGTCTGAGAAATTTGGGATTACTTCAAAATGATATTTATGCATTCCTATGGGGAGTTTTACTGCATATTAGTTTTACAAGTACACTATACCCTGAGGAAATGTCGGAGAGGAGAATTTGAGGCACATTGTCTTTTGATTGTTGATTTGGGATGCATAACAAACAGATTTAGCTAGAAGACACATTTTTTGCATCTCCTTCCTTAAAGTCTGCGTTTTGGTTGTGTAATCTGAGAATGTTGTAATCCTGTTTGTAAAGTCTGGGAGACTTGTTTGTTTGTTTGACAAGTGCATGAGGAGAGATTTTTCCATGTCAGATAGCAAATTGATAGCAAATTGTAGTTGACCGTTCTATTCTCATAGCAAAAAGTATAACTGAAAGCAGAAAGGTGAAGAATGACATCGGTTGTGTAGTACTTGAAAGAATGACAGTTGCATAACCGATAGTTCCTAGTAACATTATGAATAGTGTTAATTGACTGTTTAGAAAATAATTGAGACTTCAGATGCATTTTTATAATACATTGGGAGTTGAGAACCTGAAAATTCTTGTGCTCCATGGCAGGGTACACTGACCCTGGGAAGCCTGATCTTCCTCGACTTCATGAATGGCATTTCAGATCTGGGCTTGATCGCTATATATGGATTATTGGAATGATATATGCCTACTTTCACCCCAATGTAATGTCCAATGCATATTGAATGTCTGCAGCAAGCTTATGCATTTCAGTTTGGATTAATTACATTGTGGGACCTTATGGTGTAATAGGTTGAAAAGTTGATGGAGAAATTGGAGGAGTCTGAACCCAAGCGTAGACGAACTATCAAAACATCCATTGCTGCGGCTTCAGTAGTAGTAAGTTGCCTTTGTTTCTTTTGGGATAGGAATTTTAATTCCTTTTTTTTTTTTTGGTGCTATTCCATTACTCTGAATTAATATTTAACATTTGAACTATCTTTCAAGGTGGGTTACTTGTGGTATGAATATATTTACAAGCTGGACAAGATTGCTTACAACAAGCTCCATCCATACACATCATGGATTCCCATAACGTGTGTATTGCTATTCTTACTATAGTCGAGCCTTGCTACGCAATTTTGTGTCTGTATATTACTGACATCTCTTTCTTTCTTTCTAGTGTTTATATTTGTTTGCGAAACTTTACCCAGGAGCTTCGAAGTTTCTCATTGACTCTATTTGCGTAAGTCATACTCTCTCCCTCTCCCTCTCCCTCTCTCTGGTTATGTAGGTGCGCGTGTATTTCTACGGGTTATCAAATTGATAGGTTTTAAATGAGGCCAGGCATATACCTTTGGGCTTCTCTCATTGTTCCATTGCTCTTACACTAGGTGGCTTGGCAAAATTACTCTAGAAACTTACATTTCACAGTTCCACATATGGCTGAGGTATGACTCTTTAATTGTTTTTTACATCAATTTGTACACGAAGATACATGTTATCTATATGTATGGAGCAATTGGCAAAGTTTCTTATGAACAAACATTTTTATTGGCCTTTTCTACTGTCATTTTTTGTCTGAAATGGGGACAGGTCCAACAGGTTTTCCTTTTTCATGTGTAATGTGTTCTTTATATTATCCATGATGGGTTTTCAGGTTAATTTTCATATTTCTAGTCGAGTTAGTCAAACTAGTCAAACATTTTAGATGCTTCTTTCTCTTCTGTTGTTATGGAAATGGATGATGAGAGGAAGTTAATTTGGAGAAATCAACATGCTGGAAGAGGTAATTTCTGAATTGATTACGTTGACAGCATTTATAGAAACCATCATCATCTATAGGCAAAAACTTTTACTGATCAAAGAATTAACACACTCAGCCATTATTATATATAGACAAAAACTTTTACTGATCAAAGAATTAATACAATCAATTAAAATTTTTCATGATGGATAAATTGTTTGAGATATTTCCATGAATTTCATGTATGAAAAACGTTCAAATATAAGATTTAATTTAATACACTGGATAAGTAAATAATTGAAGAACTGTTGCCTTTTGTGGTATGTAGATATGTGATAATCTTTGATCTACTTTTCTTCTTGATGATGGTGATTTCTCTTCTTTATGCCTTTTGCCCCCTTAGCTTACTAATCATGGTTTCGTACCTTTTTAGGCATACTTCAGCTGTAGTTCTGGTATAGTTGGGGAGAACTTAGTTGGGAATGCTTTGAAGAAAAGAAGGGAAATATGTGTTGAATTTGGTGAAAATTCTAGTAACAGCTCAGAAGTTCCTTGTTTTTGGAATACTTGGAAGAAAAGAAAGGGAAATATTTGTCAAATTTGGTGAAAATTCTAGTAATAGCTCAGAAGTTCCTTATTTTCATTTGTATACACCCTCAAGAAATCCTTTTTAACAACGAAATAGAAGAAAAATGAAAAATATGGAGAAGGACAAGGAGAAAGTAGAGTGAGGAAATCCACCTTACTAAAGCCAGCACCAATAACTCTGCATTGTCAGATACACTGGATTAAATATAGGAAATTGTAAATGTGGGTCAGTTAAACTAGAGAAAAAATTGGTGCCTGCTTTGTTGGTCAGCCAACTGCTGTTTGTTTTGGTCAGATAGTGCATTAATTTTAGGAAATTGTGAATGTGGCTTACTTATATTAGAGACAATCTGGTGCGTGCATTGGCTACTCACCTGTTAGTTAACCAACTGGTGTTTGTTCTGATTTCTGGCATGATATTGGATCTGAAACTTGTGCCAACAAGAGTTAAAGTAACATTATAGTCAAGCAGTTTACTCTTATAGTAATGATCTGTGCTCATGCTCTGTGAAATACATGAGAATTGAACCAGTCATTTGTTATGAAAGTCTGATAATTCTTTTCAGTTAGGATATTACGTTTGGGTTTTTTATTTATTCATTTATTTAGGACAAACTGAAGGTTATGACTGTCAGAAGTAATTGGAAGATACATATTCAGTTGAAAAGTTCTAGATTCTACTCAAAAAATGAAACATCATAACACTCACATCTGCCTTCATCTAGAAATGACAAACACTGTTGCTGAATGCTCAACTTTTCTTCTTCATTATGTTTGCTCAACTTGAATGAATATTAGAGATCTATCAGTGAAACTGAACAGCCAATTTTGAAGTCTATATTCTAGTAATTCATAAAGAATGAGAGAAAAAAGCTAATATGTCTATTAGGCATAATAAAACAATCATAGTTTTGTTCATTAATTAGCCTTAAAACTTGAAAACCGTGGGCTTAGAAGTACGAATCAATCATTTTGTGAAGATCTAAAAAGTATTTGTTGGATGCGGAAATATATGTTAATAACATAACCAAAAAGAGTCATTATTAATGACCAAATATGGCATGTAAAAGACATTCAAATTCAACACCTTTATGGTTTTAATGTGAAGAGACACTGAACTTTTTCAGTATGTACAATGGTGCCAATTTCTCAACTCGGTGTTTTTATGACTTAAGGCAGTCTTAGTGTCTCCCTGAAGATTGCATCAGCATGATGTACAGGATAGTTGAAAGAAAATAGTTGTCACATGCACACACGTGTGTGTTTGTGTGACTGCAGAGGTGCTAAATGGGATTGAATGAATTACATTGGATGGCGCACAGAATTCTCTGTTCCACTAAATGAGTTATGTTTTTGCTGAAACATTTCTGTTGAGATGAGTGAAAGTTGAAAAGTTCTTGTTTAAAAGCTGTGCTGCAAGAATTGTTCTTCTTGCCTTTCTCTTCTTCTGTCTTGTATATTTGGGTCAAAATCCTTTTTTTAGGTCAAACTTATTTAAACACTCATGGAGTCACTTATGGATCCTCTGGAAAATCCAAATGGAGTTGAGTCCTAGTAAAATTACTTTGTTCAAGGTGTTTAGCAATAAGAATCTGTTTGTCTCTATGAGAACTTTATAAAACTAGTTTGAGTTTTATTTGGTTTTATTTTTCTATGTATTAGGTCTGTCTGCATGATGTCTTTTTTCTTTTATGACTGCTTTCACAATTGGGCTGTATCAGAAGGACGTCAAAATGCCAAGAAAAAAGTTTCGTGTATGCATTTTGCAGAGATAGACATTTCAGTTTCTTTGGCAAACCCAAAAAAAAAAAAAAAGAAAAGGAAAGAAGAAGAAGAAGAAGAAAATATTCTTAGTTTTGCAGCTGGTATGTGATTTCAACCATTACATTATGTGAACTTCCTGTTTATACCTCGTTTCTTTCTTTCGTCTGCAGGTCAAACATGCCTGATGGACAGCCTAAGTGGCTACTGTCATTTATTCCCCATTACCCTATGCTCAACTTCATGCTCACAACTGCAATTTATATCCTGGTGAGCAGATAGCTTCTTTTTCTGTTATATAAACAATTGAAATACTTGAATTTTCCGAATAATCTAAACTGTTTTTTTTTTTTTTTTTTGGGGTTAATTGTACTTGGCATCTCAGATATCCTGTAGAATTTTTGAACTAACGAATACTCTAAAGGGAGTATTTATTCCCACAAGAGACAACCGGAAGCTGTTTTACAACTTAGCAGCTGGAGCTGCAATTTCTCTGTGTCTATACTTCATTTCTTTCATTCTTCTTCAGATTCCTCATTAATTGTAAGTTTGTTTCCTGCTTTAAAAGTTACTGCAGACACACACCTCCACGCGAGAGAGAGAGAGAGAGAGAGAGAGAGAGAGAGAGAGAGAGAGAGAGAGAGAGATTATCAAAGTCAGGGTTAATGGTCTCTGTAAAGTATGTCTTTACCTGCTTGTTGCGAAGTATGCTTATCCTAGCTTGCTGTTATTGTGTTAATTTATCTTCATTAATCTGTGATTCGCTGAGCTTTTGACATTTTGGAGTTCACATAGGACATATTTAACTATGATGTTTCTGCATTGATCCGTGTCGCACTGTACTTAGTGATGTTTGCAACTTGTACACGACACATGTAAAGGTCTCTCTCTCTCTCTTCTTTTTTTTTTTTTTTTTTTTAAATAAAACCTGGCCATGGAACGTTATGGAATCAGGATTTCTGTTCTTCGTGCTTTTTAAAGTAAGTTACTTTGTGCTTATACTTTCTGCAACTTGTTTTAACAGGTCTGAAACTGTTAGAAAATTCTTTCCACGTTGCACATACAGATGAAACATATGGGGTAATTTCTAGGAGAAGGAAGGTTTTGCTACAAAGGTAGCTCGTAAATTTTTTGTATTTCCAACAATTTTGTGGAACAACACGTACCATTGCTCCATTGAAGACTCAAAACGGATGTTCCATTTTACCCCACAGCTGATTGGCGGAGGATAAACAAAATATAGGATCAAAATCTTTTGTAAAGTTCTGGACTATAACGTGCCATATTCTTTACATATTTTTTATTTGTTCCTTGATAAATTTCGTGTATCAATTGTTGGTCTGAAAAGTGTAGGCATATAGGTTTAGATGTATTCTCCAGCAACAGGCTTGTAATTGGTAATGAAACTTTTCAGTGACTTCCATTTCTGTCTGCCTTCCTTCCTTCCTTCCCTTTTTGATTTTTTCACCCATTTTTTGGGGCTCAAGGGAGGCTCTGAAGTTTCTATAAAAGAGGAGGGTTTAAGTGTCGAATGGAGGCCTCACAGTGATTTGGTTGATGCTTATACGACCTTTAAGCTGTTCTTGATGACTATTTTTTCCCTCTATTGTTGTAATTCTGGATTCAAAATTATGTAAACATTTAAGTGGGTGGTCATTGATGATTAACGGATATCATTTATAGGGATGGTGGTTGTACTAGATCTTGCATAATAAAGATCCATTCCAAGGTACACCAGCTTCTAATTCTTGTAAGCTCATTTCTTAATCTTAATTTTCTGTGCAGCAAACTGATTTCCACGAAGATTGTTAAATTGACATTTTCTTCGAGCAAATCAACAAAATCAATTTCTAAAAGATAGAGATTTTTTCAAATCTCCTCAAAGAATAAATAACACATTCAATGTTTTCCTAAACAGATGCATAAAAAATTGCACGCAAGCAAATGTAAGTATCTACATGATGTCCCACTTTCCGCTTCCCCCTTATTAAATATTGCTCTTCTTCTGCTAAAATAAAATAAAAAAAGAATAAAATAAAAATATGCATAGGAGAGGGGAGGGGTTTGAAGGAGAATCAAAACGTACACATATTAGTACAAGATATATTTCAAAGTCGATTTTAAATCGTGTAAAGCCAACCAAAAAAAAATAAATAAATAAAAGTCCTTACTGTTATGTTAAATCGAATGAAAGGTTTGTGTACTTTACCCCATTAATCCTGCGTGAATTAATTTTTTCTGCATTTTTGCATTTTTTTCCTTTGGCCCTAGAAAAAAAAACTTTATCTAATTTAATAATATAGATCATTTGCATCAATTATTTGTGAATAAAAATTAGTACTTTGATTTGCTTTTATTTCTTTTTTGTTTTTCTATAAGGTAAAATTTAGACAACAGAAGTTCTGAGACTTTTTATGTAGACGTAAAACTGGAAAACAATAACAAGATTATTGACTTGTGCTTCCAATTTGTCTACCCTTTATGATTTCGGAACATGAGACAATAGCAGGACGGATAATAATCAATTTTTGAATAAATTTATCAACCAGCATTATGGTTTTCAATTATATGTTAACAAGTAGTTTGGTTGATGTTATATAAGTGTTTCACTAAATAATAAAAATTTCCATTTGAAAGTCATAAAGTCAAAGCCAAAAAAAGGGGTTGGCTTAAAATTGTCTTACAATTCATCGGAGCAAACATTGTGTTTTATAGGCACAAATTTTATGGCATTAAAGCACAAATAATAATCTTTCTATCTACTATAGGACCAATGATTGAAGATATTCATTTCGCTTTATTGGACTAGTATATTGTCAATGTGCATTGGGTTCGAAAAGAAACTAATAAGATTGCGCATTGTTTAGTTCATCATGCAAAAATTGCCAACCTTTCTAAATTTCTACGGAATTCTCCTCTAAATTTTGTCAAGCAAGTATCCAGCAATATCATTAATAAAATTCTTTGTTTTATTAAAAAAAAAAGAGCTTTCCAAACAGACAATTAAGATATAGATTATGCTTATCTAAATTGAGAAGTATAAAATTCTAAACTGAATCGTAGGCTGACTTATGTATTATGTAATTTTTCAGTTTGTAATTCTCCCCTCATATTGCAAAAACCCTAACTTCACCACAGTTTTGAATATTTGAGTAACGAGATAATCCTAATTTAGTATAAAACTAGACTTGAACAAGTAGGTTTCATTTTGTCCAGCTAGACACTTGGCACTGAAGTATCCAAATGAGGAAAAAAAAGAAAAAAAAAAATATACTGATGTTGCCAACGTTGGAAAATAGGAATAAAGAAGTATTTAAGGTCCTCAAGTTAATTTTGAAATGTCAAAGTGAACTTTTCCTGAAGTTTATTATTTGTTTATCCTGCATATTTAATGTCCTAAACTTGTACAGTTGTATTGCATTTCATTACACATTTAACATTGTTTATTTTAGAAAATTTTAACTAGTGCTTATGTCTGATGCTTAGCTGTTGATCAATAATTGGTAGTGGATTTAGTTAATTACTTAATAAACAAACTATTCATCTTTAAAAAGAAGGTACTACAGCTTCTACAGAGTATTATTTCATAAATAAATACACTATCCAAAATATTGACTTATTCATTTTTTCTTTTTTTTTTTCAAAATTTTTTTCCTAGTAGGGAAAAGTGGAAATTAAGAAGCGAAAAAGGCTAATGGGGATCTCAGCTAAGAACCTCTATATCCTGAAACCTCAAACCTCAGCTTGACTTGTCCAACAACATATGAATTGTAGGGAAAGTGACAGATTTGTTCCAATATACTATCTAAATAATGTCCTTATCTTTTCCACTATTAATGCCGAATCTATGCATTGAACCATCCATATTGCAGAAATATACCTAAAATGGAACCTGTTATGATTTCAATCCCTCGCATGAAATCCTTCAGTTTTACATCTAAAGATTATAAACTTGCTCACGATCAGGGGCGAAGTCAAGACCTCACAATAAGCGGGGTCAAATTTTAGTACAGTAAAACTTATTTAAAAAAAAAAAGAACTATTAACATTGCATAGAAATTATAATTGTATCCTTTGAGTACTCATTTTCTTAAAAAGTTACAAAATCAATTCATTATCAATTTTATTAAATACATTTTTTCAATGTAAGTAATTGAAGCTCTTGATATTTTTAAAAATAATATGTGAACTACCATCAATTTGATCTTCTACAGGTTTCTTTTAAGAAATTTATCTCTAGTGTGCTATATGTAACTTAATTTTGTTTTATAAATATAAAATTTAGCATCCATTTGAAAAATTTTTTATTTTTGAAAACTTTGAAGTTTGGAAAAATTGGTTTTCCCACTCTACTCAAGAAAGCTCATTCCTTGTTTTTGAAAACTATGAAAGAATTTATTCTTGAAGGAACTTTCATAAATAACTTCAAATAAATTCAAAATTCTTGTAGTGGTAAGAATTATAAGTTTTTAATTATTTGGTGTCAATGTATGTAGAAAAGAGAATTTGATAAAATTTAGTCGGGTCAAATATGATACAACTTTAAAATTTTCTAAATTTTCTAAACCTAAAAAGTAATTTTTCAAAATTAAGTGGGATCAATTGACCCCACTTGGGTGCATGTGGCTCCGCCACTGCTCATGATCCTAGTAGGATCACTAGATTTTTAAAATGTTAATTGGACCATTAAAATATTGTAAATGTATATCTAAAATTTATAAAAAAAAAAGAGAATATTTGCACAATCTGCATTTCAGATATTTTATATGAACAACTTAAAACCATTCATGTTATTTATTTTAATTTTCAGCCTAAAATTAAAGTTAAGTGAACGGTATCTAAACTTTAAAGTACGTGTACTTCATGTCTAGCATTACAAAACAGAGAAGAGGCTGTATTTTGCATCTTTTACGGGTTTTTGGGATCCTACATATGATGGATGTTGTGACTTCTAAGATGATATAACGTAGGATCACAAATTTAAAAATCTTGGCTAAGATTTGTACGTTTTATAAGGCTATTGACATCCCATTAAAACTAGAGCTGTGGATTGAGAGTTCAAGTTTCCTTCTCTCAACTTTGTAATCCGGGATAAGTGATACATCTACTTTCTACAATAGGTGAAGTTAAACCTAACTGTTAGTGTGAATTTTGTTTCCATATGGGTAAAGTCTTCACCCCTGCAGCGACACTGAGAGCAAGGACTTCCTATTGCGCATATTATGGAAAATCCTATACTAAACAATATATGACTTGAGTAACAAAAATAAATTAAAGGATGACACACTTCATTAATTTTAGAGATTCTTATATTTGTATGTATTGCTTACTAAACATAGTAATGTCATGATTGACAATCAATTTTTGTAGGTGGACTCTTACATTATTTTATTTTGTTGTATGTGTGAATTTTCTTCTTCTGCCCTTTTTATTGGCCAAAAATGTAACTTGTTCGTGAAAAAAATTAATTTTCTAAGAAGTACAGTAGTTTATGTAATTCTATACCAAGTATTATAAGAAGTAAAATAACCCGCCACATTGGTACCAAACCACAACCGTACTAGCTCCATGCCTTCCTTGTTTTATATATTATTTATCTTGGCTGAGCAGATAAATTGGTAAAACTGTAAAACATTTAGACAGGTACCCAAAGCTAGAAAAGAGACCGCTTCGCCATAGCGATGCAGTCTAAAATTTTTTTACAGAAAAAATGCGAAAAGTAACACTCAACAAGCTGTAAATTTTGGTTAATATGGTTAAAAAGTCTCCACCGCTGCTTGCGAGATTGATACGTAGTAAAGTGCAATGTTATCCAAAATGCAAAAAAGGCAAACAGAGAAGAAGAGGGTTGGCAAATTTTATTTCACATCACTTGGTTTTATCAATATTGGGATGAACCATTTTCTTCTTAGTCCGGTTGAATCTAAGCTTAATTGGTACCCGAAATTTTCTTACCCAAAATTTTCTCTCTCTAGTCATTTAAGATGAAAGTAAGAAATAACAATGTAAACAGTCCCCTCATGAGATGAAAGAGGATACTATTTACGTATCTGTAGCAAAATCAATCACCGACATGATTAGAGGTCACTAACTTTTCATAATAACTAGTATAGTTTGCAAATAGCTTGATTAACCTTGTCATCATTTGGGAAAAGTGATAATGATTCATCTTTTCCCTAAATCTAATGCTGTGATGCTTTTGGACCACTCATATTTGACCATCTGATAAACTACTGATTTCATGATTGCTCCTTAATTTAGATTCAAATTTTGTTTATAAGAGTATACAATGTTGCTAAATGGTCTCAATGTTCTTTTTGAAAATTGTATGAAGGTAAAATTGATATGTAAGCCATTTTGTTATTTCCTTTTCTAAACCATGACAAATAATTTAGAATGAAGGAATTACTAAACAGCTTACTCGATCGCATAATAACCACATTAAAGGATTGACAAATTAATGACATTGAAATTATTTAATTATATATTCCTATCATATCAACCAACTTCATACAATGCTATTCTAGAAGTTCCTTTATATAATCGTGGATTGCTTTCATGACTGATTAGGTACTTTTGCATGGTGCTGCCTTCTTTAGAAAGAAAGACAAGAAATATCCCAGGATTAAACTGTAGCTGCTACCATCTGAAAGCATGCTAAGACTTTGACTGGAGTTGCACAAATTACTTTGATACTTTTAAATATGGATGACAACTTAATTGTTTATTGCTTGATTCAATAAACAATTTTCTTGGTTGACAATTAGGCTGTATACACATTTAAATTGCCTCAAATTCTAGAATAGCATTATATAATTCACTTGTGTAGCTTTAGCTGTAGCTTAATTTATGATTCGATTTGTTTGAAATGACAAATAATTTTATACACACAAAAGAGTGTGACACTTTCAATGAAACGTAGATGTATCATAACTTATGCTTTCATTTGTTTAAAATGAAGAATATTTTGATATTTGTAAAAGAGTGTGACCACTCTCAAAGAAACAGAAGTATGTTATGCAACTAGCCTACTAGGTCAATATACACTATTGGCTAAATGCTTTTTTCAACAACAAATCCATGTGAAATTAATGGCGAAAACTTGTAATGCAGAACTGCATTGTAGATGCAAGTTCCGCCACCTAAAAGCAGCTTTGACTGTTAATATTGAAGCCATTGCAAAACTTTTCCAAAAAGGGAGAAAAAAGGCAATCAATTATTTGTAGTCTTCAACTTTGATGCTAAAAACTTGCTTTAGAGCACTGTGCTTTAGTGCTTGCTGATGTATCCAATCTTTAACCCTTTCAAGCAATAATATCACAACTTTCTATCTCTATCTTTATCCCATTGTGCTGTATTTGTTGTAAGTTTCTTTTTGTAGGTCTTGGAGGTTTTGCAGGATGGAGGAAGCTCAAGAACAGTCAACAATCATCAAAGGCAAGTTATCTAATATGAATTGGTTAGTCCCTACAAATCAGTGTCCTTGGTTATTTTCCATTCTGTGTTGCTTTCATTGATTTTTGTTTTTTTTGGGGGGGAGGGGTTGGCGGGGTGCAATCATCAGCATGTTCTCTCTTTTAGGCACTTTGATGTCATGATCAGATAAGGTGGTTACTTAGTACCTTAAACTTTAATATTTAGCATGTATTTGAACTGGAATTTGTTTTTGGCCAGGATTTAGAAGTTCGTGTAATTCTCCATGTTTAAATGTTAGAACAAAAGTTACTGGTGTGTGGTGTACATGAATGTCAAGCTTTTATCCAGATTCAACCCATTAATTTTCTTTCTTCGTGGAAAAGTTCCGGGGATAAATTTTGTAACAACATCTTTTCTGTACTACAAAATGTATACGCAAACATATGTATCAGCAGGACTAGTCTTTTCTCTGATCATAAATGCATTTTCCAAGTATCATTCAGAAGGCTGATCAGGAAGAGAATAACAGGCATTTCTTATTCCCATTGAGGAACCCTGCAGTTTCTCAGTTGGAAATTAAGTTCCTCTTGTTTTGTGATTGTCATTAATAGTTGTGTGTAGTGACATTGATTTGAAACTTGAATGCATATATACTCTGGCAATGGCAGATTTCTTCTTGCAAAGCAGGTAAGTGAATGTCAGGAATAGTGTAATAAATTTGACATTCTGGTGCAAGTTTTATGATGTTTGTGACACTATTCATGCAGAATTTTTCTGAAATTATTTGCCTTGCATGTTTTCATGGTATAAAGCATGATAATAATGCTACTTTGGTGTATTTTGCAAACTAGTTTGGCACAAATTAATGCTCATAGATGAATTCCAACTGAAACTACCTGTTAATGATAGAAACCAGCAAACAGGACAGATAAGATACTGGGTTAGCAAGTACTGAAACTAGAGAAAGTTTTAGTTATGCCATATATAATTTGAAGAATTGTTGGAAATTCGGGACCAAATTTGTTCAGCTTAAGTCACATATGGATAGCCTTAACTGGGAGTAATGCAATTATGCAGATATCCAATGCTATATCCCTTCTATTTCTTGGTTTTAAGAACATCAGGAATGAAATGCTAAATCCTCTTGGAAGTAGTGCAATTATGCAGATATCCAATGCTCTATCCCTCTAATTTCTTGGTTTTGCGAATGTCAGGAATGAAATGGTGAATCCTCTTAATTATTTTTTCCAGGTTCTGAAGCTAAAGATATAGTGTCGCCTGGAGATTTCCAAGGTGACCTTCAATCAGACTTGCCATGCCTTAGGCAGTATACGTGGTGGCTTCAAGTGGCTGTTTATACACTCCTTACACTTGCTGGCCAGACAGTTGGCGTTCTCTTGGGAAGATTGTATTTTGACAAGGGTGGACATAGTGAATGGATGGCTACATTGGTGCAAAATATAGGCTTTCCAGTACTTCTTCCTTTCCTCCTTTCTTCACCCTCAAAAACTCGAAATCAAGAAACTGGCATTGTCCAGCCATCATTTGTGGTTTTAGCTTCAACTTATATCTTCCTTGGTCTATGTCTAGCAGGGGAGTCTATGTTATACTCACTTGGTCTAAGATACCTCCCAGTTTCCACTTTTTCTCTAATTGATGCGAGCCAATTAGCCTTCAATGCTCTCTTTGCTTATTTCCTCAACGCGCAGAAGCTTACTCCTGTCATAATAAACTCACTCGTGTTGCTCACTATCTCCTCTGTAGTCCTTGTAATCCAAGATGATTCTGAAGATTCCAACAAAACCTCTAACTACAAATACACAGCTGGGGTCATATGCACAATTGCTGCATCTGCCTTGCATTCCTTTATGCTCTCTGCAACACAACTCATCATTCAAAAGATTCTCAAAAAAGAAACTCTCAGACTGATCATTGATTTGACAATTTATGAGTCCATAGTTGCAACAGTTGCTATCACAATAGGGCTTTTTGTCAGCGGAGAATGGAAGAGTTTGAAGTCAGAAATGGACGAGTTTAAGCTGGGGAAAGCATCGTATACCATGACCTTGCTTTGGACCGCAGTATCATGGCAAGTTTTTGATCTTGGTTGCAACGGACTGATTTTTAAAGTTTCATCTCTGTTCTCCAATGTCATTAGTGTTGTAGGCTTGCCTGTTGCTCCAGTTCTTGCTGTGGTATTTTTCCATGATAAGGTAACTGGTGCTAAGGTGCTGTCCTTGCTCTTAGCATTATGGGGATTTATATCATATGTTTATCAGCAGTATCTTGATGACATGAAGACCAAGGCGGAAAGGAATTCAACTTCGAATGAAGTTGTTGAAGCTTCCACGATTGGAATCAAGTAGTACTGATCAGTAGAATTTCTAGATGTTCTTGTACATTTAAGGACATATTCTTCAACATTGTTGTCGATTTGAAAGAGAAACATTAGTCTTTCCAATAAGTCTGGATAAACTACTCAAGAATGTCCTTCAAGAAATTCTGAAGAGAATCTTGAGGTTCGACAATGAAGTGACTAAGGCAAGATATCTCAGATTAGAGAGTTAAATGACTTGTTAATCTTCAAAAAAAAAAAAAAAAACTTTATTTTTAGATAAATTTTCTTTTTTACTATTCATTTTCGTTTTCAAATTCCTTCACAAAATCGAGGAACCAAACAGAAATAGTACTTTCCTAGAAGTGGTTTTCCTTCCTAGCTACTTTCCTTAGCAATTGAACAAAGTTATGAATTTAGCATCTTCACGGAATTTACTTTCTTTTTGGATCTCCAATTCTTTTTACTCACTAGATTTTTGTTAAAAAAAAAAAAAGAATATCTTCTAGGACGTGTGTCCGATTCTGTTTCATATACTAAACTCTTTATATTCAAAAAAAGAAATCCACTAGAACTTTATATTATTAAAGGTTTCATTATTTCATTATTATTGTGCAAAAGGAAGTTAGGAACCGTAAAACTCCCCATGTTTCATATCGCCGTTTTTTTTTTTTGGTGCCTCGCCATAATGCACAATAAAATGAAAACATTGACTAAAACATAATTAAGCTAATGAATTGACCAACTAGGAAAGAATACCTGACGTCCGTCTTTCTCTTATCCCCGTCTGCTTTGAACTATTACTAAGAATTACTGTCGATAAAGCAGTTATGGTTGAAAATATGATTTGCAGTGTAAAGGTATTACTAATTCACATCTTGATATTGGTAGCTGTAGGAAGATTTGGGATAAAAAAGAAATAGTTGGTAAACAGTAGATGATTCAAGAAGTTGTGCTCAAAGATGGCTCAAGGAATCTGCCAAAGCTTTTAGTCTCCCTTATTGAGCCTTACTATTAAAACATCAATATCAATGCCTGCATTACTTACGTGAAGGAATGAAATTACTACCCAATTCTAAGGGATAATTTTAGAAACTTCCCCTGGATTTATGACAATTTTACTTGGCTCTTCTGAGGTTTCAAATATTGTACGGACAATCCCTGTTTTGAGTTTAATTGTAACAATGTTAATCCATATCCATAAAGGATTCATAGAAGATGCTAAAAGAACCTTTAGTCCCAAATCACCCTTCCATGGCTTGTAAAGAAGGATACAATAAATTCAACAAAAAAGGACAATTCATTAAAAAATGAAGGAAATTTATCTAGAAAAATTTCTCATGGCGTATTATAGAAAGTTAGATACATTTTAACTAACCACTGGAAGAATTAATAGCTAAATCTTGATGCTTGAAAATACTTAGAGTTGCAAGAATTTGAAGCTACAAATTCAATCTTAAAAAAGGCCTTGAAATTGTAAAAGAGAAACGACATGGACGTATTCCCTATTAGCAATAATAATGTAGGCCATACTATCACATTTTTTCATTTGCAAGTCATAACAGTATCTAAAAACTAATATCTTAATTTGACAAGCAAAATTTGATATATTCTTAAGTATTTCTTTGTATGAAATTTTAGATATTTAATTCTCTCATTGACTTTGTTATGACGGTAGGACCAAATAAATCTGTAAGATCAATTCAATTCCTTTTCATTGCACATTTTTAGTCCTTTTTTTTTAATTTAATACATAATGTTAGTATGCAAGTGTATTTTGAAAAAGAAAATGCTTTTCAGCCTTTTATATTATTTTTTAGATATCTAGACTGGCACTCTCTTTTTTTTTTTTTTTTTTTTGAGTAAAAGTTAAACTTTTATTGACAATGAAATGAAGCGTACGCAACGGAATGTACGGATTCCAAAATGCATCAGAATAATACTCTATATTCTATACAAAAGCTAGCATCAGCTAGACCAATTAAGTGAAAGCCCAAGTTCGATAGTTAAATTCCAATTTACTTTGGACATTGCGAACTTTCTCCATCCAGCAAGTACATCCCTCAGTGAGATCAGGACAGCATCAACAAACTTGACAGCTGACATGTGCCTTCGTTGGAAGATAACTAGTTTCCAGCCTTCCAAGTCTGGTACACCAAGCAGCAAAAACAAGTCTCTTAACTTGATCAGCAAATGAGTTTGCTCTCCAGTGAGTGCACAGCCATTGCAACTCTGTTGACCAGGGTGACTCTCCTCTGCGGACAAAACACATGTATGGAGGCTTCTCTCCGCATTTTCATCGTTATAGGGCAATCATAAAATGGATGGTCCATGGTTTCATTAGCCCCTTGACAGAATTCACAAACATCAGATTCTAATTTGACCCGGCCCCCGGCTCTTCAACATATCTTTTGTATTCATTCTTCTTTTACACAGCATCCAGACCACAAATGCACATTTTGGAACATGTCCTTTATCCCAAACCAAACTGAGTGCCAACTAACTCTAGTTCCAGGAGTTCTAAGCAAGTCCGTGGCAGATCCATAGTGTACTAACCTGAAGCACTAGGAGTCCCGTAGACCCCATCCTTGTGATCAGGGATTGGTAGGAAAACTGGTCTATATATTATTTGTTAGATATAGAGACTGACTTTTTTATATGGAAAATTTAGAATAGAGGAAGTAAGTGTAATATTTGAAAGGCTTAGCCCTCATATTTGATATTTTAAGACAAAAAAAAACCCTTACTATTTTATTTTATTTTATTTCTTTTTTGTTCATTCATTCCCTTTTTTTTCCTTTTCCATGACTTTCTTTTTTTTTTTTACTTCTCTTATGTCACTCTTTTGTTTCACTTTTCTATTGATATTATTAATTTATATATATATAATATTTCAATTATCTTTTACTTATAATTTTATTCTTAATTTATTTATTTACAATATTAAAAATTTAAACAAATTGTGTAGCCTAAAAAATTAAGTATGCGGTCATATTCAAAAAGTGTATATTACCAGCAATTTGGCTATTTAAGATATATTAATAAATTAGAATCTTAAATTACTTAATATTTAAAAACATATTCCAAAAATAAAGTAAACTAATATTTGTGTTTACTTTTTATATATAATTGTGTAATCCTATGTTATTATGATTTGAATTTGTTACTATTATTACTATAACTATTTTATTCTAAACTTTAGATGTATTGATTTAAGTAATATATGAAATAATTTATGTGCATAGATAATATATATTTTTTATAGCATAGAGTTTTTGATAATTATTACTTCCAATACCAAAAGTGAAAAAAAGTAGAAACAAATAAAAAATAACTTTAAGGAAATTAAAGTTAATATATGGATAATAATAGCAAAGACAAAAAAGTAGTAGATCACGTGAGAGAGAGGAGAAAATTTTTAAAAATATAAAGAAAGAGGACAAGTAGGAAAAGGGCAAAAAAAGAGAAAAATAAAATAATAATTATTATGGAAGGGGCATTTTTGTCTAAAATATAAAACAGAGGGCAAAGTGCCTATTTGAGTTGAGAGAGGTAAAGTGCAAATAAGAGTAAAATTCGGAGGGAAGATTCTAGTGCTTTTAACCCTATTTGAAACCACAGGTAAGCCAATTAAAATTGTTAAAAAGCTTGAGAAAGGTTTCTAAAAGAGCAAATGATCCGGATGGCCACTAGGCTTTTACAATTGTCGAATTTTGGTCATTGAACTATTAAAAGTCTAGTTTTAGCTACTGAACTAGTTAAAGTATAGATTTTGGGTCATTCTGTCCGATTTCATCATTTACTCTACCAGATCTGAGGGCCTGCATGTGACAGCCCCACTTCTCCCTAGGGCGTACCCTAAGGTATCGGTGAACCGTCTGCCTAGCTCTCGCCAGGAGTCACTCACTCTATTAACACTTCACTCATCAAAACAAACTTGACATAACAACACTTTTAGCTCAAAGAAGAAGAGTACAATGCTTTACAAAACATAACATTCGAATTACAACCCATAATACATAAACCATCCATCCTTACAGTCTAGTGTCCTCATACAAGAGTTCTCAAAAGACATTATTCCAAGTTCTCCAAAACGTTAATACAAGAATAACCCTAAGCTAAAGGGTTGGCTTCCTCATCGGGGATCTCATACCCTGCTAAGGAAAACAAATAGGAAAAAGGGTGAGTTAAAAAGCTCGTGAGTTCCCAAAAATATGCAATTCACATAACACAAAAACATTCACTCAATAAGGTTTCACTTGAATTTAAATCAGATAAGAAAGCATTTAACAATACAAGTATGGATACGGGGCTCTCAGGAGCCGAAGTCCACGTCGCTTGTCCAAGAACCGGTAGTTGACACTCCGTCAACTGTCACTATTGCCATGTAGAACTCCACTTTCCCTTACTCCTCCAAACCCCCACCGGGCCCGTTCTCCAAACAGTACAGTGGGTAACAGTACAGTGGGTAACAGTACTCTCCATGAGGGACAAGTCCATATGTCAAGTCCAGAGTACTTTTCAGTTTAGTCCAGCCAGTAACAGTGGTTGGTTGCTCTTTTAGGAGACAGGTTCGGTTCCAGAACTCAATCTCGAGCACAGTACAGTGGTCTAAGTCACTGGGCTTTGTGACATTGAAATAACCCTATGGCTCTTCCCTTTCTTCTCGACCTAGGCCTAGCCTCCGGTTCGAGTCGAAGGGTTCACCGATAGGTCTCAGGCATTCCTTGACCTTTTCAAACACATGCAGTCACTAAGTGATACTGTAACAGTCAATCATTTCAGTTTGCATTCACTTTAAAGTATTTTCATAACCGATTCACTCAGATAAGAGTAAATGCGATAAAGTACACACTACCCTATCTGAGAGTTCAAAACTAGGTTTCACAGTACAATCATAACAGTAAACATCATTGCAGTTGTAGACACCAAATTTTGACTATTTCAATTGTTTTCTTATGTTTTTATCTATTAATATTTAGTTATTTATTTTTGAATATTCTAACACATCTTTCTTATTTTGTAGGTTTTTCTTAAAAAAAAAAGAAAAAAAAAAGTCAAAAACGCGGACAAGTTACGCGGATTGGTCCGCATAACCAGTCCGCGTAACCTGATCAGAAGCGAAAAAAATTACGCGCGCGTTTTTTCCAGCCTTTCGTTCCTCATTTCCAGCTGTATTTTTTGTGTCTTTGGCATCAAGTAATCGTTTTAGTTAATGCCCAAATCATCCTTGATCCTTAAGACACAAACAAAACGCATCCAATGATCAAGATTAACCCAATCAAAGTATCTAAGCCTTTGGTTGTAGGTTTTAATGCCTATAAATCACCCATGTTAGGGTTTTCTGAAAGAAAAGGCTGGAAGTTGAGAGAGAAAGAGAGAAGAGGGAGGTTGAGAGAGAGCAGAAAGACAGAAAAACGATTGAGAATCAAAGAGAAAAAAGAAAAAGAGAGAAAAGATAAAAACTAGGGTTTCCTTTTTTTTAGTGAAGATTTCTGGAATTTTGGTGATTCCTTTTCGTTCTTCTCAAGCCTCCGAATCAGGTAGTCTTCCTTTACTCTATCTATTATTTTTTCTGGTCGAAAATTGCTAGAAATCAGACCTTTTGGTGGAACCAAGGTCTTAAATGTGTTCTTTTAAGTTTTATGACATTTGATGATGATTATTGGTTGTTATATGAGCATGTTGTGTTTATAAAGCCTTGGTAAGGCTCATAGTCTTGTTCTGACGTTTAAAATCAGACGTTTGATGCTTCTGTGTTGATCTTGTTGTGATTTCTGAAAAATTTCTGGAAAAATGTTCTTCACGTTTTGAAGATGTGACGAAACGTGGGCTACTTGCGCGGTTTACTTTGCGTAACGCTCCGCGTTTCCTCATGAATGTTTGAAGATGTGAAGAAACGCGGAGTCCTTGCGCGGCTTGGTTCACGTAACGATCCGCGTTTCTTCTTGAATATTTGAAGATGTGAAGAAACGCGGGGTTGTTACGCAGGCCAGTCTGCGTAACTTCCCGCGTTTCTAGCCTGACAGTTCTTCCCTTTCCCCTTTTTTGTCTATTTGATGTGTTGATGCTTAAGATTTGGCCTTTTTCGGTTTTAGCTTGTTTTGACATGATCTGAATGATGATTTTTAATGCTTTAAATAGATCCCCTTGCCTCTGAAGATTTTTTTTATGTTATTGTCTGAAAAATTGGAAGCAATCTTCCTGATATTTTGAAGATGGGAAGAGACGGACAGTTCTGGTTGAGTCAGCGTTCCCTCGAACTTTACATTTTACATGTAACGCTGAGCGTTGTTCTTGGCTCGTCGCGTTTCTACTCCGCGTAACCTCTGTTCCTCGGTTTTGTTGCTATTTCACTCTTTTGTTCCGAATCTTACTCTATTATTCGTATTTTCTAGTCTTGTCCATGTTGCTTGCAGAATCTGTTTTGATACCTTTTCTTTGAATTTTTGATTGATTTTTCCTTTAAATTGGTACCTTGATCCCTTTTGTTGACATTGAGTCTTAGATGACCATTCCCCTCATTTAAGGATTCAATTAATGCGTCACATCAAGGGATGGTAACTTCTTTCCCCTATTATGTGCTCTTATATGTTTTTGCATGATCTTGCATGTTTTAAATTAAGTTTTCCTTTGCTTTTATTCATGTCTACTCTTTATTTACGTCATTTAATTTTTGAGTAAATCATTTGAAGGCCTTGGATGCCAAGTTGTAATAGATAGGTTTAATTTTGCAAAAAGTGTATTTATTCTAGAAAATGTAATAGTTAGATTATTATTCAATTTTTCCCTTAGAATGTATTTAGGTTCCCCCAATGTAATAATTAGGTTTTATATGCTTATTTTGCATGCTTGCATGTTTATGTGTTTACTTGCTTTCCTAGGGTCTTGCATCTAGATATTATGCTTATGTGTTATGTGTTTATGTGTTTTATGTGTTTACTTGCTTCATTATCATGTCTACATGTTTATTGTGTAAATGTATTGACGTCACCACACTAGTCCAACGCTAGTTGTGGCCTTTACTTTCGATTTCTCACTAATCCAATGTTAGTGAGAACTTTTAAACGAGGGCTAGTCCAATGCTAGACCCTTAATGCCGTCCATGCATTAGATACAATTATCACACACTTTTCACTTTTAGAGTTTCTTTTTCCATTTTTGCATGTTACTATTCTCGCATCCCGTATGCGAAACATCTCATTTAGTTTTCTTTTTTGTCAAAAAATAGATTAGTGCATTTAAGGCATTACCCTTTGAATTAGGGAAGAGAGCGAGTATGGCTTCCTAACCTTAGCACGTTTTTATTTCCTTCTATGAAAAGGAAGAATTAAAGTCACGAACTTAGTCCCCCACACCCATTATGTTGCATTATCCCTCTTTAGGACATACATATGCATTATTTTGAATTCTATCAAGATCATTCTTTAAAAATCAAGTTTCTTCTTCATGTTTAGCAATTCAGAATCAAAATCCATTTTCCTTAAAATTGCATCTTTTGGAAATTCAAGTTCCTCTTTGCACTTAAAATTGATCTTTTCAAAAATCCAATTTCTTTTCCCTTGAGATTTTATAAAATTGTTATTTCTTTTGAAAACCCTATTTTTCCGTTTGTTCGAGTCTCATCATTTGCATTTTTCGTGACCTCCTCGAGGGATCAAATTTGGATGACACAACTAATGTGATCAATTCCAATCAAAGTTCAAGGAGACATTTTGCCCCTTCCCGACCCCAACATTAGGTTTAGGTTTTGCATCCGTATAGATAACATCCAAATGTGATAAATTTTAAAATTAGAATTAGGAAATTTTTAACTAAATCTTGCAACTAGCTTTGGCTAGGTTAGAAGGGTTCCTTAGAGACGAGTAACATCAAATCTTTGCCTTCCCTTCTTTCAACTGTGACCCCCGAACCTTTTTCTTTAGTTTTTCAAAGACCTGGAGTCGTCTAAAAAAGGGTTTTCTTAGTTTATTTTCATTAATTAAAATTTTTTGGTGACTTGGTACACCTAAACTCCATACCAAGTGGCGACTCCAAACTTTTTCTAAAAACCCTTTTCTAGACTTTTGTTTTTGGGTCCAAATCGTCGCATTTTTGTAGTCCCATGACCCCTTTCTTTTTCAAAAATCAAATTTTAAAAAAACCTTTTTCAACTAAAGACCAGAAATGACGAGGGTTCTCATTTCCCTCTCCTTTCCAAAACATGGGGAGCGACAGCTTGGCGACTCCACTGGGGATTTTCCTAAGAGGGTCCGAGCACTTGTTTTAGTTGATTATTTCATTTTTATAACTTTCTTATATCACATTTGGATGTTTTAGGTTGCATTTCCTTTTTCTTTTTCTTTTCATTTCTCTTTTAGGGTTTTTTCCCGCGCAATCGTTCCTTGCACATCGCGTACATGATGAATGAATTATTTGTTTATTTATTTGTATTTACTTGTATCGCGCTTTGCATTTGGGGTGGGGGGAAGTGATCACTCTAGAAGCCTTCATTCTTTTATATTGGTATTCATTCCTCCTCTCAAAGGAAGCACTTCATACGTGCATGCATAATTTTTACCCTTTTTTTGTTTTTTCGTGGGCGCTATCCCACCTCCCTTGTAGGATTAGGATTGATTGCCTTGGGTATGCGGATGGTGTGCTTTGCGCCCATAGCGGTACCTAAGGGATCATTCAAGCCACTGACTTAAGACATTGGAATTGATGACCCTTTGTCTTTGGTCTGAAGGCTTGGAGACCTGTAACCTTTGTCGAGTCTAGATGCATTAGTGAGTTCAATCTCATGCATCCATGTTAGAATTACCTAGGGTAGAGTCTACCTTACCCTATTAAGGATCACTAGATACGAGAGGAGGGATTCCACCCCTCTTTATTTTTGTGCAATTTATTGCTTCAATGTGTTATGTGATATCTGTCGATTAAACTAACCTTTTGTTGTCTTCCCTTTTCTTGCATTTCACAAACTCTAGAAAATAAGAGTCTTGGCACTCTTTTAAGACAAGCCATCCTTCTAGATAGGCTATTGCACGTTTGAATTTATGTTTATTGCATTTAAGTTATAATTGCATATCACTTTTAGGCTTACCCCCGCATTCAAATGGGGCTCCTATAGGCCATGTTTCATTTTGCACCTTTACTTGCTTTAATAAACTGGTATCATGCATAAGCCATAGAGGGAATGCCGCATAGGGAATCCCATGTTAGGAATAAACCACTCTTATGTCTCGGATATATAATCCAATGAGACTTGCATGTTTATGTTTTCAGTAACATCCAAAGGGGTAGTGCACAAAGTAAGGTAGGGTCCGATCCCTTCTATGATGGCATCCAAAGATATGGAGTGACCTTCACATGCTAGAATATAAACCTCTAATAATCATTTTTTGACCATTTTATCAAAGTTGGTAAAATCCCATGTATAAGGACAGTAAATCGGAAAAAATTCACAAATAATTTCTCATTGTTGAAATAATAATTTTATCAAGGCCAAATCTTAATTTTAGAAGGCTTATGAGCTAGTCTGTTGGAAATAAAATTGAGATGTGGAGTTATAGGTAAGCAATAAACTCAACTGATTTTTGAGTAAACCATCAATCCCGTCCAATCCATTTGAACTAGATCCATATTTCCCTCAAAGACTAGTCAATGCACTATAATTCCTTCAAGAATAGTCCTTTTCATGCTGAATTAACCTTTAACCTCTCTTCACATATCAATTAAAGTAATAAATCCATTCGGACTTTGTCCTCGTGATGCATCAAGTATCACATTTTCTTTTGGTCAATCCTCTAGATTGTTTTACTAATCGCATATCAGTGAAGTGATCGGACCCATCAGGTATTGTATGGTGCATACCCCAGAGAATTGTATTTTTCATGCTAGGCCCACCCTTGGCATAAAAGGGCTCCCCCATAGGACATGCATATCGGTTTTGCAATTCTGCTTACTAATTCCAAGTTTTTTTTTTCTTTTCCTTTCCCTCCTCCCTTGCATTCATAAAATGTGGGCGTTGATAAGAAAGAAACATTTTCTTGATCTAATAAAGTTTTGAAGATTAGAAGTGTTATTTGATTCTTGGGTAAATCCTGCAATGCAAACTATGGAGAATTCATTTGGGGAAACACAAGCTCAGAGCATCTATGAGGAAAATGGGTCAATATTTTAGAAAAAAAAATCCATGGAGCATTTCTATGATGTATTTCTGGGCATACCCAAGGGTCAAATAACACATTTTTAAATTTGCCACGCAAAGTTTGACTTTTGATAAGTTAGCATTTTTCTTGAGCAATAATTATTGCATCATTTTCAAATAATAATAAAGAAGGCAAATTGTTTGAGAATTCAAGTGCACATCATATTTTGCAAGTCCCCTATTTTGTGCAGGTATTCATGGTTGAGATCCACAAGAAGTATAAGCCAAAATTTGCAGATCCAAAAGTCAAACATGAATCAAAAATCAATAATGGCATGAGCCCATTAATCTGCCCGATGGAAGCATATGGAGACGCAGCTCGAAGCTTTGAGCACTCGACTAGGTCGTATAGAGGCGCGCCTCGACATTCAGCCGCCTGAGCAGCCTGTCCCAGAGGCCACCGAAGGCGATGGTGGAGCTGAGGGGGACGATAGATCCGCCCCCTGATTTGCAGTTTATTCCATTCTTGTTTTATTTCTCTTTTTATGTTTGATCTTGTGTTCTGATTTTTAGACATCGGATTAACTGTTAGAATTTTTTTGGTTAAATTGCTGCATCAGGATGTATATATTTGTTTAAATTTGGCTCTTATGTGCTGAAAAAAAAAAACTTTATCTAAATTGCACATTTGTCCCACAAATTGATTTGTTTTTCGAAATTTGATTCAAAAAGGGTGCAAATGTCCAATTTTGGTGGCATTTGCTTTCATCCCTCTGAAATAAAACCCGTGCGATTTGAAAGATCCATTTTTCATTTTACTCAGGAAATAATCACTATGTGATTAAGACATCGGCATTTTAGAAAGTATGTTTTGTAAAATAGGGAAAATTATGCCTCAGTTTTTTTTCTATTAAATGAGATTTCTTCTTTTATTGGATTTTGCAAGAAAATGATTGATATAGTTGGCAAATGATCCTTTTTCAATTGATATGCTAAAAAAAGAAAAAAAAAAGAAAAAGAAGAAGAAAAAAAAAAGAAAAAGCAGCAAAGTGAGAACCAAAATTCTACTCCAATGATTCTAGTACTAAGTAACCGGAGGTTTAGCATCTACAAATGTTAACTTTCGCGTAAAATGGTGCTTGAATTACGAGTATGCAAAGCAGTTCGAACAAGTAAAATGTTGAGTAACCGGCAATGTTCACCTAAAAGTGTTGATTTTCGCGTCAAAAGACATTTTTACTATTTGAGCAAGAAGGCATATGTCGAGTAACCGGGAGTCTTCACCTAAAAGTGTTGATTTTCGCGTCAAAAGGTATTATTGTAATTTGAATAAGAAGATGTGTTTCAGTAAATCCTTTTTAGCAGTAAAATTTGAGAAAGCCATGGAAAAGGCAAGTTTGAATTGACTATATGAGTCGTTTGATTGTAAAATTTGGTGAAAGTGAGAAATCAAGTTGAATTGTTAAAATTAAGGTATAATTGTCTTTCTTTTACTTGATATTATAAGTATTTGATGCAAATTGAATAACTGCATAATGATGTTTTGCCTAGGTTATGAGGATTTGAATTTTTCAAGACCGCATGATTTATTTCAATTCCACAGTTTGTTTTAATGAATACTTCCTGCTATTTGAGAACAAGCAATGTTTCATGAGCACGATTATCTGATGAATGTGTTTTATCGCATGATTCTCATACGTTTTAGTCATTTTAATTGCTAACAGCTGTGATCACAAGAGAATTTTTTGCACTTTATGTTTAAAAAGAAAAAAAATTGAATTTCCATAGACTAATTGGTTAATATTTCATGACTTCTGCAGGATTAACGATCCATTTGACACTGGGGCAATTTTGTTTTGAGGGAAGTGCTCCCCAATTTTGGATAATGGATTAAAAAAAATTAATTTTGTCGGAAAAGGTTTGCAGATCAAGAAGATAGCAACATATGTGTATTTATTTCAACTTTGGAGAGGAAAGGTTTCAGTCATACTCTTCAAATTTTCAAAATCCATCAATTCTTGAAAAAAAAAAGAAGAAGAAGAAGAAGAAGAGAGAAGTCACTGTTCTTATCAATCACTTCCTTTTCAAAACAAGAAAATCAAAAATTAGAAATGTAACATTTCACTGAGTGCATCATTACTTGCATTTTACATTTACCATGTTCGAATAGCTTGTGTTTTATTTTTAAAAGTCTGGCAATCCAGAATTTCTGTTTCAATTTATGTTTTCATCTCTCCCACTAGTATCTAGATTTGGGTCTAATCCCACCAGCAATTTAGACCTAGGGCATATTTACATTTTCCCATCTAGTCATTCAGGCTTGGATCCAATCCCACTGAATAGTCTAAATTTGGTAAAGCAATTTAAATTTCTGTTGGTTGCTGTCTCAGCCTCCGCCGGGCACCCTTCTATCTCCCTGCTTCAATTTAAATTTCTGTTGGTTGCTGTCTCAACCTCCGCCGGGCACCCTTCTATCCCCCCTGCTTCAATTTAAATTTTTGTTGGTTGCTGTCTCAGCCTCCGCCGGACACCCTTCTATCCCCCTTGCTTCAATTTAAATTTCTGTTAGTGAGTCTCAGCCTCCGCCGGGCACCCTTCTACCTCCCCTTCTTGATATTTTAAATTTCTGCTGGTGAGTCTCAACCTCCGTCGGGCATCCTTCTATCTCCCATTCTTGATATTTTAAATTTCTGTTGGTGAGTCTCAGTCTCCGCCGGGCACCCTTCTACCTCCCATTCTTGATATTTTAAATTTCTGTTGGTGAGTTTCAGCCTCCGCCGGGCACCCTTCTATCTCCCATTCTTGATATTTTAAATTTCTGTAGGTGAGTCTCAACCTCCGCCGGGCACCCTTCTATCCTCCTTCTTGATATTTTAAATTTCTGTTGGTGAGTCTCAGCCTCCGCCGGGCACCCTTCTATCCTCCTTCTTGATATTTTAAATTCCTGTTGGTGAGTCTCAACCTTCACCGGGCACCCTTCTTGATATTTTAAATTTCTGTTGGTGAGTCTCAACCTCCGCCGGGCACCCTTCTATCTCCCCTTCTTAGTATTTTAAATTCCTGTTGGTGAGTCTCAGCCTCCGCCAGGCACCCTTCTACCTCCCTTTCTTGATATTTTAAATTTCTGTTGGTGAGTCTCAGCGTCCACCGCGCACCCTTCTATCTCCCATTCTCAAATTTTTACATTCTTGTTGAAATTTTCAAAAATCCAGTACCCATTTTATCACAGTTCATTTGCATTTGAACTACGTTTGACCTGATTCTCATGGCGAGATACGTAGGCAACTCTATACGAGTTCGGTCACATTATGCATTTTCAGTTTGAAAATTGGCAATCTAACATTCCTGTTGTTTACAATGGTTCAGATACAACTAGCGAAACCAGGTAAGCATTTGGTGTCTACGTCTTTGTCTAGAGTTTCTTCGAAACTCAGACAAAGAGGGGCAAGCTGTAGACACCAAATTTTGACTAACCAGTCCGCGTAACCTGATCAGAAGTAAAAAAAATTACGCTCACGTTTTTTCCAACCTTTCGTTCCTCATTTCCAACTGTATTTTTTGTGTCTTTGGCATCAAGTAATCGTTTTAGTTAACGCCCAAATCACCCTTGATCCTTAAGACACAAATAAAACGCATCCAATGATCAAGATTAACCCAAGAAAACCCTCAAAGCATCTAAACCTTTGGTTGTAGGTTTTAATGCCTATAAATCACCCATGTTAGGGTTTTCTGAAAGAAAAGGCTGGAAGTTGAGAGAGAAAGAGAGAAGAGGGAGGCTGAGAGAGAGCAGAAAGACAGAAAAACGATTGAGAATCAAAGAGAAAAAAGAAAAAGAGAGAAAAGATAAAAACTAGGGTTTCCTTTTTTTTAGTGAAGATTTCTGGAATTTTGGTGATTCCTTTTCGTTCTTCTCAAGCCTCCGAATCAGGTAGTTTTCCTTTACTCTATCTATTATTTTTTCTGGTCGAAAATTGCTAGAAATCAGACCTTTTGGTGGAACCAAGGTCTTAAATGTGTTCTTTTAAGTTTTATGACATTTGATGATGATTATTGGTTGTTATATGAGCATGTTGTGTTTATAAAGCCTTGGTAAGGCTCATAGTCTTGTTCTGACGTTTAAAATCAGACGTTTGATGCTTCTGTGTTGATCTTGTTGTGATTTCTGAAAAATTTCTGGAAAAATGTTCTTCACGTTTTGAAGATGTGAAGAAACGTGGGCTACTTGCACGGTTTACTTTGCGTAACGCTCCGCGTTTCCTCTTGAATGTTTGAAGATGTGAAGAAACGCGGAGTCCTTGCGCGGCTTGGTTCGCGTAACGATCCGCGTTTCTTCTTGAATATTTGAAGATGTGAAGAAACGCGGGGTTGTTACGCAGGCCAGTCCGCGTAACTTCCCGCGTTTCTAGCCTGACAGTTCTTCCCTTTCCCCTTTTTTGTCTATTTGATGTGTTGATGCTTAAGATTTGGCCTTTTTCAGTTTTAGCTTGTTTTGACATGATCTGAATGATGATTTTTAATGCTTTAAATAGATCCCGTTGCCTCTGAGGATTTTTTTATGTTATTGTCTGAAAAACTGGAAGCAATCTTCCTGATATTTTGAAGATGGGAAGAGACGCGGACAGTTACGCGGCTGAGTCCGCGTTTCCAGTCCGCATTTTCCCTCTGAACTTTACATTTTGCATGTAACGCGGACGTTGTTGCGCGGCTTTGTCCGCGTTTCTACTCCGCGTAACCTCTGTGTTCCTCAGTTTTGTTGCTATTTCCTGCTCTTTTGTTCCAGAATCTTACTCTATTATTCGTATTTTCTAGTCTTGTCCATGTTGCTTGCAGAATCTGTTTTGATACCTTTTCTTTGAATTTTTGATTGATTTTTCCTTTAAATTGGTACCTTGATCCCTTTTGTTGACATTGAGTCTTAGATGACCATTCCCCTCATTTAAGGATTCAATTAATGCGTCACATCAAGGGATGGTAACTTCTTTCCCCTATTATGTGCTCTTATATGTTTTTGCATGATCTTGCATGTTTTAAATTAAGTTTTCCTTTGCTTTTATTCATGTCTACTCTTTATTTACGTCATTTAATTTTTGAGTAAATCATTTGAAGGCCTTGGATGCCAAGTTGTAATAGATAGGTTTAATTTTGCAAAAAGTGTATTTATTCTAGAAAATGTAATAGTTAGATTATTATTCCGAATTTTTTCCCTTAGAATGTATTTAGGTTCCCCCAATGTAATAATTAGGTTTTATATGCTTATTTTGCATGCTTGCATGTTTATGTGTTTACTTGCTTTCCTAGGGTCTTGCATCTAGATATTTTGCTTATGTGTTATGTGTTTATGTGTTTTATGTGTTTACTTGCTTCATTATCATGTCTACATGTTTATTGTGTAAATGTATTGACGTCACCACACTAGTCCAACGCTAGTTGTGGCCTTTCCTTTCGATTTCTCACTAATCCAATGTTAGTGAGAACTTTTAAACGAGGGCTAGTCCAATGCTAGACCCTTAATGCCGTCCATGCATTAGATACAATTATCACACACTTTTCACTTTTAGAGTTTCTTTTTCCATTTTTGCATGTTACTATTCTCCCATCCCGTATGCGAAACATCTCATTTAGTTTTCTTTTTTGTCAAAAAATAGATTAGTGCATTTAAGGCATTACCCTTTGAATTAGGGAAGAGAGCGAGTATGGCTTCCTAACCTTAGCACGCTTTTATTTCCTTCTATGAAAAGGAAGAATTAAAGTCACGAACTTAGTCCCCCACACCCATTATGTTGCATTATCCCTCTTTAGGACATACATATGCATTATTTTGAATTCTATCAAGATCATTCTTTAAAAATCAAGTTTCTTCTTCATGTTTAGCAATTCAGAATCAAAATCCATTTTCCTTAAAATTGCATCTTTTGGAAATTCAAGTTCCTCTTTGCACTTAAAATTGATCTTTTCAAAATCCAATTTCTTTTCCCTTGAGATTTTATAAAATTGTTATTTCTTTTGAAAACCCTATTTTTCCGTTTGTTCGAGTCTCATCATTTGCATTTTTCGTGACCTCCTCGAGGGATCAAATTTGGATGACACAACTAATGTGATCAATTCCAATCAAAGTTCAAGGAGACATTTTGCCCCTTCCCGACCCCAACATTAGGTTTAGGTTTTGCATCCGTATAGATAACATCCAAATGTGATAAATTTTAAAATTAGAATTAGGAAATTTTTAACAAAATCTTGCAACTAGCTTTGGCTAGGTTAGAAGGGTTCCTTAGAGACGAGTAACATCGAATCTTTGCCTTCCCTTCTTTCAACTGTGACCCCCGAACCTTTTTCTTTAGTTTTTCAAAGACCTGGAGTCGTCTAAAAAAGGGTTTTCTTAGTTTATTTTCATTAATTAAAATTTTTTGGTGACTTGGTACACCTAAACTCCATACCAAGTGGCGACTCCAAACTTTTTCTAAAAACCCTTTTCTAGACTTTTGTTTTTGGGTCCAAATCGTCGCATTTTTGTAGTCCCATGACCCATTTCTTTTTCAAAAATCAAATTTTAAAAAAACCTTTTTCAACTAAAAACCCGAAACAACGAGGGTTCTCATTTCCCTCTCCTTTCCAAAAAATGGGGCGCGACAGCAGTCATTTCACATAAACACATAACAGGCATGAGAACTCACCGAAGCAATAAGGCTCAGCCTCTACGTATGGGTCGAATTCACTTTCCTCCTCAAACCCTAAACAAGTAAAAATAGTAGTTGAGAATTCTATCATTTCATTCATTAATCAAAACAACTCACTTCCACTTTTTTTTTTAGTTGTCAATCAATGTTTTCCCAAAAATCCCCTCAAGGAAACACTTTCATTTTAAACGATGTCATATTTCAAATATCTCCTTGAAAATTACTCATTCCTCCCAAAAACAATGTTCCAAGTAAATCTTTGGAGGATCAAGATCTCATTTCAAATGAAACATGATATCGACGTTCTCACTAAACGTTGTTTTCACATTTCTTTAATAAAATACTTAGGTGAAACTTATCACCTCAAAAATCACTTTTAACATAAACTCAACACACACTCCTTGATAATACTTTAATATAACTTCAAAACACTTTAAACCATATCTTTTCTTACAAAATTCATTAAATGGAACTATAATACTACAAAACCCTCAAACGACATTTTTCGCCCAATTTTCGTAAGAAATTCCATTCTTTATCTTTTCAAAAAGTCATACACCAATAAATGTACATATCATATATTTTCTTACACAGAAATTCATCACAACTGAATACAAAATTTTGAAATCAAACATAGAAGTTTTCAAGTGTGGTTTCGGCCATTTTAATCATTTTTCCTTCAAACTTTTCAACAACTAAAACCCTAATTTCTAACCAGATCATACCAAAATCACAAATATCATTCAAGGCCACAATCAGGTCCTCAAGTCCGCTACCTAGAGGTCACCTCAAGTCCGCTACCTAGGTTGGGATTTCAAGATCCCAACGTCATCTTTTCAGATGTGATCTTTTCACCAAAATCAACTACAGATCTAAGCTACTTAACACTAATAAGGCTATATATACAAGTTTTAGGACTTATACCTCAGGATCTATCAAGATTCAACAAGATCCGACAAGATCTAGCAAGATCCCTCGAGCTTTTCTTCAAGAAAGTTGCTTCCAAGCTTGATGACTTCCAAGAACTTCGATCCTAACTCCCGATCTACAAGATTCGTCGAGGATCTCGTCACCAAGTTCAACCTCGAGCCCAAGACAACCACCCAAGCTTTTCTTTCCTCTCTTTTCCCTTCAAAAATTTCGGACCTCACTCTCTCTCCTCTCTCCTTGGTTTGGCTGCCATGGAAGGAAAGAAATCAAGCCCACAACCCATCAATCAAGTTTCATATGTTCAAGTTGCTTGGAGAAGAAAGAAAATGAAATATCAAACCTCAAACTTACCTCTCTTCTCCTCCAAGAAATCGGACCAGCCTTCACATCCTTCTCTCTCCTTTGGCTGCACTAAGTGAAGAAGATGATGGTGGTTGATGAGTTTTGAAGCTCCAAGAAGAATGGATGAAAAACTATGGAGAAAACAAGCTCAATCTCTCTCTTTCTCTCCCTTCTCTCTCTCGGCAGTCTCTCTCTCTAGCTCCCCAAGGTTTCAGCTGAAAATGAAGTACAAAGGTGCAAGAAGTCACGGCTTTTATGGCCCAAAAAGTGTACTTCCATATTTTAAGGGAAAAAAGGTGTTTTTGGCACTTTATGTCCCGTCATGCGCGACAGTCTAACTTACACTGTTCTAGTCCATTCCGACACTATCCAAACTTATTAATATTCCCAAAATATAGCCACTTATGCTTAATTTCAACTTAAAGTCACTAATCACACTCCGGTAGAAAATTAGACACCTAATTCGGCCAAAATCGCACACCGGCAAATAAATCGTATAAAATGTTATAAATTGGAAAATATTCAATTTAAACATAATTTTACTCATAAATAATAAATAAACACAATATAAATAATATTATATATTTTTAAAATAATTTTGAATTTCGAGGCCCTCACACTGCACGCTTCACAAGACGTAATGAATGGGCAATTTAGAAAGTTCAAAATTTTGTTATAAGCATTCCTTTGTCTTATATGAATCTTCTAATTCTTGTTCTTCAAACCTAAAAATAACTTTAAATTCAACAACAGTTTTAGAAAGAAAAAAAAACCCAAATTTGCTACTAGAAAAAAGGAGGAGGAATGGAAGAAACCCATAAATTCATACCAACGGGAAAAAGGAAAAGAAAATATTTACATCTTTTTAATAGTACATTCCAAACCAGAGAGTACCCTAAAAACTGACGGAGTAAAATAGAAAAGCATAAGAGCTGTGAAAAAGATTGACCAAACAAACACCATGTGAATAAAGATATTCACAGGATTGCTGTGGTAGGCACCATAGAAAGCGAAGTGCTTCTTCAGATCAAGCAATCCCATCTTTCTTTCTCTAACTTCTTGAATTATTATTTTAAACTTCTCAAAGATGAGCTTTTAGGTAAGAAAAGGTTGCTGAAGAATGGGGCAAATTTTAGCTTTTATTCTTCTTCTGTGAGAGAAAGGGCAGATGTCAAGTTTCTAGAAAGCGTCCACTTTTTTCTTCACTTCGTTATTTCATTTTTCTTGATTTCTCACATGTTTGATTTTTGGATTTAGAAAAAGAGTGGTTTTAGATTTAAAGAAGACAAAAAAGCTAATGCATGCAAGAGAAAGGAAGTGGTATGAACAAATTTCTAATCTTCCTAAATTGCCCCTTCATTAATCATAACTCGTGTAGGCAGTCACATCAGACAGAGTTAATGGCAAAATTTGACGAAATGACTTAGAATCTATATTTTAGATAGTTCAATGGACAAAACCAAACTTTTAATAGTTCAGAGACCAAAATTTGACAATTGCAAAAGTTTAGTGGTCACCTGAATAATTTGCTCTTTTTGAAATTATTGCATTTTCTAAATGACTTCTCTTGTCTTTAGTTTGGGTTTGGGTAACTTGTTTTCATACGCAAGTCGAGTTCGAGCAAAATTCTCTTAAACTCAATAGTTCGTGAGTAGACATGTTAGCCACTAGGAACTTTTGCCATGTGGCATCATGCCACTGGCTGTTGAGTGCTTTTGTGTGTGTGTGTGTGTATGTATATGTATATAATTTTTTATTTTAATGATGAAATTAGATATATATCCCCAATATTTTTAGGGATAATTTCAGAAACCTCCCCTGAGGTTTCTCATAATATCACTTAGCTCCCTTGAGATTTTCAAAATCTCACTTACCTCCCTTGTCAACTTGACAAAATTAAATATTCATATCAAAAGTTACAAATTGACAATATTACCCTTGATCCTGATAACTATTTAACTAAAAAATCAAACCAAAAATAAAATTTTCAAACCAAAAAATGTATATTAAAAAAAATTGTTATCTAATAATAGTCCATATTTATTTATATCGAGGTTATGTTTAGATAACAAAGGAAATGGATAAATTAAATCAAATCAAAATCAACTACTTAGGAGGATTTTAGTAACTAACAAACATCTTAAAAAATTACATGGACTGTTATAATTAAGAAATTCAAAATTTTTTTGGAAAATATATTTTAATACATGAGGTAGTTTAAGTTGTATTGATACCTAAAATTATACGTATAAATTTTTAATGGTGTAATTTTTTTGAAGTGTAAATTTTACTTTTTTCAATACAACTAAAATAAATAGTTTAAGTCAAGAAATTTACGCCTTACAAAAATTTAGTCTCGATTTATTTTTTATTTTTGTTGTAAACTTCAAAAGTAGGATAATGCAAGGGTAATATTGGAACAAAATTTTTGTCTTTATTGCATTTTTTTCACAGGGATTACAATGTTACAAAAAATGTCAATTCAAGGGAGGTAAGTGAGATTTTAAAAACCTCAGGGGAGCTCAGTGATATTATGAGAAACCTCAAGGGAGGTTTCTAAAATTATCCCATATTTTTATTATTTACTAAGGAAAATTGATTATTTTATTTATTTTTTAAAAATAATATAATTATTTTTTATTTTTAGAAGCTTGAGTGGGTTTGAGTTCAAAATTAACTAGACTTGAATTTGAGGTTGAGCCGGAGCTCGAGCTTTACAGTGAAAACTCATCGAGTTCGAGATAGATAAAATTGAGTTGAGCCTCAATTCTGTTAGGTCAAAACTCGATTTGATTCAACTCATTTATAGCTATAGCCCAAACTGATTTTTTTAAATACCAAGCAACAAAAAATCAAGTAGTAAATTGATTCATGAGATGACACAGGATTGAATTATGAATCATGTGTCATCCCATATTTGATTGCTTTTTAGGCATAGAGTTAGAGATCCTACCTAACATAATTTCTTCCCCATGGGGGATAAAAGAATCACATGACTCATAAGGGAGGTAGGACTAGTTGTGAGGGCCTCAAAAATTTGAATTTATTTCTAAAATGTATAATAATATTTATATTGAGTTTATTTATTGAAATATTAGTGAAAATATGTTTAAAGTGATTATTTCTCAATTTAGAGAATTTTATACGAATTGTTTGCCGGTGTGTGGTTTTGGCCAAAATTTAGCGTTAAAAATTGTTTCAACGCGTGAATAGTGACTTGGACTTGAAATCGAGCATATGTAGTAATATTTTGGAAATAATATTATGGCGAGACAGTGTCGGAATGAAAGAAACCAGCGTAAGTTAGACAGCCGCGCGCGACGCGACATAAAGTGCCAAAAAGCACTTTTTTCCCCAAAACAAGGAAAAGCACTTTTTAGGTTTTAAAAGCCTTGACTTCTTGCAACACCAAGCTTCCATTTTCAGCTGCAATTTGTGAGATAGAGAGAGAGCTAGAGCCGAGAGAGAGAGCTTGAGAAAGAGAGAGAATTGCCTTCAAATTTCTTCCACTCTTGATTCAATCTTCTTGGAGATTAAAAACACCATCAACCACCATCATCTTCTTCCTTCCTAGCAGCCGAGAAAGAGGAGAGAGAGAAGAAGCTTTGGGCTGAAATTCTTGGAAGAAAACAAGAGGTAAGTTGAGATTGATCTTCCATTTTCTTTTCTTCCCACAAGAACTTGACTCTATGAAGCTTGAATGATGGATTGTGGGCTTGATTTCTTCCTTCCTATTTCAGCCGAACCAAGGAGAGAGAAGAGAGGAGAGAGAGTGAGGGCCGAAGTTCTTGAAGGAAAAAGAAAGAGAAAAGTGAAGAAACAAGGCTTGATCGAGTGGTGTGTTGCTTGATCGTGGGCTTGGAGTTGTAGATCATCGTCAAACTGTAGATCTTGGGTAAAGATCGAGGCTTGAGAGGTTTACTGGGCTTGGAAGCGACTTTCTTGAAGGAAAGCTCGAGGGATTTCATTGGATCTTGTCGGATCTCGTTGGATCTTGATAGATCCGGAGGTATAAACCTCGAATCTTGTAGATCTAGCTTTATTAGTGTTGAATAGTGTAGATCTGTGGTTAATATTGATAAAAATGATCTCATCTGAAAAGATGAAGTTGGGCTCTTGAAATCCCAACCTAGGTAGCGGACTTGAGGTGGCCTCTAGGTAGCGGACTTGAGGACCTGATTGGGAATTTGATTGTTATTTGTGAACTTGCCTTGATATGGTTAGAATTAGGGTTTTCAGTTGTTGAAAAGTTGAAGGAAAATGTATGTTATGGCCAAACCCATGCCTAGTGTTTTCAATGTTTGATTTTGGAATGTCGTGAATGTTCTCGAAGGGTTTTACTTTTTGAGAAAAATGTGTATATTGTCAAATTGTGAGTGTATGTGTGTGTGAGTGAGTGTTTGGATTTTAAAAGAGTAAAAAGTGTAGTTTTCATGAAATTTGAGTGAAAAGTGCTATTTGACTGAATTTGAAGGTTTTACGGTATTTTGGCTAAATTCTGGGGATTTTGAATACAATGGCTTGATATGAAGCGTTTTATGTCAAAATGGAAGTTTCAGCCAAAAATGAATGTCGAACGTGTTGTGTAAAAAGTGATTTTTAGGTGTGAGTCCTCACTTAAATGGTTTGTGAAAAAGAACGTGCTTGTAGTGCCAATGAGTATATCAGTGAGATGTTTCCTTTTGAAATGATAAAGTGATTTTCCCAAGGGGATTTATTTGGAACTTTGAACTATATGAAATGAAGGTTTTTTCTCTAGAGAGTTTTAGAAAATTATAGTTTGAAACTAAAAGTGGAAGTGAACTGTGATTAGTGAATGAAAAAGAATGAAGTGAATCTCATGGATTGTTTTAAATTATTTTAGAAAGTGTGCAAGGCAGTGACTTTGACCCCTACGAGGAAGCTGAACCTTACTTTGGTGAGTTTCCATGCTTGTTTCGTGTTTACGTGCAAATGGTTGTATATGAATGCAATGAAGTGAATGTTATGTGAAAATTGGTTTTTAACCCTCTGATGGGGATGGTGTGTACTTTATCGCACCTACTCCATTTGAGTAAAAGTGACTTGAAGTGATTGATTGTAAAGTGCTTTAAAGTGTATTATAGTGATTGCATGTGTTTGGAAAGGTCAGGAAATCCCTGAGACCTATAGGTGAACCCGTCAACTCGAACCGGAGGCTAGGCCTAGGTCGAGGAGAAAGGGAAGAGCCATAGGGTTACCTAAACGTCACAAAGCACAGTGACTCAGACCAGTGATATATGCTCGGAACTTGGTTTTTGAACCAGTCTCCAGAAGAGCAACAACCCAGTGAAGTGAATTGAAAATGTACTCTGGACTTGGCGTATGGACTCGTCCCTAATGGAGAGTACTCAAATAAAGTGAAGTGTTTTAAAGTGAAGTGTACTCGAGACTTGTCTCGAAAAGTGAAAGTGTAGTGTGCACTATCAAAGTGAAGTGAAAAGTGTTTGGCGTGCGGGCCCGGTGGGGGTTTGGAGGAGTAAGGAGAAAGAGAAGTTCTACATGGTAATAGTGACAGTTGACGGAGTGTCAACTACCTGGTTCGTGGTTCGTGGGCAAGTTTCGTGGAATTTGGCCCCTGAGGGCCCCGTATCCTACATTGTATTGTTAATTGCTTTTCTATCTGTTTATATTTCGAGTATTCTTGCGAAGTGAAATTGTTTATGTGTTAAGTGACTTGCATGTTTTTGGGAACTCACGGGCTTTTTAGCTCACCCTTTCCATTTGTTTTCCTTAATAGGAAATGAGCAACCAAGTGGTGGTGCCAACCCTTGAGATTAGGGTTTTCATATATTTTGATATGTATTTTGGAGAATTTTGAATATTGCCCTTTTGTGGACTCATGTATAATGGAGCTATGTATTATTGAATTGTAACTTGGATGTTGTGTAAACGTAAGATGTTGTATCCTTCATTATTGTATCCAGGGTTTTAGTTCGTTAAGTTATATTGAACGAGTGAGTGAGTGAGTCTTGGCGAGAGCTAGGCAGGCGGTCCGCCGACCCCTTTGGTCCGCCTTAGGGGAAGGTGCGGTCGTCACACTAGTTATCAGAGGATCAGGGGAGATGGACTGACAGTATTTCACACTTATATATTCCTACTAATAAAATAATGCTAAATTTTGACTACTGTATAACCACACTCTTTCGCAATAATATGATCTAAAGTTCGGACTAACTTGCCTCTGTTAATAGCATAAAAAAGTTTTGGACTAATGTATCCTTACTAATAACAAAACTAAGCTTTGGACCGCTTTGCCCTATCAATAGCATAAGTAAATTGTGTACTAATTTCTCCCTACTAATTGGACAGATTTCCTCATCAACTATCAAAATAGTTGCACCTGTCGAGCCTCTAACAAAACAATGCTATTTTCAAAAATTCATTAAAATCAAATTTTCACTAGCAGGTTCATTGCACAGCTACAAAGAACAACCAAGAAATCTTTGTCCCGGATTGTTGCCTTGCCAACGAGGTGTTGGTTTTGTCCTCACTCCACAATTGCAAACTGATGTTGATGAAATTGAAGAAGAGACTTCTACTTCTCATTTTAGCACTCTAGGCTCTCCATTTGCTATTGCAGGTAGGATAATAGGGATTGAGCATGATGAAACTTTGCCTGCAAAGCTTAGGGCTAGAAAAAACAGAGCGTATACTCAAAGAAAGAAGGAGATAGTTTTCTCCTTTTGTTGGCCGCAAAAAATCACACTAACAGAGCATGCAGTCACATGACTACTTTTCGTCCAATTTCAAGAGTTTTCCATCAATTGTCGTAAATTGACCAAAATTGACAATGCTTAAGGATTAAATGTGTTCTTGCTAAAACTTTGAGGACAAAAATGGTTGCTCTCCGTAACACTGGGGATAGAAAGTGCATTTTTCCCTTTGACCAATTTGCCTCTGTTAATAGCATAACAATTGGACTAATTTACCTCTGCTAGGAGCAAAACTAATTATTGGACTAGTTTACCCCCGCTAGTTAATTGTACAATCATATTTACTTAGTCAATTTTGGTTCATAAAAGATTAAGCATGTATATTGAGCATTGTGAACCGGGGATCAGTAAACTCCAACCCAATCCAAAACAAATATTTACATATTGGCTTGAGTCCTCGCTACACAATACTCATATATGTCAAGGCCGGACTCAATTGTTTGCTTGCTAAACGGGTCAAGCCTTATTTAAGCTCGGCCCCTCCAACCCGAAAAATTAGGATCAAGCTATATGTGTTATTAGGCCAGGCAAAATTTGGCCCTCAATATGAGATTTGATTTGATGGCCATCAAACTCCAGCTCAAATAATTATTTATAAAAATGTGTATATTATCTCTACAGTAAGAAAGCAGGAGCAGGTAATCTATTGTCACCTTTTAGAATTCTTATTTTGCCACTCAAATAACTTCTTACCACTAACATACTTCAATTTAACCACAAACATCACACAACTAATGAACTAACATCATACAACCAATGGAATACAACATCATTGTTTGATTTTTATGATATTTTTGTATTAACTTTTTTAATTTACTACAACTAGGTGTTGTTGTCAAATAATAAATCTACATGTAATTTTTTTTATATGTGTGTGCATTGATCACTAATAGATGATAATGTGTACAGCTTAACAAATTATAGGGCAAAAGGTCTATTTGGCCCTCAAACTTTAATGATCTTATAGCTTTATCCCTTTAATTATTATTTATATATTGTTAGCCCTTGAACTATTAAAAGCATATTTATAATTCTTCCATCAATTTTTTTCAATAATCCTAATGGAACTAGCTCAAAATGATGTCATTTTGATCTTATTCTTCTCACAATCATGTCTTTTGACCATTGCAACTATTCATAGCTAATCAATGGCAGTTGATTGCCACTCTCTCATTATTAAAATTTGGTCAAATCATATCCAAGACTTGGATTTTTGCATAGATTTCAAATTCATGCTTTTTTTTTTTAAATTAATGAATCTCACTAGATAAAACTAGATGTGAAGCCAAGGATGATATCTCTATCACTATTTTTTTTTAATTTTACACCAAAATATTCCTTAAAGCGTAACTAGTTCAAAAAAAGAAAGAATTTGGCATGGAATACTCAAAACTTTTCCAATTTAATTTTCTCTGATTAATTCAAAACATAATACATGCCAAATTTTCCAATGCTTTGGACTTGTGAACTACTCATGTCATGAAGATTCCAGATTCATGACTTATTTATCCAAATTTGTGTTGAATTTAAAATCTTAGATTAAGGATCTTTTTGTACAATTTCTATAGAAAAAGCTTTCTATTTTTCCTCATACATCTCGGTAATGCTCTATCCGTCAACTTTAGCACCTCAAACTTATGAAAAGACTACAAGTATATGTTTTTAATAGTTCACAGGCTAAAATTATGCAACTAATAGTTAAAGAGTTGAAAGTATAAAATTAAAGTTTGAGGGCCAAGCTTTTTGCCCTATAATTTTATAATAATGTATGATTCATGTACAATTCTTTAGTGGTATAATATTAAATACATAATCAAGTATTAATTGTGAATTCAAGCCAATTCCGAATTAGGCCCGAAATGCCACTATATCTATGAGTTGGGTAGGGCTCTTACAGTGTTAATCCAAGACCCAGTGCCCGAAACTTCTACTTTCTGATGCCGATCTTGGGCTTATCAAAATGGGACACATAAGGCTTGATTGATACTCTTACTTGTTCGTCTAGAGTGTTTTGGTCCTATTATAAACTAGTAATCGTATCTTATCGAAACCGACACTGGATCAGAGTTATTTCAAAAGACTCCCATCTAATTCAAAACGGGAAATTCACTCCTTTGGTCCTGAATATTTTCACTAAAATCGATTTCATTTTTAATAAATTATTTTAATCAATTTAGTTTTTAAACAAGTTTTTTACATCTAATGTAGGACTTTTGACCGAATTTTATTCAATCTCTATGGACCTACAGAGGTATAATTGCCATAGTGGTCTAATCTTTTACAATTAATTGACGAAATAGATTAGAAAGATCATTAAAATCGCTTAATGTTTAAAATTCCTTAACGTTCAATTTAGTTCTTGCCCCATTATTTTAGATGTTAAGCAAGTTTAATGATCTTTCTAATATATTTCTCTGTTAATTACAGAAGGTTAGACCAATATAACGATTATACCCCTGTAGGTCCACGTAAATTAAGTAAAATTTGATCAAAAGTCGTACATTGGAGTAAAAAACTTGTTCGAGAACTAAAGTGGTTAAAATAATCCATTAGGGATGAAATTGATTTTAGTGAAAATGTTCAGGTACCAAAATGGTGAAATTCCCAATTCAAAAAACCAACTAAACACTAGATAGCAAAATTACTTATCTAAGAATAACTCAACCAAGGATGAGTAATTCCATATCATCTAGTTTGTGAACCAAATGCATCCTAATAAGTAAATCAAAAGCATACTTCAACTATCCAAGCACCAATAAATCAATTAAAGCATAAACTTACATAATTTCTCCAACCCTAGAATTTTTCTATTATTATAGAAAACTGTAACCGATATCGAAGGTTTTTGAAGGGCACTGATATCAAAGTTTTTCTAAAGGGCTGTTGGATTAAAGAATCTATAGGAGAAGATAATCAAGTATTATGGCTAATTTCTAAGTAATGGAAATGTAATTATATTTACATTTTAAACTAGAAAAGAAACTTACTAAGTACATTATCACTCTATAATATCTTGTTTTATAGCCGAAGAGACCTTAGTTTAGAGGTTAAGGATGAAACATCAAGAATTAGAGGCTTGGGTTCTAATTCCCTTGCCTCTTCCCTATTTCTCAAATCCCACCCTCTTGTGTTTGAAAAAAAATTTAGAAAAAATATCTTGTTGAATTTCTTCTTGAATTATATGAGGGCTCCTAATCAATTTAGGTAATAAACCATTTCCAATAATGAGAAAATAAAAACAAATAAGCTCATTTTGATGAACATAGGTGAGACCAAATTAAGGATATATGCATACATACATACAGATACATATGGATGTAGTATGTATGTAACTGTGTATGTACTTGTGTGTGTGTGTACATAAGTTAGTGTTTAAGGAATCGCCAACTCTCACTTTTTCTTAAATTTGTATAGCCTGGAGGGAGAAGAAGGCAGTTTTAAAAGTTTGTCTAACGAAAGATAATGTAGAAAAGCAATTTTATACTTAAAGATCATCTAATAGTAATTTTCAGTTTCCAATATTTAATACTCTTCCGAGATGAAAAACAAAATGTGGGTAAACGTTCTTTATTCTAAGAATATGGATTTGATAGTTTAGTATGGATCCTTTCATCAGTTCATGACTGTTGGCTATTGATTACTATTCTTCCAACTTCATATTTATTATACAAGAGAATAAATAAAAGAGAAAACTTCAAACAATTGAACTATTTTCCTCACCATTGTTGTAATGAAAATTTTTTCAAAATAAATAAGTGATAGTTACGTCATAACGAAGTCATGATTCAATCTCAAAGAAACTTGCCTCAAACATTCCATGACATTGTGAATTTTTGTTTTAACTGTACGCATTACTTTGGCCCCATAAAGACTGAATTCACAATTGTCTTTCATGTGCCTATCTTCCGTTACCATGGAATTTATGCAATAGTAGAATGTTTTAGGTATTTTAGCAATTTCTAAGCATCAATAGATACTACAATCGGACTAACATCCTTTTGGCACTTGTTTATTTCTATGTTAAAATGTCAACTTTTTCCATACTATTGAAGAACCTTCTGTAATATCCAGTTAACCTAAGAAACCTCGCAGTTGTTTAACCGTTTTAGGCACTGGCTACTTGAGAATACTATCAACCTTGGGACTGATCCATGGTTACTCCATTTTCAGTTATATCATGGCCTAAGTAGTCCACAATTTGTTGAGCAAATGAGCACTAAGATTTCTTTGCAAATAGTTGGCTCTCTCCCAACATAGATAAGGTTGTCCTTGAGTGTTCCAGGTGTAGTTCTAATAAAGGATTGCAAGTCAAAATATCATCAAAGTACAAATTTTCTTATGTAAGGCTAAAATACCTGATTTATGAAGAATTGGATTGTTGATGGGATGTTTGTCAACCAAAAGGCATCACCAAAAAATTGTAATGGCTACAATAAATTTGAAATGCTGTTTTGTAAATGTGTAGACACCAAAAGTTTTCTCACTTTTATTTTTATTTTTATTTTATTTTATGTTGTAATATTGGGTTTACCAAGTAATTATTTTTAACTTTTATTTATTGATTTTAGTCTAATATGATCTTCTTAATCTTGTAGGTTTTTTAATGCAAAGGAAAAGAAAAGCAAATAAACCCATTTTTTTCTTTTAACCCCAAAGCCCACTCTTAAAATAAAAAGGGAATGAAGTTAGAACCCTTCGATTATAACCAAACCCAACAAAAGGCCTAGTTAAAATTTAGCTGTAATAGCCCAATGAATTCACCCTCAAACCCAAGGCAAAGCCCAAGACAAAACCCATAGAAAACCCAAGCAAAAAGAACCAAAATGTCTCTTCTCATAATCCAAGAGAAAGGAGCAAATAGCCCAAAGAAAAGGAACATAATATCCCAATCTTGGCCCTAAAAAAAAAATGTGTTTCCCATGCACGCGACTTCTTATTCCTCGCAAGTACGAAGACTGCACTACATGAGGTTTATGGCAATCCCTTTCTTTATTATTTTTATCTTTCTTTGCCACCAAGCAAAAATTTTCCTAACAAGTTTTTCACATCTTTTTGAGTATTTGGAATGGGCATATCTTGAATTTCCTTCATTAATCTTTGCAGGATCTATCTCAATATCCTTCTTACTCACAATGAAACCCAATAGCTTGATAGCAGGAGTTCCAAAAGCATAATTTGCAATCCGTTTATTTTTTATTTTTATCTTTCTTTTCCCTCAAGCAAAATTCGTATAAAGATAGCTTAATCTCTTGTCCCCATCCATTACCACAAAATGACTTTTGTAGAAACCAAAAAATCAACCAAAAAGATATAGGAGGTAGATTTAATCGAATCAATGTATATAGGATAGCGAGACAATTTACACACATACAAGTATGTGTGGGAGAAAGAGGAATAATCACACATAACAATAAAACTCTCAAATTTCACTCTTCTCAACTAATAATAATAAGAAGACCCCTTATTTATAAATTAGATGAATTGATAGACAAGTCTTACAATCACAAGAAATTTCTTAATCAAATACTAATTCCTAAACAATAAAACCACCATAACTTGACACACTAGAATTATCAAAAATTTAATGTGACTAAAACACTACCAAATAATAATATAGAAATTTCTAGTTTTGAATCTTGATTTAATATGCCAACATTACCTCCCTTAAATATTCAAGGTCTCTTAAATCCGATTGAACACATTCACGAATAATCTCCCTTGCAAATTTTGCCAATGTCACCTTATACTGGTTTTTTTTATCTTCAAACACTTTCTTGTTACAATAATCCATATACTTGGATAGACTGTTTTCATTGCACAATTTTGATAACAATTTATTGACAAATCTCCTTGTGATTTTGATAATCATAACTCAACTGACAAGATTTTTCCCGATCTTTGTCGCAATCTCGAATCAATCTAATAATTCTCTTGGAATAATCTTATAGTCTCCAATCTTCATCAATTGCACACTTCAGGACGAACCTCATAGTTTAGCTCAATCAATTGATTTTTTTCCAGCAAATCTTATACTTTAAATTTGATAGTGGAAAACATCCATGACTAATTTTGTAGTCGGGTAAATTCTTCAATATTCACAGGCATCCTAGGATCAATTTCTGATACCAGATGTAGAACCCAAAAAATCAATCAAAAAGAAATAGGAGATAGATTTCATCGAATCAATATATATGGGATAGGGAGGCAATTTACACACATACAAGTATGTGTGGGAGAAGAGGAATAATCAAGGTTCTCAAATTTCACTATTCTCAACTAATAACAATAACAAGACTCCCTACTTATAAACTCAATGACTTGGTAAACAAATCTTACAATCCGAAGAAATTTTCTAATCAAATACTAATTCCAAAATAATAAAACTACCATAACTTGACTCCATTAGGATTACCAAAAATCTAATTTGACTAAAACATTGCTAAATAATAATATAGAAATTTCTATTTTTGAGTCTTGATTTAATATGCCAATAATTTTGTCAAAGATTTTAAGGAGACCACATATTATTTTTCAAGAACCTGATTCCCAACCCTTGATTTTAGGTTTTTGACTCAAGGCCATATAAAAGCATAATTTAGGAAGAGTTTTAGGGTTTTTCAGGAGGGGAGATATTTTTAGCACACAAGAGAGATTTAGGGAGATAGGAGAAGAGAGAGAGAAAAACTGTAAGTTGAGTGAGGAATGTGACTTGGAGACCTTAGATCTTCTTCGTTTGGAGGTCTTTCTAGCGTCTTTTGTTTTCAGATAATCTTGGGATGCAATAAATCTTTTTTTTTTTTGGTTGAAACTTTACTAAGAAAGCAGTTGGAAACCCATTGGCATCAAAGAAGCAAAAGTTCAACCCAGCTTATTGAAACATGAAGGCAGGAAATTGACTTTCCACTTCAAAGCTTGCTCCTTTTTTGACTTATTACCAACTTGAGTGTCTAGGTAAACTCTAAAACCCATTTTTTATGATCTGGTAGAGTTTCCTTCCTTGTTTTTTTCTTGTCAGATTTCAAGATTAGAGCCACGCAAGTTTTATGTCTTTTCTTGAAGCTTCTATGTTATAACCGACGCAACAGGGAGACTCCCGAACAGCTCAGCGAGGGTTGAAGAAACATGATTCAAGACACCTTGACATTCTGTATGTCTAAAAATGACGGGTTTCAATATGCTCAGTCTAGTTCTAGAAATTTTGATGTAATAGTTTCTATTGATTTTGTTTAGTTTTAAGAAATAATATGGAGTTAAAGTCAAGGTTGTTTTCTTGAACTTTTGATATTTTGGGATGTTTTGTGTAGTCTCTACCACTATTTGATATCTTGTACACTCTTTTGAGGTTTTAAGGATTCTTTTTATATACATAGTTGGGTTAAAAAGTTATTGGAATAATTTTTCGGTGAAGTTCTCACCATCTTGGCCGACAATTTTGTAGAGTCCGGCAAGTAAGGGTGGGTCAAAACCATACTTCTTCAACTGATGCTTTCATCCTCTTCTTGTCTTAGGTTTTTCTTTTCTATTGCCTTTCTTCTTTTTGTTGTTTCCGTTCATGACGCATACGTCCGTTGAGTTAAATTAGTGGTTGGATTGTAATATGGGACAAATTAATAACTTAACTTGGGATTGTTTGTCGGTTTTACATGATTTTGTTTGTATTCTTGCATGGATTTTTTTGGGAGTTCAGTCACAGACCAAAGCTTGGGTTTGGCGGTTTGCAGAATGTAGGTTGGGTAGGGTTTCAACCTTGGGTTGACATAATTTTAGGTTAGGCTTGTTGGTTTATTTTACCTTGATCTGACGGAGTTATTTAGACATTTTTGTCTAGGCCTCTTGGCCCAAATGTCCCAAAACTGTTATGTCAAAAGTTGGGTTAAGTGAAAATGGAAACAAATTTGTGTTTCGTCCTTCATGCATTTTTATGTAGTTTAGATATTTTAAGTAATTTCTAATTTTCTGGAAAATTTATTTGTTTTGCCATAGGTTGTTGATCTTTGTAGGAAGTATTAACAATATTTGTAATTTGGCCCCCTAAATTTTACATAATTATGTTAAAGCCTTAAAAAAATTAAAAATTTGTGAAAACAGACAAAACTTTGCTTTTGGATTCTTGGCTTTTCCTTGTAATGTTTATGCAGGTTTTGGTGAATTAATTGAAGTCTTTCAAGTTTAAGTGAGTTCATTAATTTTAAGATTATAATGTTTGCAACTTTAGTAACTAATGTAAATAAGTTTTGGTTGTTGATTTGTAAATCACTTTGGTACTCTAACTATCCTAAATTTGATTAATTCATGAATAAAAAGGGAAATCAAATTGATTTTCTAGAATTTACACTTTGGCTCCAAGAAGAAAATCATATTATGACCCTAAAAACTTTTATTTTCCTCACTTTAGTTCATGGAAATATTTGTTTCCTTTTGTCATTGAGATTGTCTTAGCCCTTTAATTTTGCATTGATACTTGGAGTATTAGTTTATTGCTTGATGATTAATTGTCAATTAATTTGGTACCTTGACCCCTTTATTGATTTTGAGGGAATTCTATTATCCTTTAAATCCTAATTATGTGCTCCTATGTGATCCTATGTGTTTATATGCCCTTTTTATTTTATTTTATTTTATTTTTTATTTTTATCCATTTAATTACTTTGAACTTTTATTCATTTGTGCAATCTAACTTTTGCGATAATTTAAAGTGTATTCGAACACCTGAATTGTAATAGATAGGTTGCATTTTGCAAATATTGTAATTAGATAGGCAAATATAATAGATAGGTTAGAATAGATTTATTTTCCTATATTTTCCCTTTTTAGATTATAGTTAGGACCCCAAATATAATAGATAGGTTTTGTGTGCTTATTTGTTTTTGTATTTATGTGTTTTGCTTGCTTTCCTTAGGATCTTTGCATCTACATATTATGCTTACATGCTATGTGCCTTATGTGCTCTTATGTGTTTATTTACTTTAATTTATACTTTATATGTTTTGTTATGAATGATCAATGTATGATGTCACCACACCGGTCCAACTTTAGTTCTAACTTCTTTCTCCATGCCATTACTAGTTCAATACAAGTGAGGACTCATAGGAATGGGCTAGTCCAATGCTAGACTCTCAGATCTCCTTCGCGCGTTAGATTCATAAAATTGTTTGCAATTCATGTCATTTCATACATATTTTTTATTTTAGGATATTTTTTCTTATTTTCATGTTATATTCCATATCTTATTCCTTATCTCTTATGTATGCAAATCATGATATTTAGTATTGCATTTCATGTATCTATTTAAGGGTTCGACAGCTTATTTGCTTGCATAGGTTAGGAAGAGTCATCCTTTAAATATAGAAAAATAGTATGGCTTTTCTTAGCCTTAGCATGCTACCACCCCTCTATAAGATAAAACATGTGTCATGAGTTTTGGTTACCCATTATATTGTATCCCCTTTTCTTTGATCACCTATATATAATATGTAATTTTCATTTTCTTGAATCTCATTTTGCATATTTTGTGATCCTTTCAAGGGATTGTTCATTGGGTTTCATAATTAGTGTGATTAGTATCAAATAGACCTTGAAGGGACATTTTTGCCCCTCTTGATACCTCTTTAGGTTTAGGTTTTTGCATTTATATAAATATATTTAAATGTGACAAGTTTAAGGGTTATTTTAAGAAAGTATTGACTAACCTCATAACTAGCTTAGGCTAGGTTGAATGGGTGTTTTAGGATTCGAGTTGATTGAACCTTTGCCTTTCCTTTCTTCAATTATGACTTCTAATCCTTTTTTTCTCTCATTTTTTAAGACCTAGAGTTGTTAAAAAAGGTTTTTTCTGGTAACTAGGTACATCAAAGCTCAATACCAAGTGATGACTCTATTCTTCATAAAAATCCTTCTTAGACTATGTTTTAGGCTCAAATCGTCACAATTTTTTAAAGTCTTATTTTGGCCCTTTTACATTTATTTTCTAAAAATAAAAAATCCATTTTGCTCTTGTATTTGGATCCTGATAACTCATTGCGTAGCTCATCCACATTGGGAATAGGATATCTATCTTTAGTTGTTAGCTCATTTAAGCACCTGTAGTCTAAATAGAGTCTCCAAATTCCTTCCTTCTTTTTGATCAGCAGGACAGGTGAGGCAAAGGGGCTGCTACTGTGCTTGTTTTTCAGTCTCCTCCTTCTAAAAGTGAGGATACCTATATGGCTTCAATTTGAAGGGTCGAGATCTTGCTTTAAGATGGAATCTTATGATCTATACTCTGGTTGGAGGTAGTGCTATAGGCATCTCAAGCACATCAGAGAATTCTTTAACTATTTCTTGAACTTCTTTAGATACTGCTTCCTTCTCATTCTTACTCTTGTGATTGTATTTTTCCAGCCATATGGGCGTACACATCTATTTCTTATATTCAATAAAATTATTAAATCTTTTCCCCTTATTCGATCCAAGTCACAGTTTTCTGCCGGTTCTTGTAACTAAACTAATTCATCTTTATTGAATACATAAATGGTTAACTGGTGGAAATCGAATGTAATGGGATGAATTGAGTCATCTAGTCAACTGCATGGTTGATGTCCTATCCACCAGGTTCCATAACTCTTAGATCATAACAAAACTTGTAGTGATTAATTTCCCACACTACCTTAGGACATAGGGCATTACTGGTTACACAAGAGCCATTCCCCACAATCACAGAAAATGGATTAATCATTTGATAAGGAACATCTAATGCAATCACTTTTTCACTGATGATATAACTGTCTGAACTTTCTGTGTCAACTAGAATTAGCATTTCCTCCAGATCCAATTTACCTACCAAAGTGATGGTCTTTCTTTTTAGAGGTTTTGACAATGCATGAAGAGACATCTCCATGACTTGACCTGGATTGCCAATTTGCTCATCTTCCTCACCTAGTACATCTTCAAATACAGGATCTTCTTCATCTTCACTCAATATAAAGTTCAAATGGCCAACACCACAAGAAAAGTTGAATTAGTGGCGCCCATTTAATGGCACTTTTTAAAAAATGCCACAATTTAAACTTTTTATGGTATCTTGTGAAAAAAGTTTCACTTCTTCACATTATAAAAATGCTAGTTTAGTGGCACTTTTGCTCATTGTGTCATTAAATACAAATTTAGTCACACTTTATTGGCATTTCATTAAAGTGTCATTGGGTTATAAGTTTTACCGACATTTCTTAGAAAAATAAAATAAAAAAGATAAAACATAGTTACTAATTGATGACAGTTTCTTCCTCAATTTGGTCTTTCGTCTGCTGATACGTATTAGAGTAAATTCTTCAAAAATTGAAATTTAGTTAGTAACGCTTTTTCAATCTAGCATTCCCTTCTAGTCTTTATCCATAAACCCTATAATCTCTATCCTACTATCATCTGCCATCACAAGGAATCATTAGAAAGTACTATTTTTTTCTCTACTTCAATAGAACAAAATAATTGTCATAGTTTTTTGTTTGTTTTCCAGTTCTACATTGTGTGACTATGTGTTGAATCTTAAGGTAGAAGAATATCAGTTGTTTTCAATTTTTCTTTCCCTTAGTAGTTTTATCAATTATTCTATGGTTAAAATGTTCTTTCTTCCCTAATCTTTGCATTATTGGTTATTGGTTACTGTTATGGTTTTATTAAGAAGCTCTATTTTCTTGATCTTTTTTTTTTCATTGTGGCAAGGCAAGTTTAAAGATCTTTTTGGAAATTTGCATCGAGAAAGGAAAGAGTTGTATTATTTGATTGAAAAAGGTGTTAATATTGATAGATGTTCTTCACATAAATGCTGAAAATCTAAAGCATAATCAATAGACAAGGACAAGAAAGTGAAAAAAAGAAAAATTGAATTGTTCATTGCATTTTTCCTAGGCTCTGTACAACATTTATACAAATGGAATTTGACCTTTTGTTAATTCCATGAAATCTATAAGTTCCTAAAAATTAGGAACTAATTTATTCTATCCTAAAATACATTAGGAGAAAATTATTCTATCCTAAAAAGAAAAGAGCAAAAATCATGGGATATTATTCTATCCTAAAATAGAGCAGAAATCATGGGATATACTTAGAATTTATAACTGTACAGAAAGATATTCTAAATTTTCAACGCTCCCCCCTCAAGATGGTGAATAGATACTTTCCATTCCCATCTTGCATGTAATGTCTTCAAAGTTGGAACTTGGCATTCCCTTAGTTAAGACATCTGCCAATTGATTATTTGAGGTTACATATGGAGTGCAAATCATGTTGCTGCCCAGCTGTTCTTTAATAAAATGTCTGTCTACTTCAATGTGCTTTGTGCGATCATGTTGTACTGGATTTTGTGTAATGCTAATGGCAGACTTGTTGTCGCAATAGAGTTTCATAGGTCCTTCCCACTTGATTTTAAGGTCATCACGTATTATTTTGAGCCATAGCAATTCACAAATTCCATGAGCCATTGCTCCAAACTCTACTTCAGCACTTGATCTTGTAACAACCGATTGCTTTTTACTCCTCCATGTCACTAGGTTTCCACCAAGAAATGTACAGTATCTTGAAGTTGATTTACGATCTACAACAGAACCTGCATAATCAGCATCAGTATATGCCTTTATGAGCAATCTTTCATTTTTCTTGAACAAAATTCCTCTATTCGGTGTCCCTTTGAGATAGGACAAAATTCTGTTGACAGCCTGCAAGTGTTTCTCTCTTGGATCATGCATAAATTGGCTTACTACACTTATGGCAAATGCTATATCCAGCCTTGTATGGGACAAATATGTCATTTTTTCAACCAACCATTGATATCTTCCCTTATCTACTGTGCCATCATCCTTCTCTTCACTCAATCTCAAGTTAGGCTCAATGGGTGTGCTTGCTGCCTTGGATCCAAGATTGCCTGTTTCTTTAAGTAAGTCTAAGACATACTTTTGTTGGGAAACAAAGATGCCTTTACTTGAGTATGCCACCTCAATGCCTAAAAAATACTTCAACCTCCCTAGTTCTTTAATTTCAAACTCCTTTGCTAAGCAATTTTTGAGTGTTTCTCTTTCAATTGGATCATTCCAAGTGATGATGATGTCATCTACATCTACAAGTAGAGCTATAACTCCTCCTTTTGAATGTTTTATGAATAAGGTATGCTCTCCTTCACTTTGTTTGTATTGCATTGCTAGCATCACTTGTAATTCTTGATCCCAGATTTTGATTATTACAAAACAATTGGATAATTCAATCTAATGTCTTCCATTAAGAATTATGGCAGTTTAGATCATTGGTGAAAATGATGCAATTGAAGAACTCAATCAAAAGAAGAAGGAAAGGACATTCAACTCTGTCGGACGCTCAATAGCACATATCGGACGTCAGATAAAAGTCGAGAACTCTCCATCGGACACTCAACTTGAAGCACTGAACGTCCGATAGATAAGGGAAGTATCGGACACTTGTATCGGACGCGTATCAGTATCACTGGACGTCCAATCAAATTCAAGAAAATTTCTAAGCTCTCTAACCAGTGTTGGACGTAAACCACATTGGCTACAGAAAAATGCATTGGCCTTCCGATAAAGTTTAAAACAACCTTTCGGACGATGGCACCGGACGCACAACATTGTATCGGACGTCCGACAGTTCCAACGGCTAGTTGACTCTTTAGCTGCCTTCTATCCATTGACAACTATTATCAAGGCACGTTTTGGTCTCCTTTAAATAGAGTTTTGTCTGAACTTCAAAGTAACTTTTGTACACTTAGAATACAAGTTCTTAAGAGTGATGTTAGAAAGAAAATACTCTTCTAGTAAGATTTGTAGTTCTTGAAGTGTGAACTAGTGTGCAAGCTTTTCAATTATGAGTGAATTCTTCAATAGTGTAGCTTTGAGAGGGTTATCTGAGTGACTGTAAAACTTCCTAACTTGACCGAGTGCTGCTTGGGGTAAGGACGAAATGAGCCTTCCATTGTACACAAGATTGGTTGAAATTCATCAAATTGAAGTTGCTTGTGTTGAGAATTGTTCTTCAAGCTCAAGAGGAGGTTGGAAGAAAATTGGTTTGATTACTCTCATTCTTATTTACATCTTACTTTACGATTCCTCTATTGCAATATCTTCTATCTTTGTTGATTTCTATTGTTCCTTCCTTGATAATTTGATTGTGTAAGAGGTTACATTTCTTACTGTGAAAAAGGGCATCATAACTTGATTAATTTTTAATCAACCTAATTCACCTCCCCTCTTAGGTTGTCTTTGGGCCTTACATCACTTTAGTAAATCTCTGAACCAAGCCCTTGGCGATTGTTTTAATCCATATAAAGCTTTCTTTAACCTGCACACTTTCTTTTCAAAAAACATTTCATTGAAACCTGGTGGAGGTTCCATGTACACCTCTTCTTCTAAATCCCCATGTAAGAATGCATTCTTAACATCAAATTGCTGTAAACACCAACCAAAGTTAATGGCTAAAGGCAAAAGAACACGCACAGTATGTGACAGCCCCACTTCCCCCTAAGGCTAACCAAAGGGGTTGGCGGGCTGCTTGCCTGACTCTCGCTAGGACTCGAGCATTCGAAAGTACTAACTTAAAAGGGTAAATCTAAGATTCATATCAAAAGCGAGATAGGAAACTGTAGAGTAATATTTAGCTTAAAGTACAATTACAAACTCAAATACACTTAAAGCCTCGAGCCATAGATTAATACATTCCCATGAATTTGAAAAATTCAAAACCAAAAGAATATACAATTCATTTTTCCACACTAGGGACAAAAGACCAAAATCGAGTACTAGACCTAATTAGGTGTCTGGATTCTCGACACCTGTTAAGGAAAAACAAATGGGAACGAGGGTGAGTTAAAAGCTCGTAAATTTCCAAAAGTTCATACACAGGCATAAAGCAAAGTAAATAACATAATTAAAACAAGTAAATAAAACACGAAAACACACAAGTAGGATACGGGAACTCTCAGGAGCTCGGGTCCACTTTGCACGTCCAATTCATGTAGTAGACATTCCGTCGACTTTCTAATCCATGTAGACGACTCTTTACTACCATATCCTTCCACCAAACATCCCTCTTTACCGGGCCCGCAATCCAAACACTTAAACACTTACTACTCAAGGGACGCCGCCAAGAGTAGTTTATAAACACTTTTATACACACTTTCTCCACTAGTGTGTATATATTCATGCAAAAAAACTAGGTCACCTACTCTACTTAAAAGAGGGCAATAAAGTATACCTCCTTAAGTGAGTGGTTTAACACTTTCAAAATCACGTATTTAACACATTCACGCAAAGACATTCAATAAAAGCGATTAACATGCATTGGAAACTCACCAACAAAGTAGGTCTCGGAGTTCAAGTTTTGATCACTTTGTAAAACAGCACCACTTCCTAAAATAATTAAAGAACAATGGAAATAAGTTTCCAAGTTCACCGATTAAATTTCATTCAAGAAAAGCAAGTTCGATAACTTCCAATTTGAGCAGAAATTTTTGAAAAATCGTAACTTGAGTTATATAAGTCCAATTTTTGTAACCTTGGTACCATTGGAAACCTCATTTAACATTATAAAACTTTGTAGAAGGAACCATGATAAAATTCTGGACAAAAACTGCCCAGATTTTCGATTAAGAATCAGCTACAGTACAAAACAGAACATCACAGGTTGGTTTTCCAGCCAACTTCAAAAATTCACCAAAAATTGTAGAAAATGATTTGGCATTTTAAATTTACACAGTTTGAAGTCCTATATATGAAGTTTGAAACACCACTGACGACACTCGATTCCAACTCTCGAGCAAGAAATTATAGCAGTTCAAACAAGGCTGGTTTGAAATTCTGAGTTTTCTTATTTCCACATTTGCAGGGCATGATTCTAGGCCTCATTTGAGTGACGGTTTCTTCCCAAAAATTACCAAATTTGGTACACCAATTCTGCCATATGTTAGATAGGTTCATACCAAAATTCAACTAAAAATTCCCTCTGGAAGATAACTTTCTAATCACCCAAAGTTCACTCAGTGAATTGCCTCAAACCAGTGAAGTTTTGATCTTCTTCTTCTAATCACCCCTAACATACCTAAACTACCACCAATTGACCCCATTTTCGAACCCAAGATAGTTTTAACCTTCCTAAACCTAATAATGGTCAAAATTGATATAAGTTTAGATCAAATCCTAGCATTAAATCAGTCCAAGAATTCGGGCAGCATGCCCTCTCATCATTCCAGATTTTTGGTTCCAACTAAGCCACCAATTTTACATAACTTTTGAAAGGATTTGTGTGGGACAAAATAACAACCTAACCCTCAACATTTTAGCCTCACATTTAGCCTTCAATCTTGCCAAAAACGCAGCCACAAGATTAAGGGAAAACAGCAATTTTTTCCTCATTTTTTTTCCTCTTCCTTATCGGTTTTTCCTTGAGGTTTCCTACCAACATTCAAGCCGACCATTTTCCATAGAACTACACACATTACATCATTTATCATGCTAGGAATTAAATTCTCATACTTGTGGGAATCCAAGAGCCCACTCAACCACCATAATCAAGAAATGCAAGTTAAAGAAACTTAGCATCTTAAAATTTCAAAACCAACACAAAACTCAATTCCAATACCAAACATCAAGGTTCTAGTAACCTATCAACCTCCCAAACCTAATGTCATGCTTAGAAATGTAAGAAATGAACAAAGATGAGAGTTTTAAGATTTTACCTCTTCTAAGAAGTTAGCAAATACACCCAAGAAAGCTAGCCTTAACCTCCCAAGAGCTCCCTCCTAAATGTTCTTCACCAAAGCTCCAAGCTTGCCAAGATTAATGCAAGATTGTGGGTGATATTTAGGGAAGAATGGAAGAAGAAATTGATGAAACTACAAGGGGAAGAGGGGAGGGGATGGTTCGGCTAAGAGAGAGAAGAGAGAGGTGTGTTTTTGTGGTAATGGAGTGAATTAATTTGAAGGTAAGAAAGACAAGACATAAAGCTCATTTGATGGCACAAAAGTCAGCTTGGGAATAGTAAATCTTTTGCTAGCAATTTTTAGAGGGAAAATAATTATCTCTCTTAGCTAAAGATTAAAGGGTTAATCTCGGTTAGGAGGAAGAGAGGAAAAGGAATAAAGTTGAAGTGAATTAGGGTGAATTAAGTGGAAGAAACAATGGCTAATTAAAATTCTAGTTTCAAGGAGGTTAATCCAACTTAAACTAAGGTTTCAAAATCTTAATTATATTCACTCTTATTAATTCACTTCTAGTCACTTGATTACATTCTTAACCTACGAGTGATCATCCTTACACTCCATCGCTACTTCACTCACTGCCCAAATTTTTATCTCGAAAAACGTGTTTTCTCATTTTTTGTCTATTTGATACTAAAAGGGCGAATTTAAAAAAAATAAACGAATTATTGAAAATCTACGAGGAATTAAGTGTGAAATAAAATCGAGTCACCTAAAGATAAAATAAATAAATAAATAAATTGAATTTCCATTTAAGTTTTCTGAAAAATTTGTTTAAGTACGATATTAAAATAATCAAACAAATTAATAACAATAATAACATTATTTAAATTATTAAATTTTAACAATATTAAAATAAATTTTTGAGACCCTCACATCCTTCCCCCCTTAAAAGAATTTTTTTCTCAAAATTCTCACCTTGCTAAACAAATAATTCTGGATACTTTTTCTGCATTTCATCTTCTACTTCCCAAGTTGCCTCCTCGACGTCATGATTTTTCCATAAGACCTTAACCAAAGGGATTTTCTTCGTCCTCAAGTCCTTTACTTCCCGATCGAGAATCTTTACAGGATTTTCCTCATATGAGAGCGTTTCATCCATCTCAAGGTCGTCCAATTGCAACACATGACTCGGGTCTGGGTGATATTTCTTGAGTATCGAGACATGAAAGATATTATGAATCTTCGACATGTTGGCGGGTAAATCCAACTGATAAGCTACTTTTCCAATCCGTTTGAGAATCTCAAATGGTCCAATGTACCTCGGCTTCAATTTCTTCCCCTTCTTTGACACCACCCCACTCTTCACTGGCTTAACTCGCAAGAAAACCTTATTGCCCACCTCGAATTCCAAATCTTTTCTCCTATTATCCGCGTAGCACTTTTGGCGACTTTGAGCTGTTAGAAGTCTTTCCCTAACCAACTTCACTTTCTCATAAGCTTCCTCAAGCCAAGGTATAGCAGTTGGGTTAAGAACCTTTTTCTCACCCACTTCATCCCAATGAATCGGTGATCGACATCTTCTTCCATAAAGTGCCTCATAGGGTGCCATTTGAATCGAGGCATGGTAACTATTGTTGTACGCAAACTCGACCAGTATCATGTACTGACTCCAATTCTCTCCAAAATCCATTGTACAGGATCTTAACATGTCTTCTAGGGTTTGAATGGTCCGCTCAGACTGGCTATCTGTTTGAGGGTGATAAGCGGTGCTCAAATTTAACTTAGTTTCCAAAGTCTCTTGCAACTTCTGCCAAAACCTCGAAACAAACCTAGGGTCTCGATCGGAAACAATGCTTACGGGAATCCCATGTAATCTCACTATCTCATCCAAATAAAGTTTGGCTAATTTCTCCAAAGGATACTTCACTCACTGGTAGAAAATGAGCAGATTTAGTGAGTCGGTCTACTATCACCCAAATGGCATCGTGTCCCTTTTGACTCCTTGGCAGGCCAGTGACAAAATCCATGGTAATATGCTCCCACTTCCATTCGGGAATTTCTAAAGGTTGTAAGAGTCCTGAGGGTTTTTGATGCTCAGCCTTAACCTGTTGACAAGTTAGACATGTCTGCACAAACCAAGCTACATCTTTCTTCAAACCATCCCACCAGTACAACTTTTTTAGATCTTGATACATTTTATTACTCTCAGGATGGATGGTATACTTGGACCGATGTGCCTCTTCCAAAATCTCTTTCTTTAATACCTCATCATTTGGCACTACTATCCTTTTTTGGAATCTCAATACGCCCTCTGGCCCTATCGTGAAGTCTCGGGCTTCCCCTTTCTGTATTTTCTCCAGAAATTTCTGCACTACGGAATCCTTTGACTGTGCTTCGTTGATCCGCTCCAACAAAGGAGACCTTAGTTCCACATTTCTAAAAATAACCTTTTTCGTCCCTAAACAAGGTTTCCGCTCGCTCACTTGTTCCAACATTTCCCATTCTTTCACTATTAACCCCGCTACTTGAGCCTTGCGACTTAACGCATCGGCCACGACATTTGCCTTCCCGGGGTGATATTTTATCGAGCAATCATAGTCTTCTAAGAACTCTACCCATCTCCTTTGCCTCAAATTCAATTCCTTTTGTGAGAACAAATACTTTAAACTCTTGTGATCTGTGAATACCTCAAAAGTTACCCCGTATAAATAATGCCTCCACTTCTTCAAAGCAAAGATAACCGCCGCCAATTCTAGATCATGAGTTGGGTAGTTCCGTTCATGAGGTTTCAACTTCCTAGAAGCATAAGCTATAACTTTTCCATTTTGCATCAACACACAACCCAACCCATCCTTAGAGGCATCTGAGTACACCACAAATCCTTCTTTACCATCAGGTAGGGTTAAAACCGGAGCCTCAGTCAACCGTTTCTTCAACTCCTGAAATCTCTCCTTACACTTAGGGCTCCAAACAAACTTCCCATGCTTCTTAGTCAAGTCCGTCAAAGGCCCAGTAATTCTTGAGAAATCCTGAATAAACCGACGATAGTAACCAGCCAACCTTAAGAAACTTCTAACCTCGGTCGGATTCTCAGGCCGTTTCCAATGAGTAGTAGCCTCCACTTTAGCTGGGTCAACTGCAATCCCGTCCTTGGAAATTCTATACCTTAGAAAAGATACATCCTTCAACCAAAATTCACACTTACTGAACTTTGCAAATAACTTGTGCTCTCAGAGGATTTGTAATACGATCCTCAGATGTTCGGCGTGGTCCTTCTGGGACTTAGAATACACTAGTATATCATCAATAAAGATCACGACGAATCGATCCAAGTAGGGCTTAAATACTCGTTGCATCAAATCCATAAATGCGGCCGGAGCGTTAGTCAACCCAAAGGGCATCACTACAAACTCAAAGTGCCCATACCTCGAATTAAAAGCCGTTTTCGGTACATCCTCTTTCTAATTCTCAACTGGTAGTACCCCTGTCTGAGATCTAGCTTAGAGAATACCACTGACCCTTGCAACTGATCAAATAATTCATCGATGAGTGGTAGGGGATACTTGTTCTTGATTGTCGATCACATCATTCAAACCCTGATAGTCTATACATAGCCTTAGGCTACCATCCTTCTTTTTGACAAACAAAACCGGTGCTCCCCACGGAGAATCACTTTCCCTAATGAATCCCCGTTCCAAAAGGTCTTGTAGCTGTAACTTCAACTCTTTAATCTTGGCCAGAGCAATTCTATAGGGGGTCTTAGAAATTGGCGCCGTTCCAGGCACTAGATCAATCTTAAATTCTATTGCTCGCTCAGGAGGCAAAGATTCCAACTCCTTGGGAAATACATCAGGAAAATCCTTAACAATCGGCACATCTTCCAATTTCACCTTATCATTTAGAGGGTTTATGAGAAAAGCCAAATACCCTTGAGCCCCCTTATTCAGAAGTTTTCTAACCCTAATCCCAGAAATAAGAGTTGATGAAGCTAATCTTCCCTTAACATCCAATCTCAGAGTTGCTTCCCCCGGGATACAGAATTCCACTACTTTCAACCTACAGTCCACTTTGGCATGATGTTTGGCTAAACAATCCATCCCGATAATCACATCATATCCCTTAATATCCAAACTCACCAAGTCAACTATTAATTTTCTCTCTTCAATCCACACTTCACAGTTTTTATATACCAGACTGGTAATTAGACTTTTATCCCCCGTGGGTGTTCTAACCTCTAGGTCAAAGGGTAACCTAACAGGTTTTATATCTATACCACAGATAAATGCAGGATTAACAAATGAATGCGATGCACCAGGATCAATTAAAACTCTAGCTAAGTGGTGAAAGATGGGAATAGTACCTTCGACCACTTCAGTCGATTCAGGTACTTCTTGTTGATCTAGGGCATAAACTTCGGCACTCTTGTCCTACTCCCCACCGCACTAGCTTGACTCTGGTTCGACCTCTGGGTCCCACCTCGATCTTGGAGTTGGGGACAGGCAGATATCTGGTGTTCGGAGCTACCACACTTCAAACATTTTCCTTGTTTCTTTCAACATTCATTGGCGGTGTGGTTTGGCCTCCCACAGAATCCACAGGTAAGACCGGAGTTCGAGACCTGGCTCTCTTGTGGAGCACTCCTTGCTAGCCCTCTACCACTAACTGAGCCTCGAGATGTCCCTTCTCGGGAAAAGGTCCCTCTTGAAACTCCCGAGGCGCTAGTCCCACTGGAACCTCTCCCAAACTTAGAAGGTGGAGCACTTGAATCCATAGGTCCCCGACTACTAGAAGGGGCTCTCCTCTTTCTAGCATGAAAGGTCTTCAATTGAGCCTTTGCGGTCTCGATCCTTTGAGCTTTTTCGATAGCCTCACTGAACCTATTAATCTAGGCCGCCGCTAGCCCTTCCTGAATCTCCAAATTCAATTCTTGGACAAAACGTCTAATTCTCCTTTGCTCCGTGGCCACCAACTCTGGAGCAAATCTTGATAACTTGGTGAATTGCGCCTCATAGTCTGCGACGCTAAGAAGACCCTGACGGCACTTGATAACGTCGTCTTCCAAAGGAGGGAGGAACTTAGCATAGAACTCTTATGTGAAATTCTCTCAAGTTCGAGGGATCTGGTCCCTATCCCACTTTTCCCTAATCATGTTCCACCATGATCGAGCTGGCCCCTCGAATTGAAAAGTGACAAAAGACACCCACCTTTCCTCGATGTAGTTCAAGGTCCCAAAATATACGTGATAATGATCCAGCCAACCCTCAGCGGCCTCTGGATCGGTTTCCCAAAGAACTTGGGCGGGGCGAACTTTTGAAAACGTTCTAAAGCCCTATCCTCGCCACCATTGTGGCCCCCAGGTTGATTAGTTGGACCTCGACTATGTTGGTCCACCAGATGAGCCAAGATGCCCGTCATTGGATTTATGAGGGTTGCCATTTGTTCTCCAAAGTTTACTCATTGTCCTTGACCTTCTCCTTGTCCTTGACCTTGGTCAACTGCCGACCCTCAGTCATCGCCTACATTTAGGGGTTGTCTTATCCCACGCCCTCGTTCTCGACCTCTACCTCGACCTCGTCTACCGTCCATGATCTTCATAGAAGGTAGACATTTTTACAAGGAAATATGAAAATGAAATATAATAGAATAGAATAGAATAAAATAAAACAACATAAAATAAAATAAGCAATTAACAAATTAAATACTGGAACTAAGGAGAGAATTTTCTAAAATCGTCAAAATTTCCATACATATATTCTGAGAGAGTCAAGTACATTACAGTGGCATGTTTACTACAAAAGAGCACACAAAAGTCGCTTTCACGGCCATTTCACTACACAAAAATATAATAGTGAAAGCAGTAAGTAAACATACATCCACAGAGACGAGAATCATTCTAGTGGTTTCTCTTTACAAAAGAGGTTAATAAAATCCTAAATCCTTAATACAGCTACCCTAATCCTCCGCAGGACCACCAGGAGGGGTCTCCTCGGACGGGCCCTCCTCCTCCTCAGGCTCGACCTCCTCAGAGGGGTGCTCCTCAACCAGCATCTTCTCAAAGGGCTCTTCCTCGGAAGAATCCTCCCCTAAAGGTTCCTCAATAAAAGCATCCGCATTCACTACGGCCACCGTATCAACCAGAGCGGTGGTGTCAGCCACAATCCTCACGGTCCGATCCTGGACCTCATCAGCTACCCTAGCAAGTCGGGTCCAAAACCTCTGAACCTGGTCACGGGCGGCCCCCGCCCTATCTCGCTCGTCATCAATCTGAGCCTCTAGCACCTCAACCCGAGCCTCCAAATCCCGAATCCGGCCCTGACGATATGCCAGGACATCCTTCATAGCCGCTACCTCCTCCTGAAGATCCACATTAGCATCAATCAACTCTTGACGCTCATCGTCAATAGACAACACCACAGCGTTCGGGTAGGTGTATCTCCTCCTATACGCACAACTCGAGACCTCTCGACATGGGGTAAACAGGAGCCGAGTCTCACTACCCTGCACTCTATATCGAACAGGCCTAGCTGGTGGCTCGTGACCATTAGTACCCAGTCCATTAGCTCCTGGTACACCATTGCCATTCTCCAAACCTACAAACAATTCACCGCTTAAAGTTAAAAAATTATAATTTTCAACTTTACTAAAATATCAAACTTAAAATACAAAAAAAACCATTCTAATAAGAACTTTAAAATTTTCCTTTATAAATCTCTAACCTAGGCTCTGATAACACCTGTGACAGCCCCATTTCCCCCTAAATCTAACCAAAGGGGTTGGCGGGCTGTCTACCTGTCTCTCGCCAAGACTCGAGCATTCAAAAGTACTAACTTAAAAGGGTAAATCTAAGATTCATATCAAAAGCGAGATCGGAAACTGTAGAGTAATATTTAAACTTAAAGTACAATTACAAACTCAAATACACTTAAAGCCTCGAGCCATAGATTAATACATTCCCATGAATTCAAAAAATTCAAAACCAAAAGAATATACAATTCGTTTTTCCACACTCGGGACAAAAGACCAAAATCGAGTACTAGACCTAATTAGGTCTCTGGATTCTCGACACCTATTAAGGAAAAACAAATGGGAACGGGGGTGAGTTAAAAGCTCGTAAATTTCCAAAAGTTCATACACAGGCATAAAGCAAAGTAAATAACATAATTAAAACAAGTAAATAAAACACGAAAACACACAAGTAGGATACGGGAGCTCTCAGGAGCTCAGGTCCACTTTGCACGTCCAATTCATGTAGTCGACACTCCGTCGACTTTCTAATCCATGTAGACGACTCTTTACTACCATATCCTTCCACCAAACATCCCTCTTTACCGGGCCCGCAATCCAAACACTTAAACACTTACTACTCAAGGGACGCCGCCAAGAGTAGTTTATAAACACTTTTATACACACTTTCTCCACTAGTGTGTATATATTCATGCAAAAAAACTAGGCCACCTACTCTACTTAAAAGAGGGCAATAAAGTATACCTCCTTAAGTGAGTGATTTAACACTTTCAAAATCACGTATTTAACACATTCACGCAAAGACATTCAATAAAAGCGATTAACATGCATTGGAAACTCACCAACAAAGTAGGTCTCGGAGTTCAAGTTTTGATCACTTTGCAAAACAGCACCACTTCCTAAAACAATTAAAGAACAATGGAAATAAGTTTCCTAGTTCACCGATTAAATTTCATTCAAGAAAAGCAAGTTCGATAACTTCCAATTTGAGCAGAAATTTTTAAAAAATCGTAACTTGAGTTATATAAGTCCAATTTTTGTAACCTTGGTACCATGGGAAACGTCATTTAACATTATAAAACTTTGTAGAAGGAACCATGATCAAATTCTGGACAAAAACTGCCCAGATTTTTGATTAAGAATCAGCTACAGTACAAAACAGAACATCACAGGTTGGTTTTCCAGCCAACTTCAAAAATTCACCAAAAATTGTAGAAAATGATTTGGCATTTGAAATTTACACAGTTTGAATTCCTATGTATGACGTTTGAAACACCACTGACGACACTCGATTCCAACTCTCGAGCAAGAAATTATAGCAGTTCAAACAAGGCTGGTTTGAAATTCTGAGTTTTCTTATTTCCACATTTGCAGGGCATGATTCTAGGCCTCATTTGAGTGACGGTTTCTTCCCCAAAAATTACCAAATTTGGTACACCAATTCTGCCATATATCAGATAGGTTCATACCAAAATTAAACCAAAAAATCCCTCTGGAAGATAGCTTTCTAATCACCCAAAGTTGACTCAGCGAATTGCCTCAAACCAGTGAAGTTTTGATCTTCTTCTTCTAATCACCCCTAACATACCTAAACTACCACCAATTGACCACATTTTCGAACCCAAGATAGTTTTAACCTTTCTAAACCTAATAATGGTCAAAATTGATATAAGCTTAGATCAAATTCTAGCATTAAATCAGTCCAAGAATTCGGGCATCATGCCCTCTCATCATTCCAGATTTTTGGTTCCAACTAAGCCACCAATTTTACATAACTTTTGAAAGGATTTGTGTGGGACAAAATAACAATCTAACCCTCAACATTTAAGCCTCACATTTAGCCTTCAAGCTTGCCAAAAATGCAGCCACAAGATTAAGAGAAAACAGCAATTTTTTCCTCATTTTTTTTCCTCTTCCTTATCGGTTTTTCCTTGAGGTTTCCTACCAACATTCAAGCCGACCATTTTCCATAGAACTACACACATTACATCATTTATCATGCTAGGAATTAAATTCTCATACTTGTGGGAATCCAAGAGCCCACTCAACCACCATAATCAAGAAATGCAAGTTAAAGAAACTTAGCATCTTAAAATTTCAAAACCAACACAAAACTCAATTCCAATACCAAACATCAAGGTTCTAGTAACCTATCAACCTCCCAAACCTAATGTCATGCTTAGAAATGTAAGAAATGAACAAAGATGAGAGTTTTAAGATTTTACCTCTTCTAAGAAGTTAGCAAATACACCCAAGAAAGCTAGCCTTAACCTCCCAAGAGCTCCTTCCTAAATGTTCTTCACCAAAGCTCCAAGCTTGCCAAGATTAATGCAAGATTGTGGGTGATATTTAGGGAAGAATGGAAGAAGAAATTGATGAAACTACAAGGGGAAGAGGGGAGGGGATGGTTCGGCTAAGAGAGAGAAGAGAGAGGTGTGTTTTTGTGGTAATGGAGTGAATTAATTTGAAGGTAAGAAAGACAAGACATAAAGCTCATTTGATGGCACAAAAGTCAGCTTGGGAATAGTAAATCTTTTGCTAGCAATTTTTTAGAGGGAAAATAATTATCTCTCTTAGCTAAAGATTAAAGGGTTAATCTCGGTTAGGAGGAAGAGAGGAAAAGGAATAAAGTTGAAGTGAATTAGGGTGAATTAAGTGGAAGAAACAATGGCTAATTAAAATTCTAGTTTCAAGGAGGTTAATCCAACTTAAACTAAGGTTTCAAAATCTTAATTATATTCACTCTTATTAATTCACTTCTAGTCACTTGATTACATTCTTAACCTACGAGTGATCATCCTTACACTCCATCGCTACTTCACTCACTGCCCAAATTTTTATCTCGAAAAACGTGTTTTCTCATTTTTTGTCTATTTGATACTAAAGGGCTAATTTAAAAAAATAAACGAATTATTGAAAATCTACGAGGAATTAAGTGTGAAATAAAATCGAGTCACCTAAAGATAAAATAAATAAATAAATAAATTGAATTTCCATTTAAGTTTTCTGAAAAATTTGTTTAAGTACGATATTAAAATAATCAAACAAATTAATAACAATAATAACATTATTTAAATTATTAAATTTTAACAATATTAAAATAAATTTTTGAGACCCTCACATCCTTCCCCCCTTAAAAGAATTTTTTTCTCAAAATTCTCACCTTGCTAAACAAATAATTCTGGATACTTTTTCTGCATTTCATCTTCTACTTCCCAAGTTGCCTCCTCGACGTCATGATTTTTCCATAAGACCTTAACCAAAGGGATTTTCTTCGTCCTCAAGTCCTTTACTTCCCGATCGAGAATCTTTACAGGATTTTCCTCATATGAGAGCGTTTCATCCATCTCAAGGTCGTCCAATTGCAACACATGACTCGGGTCTGGGTGATATTTCTTGAGTATCGAGACATGAAAGATATTATGAATCTTCGACATGTTATGGTAAATCCAACTGATAAGCTACTTTTCCAATCTTTGAGAATCTCAAATGGTCCAATGTACCTCGGCTTCAATTTCTTCCCCTTCTTTGACACCACCCCACTCTTCACTGGCTTAACTCTCAAGAAAACCTTATTGCCCACCTCGAATTCCAAATCTTTTCTCCTATTATCCGCGTAGCACTTTTGGCGACTTTGAGCTGTTAGAAGTCTTTCCCTAACCAACTTCACTTTCTCATAAGCTTCCTCAAGCCAAGGTATAGCAGTTGGGTTAAGAACCTTTTTCTCACCCACTTCATCCCAATGAATCGGTGATCGACATCTTCTTCCATAAAGTGCCTCATAGGGTGCCATTTGAATCGAGGCATGGTAACTATTGTTGTACGCAAACTCGACCAGTATCATGTACTGACTCCAATTCTCTCCAAAATCCATTGTACAGGATCTTAACATGTCTTCTAGGGTTTGAATGGTCCGCCATCTGTTTGAGGGTGATAAGCGGTGCTCAAATTTAACTTAGTTTCCAAAGTCTCTTGCAACTTCTGCCAAAACCTCGAAACAAACCTAGGGTCTCGATCGGAAACAATGCTTACGGGAATCCCATGTAATCTCACTATCTCATCCAAATAAAGTTTGGCTAATTTCTCCAAAGGATACTTCACTCACTGGTAGAAAATGAGCAGATTTAGTGAGTCGGTCTACTATCACCCAAATGGCATCGTGTCCCTTTTGACTCCTTGGCAGGCCAGTGACAAAATCCATGGTAATATGCTCCCACTTCCATTCGGGAATTTCTAAAGGTTGTAAGAGTCCTGAGGGTTTTTGATGCTCAGCCTTAACCTGTTGACAAGTTAGACATGTCTGCACAAACTTAGCTACATCTTTCTTCAAACCATCCCACCAGTACAACTTTTTTAGATCTTGATACATTTTATTACTCTCAGGATGGATGGTATACTTGGACCGATGTGCCTCTTCCAAAATCTCTTTCTTTAATACCTCATCATTTGGCACTACTATCATTTCTTGGAATCTCAATACACCCTCTGGCCCTATCGTGAAGTCTCGGGCTTCCCCTTTCTGTATTTTCTCCAGAAATTTCTGCACTACGGAATCCTTTGACTGTGCTTCGTTGATCCGCTCCAACAAAGGAGACCTTAGTTCCACATTTCTAAAAATAAAATTTTTCGTCCCTAAACAAGGTTTCCACTCGCTCACTTGTTCCAACATTTCCCATTCTTTCACTATTAACCCCACTACTTGAGCCTTGCGACTTAACGCATCGGCCACGACATTTGCCTTCCCGGGGTGATACTTTATCGAGCAATCATAGTCTTCTAAGAACTCTACCCATCTCCTTTGCCTCAAATTCAATTCCTTTTGTGAGAACAAATACTTTAAACTCTTGTGATCTGTGAATACCTCAAAAGTTACCCCGTATAAATAATGCCTCCACTTCTTCAAAGCAAAGATAACCGCTGCCAATTCCAGATCATGAGTTGGGTAGTTTCGTTCATGAGGTTTCAACTTCCTAGAAGCATAGGCTATAACTTTTCCATTTTGCATCAACACACAACCCAACCCATCCTTAGAGGCATCTGAGTACACCACAAATCCTTCTTTACCATCAGGTAGGGTTAAAACCGGAGCCTCAGTCAACCGTTTCTTCAACTCCTGAAATCTCTCCTTACACTTAGGGCTCCAAACAAACTTCCCATGCTTCTTAGTCAAGTCCGTCAAAGGCCCAGTAATTCTTGAGAAATCCTGAATAAACCGACGATAGTAACCAGCCAACCTTAAGAAACTTCTAAGCTCGGTCGGATTCTCAGGCCGTTTCCAATGAGTAATAGCCTCCACTTTAGCTGGGTCAACTGCAATCCCGTCCTTGGAAATTCTATACCTTAGAAAAGATACATCCTTCAACCAAAATTCACACTTACTGAACTTTGCAAATAACTTGTGCTCTCAGAGGATTTGTAATACGATCCTCAGATGTTCGGCGTGGTCCTTCTGGGACTTAGAATACACTAGTATATCATCAATAAAGATCACGACAAATCGATCCAAGTAGGGCTTAAATACTCGTTGCATCAAATCCATAAATGCGGCCGGAGCGTTAGTCAACCCAAAGGGCATCACTACAAACTCAAAGTGCCCATACCTCGAATTAAAAGCCGTTTTCGGTACATCCTCTTTCTAATTCTCAACTGGTAGTACCCCTGTCTGAGATCTAGCTTAGAGAATACCACTGACCCTTGCAACTGATCAAATAATTCATCGATGAGTGGTAGGGGATACTTGTTCTTGATTGTCGATCACATCATTCAAACCCTGATAGTCTATACATAGCCTTAGGCTACCATCCTTCTTTTTGACAAACAAAACCGGTGCTCCCCACGGAGAATCACTTTCCCTAATGAATCCCCGTTCCAAAAGGTCTTGTAGCTGTAACTTCAACTCTTTAATCTTGGCTAGAGCAATTCTATAGGGGGTCTTAGAAATTGGCGCCGTTCCAGGCACTAGATCAATCTTAAATTCTATTGCTCGCTCAGGAGGCAAAGATTCCAACTCCTTGGGAAATACATCAGGAAAATCCTTAACAATCGGCACATCTTCCAATTTCACCTTATCATTTAGAGGGTTTATGAGAAAAGCCAAATACCCTTGAGCCCCCTTATTCAGAAGTTTTCTAACCCTAATCCCAGAAATAAGAGCTGATGAAGCTAATCTTCCCTTAACATCCAATCTCAGAGTTGCTTCCCCCGGGATACAGAATTCCACTACTTTCAACCTACAGTCCACTTTGGCATGATGTTTGGCTAAACAATCCATCCCGATAATCACATCATATCCCTTAATATCCAAACTCACCAAGTCAACTATTAATTTTCTCTCTTCAATCCACACTTCACAGTTTTTATATACCAGACTGGTAATTAGACTTTTATCCCCCGTGGGTGTTCTAACCTCTAGGTCAAAGGGTAACCTAACAGGTTTTATATCTATACCACAGATAAATGCAGGATTAACAAATGAATGCGATGCACCAGGATCAATTAAAACTCTAGCTAAGTGGTGAAAGATGGGAATAGTACCTTCGACCACTTCAGTCGATTCAGGTACTTCTTGTTGATCTAGGGCATAAACTCGAGCTGGCACTCTTGTCCTACTCCCCACCGCACTAGCTTGACTCTGGTTCGACCTCTGGGTCCCACCTCGATCTTGGAGTTGGGGACAGGCAGATATCTGGTGTTCGGAGCTACCACACTTCAAACATTTTCCTTGTTTCTTTCAACATTCATTGGCGGTGTGGTTTGGCCTCCCACAATCCACTGTAAGACCGAGTTCGAGACTGCTCTCTTGTGGAGCACTCCTTGCTGGCCCTCTACCACTAACTGAGCCTCGAGATGTCCCTTCTCGGGAAAAGGTCCCTCTTGAAACTCCCGAGGCGCTAGTCCCACTGGAACCTCTCCCAAACTTAGAAGGTGGAGCACTTGAATCCATAGGTCCCCGACTACTAGAAGGGGCACTCCTCTTTCTAGCATGAAAGGTCTTCAATTGAGCCTTTGCGGTCTCGATCCTTTGAGCTTTTTCGATAGCCTCACTGAACCTATTAATCTAGGCCGCCGCTAGCCCTTCCTGAATCTCCAAATTCAATTCTTGGACAAAACGTCTAATTCTCCTTTGCTCCGTGGCCACCAACTCTGGAGCAAATCTTGATAACTTGGGGAATTGCGCCTCATAGTCTGCGACGCTAAGAAGACCCTGACGGCACTTGATAACGTCGTCTTCCCTCTTTTCTTGGACCAAAGGAGGGAGGAACTTAGCATAGAACTCTTATGTGAAATTCTCTCAAGTTCGAGGGATCTGGTCCCTATCCCACTTTTCCCTAATCATGTTCCACCATGATCGAGCTGGCCCCTCGAATTGAAAAGTGACAAAAGACACCCACCTTTCCTCGATGTAGTTCAAGGTCCCAAAAATATCTGTGATACGATCCAGCCAACCCTCAGCGGCCTCTGGATCGGTTTCCCAAAGAACTTGGGCGGGGCGAACTTTTGAAAACGTTCTAAAGCCCTATCCTCGCCACCATTGTGGCCCCCTGGTTGATTAGTTGGACCCCGACTATGTTGGTCCACCAGATGAGCCAAGATGCCCGTCATTTGATTTATGAGGGTTGCCATTTGTTCTCCAAAGTTTACTCATTGTCCTTGACCTTCTCCTTGTCCTTGACCTTGGTCAACCGCCACCCTCGGCCATCGCCTACATTTAGGGGTTGTCTTATCCCACGCCCTCGTTCTCGACCTCTACCTCGGCCTCGACCTCGTCTACCGTCCATGATCTTCATAGAAGGTAGACATTTTTACAAGGAAATATGAAAATGAAATATAATATAATATAATAGAATAAAATAAAACAACATAAAATAAAATAAGCAATTAACAAATTAAATACTGGAACTAAGGAGAGAATTTTCTAAAATCGTCAAAATTTCCATACATATATTCTGAGAGAGTCAAGTACATTACAGTGGCATGTTTACTACAAAAGAGCACACAAAAGTCGCTTTCACGGCCATTTCACTACACAAAAATATAATAGTGAAAGCAGTAAGTAAACATACACCCACAGAGACAAGAATCATTCTAATGGTTTCTCTTTACAAAAGAGGTTAATAAAATCCTAAATCCTTAATACAGCTACCCTAATCCTCCGCAGGACCACCAGGAGGGGTCTCCTCGGACGGGCCCTCCTCCTCCTCAGGCTCGACCTCCTCAGAGGGGTGCTCCTCAACCAGCATCTTCTCAAAGGGCTCTTCCTCGGAAGAATCCTCCCCTAAAGGTTCCTCAATAAAAGCATCCGCATTCACTACGGCCACCGTATCAACCAAAGCGGTGGTGTCAGCCACAATCCTCACGGTCCGATCCTGGACCTCATCAGCTACCCTAGCAAGTCGGGTCCAAAACCTCTGAACCTGGTCACGGGCGGCCCCCGCCCTATCTCGCTCGTCATCAATCTGAGCCTCTAGCACCTCAACCCGAGCCTCCAAATCCCGAATCCGGCCCTGACGATATGCCAGGACATCCCCCATAGCCGCTACCTCCTCCTGAAGATCCACATTAGCATCAATCAACTCTTGACGCTCATCGTCAATAGACAACACCACAGCGTTCGGGTAGGTGTATCTCCTCCTATACGCACAACTTGAGACCTCTCGACATGGGGTAAACAGGAGACGAGTCTCACTACCCTGCACTCTATATCGAACAGGCCTAGCCGGTGGCTCGCGACCATTAGCACCCAGTCCATTAGCTCCTGGTACACCATTACCATTCTCCAAACCAACAAACAATTCACCGCTTAAAGTTAAAAAATTATAATTTTCAACTTTACTAAAATATCAAACTTAAAATACAAAAAAAACCATTCTAATCAGAACTTTAAAATTTTCCTTTATAAATCTCTAACCTAGGCTCGGATAACACCTGTGACAGCCCCACTTCCCCCTAAATCTAACCAAAGGGGTTGGTGGGCTGTCTACCTGTCTCTCGCCAGGACTCGAGCATTCAAAAGTACTAACTTAAAAGGGTAAATCTAAGATTCATATCAAAAGCGAGATCGGAAACTGTAGAGTAATATTTAAACTTAAAGTACAATTACAAACTCAAATACACTTAAAGCCTCGAGCCATAGATTAATACATTCCCATGAATTCAAAAAATTCAAAACCAAAGAATATACAATTGCTTTTCCACACTGGGACAAAAGACCAAAATCGAGTACTAGACCTAATTAGGTCTCTGGATTCTCGACACCTATTAAGGAAAAAAAAATGGGAACGGGGGTGAGTTAAAAGCTCGTAAATTTCCAAAAGTTCATACACAGGCATAAAGCAAAGTAAATAACATAATTAAAACAAGTAAATAAAACACGAAAACACACAAGTAGGATACGGGAGCTCTCAGGAGCTCAGGTCCACTTTGCACGTCCAATTCATGTAGTCGACACTCCGTCGACTTTCTAATCCATGTAGACGACTCTTTACTACCATATCCTTCCACCAAACATCCCTCTTTACCGGGCCCGCAATCCAAACACTTAAACACTTACTACTCAAGGACGCCAAGAGTAGTTTATAAACACTTTTATACACACTTTCTCCACTAGTGTGTATATATTCATGCAAAAAAACTAGGCCACCTACTCTACTTAAAAGAGGGCAATAAAGTATACCTCCTTAAGTGAGTGATTTAACACTTTCAAAATCACGTATTTAACACATTCACGCAAAGACATTCAATAAAAGCGATTAACATGCATTGGAAACTCACCAACAAAGTAGGTCTCGGAGTTCAAGTTTTGATCACTTTGCAAAACAGCACCACTTCCTAAAACAATTAAAGAACAATGGAAATAAGTTTCCTAGTTCACCGATTAAATTTCATTCAAGAAAAGCAAGTTCGATAACTTCCAATTTGAGCAGAAATTTTTAAAAAATCGTAACTTGAGTTATATAAGTCCAATTTTTGTAACCTTGGTACCATTTGAAACCTCATTTAACATTATAAAACTTTGTAGAAGGAACCATGATCAAATTCTGGACAAAAACTGCCCAGATTTTCGATTAAGAATCAGCTACAGTACAAAACAGAACATCACAGGTTGGTTTTCCAGCCAACTTAAAAAATTCACCAAAAATTGTAGAAAATGATTTGGCATTTGAAATTTACACAGTTTGAATTCCTATGTATGACGTTTGAAACACCACTGACGACACTCGATTCCAACTCTCGAGCAAGAAATTATAGCAGTTCAAACAAGGCTGGTTTGAAATTCTGAGTTTTCTTATTTCCACATTTGCAGGGCATGATTCTAGGCCTCATTTGAGTGACGGTTTCTTCCCCAAAAATTACCAAATTTGGTACACCAATTCTGCCATATATCAGATAGGTTCATACCAAAATTCAACCAAAAAATCCCTCTGGAAGATAGCTTTCTAATCACCCAAAGTTCACTCAGCGAATTGCCTCAAACCAGTGAAGTTTTGATCTTCTTCTTCTAATCACCCCTAACATACCTAAACTACCACCAATTGACCACATTTTCGAACCCAAGATAGTTTTAACCTTTCTAAACCTAATAATGGTCAAAATTGATATAAGCTTAGATCAAATTCTAGCATTAAATCAGTCCAAGAATTCGGGCATCATGCCCTCTCATCATTCCAGATTTTTGGTTCCAACTAAGCCACCAATTTTACATAACTTTTGAAAGGATTTGTGTGGGACAAAATAACAATCTAACCCTCAACATTTAAGCCTCACATTTAGCCTTCAAGCTTGCCAAAAATGCAGCCACAAGATTAAGAGAAAACAGCAATTTTTTCCTCATTTTTTTTCCTCTTCCTTATCGGTTTTTCCTTGAGGTTTCCTACCAACATTCAAGCCGACCATTTTCCATAGAACTACACACATTACATCATTTATCATGCTAGGAATTAAATTCTCATACTTGTGGGAATCCATGAGCCCACTCAACCACCATAATCAAGAAATGCAAGTTAAAGAAACTTAGCATCTTAAAATTTCAAAACCAACACAAAACTCAATTCCAATACCAAACATCAAGGTTCTAGTAACCTATCAACCTCCCAAACCTAATGTCATGCTTAGAAATGTAAGAAATGAACAAAGATGAGAGTTTTAAGATTTTACCTCTTCTAAGAAGTTAGCAAATACACCCAAGAAAGCTAGCCTTAACCTCCCAAGAGCTCCTTCCTAAATGTTCTTCACCAAAGCTCCAAGCTTGCCAAGATTAATGCAAGATTGTGGGTGATATTTAGGGAAGAATGGAAGAAGAAATTGATGAAACTACAAGGGGAAGAGGGGAGGGGATGGTTCGGCTAAGAGAGAGAAGAGAGAGGTGTGTTTTTGTGGTAATGGAGTGAATTAATTTGAAGGTAAGAAAGACAAGACATAAAGCTCATTTGATGGCACAAAAGTCAGCTTGGGAATAGTAAATCTTTTGCTAGCAATTTTTAGAGGGAAAATAATTATCTCTCTTAGCTAAAGATTAAAGGGTTAATCTCGGTTAGGAGGAAGAGAGGAAAAGGAATAAAGTTGAAGTGAATTAGGGTGAATTAAGTGGAAGAAACAATGGCTAATTAAAATTCTAGTTTCAAGGAGGTTAATCCAACTTAAACTAAGGTTTCAAAATCTTAATTATATTCACTCTTATTAATTCACTTCTAGTCACTTGATTACATTCTTAACCTACGAGTGATCATCCTTACACTCCATCGGTACTTCACTCACTGCCCAAATTTTTATCTCGAAAAACGTGTTTTCTCATTTTTTGTCTATTTGATACTAAAAGGGCGAATTTAAAAAAAATAAACGAATTATTGAAAATCTACGAGGAATTAAGTGTGAAATAAAATTGAGTCACCTAAAGATAAAAAAAATAAATAAATAAATTGAATTTCCATTTAAGTTTCCTGAAAAATTTGTTTAAGTACGATATTAAAATAATCAAACAAATTAATAACAATAATAACATTATTTAAATTATTAAATTTTAACAATATTAAAATAAATTTTTGAGACCCTCACATCCTTCCCCCCTTAAAAGAATTTTTTCCTCAAAATTCTCACCTTGCTAAACAAATAATTCTGGATACTTTTTCTGCATTTCATCTTCTACTTCCCAAGTTGCCTCCTCGACGTCATGATTTTTCCATAAGACCTTAACCAAAGGGATTTTCTTCGTCCTCAAGTCCTTTACTTCCCGATCGAGAATCTTTACAGGATTTTCCTCATATGAGAGCGTTTCATCCATCTCAAGGTCGTCCAATTGCAACACATGACTCGGGTCTGGGTGATATTTCTTGAGTATCGAGACATGAAAGATATTATGAATCTTCGACATGTTGGCGGGTAAATCCAACTGATAAGCTACTTTTCCAATCCGTTTGAGAATCTCAAATGGTCCAATGTACCTCGGCTTCAATTTCTTCCCCTTCTTTGACACCACCCCACTCTTCACTGGCTTAACTCGCAAGAAAACCTTATTGCCCACCTCGAATTCCAAATCTTTTCTCCTATTATCCGCGTAGCACTTTTGGCGACTTTGAGCTGTTAGAAGTCTTTCCCTAACCAACTTCACTTTCTCATAAGCTTCCTCAAGCCAAGGTATAGCAGTTGGGTTAAGAACCTTTTTCTCACCCACTTCATCCCAATGAATCGGTGATCGACATCTTCTTCCATAAAGTGCCTCATAGGGTGCCATTTGAATCGAGGCATGGTAACTATTGTTGTACGCAAACTCGACCAGTATCATGTACTGACTCCAATTCTCTCCAAAATCCATTGTACAGGATCTTAACATGTCTTCTAGGGTTTGAATGGTCCGCTCAGACTGGCTATCTGTTTGAGGGTGATAAGCGGTGCTCAAATTTAACTTAGTTTCCAAAGTCTCTTGCAACTTCTGCCAAAACCTCGAAACAAACCTAGGGTCTCGATCGGAAACAATGCTTACGGGAATCCCATGTAATCTCACTATCTCATCCAAATAAAGTTTGGTTAATTTCTCCAAAGGATACTTCACTCACTGGTAGAAAATGAGCAGATTTAGTGAGTCGGTCTACTATCACCCAAATGGCATCGTGTCCCTTTTGACTCCTTGGCAGGCCAGTGACAAAATCCATGGTAATATGCTCCCACTTCCATTCGGGAATTTCTAAAGGTTGTAAGAGTCCTGAGGGTTTTTGATGCTCAGCCTTAACCTGTTGACAAGTTAGACATGTCTGCACAAACTTAGCTACATCTTTCTTCAAACCATCCCACCAGTACAACTTTTTTAGATCTTGATACATTTTATTACTCTCAGGATGGATGGTATACTTGGACCGATGTGCCTCTTCCAAAATCTCTTTCTTTAATACCTCATCATTTGGCACTACTATCATTTCTTGGAATCTCAATACACCCTCTGGCCCTATCGTGAAGTCTCGGGCTTCCCCTTTCTGTATTTTCTCCAGAAATTTCTGCACTAGGAATCCTTTGACTGTGCTTCGTTGATCCGCTCCAACAAAGGAGACCTTAGTTCCACATTTCTAAAAATAAAATTTTTCGTCCCTAAACAAGGTTTCCACTCGCTCACTTGTTCCAACATTTCCCATTCTTTCACTATTAACCCCGCTACTTGAGCCTTGCGACTTAACGCATCGGCCACGACATTTGCCTTCCCGGGGTGATACTTTATCGAGCAATCATAGTCTTCTAAGAACTCTACCCATCTCCTTTGCCTCAAATTCAATTCCTTTTGTGAGAACAAATACTTTAAACTCTTGTGATCTGTGAATACCTCAAAAGTTACCCCGTATAAATAATGCCTCCACTTCTTCAAAGCAAAGATAACCGCCGCCAATTCTAGATCATGAGTTGGGTAGTTCCGTTCATGAGGTTTCAACTTCCTAGAAGCATAAGCTATAACTTTTCCATTTTGCATCAACACACAACCCAACCCATCCTTAGAGGCATCTGAGTACACCACAAATCCTTCTTTACCATCAGGTAGGGTTAAAACCGGAGCCTCAGTCAACCGTTTCTTCAACTCCTGAAATCTCTCCTTACACTTAGGGCTCCAAACAAACTTCCCATGCTTCTTAGTCAAGTCCGTCAAAGGCCCAGTAATTCTTGAGAAATCCTGAATAAACCGACGATAGTAACCAGCCAACCTTAAGAAACTTCTAAGCTCGGTCGGATTCTCAAGCCGTTTCCAATGAGTAATAGCCTCCACTTTAGCTGGGTCAACTGCAATCCCGTCCTTGGAAATTCTATACCTTAGAAAAGATACATCCTTCAACCAAAATTCACACTTACTGAACTTTGCAAATAACTTGTGCTCTCAGAGGATTTGTAATACGATCCTCAGATGTTCGGCGTGGTCCTTCTGGGACTTAGAATACACTAGTATATCATCAATAAAGATCACGACGAATCGATCCAAGTAGGGCTTAAATACTCGTTGCATCAAATCCATAAATGCGGCCGGAGCGTTAGTCAACCCAAAGGGCATCACTACAAACTCAAAGTGCCCATACCTCGAATTAAAAGCCGTTTTCGGTACATCCTCTTTCTAATTCTCAACTGGTAGTACCCCTGTCTGAGATCTAGCTTAGAGAATACCACTGACCCTTGCAACTGATCAAATAATTCATCGATGAGTGGTAGGGGATACTTGTTCTTGATTGTCGATCACATCATTCAAACCCTGATAGTCTATACATAGCCTTAGGCTACCATCCTTCTTTTTGACAAACAAAACCGGTGCTCCCCACGGAGAATCACTTTCCCTAATGAATCCCCGTTCCAAAAGGTCTTGTAGCTGTAACTTCAACTCTTTAATCTTGGCTAGAGCAATTCTATAGGGGGTCTTAGAAATTGGCGCCGTTCCAGGCACTAGATCAATCTTAAATTCTATTGCTCGCTCAGGAGGCAAAGATTCCAACTCCTTGGGAAATACATCAGGAAAATCCTTAACAATCGGCACATCTTCCAATTTCACCTTATCATTTAGAGGGTTTATGAGAAAAGCCAAATACCCTTGAGCCCCCTTATTCAGAAGTTTTCTAACCCTAATCCCAGAAATAAGAGCTGATGAAGCTAATCTTCCTTAACATCCAATCTGAGTTGCTTCCCGGGATACAGAATTCCACTACTTTCAACCTACAGTCCACTTTGGCATGATGTTTGGCTAAACAATCCATCCCGATAATCACATCATATCCCTTAATATCCAAACTCACCAAGTCAACTATTAATTTTCTCTCTTCAATCCACACTTCACAGTTTTTATATACCAGACTGGTAATTAGACTTTTATCCCCCGTGGGTGTTCTAACCTCTAGGTCAAAGGGTAACCTAACAGGTTTTATATCTATACCACAGATAAATGCAGGATTAACAAATGAATGCGATGCACCAGGATCAATTAAAACTCTAGCTAAGTGGTGAAAGATGGGAATAGTACCTTCGACCACTTCAGTCGATTCAGGTACTTCTTGTTGATCTAGGGCATAAACTCGAGCTGGCACTCTTGTCCTACTCCCCACCGCACTAGCTTGACTCTGGTTCAACCTCTGGGTCCCACCTCGATCTTGGAGTTGGGGACAGGCAGATATCTGGTGTTCGGAGCTACCACACTTCAAACATTTTCCTTGTTTCTTTCAACATTCATTGGCGGTGTGGTTTGGCCTCCCACAGAATCCACAGGTAAGACCGGAGTTCGAGACCTGGCTCTCTTGTGGAGCACTCCTTGCTGGCCCTCTACCACTAACGAGCCTCGAGATGTCCCTTCTGGAAAAGGTCCCTCTTGAAACTCCCGAGGCTAGTCCCACTGGAACCTCTCCCAAACTTAGAAGGTGGAGCACTTGAATCCATAGGTCCCCGACTACTAGAAGGGGCACTCCTCTTTCTAGCATGAAAGGTCTTCAATTGAGCCTTTGCGGTCTCGATCCTTTGAGCTTTTTCGATAGCCTCACTGAACCTATTAATCTAGGCCGCCGCTAGCCCTTCCTGAATCTCCAAATTCAATTCTTGGACAAAACGTCTAATTCTCCTTTGCTCCGTGGCCACCAACTCTGGAGCAAATCTTGATAACTTGGTGAATTGCGCCTCATAGTCTGCGACGCTAAGAAGACCCTGACGACACTTGATAACGTCGTCTTCCCTCTTTTCTTGGACCAAAGGAGGGAGGAACTTAGCATAGAACTCTTATGTGAAATTCTCTCAAGTTCGAGGGATCTGGTCCCTATCCCACTTTTCCCTAATCATGTTCCACCATGATCGAGCTGGCCCCTCGAATTGAAAAGCGACAAAAGACACCCGCCTTTCCTCGATGTAGTTCAAGGTCCCAAAAATATCTGTGATACGATCCAGCCAACCCTCAGCGGCCTCTGGATCGGGTTCCCCAAAGAACTTGGGCGGGGCGAACTTTTGAAAACGTTATAAAGCCCTATCCTCGCCACCATTGTGGCCCCCAGGTTGATTAGTTGGACCCTGACTATGTTGGTCCACCAGATGAGCCAAGATGCCCGTCATTTGAATTATGAGGGTTGCCATTTGTTCTCCAAAGTTTACTCATTGTCCTTGACCTTCTCCTTGTCCTTGACCTTGGTCAACTGCCGACCCTCAGTCATCGCCTACATTTAGGGGTTGTCTTATCCCACGCCCTCGTTCTCGACCTCTACCTCGGCCTCGACCTCGTCTACCGTCCATGATCTTCATAGAAGGTAGACATTTTTACAAGGAAATACGAAAATGAAATATAATAGAATAGAATAGAATAAAATAAAACAACATAAAATAAAATAAGAAATTAACAAATTAAATACTGGAACTAAGGAGAGAATTTTCTAAAATCGTCAAAATTTCCATACATATATTCTGAGAGAGTCAAGTACATTACAGTGGCATGTTTACTACAAAAGAGCACACAAAAGTCGCTTTCACGGCCATTTCACTACACAAAAATATAATAGTGAAAGCAGTAAGTAAACATACACCCACAGAGACGAGAATCATTCTAGTGGTTTCTCTTTACAAAAGAGGTTAATAAAATCCTAAATCCTTAATACAGCTACCCTAATCCTCCGCAGGACCACCAGGAGGGGTCTCCTCGGACGGGCCCTCCTCCTCCTCAGGCTCGACCTCCTTAGAGGGGTGCTCCTCAACCAGCTTCTTCTCAAAGGGCTCTTCCTAGGAAGAATCCTCCCCTAAAGGTTCCTCAATAAAAGCATCCGCATTCACTACGGCCACCGTATCAACCAAAGCGGTGGTGTCAGCCACAATCCTCACGGTCCGATCCTGGACCTCATCAGCTACCCCAGCAAGTCGGGTCCAAAACCTCTGAACCTGGTCACGGGCGGCCCCCGCCCTATCTCGCTCGTCGTCAATCTGAGCCTCCAGCACCTCAACCCGAGCCTCCAAATCCCGAATCCGGCCCTGACGATATGCCAGGACATCCCTCATAGTCGCTACCTCCTCCTGAAGATCCACATTAGCATCAATCAACTCTTGACGCTCATCGTCAATAGACAACACCACAGCGTTCGGGTAGGTGTATCTCCTTCTATACGCACAACTCGAGACCTCTCGACATGGGGTAAACAGGAGCCGAGTCTCACTACCCTGCACTCTATATCGAACAGGCCTAGCTGGTGGCTCGTGACCATTAGCACCCAGTCCATTAGCTCCTGGTACACCATTACCATTCTCCAAACCTACAAACAATTCACCGCTTAAAGTTAAAAAATTATAATTGTCAACTTTACTAAAATATCAAACTTAAAATACAAAAAAAACCATTCTAATAAGAACTTTAAAACTTTCCTTTATAAATCTCTAACCTAGGCTCGGATAACACCTGTGACAGCCCCACTTCCCCCTAAATCTAACCAAAGGGGTCGGCGGGCTGTCTACCTGTCTCTCGCTAGGATTCGAGCATTCAAAAGTACTAACTTAAAAGGGTAAATCTAAGATTCATATCAAAAGCGAGATCGGAAACTGTAGAGTAATATTTAAACTTAAAGTACAATTACAAACTCAAATACACTTAAAGCCTCGAGCCATAGATTAATACATTCCCATGAATTCAAAAAATTCAAAACCAAAAGAATATACAATTCGTTTTTCCACACTCGGGACAAAAGACCAAAATCGAGTACTAGACCTAATTAGGTCTCTGGATTCTCGACACCTATTAAGGAAAAACAAATGGGAACGGGGGTGAGTTAAAAGCTCGTAAATTTCCAAAAGTTCATACACAGGCATAAAGCAAAGTAAATAACATAATTAAAACAAGTAAATAAAACACGAAAACACACAAGTAGGATACGGGAGCTCTCAGGAGCTCAGGTCCACTTTGCACGTCCAATTCATGTAGTCGACACTCCGTCGACTTTCTAATCCATGTAGACGACTCTTTACTACCATATCCTTCCACCAAACATCCCTCTTTACCGGGCCCGCAATCCAAACACTTAAACACTTACTACTCAAGGGACACCGCCAAGAGTAGTTTATAAACACTTTTATACACACTTTCTCCACTAGTGTGTATATATTCATGCAAAAAAACTAGGCCACCTACTCTACTTAAAAGAGGGCAATAAAGTATACCTCCTTAAGTGAGTGATTTAACACTTTCAAAATCACGTATTTAACACATTCACGCAAAGACATTCAATAAAAGCGATTAACATGCATTGGAAACTCACCAACAAAGTAGGTCTCAAAGTTCAAGTTTTGATCACTTTGCAAAACAGCACCACTTCCTAAAACAATTAAAGAACAATGGAAATAAGTTTCCTAGTTCACCGATTAAATTTCATTCAAGAAAAGCAAGTTCGATAACTTCCAATTTGAGCAGAAATTTTTAAAAAATCGTAACTTGAGTTATATAAGTCCAATTTTTGTAACCTTGGTACCATTGGAAACCTCATTTAACATTATAAAACTTTGTAGAAGGAACCATGATCAAATTCTGGACAAAAACTGCCCAGATTTTCGATTAAGAATCAGCTACAGTACAAAACAGAACATCACAGGTTGGTTTTCCAGCCAACTTCAAAAATTCACCAAAAATTGTAGAAAATGATTTGGCATTTGAAATTTACACAGTTTTAATTCCTATGTATGACGTTTGAAACACCACTGACGACACTCGATTCCAACTCTCGAGCAAGAAATTATAGCAGTTCAAACAAGGCTGGTTTGAAATTCTGAGTTTTCTTATTTCCACATTTGCAGGGCATGATTCTAGGCCTCATTTGAGTGACGGTTTCTTCCCCAAAAATTACCAAATTTGGTACACCAATTCTTTCATATATCAGATAGGTTCATACCAAAATTCAACCAAAAAATCCCTCTGGAAGATAGCTTTCTAATCACCCAAAGTTCACTCAGCGAATTGCCTCAAACCAGTGAAGTTTTGATCTTCTTCTTCTAATCACCCCTAACATACCTAAACTACCACCAATTGACTACATTTTCGAACCCAAGATAGTTTTAACCTTTCTAAACCTAATAATGGTCAAAATTGATATAAGCTTAGATCAAATTCTAGCATTAAATCAGTCCAAGAATTCGGGCATCATGCCCTCTCATCATTCCAGATTTTTGGTTCCAACTAAGCCACCAATTTTACATAACTTTTGAAAGGATTTGTGTGGGACAAAATAACAATCTAACCCTCAACATTTAAGCCTCACATTTAGCCTTCAAGCTTGCCAAAAACGCAGCCACAAGATTAAGAGAAAACAGCAATTTTTTCCTCATTTTTTTTCCTCTTCCTTATCGGTTTTTCCTTGAGGTTTCCTACCAACATTCAAGCCAACCATTTTTCATAGAACTACACACATTACATCATTTATCATGCTAGGAATTAAATTCTCATACTTGTCGGAATCCAAGAGCCCACTCAACCACCATAATCAAGAAATGCAAGTTAAAGAAACTTAGCATCTTAAAATTTCAAAACCAACACAAAACTCAATTCCAATACCAAACATCAAGGTTCTAGTAACCTATCAACCTCCCAAACCTAATGTCATGCTTAGAAATGTAAGAAATGAACAAAGATGAGAGTTTTAAGATTTTACCTCTTCTAAGAAGTTAGCAAATACACCCAAGAAAGCTAGCCTTAACCTCCCAAGAGCTCCCTCCTAAATGTTCTTTACCAAAGCTCCAAGCTTGCCAAGATTAATGCAAGATTGTGGGTGATATTTAGGGAAGAATGGAAGAAGAAATTGATGAAACTACAAGGGGAAGAGGGGAAGGGATGGTTCGGCTAAGAGAGAGAAGAGAGAGGTGTGTTTTTGTGGTAATTGAGTGAATTAATTTGAAGGAAAGAAAAGTCAGCTTGGGAATAGTAAATCTTTTGCTAGCAATTTTTGGTGGGAAAATAATTATCTCTCTTAGCTAAAGATTAAAGGGTTAATCTCGGTCAGGAGGAAGAGAGGAAAAGGAATAAAGTTGAAGTGAATTAGGGTGAATTAAGTGGAAGAAACAATGGCTAATTAAAATTCTAGTTTCAAGGAGGTTAATCCAACTTAAACTAAGGTTTAAAAATCCTAATTATATTCACTCTTATTAATTCACTTCTAGTCACTTGATTACATTCTTAACCTATGAGTGATCATCCTTACACTCCATTGCTACTTCACTCACTGCCCGAATTTTTATCTCGAAAAACGTATTTTCTCATTTCTATCTATTTGATACTAAAAGGGTGAATTTTAAAAAATAATAAATGAATTATTGAAAATCTACGAGGAATTAAGTGTGAAATAAAATCGAGTCACCTAAAGCTAAAAAAATAAAAAAATAAAGAAAAGTTTTCTGAAAAATTTGTTTAAGTACGATATTAAAATAATCAAACGAATTAATAACAATAATAACATTATTTAAAATATTAAATTTTAACAATATTAAAATAAAATTTTGAGACCCTCACACAGTATTCATTTTTGTTACGGGTGCAAAGGTCTCTTGGTAATCTACTCCATATGTCTGGTTATATCCTTTTGCAACCAACCGAACTTTATGCCTTTCTAATGAACCATCAGCTCTATATTTCAAAGTAAACACCCATTTACACCCTACTGTTTTCTTTCCTTTGGGCAGGTTTACAATTTTCCAAGTCTTATTTCTCTCTAGGGCATTCATCTCCTCTTTCATAGCTTGTAACTAGTTCTTATTTCTAAGTGCCTCTTGTAGTGTTTGTGGGATTGAAATGGAGTTGATGATGGTAAGAAAAGTTTTATGTTGTGGAGAGAGTCTATGAAAAGACACGAACTTTGAGATTGGATGCTTAGTGCATTCTCATGTTCCTTTTTGAACAGCAATAGGTAGGTCTAAATCATTAAATTCAAGGAGCAGAGTCAGATTGAGCACACAAAGGAACAGAATTTTTAGTACCTGATTGTGGTTCAGATTCTTGAATTTGCATAGGTTCAGAGATATGAACTTTCTTCCTTGAGTAGACCTTGAGTGGTGTATTAGGATTTAAACCAGGTTTTCTCTCAGCTCCAAGATCAGGTTCAATTTCTTTGCTGGCGACATGTTCAACTTCAAATTCAGGTTCAGGTTCACTGCTAGCATGTTCTCCTTTGGAATTGGGTGTATGGTCAGGTTTGAAAGACTTCCAGTTTAGTGTGGGACTTTGAAAATCAAGGAGAAATTCCTTATCTTCCCAAGAACTCTCACCCTGGAGATGAGGATTGTTACTTTGAGAGTAAGGTTCATTTTCAACAAATGTGACATCCATCAAGGTAAAAATTTTTTTTGAAGGTGGATGATAACACTTGTATCCTTTCTTTGTATTTGAGTATCCCATAAAAATACATTTTAGAGCTCTTGGATCAAGTTTCCCTCTTTGTTGTGCATGAACATGTACAAAAGCAACACAACCAAACACTTTTGGTGACAATTTGCAAGAGACATTAAAATCAGGGTAAAAAGCAGAAAGAGTAGCAATGAGACTCTGATTATTTAGCAATTTGGAAGGTACTCTATTTATCAAATATGCAGCAGTTAAAATAGCCTCCCCCAAAAATTTTTTGGAACTTTATGTTGAAACAAGATTGCTCGAGTTACATTGAATACATGTCTATTTTTTCGTTCAGCAATCCCATTTTGTTGGGGTGTGTCTACATAAGATGACTCATGTATTATACCCTCTTTTTGGAAAAAGGATGAGAGAGTTTGATTAAAATAGTCTCTTGCATTGTCAGATCTTACTTTTTTAATCAAACTTTCAAATTATGTACAAATTATTTTATGAAACATTGGAAAAATACTGCTTACTTCTGATTTTTCTTTCATAAGAAATAACCAAGTAGTTCTAGTACAATCATCAATGAATGTGACAAATCATTTTTCTCCAAAAATACTAGAAACTCTACATGGCTCCAAAATATCAGTATGTATCAAAGAGGAAGGTCTAGTAGATCTTGTATTACTCAATGGAAATGATAATCTATGATGTTTAGCAATTTCACATGTATCACAATGAAAACTACTAACATCTTCATTCTTAAAAAGTGAGGGAAACATGCTTTTGAGTAAAATAAAAGATGGATAACCAAGTCAGAAATGATGAAGCCAAATTTCAGATTTATTAGGGGATAGGTTGCTTGAGGAGTAGGTGAGGGATAACTAATTATTGTTCTTGCTGTTGCCACTCATTTCCTCAAGGTAATAAAGCCCATCATTGACCTTAGCAAGTCCAATCGTCCTCCCCGTAACCAAATCCTGAAAAACACCGTGATTGGAATATAAAGTTACTTTACAGTTTAGATCTTTGGTAATTTGATGGACGGATATGAGATTGGAGGACAATTTTGGGACATGAAACACATTATTTAGGGACAAAGAAATTGATAGATTTACTGTTCCTTGACCTACAACAGTTATAGGAGATCCATCTGTAACAGTAATTTTTCTATTTCCAAGACATGGTTTGTATGTTCTAAATCTGATTGGGCTGTGGGTCATATAGTCAGTAGCTCCTGAGTCAATGACCCAAGAGTCTAGAGAAGACATGCTTGAGGCACTTAAAGCATAAGAGTTAAGGTACTTACCTGATTGAGCCAATGAGCACGTACTAGAGGACTTTTCAAGGGAGTTTAGGAGGTTTCTTAGCTTTTCGATTTCTTCTTTCTTGAATTCTTCTATACCAGCTTGGTTGGATTTTCTTTGAGTTTGGTCTTCTCCATCAGTTAAGTGGGCTTTTCCTCCTTTAAATCCTCTTTTACGGCTAAGAACTTGTTCCTTCCGATGGAGTTTGAAGCAATCATCTCGCGTATGGCGTGGTTTTTTGCAGTATGTGCACCAAATTGTGTCTTTATTTGACTCTGTACGCCCATTACCTATCTTTGCTTCCTTATTGTTTGACTTTGTAGAAATCATTGTCGAGCCTTCTAATATTTTAGGCTCCGACATGACTTCTCGCCTATTCTCTTTAGTTCAAATCAATGATATCATCTCATTCAGAGATGATAATCTTTCCTTCCCTAATATCTGGACTCTGACCTGATCAAATTCCACATTCAGACCTACAAGGAAGTCATAAACTCTATCCTTTTTGATAAAACTTTTCAAGGTGGCTGCATCTTCACTATGCAACATCTGAAAACACTGATATTTGTCTATTTCCTGCCATAGATTTTGCAGAAGATTGGCATATTAGTGGCTGAGATCTTTGTTTTGATCTCATAGAGTAGGGCAGTATCCCTTCCTTTGAATAGGTTTGTCGAATAGCAGTCCATATATCTTTAGCTGTTGATAGAAACATGCAAGTATCGCTTATTTTAGGTAACATGGAGTTCCACAGCCATGACATGACCATAGAATCCTCTTCATCCCAAGCAGCGAATTTGGAATCTCCCTTTTTTGGTCCAGTTCCAAGCAAGTGGCTGATTTTGCCCTTTCCTTTGAGAAATGTTTGAACAAATTGTAACCACTTCAAATAGTTTTTCCTGTTGAGCCTGTAGACTGCTTGGATATTCTGCAAATCCCCTATTTGTGGAATAGTTGGGGTCTCTTCTGATTTGGTACTGGAGTTGATTTCTGGTGTTTTAGTTTCAGACATGTTGAAGGTTTCAAAGAGAAAGTGGCAATAAAGGCCTAATGGAAATTGCACTTGGCAATGAAGACTTGAAAGGAAGAAAGCACTCAGCAACGAAACCTGAAAAGAAGAGGTCCCAAGAGCAAAAGCTCTAATACCATGAACAAAAGAAAAACTGAATTGTTCATTGTATTTTTCCTAGGCTCTGTACAACATTTATACAAATGGAATTTGACCTTTTGTCAATTCCATGAAATCTGTAAGTTCCTAAAAATTAGGAGCTAATTTATTCTATCCTAAAATACATTAGGAGAAAATTATTCTATCCTAAAAAGAAAGGATCAAAAATCATGGGATATTATTCTATCCTAAAATAGAGTAGAAATTATGGGATATACTTAGAATTTATAGCTGTACAGAAAGATATTCTAGATTTTCAATAGAAAGCATATTGCTTTGGTGTTATGAAAGAATAATTGAAAATTTCCAGGTATATACCTTCTTAGATTTTTTAATATGCATATATTAGTAATAAAAGTGAAAATTTTAGTTTATTTTCTCCTTTTGGTGCACAATTTAGCACATTAGAGATAATATTCTTCATCTACATGTTCTAACTTTTCGTATGTAGTTATCTCCACATGTATAGCCAGCCAATGTTTATGTTTTTAAGTATATAGGTGGCTTTCTTGATTTCAACGGGCACGGAACTCTTGTCATTTTTATTTTTATTTTTATTTTTTTACAAATTTTTGTTGTTGCCTTTTTCTTTTCTTTTTTTCCCTTTTAGATTGTATTTGACTCCTTGGACCTTATTATGTATACACTAATGATAGATAATAGATTGAATTAAATGCTTTTTATTTAATGAAGGGCTTTTAGTTACAATGTTCTGCCAAAAAAGTGTGCAAATTCCAATGATAGATGTTGTTAGACAACAAAGTATCAATTAGAAGTCACTCACATTAAGTTACTATGACTTGGCGCAATGCCTTAAATGAATAGTACAATGCATGTTGTCCTCAGCTAATTATTAAATGATCAAATGCAATAACATCTCATTCACTTTGTAAGAGCCTAGTTTTGTAATGTATGACTTCTAGGAAAATGTATGGTTGTAGGTTCACAAGCTACAGTCAAGCATTAGAAATCATTATTTAATTTATTTTTTAACTCAAGCTTTGAGATTACATCTTAACTTATTTGTACTTTTTCTCTTTTCATTTTTAGAAAGACTTCAGAATGCTAATGTTTCATTTTTGAAATGCCTTTAATTATTCGATGGAAGGCTCAGGGTACTCTTTTATGCGTCTTGTTTTGATTGTTATTAAGTTTTCAACTATTGTTACGTATATCTTGAGTTTTTACTTTTATATACTAACACTTGACTTCTAAGCAAATAAGTTTACTATATTGTTTAAATGCAGATTACAAAAGCATCTAAGTGGACTAACGAAGCAAAGAAGAAGTGATCTAATCTTATTCAAGATATTAGGCTAAAAGGTTAAAGTTTTTAGAAATTGTTCATTTGTAAAAAAATGTATGTGTTTGTATGCACTGACATTATAGTTGTCATATAATTTCTTATTTGATTATTAGTTAGTTGGAATTCTTTTTATGTAAAAAAATCTTTATTTTTTTAAGTTGTAGTCAATTACTGGTATCAGCAGGAGTAATTTGTTAATTTTTAAATTTTTTTACTTTTATTATTAGTAGGAATAATTTCATTATCAATTTTTAAATTTTTTTAAACTTTTCTTAAGTTTCCAGTGGCATGTGAAAGTGCCAGGAAAGTTTCAAATAATTGCATTTAGAGTGGTACGGAACTCAAATTGGTGGCTTTTGCAAGTGTCATTAAAAAATAATTTAGTGGCACTTTCACATGACGTAAGTTCTTATTACAATGGCATGCTAAAATGCCACCATAATAATTGCTTTGTGAAAGTTTTCAAGTGTCACTAGACTATAATGGCACTAGTATCATCAACACTCAAGGGAAAATGCCATGGAATCCAAAAATGCCACGAAAAATGCCACTAAAACACATGTAAAGTAGCATTTTTTAGTGTCATTAAATGATAATTTTCTTGTAGTGCAACCTTATGTTGGTGTTCTAAACCAAAATTTTCCCCACATTTAAAACGGAGGCCATTGTTTCTCCTATGTTGTACTTCTTGAGCTGATATCTTCTTTTTAGTCTTAGAAGTACTATTACCATTTGATTGATTCTTGAAGTAAATATTCTTGAAATTACTTGTGTCATGCAATCCGGAATTCAAGTCAAAAATCAATAATTGATGTCTCTTTATCGAGCTTGAATGATGATGAAGTTGCAGTTCACAAGTTAAACAATCTAGATAAAGAGATTAAATACATCAAAACTTTCATTATCAAGGATGTGAAAACTAAACCCCCTTATGAAAATTGAGTTGAGCCGACCAATTTATTCAAGACTAACTTAAGTCAAGCTCAAATTTTAGTTTCCTTGTTAAGTGATTTGTTTAAGTTGTTTTCCAGTTTGTTATAAATTAATTGTTATTAGTTAGAAACTTGTTTGAGTCGTTTGAGTTATTAAAGCATGGCTGGTCATGTTGACCATTATTAAGTGGACTTAGGGTTCCTAGTTTGGATAGGCATTAGTCGTTGAAGTCTTTTTCAACTAGCTTTAGGCTTTTGTGTCTCGTAAAGGCTATAGTTCTTCAAACATTTTTCACAATCAATAGAATTTTTGAAAATTTTCTAGCAATCGCTTGTGTTTGTGAGCAACTTCTCTTGTCTAAGAGATCCAACTTGAATACTTGAGAGATTTCTTGAGTGTGTTTATTCGACTTATCAACTAAGAATCACACTTGGTTGTGGCATCTTCTACACCAAACTCTGGTTCGCTAATCTATTAAATTATGGGTCGAGATTCATTTTAGTTCATAATTTCATGGTTTAGAAGGGTCAACAAAGGTTATTCTCCAATCTTCAACTTGATTCTTCGTCTAGATTGGGGGCTTTGTGGGATACGAGTTTAGATCATCTTGGTGGATTCGTATTAGCTTGGCTATCCGAGCTAGTTGACGGTATCAAATATATCCCTTTTCTTGTCTTTTGTGTTGTGTCAAATCTATCCGTGTTCTTCTTGTGTGTTGCTTCTAGGGTTTATTCTTGTTTCCATTGTTGTCCAAAATGTTTCATCCTTTCTTGTGTTATGTCGTGTGAATCTTGAGCCTTGTTCTTGTTCCATCATTTGTTGAGTCAAAAAAAATGGTACTATAGCATCACTGTAGCATTACTGTTCATCGCTACTGTAACAGGTATTGTTCATTCTAAAGTTATTGTTCATTCGTGGAAAATTTTGTTTAACTTGTTTTGAGTTCGTGATCTTATTTTCATGTTGTGTGTTTCTTGTTTCTCAAATTTCTTGGAATATATTCTAGGGTTATTGAAAATCTTGAACTAAGGTTTCCAAAACTTAAAGTTTTTGAAATTCCTAAATCCAAATCTTGCATCTTATTAACTGGTTTCTTGAATTTCTTGGAATTCTTGTGAAAATAGTGTGTTTCTTGAAGTTTGAAGGCTGATTAAGTTATTTCTTGACTGTTTCTTAAAATTATTAGAAACTTTGCACAAATTCTTGAAGAATCTTCAGTTCTTGATTAACAAATCTCGAATTCTTTAATTCTTGAAAATTGAATCCATTGCTGTTTTGCATCAAAAGAATATAGCCAAAACAAACTTTTCTTGAAAATTGGAAATTTATCATTATTTGATCTTTAAAATCCAAGAAGTTGAATCATTCATTTGTTCTAAAAACCGTTCAAGATAGAATTAGGAAACTAAAGAAATGATTCCTTCCAGAAGCTATCTTCAAGTTTCCAAAGTAAATCTTGTCCAAGTGAGTTTCGTTTTCCTTGAATTTTCAGATTTGACTTTTCAAACTCATTAGAAACCAGATTTGGAAAGTAAAAGAAAGATATTTTAGCTTTAAAACAGCCCAGAAAACTTCCAAAACCAGCTTTGGATTCTTCCTTGTTGGTTAGGGTTCTTCTGATCAACTTAGGAAACCTAATCCAAGTTAGTTATTCTAATTGAGTTGGTTTTTACAAAGTCATCTGTTTCTTAAATTTCCAGCATTGTTCCTATTCATTTTAAGCTAAATTTTTCCAGCTTTTAGTTTCAATTTTTGTCCACATTCCAACTTAAATCCGTCCCTCCGTATTGCATTAAATAGTCCAAATTGTGAACCAAATTTCTATTGCTAAATCCTTGTTCAATCTTGGGTCGAAGTTGGTCGAATTATATCAAGTAAATTCTAATTTTTTCAAGAAGGGTGAGCAACAGCCTTAAGGACATTTTCGTGAGATTATTAGAGTGTTTACTTCCTCGAGTGTAAACACGAGAGTAAGTTGATACATGTGAGCTTATGTGTGGTGAGGAAATCTTTTCTTTTTATTTGCTAACCATTTGTGTAGGTTAAATGGCATTCCAGCAAGTTGAATTTATTCTCATGATAGAGTCCATGTTTAATGAAATTATTCCAACCATCGACTATAAAGTTAAGTCGCTATGTAAAATACTTGACCGAATAGCCGATTCGCGAGTTCTATCACCAAAACAAGTGTATCATCTGCCTAAGCATGAATATCGTACACTCAAATAAAAAATGGATCACTTTTGTGCAGAGGAAGTGTACAAAAGATACCGATGCACTGGTGATGAGTATGAGGAGAAACATAGAAGGTTGCATCAAGGATCGATAAATTCATCCTCAACCAAATGAGCTTCACTTGAGGAGCTTAAGCCATCTAGAATTAGGTCCAAGTATGGTGACCACAAGGAAAGAAAGTGCTTTAGAGTGAGTGAAGAGAAGAATTCATCAATTTCTTCTAAGTCTAAGTTTAGGAATGAGCCACATGAGGAGAAGTCATGGTCGGAAACTTACCAACGACTTCCAGATGAAAAGAAACTGAAGGAGCAAGTTGGAAGCAATATTCAAGAACCTCCTCTAAAGGAGCACTTGTGGAGGTCATTGTTCATGAAGATCAATCTAAACTCATTCAAAGTTAAACTAGAAGAAATCATCATTGAAATTGAGGAATGGAGAAATGTGGCTGGTAGTTAAAATGCAAAATGAGAGTGAGATTGTACATGAGATTAATTCTGAGGATGATGTAAAAGAAAACAAGAGTGAGAATTCTAAAGAATTGAGTGAGTTAGTTGTAAAGAATGAGGGAAAAGAGCTTGTATTTATAATTAACCATTCTTGTTTTATCGTGCCTAGTGTTTTGTTGATATTTTACAAGTTTACAAGGCCAATAAAGTGCTGTTAATTAGTTATGTTATTTTCATGATTTATGCTAAGTGTAATAAGCAGGCAGCCATCACTATGTCTACATTTTATTAGCTATTTCAGCCATTTATTTTTGGTTAATTTTTGGTTAAAAATTCGGCCAGCTTAAAAGTTCAATTGGTCCGAATTTTAGCTTTAGGGTTATTAAAAGTAAAAATGTCATTTTCTTAGGGTTTTCTTGTATTGCCTATTAAAAGGCAGCATCTCACATTAATTGAACAATTCCACTACGGAAAACTTTTCGTGACATTGTTCTCAAACTTATTGAGCATCTCTTGAACATTTTAGATTAGAATCCAGGAGTTCGATTTGGCTTATCAATAAGAAATCACCCTTGTTGTGGTGCCTTTCTATCATAAACTCGAATTTCTTGCGTTTCTTGTTCTTTGTGGGTTAGAGACGTTGCTAGTTCACATCGAAAGGAATTCCGAGGGATTGAGTTCTCCTCTGTGTTCAAGCATCGATTCGTCATCTAGATCCCAAGTTTCAGGATGACGAGTTCTTCCATGTGTGATTGGGTTCGTATCAGGAATGATACGGATGTGGAACAAAATGAAGTTGCATTATTGGTTGGGCAGATTATAACCAGTGCCAAAATTGGCCCTACAACTGGCACCGATCTTCAACTGAAAAATTGAGAACCTGCAGTCAGATGAAAACAGGTAGTAAGTCCGGCAAGAAGACCGATGTCGGGGTTTGTCAGAGTCAATTTTTATATTTTTCTAATTATTTTCATTTCCTAGTACTTTTTGGGTTATTTTAGGTCTATTAAGGCATATTTAGGATTAATTGAGATCTGGTCCATAGGGCTTAGTTATCTTTAAATAATGTTTTTTCAAGAACGATGTTTTCATGTTAGTTGGAAAATTATCGAAGAATTGAAACCGTGAAGCTTTTCCTTATATTTGAGTGGAAACTCTTGTCTATTCCAAATCTTGATTTGTCTCAAGTGAGGATTTTTTATTGGATTGAGTATCATATCAACTTGGTATCTACCTAGGTTGTGGCCGGCTACGTCAAATTCCATTTCAAACCTGTATAATGCGATCTTGGTTCTTGTGGAATTGTCAAATTTTCCTTATCGTAGGAGGATTTGTATCAACATAGTAACCTGACTCCTTTTCAACAGCACCGTTATATCTTTGTAGATAGAAAAGGTAAAATGTCAATGTTATCTTTTCAACAATTCATATAAGCATGTGCGTGCGCGTACACACACACAAGTGCTAAAAGTTTAGAATATCATTGACAAAAAATTTAAGGAACTGCAAAAGAGAGAATTCCAACACATAAATGAACAACAGAGGAGTATAGTAACATTAGAAAAGGAAAGAATAGATTGTATTATAACACACAAAAGCAAAAATCCAAAGAAAGGAAAGAATTGACAATACCAAAAAACATATCCAACAAAAGGCAAAAGAAAAGAAAAGAAAGCAAAGAAGAAATCTCAAGCCGTGAGTCTTGGGGCTAGAGTCGCTGGACTCCTATGCCGAACCTTATCCCCATCTCAATCCATAAATGGCTATTAAGTTTTTCCACCTTTGACGCAATAGCACCCTATGCTCCCCACCTATTTTCTACTTTTCTCTCTTTACTAGGAGGCATAAACCGCGCTATGCACGGTGGTAATGATGCCCAGCATCATAAGATAATTAGGATTTAGGAACTGTAATAACTAAAAGAAAGGAAGGGTTATTGTTTGATGGATACCATAAAACTGAGATATATAACCTGAGATAATGCAATATGTTACATGTCAAATGGTAAAAACAAAATGCCATGGTTACACTCAATTCCTTTACGTTTGAATATAGGTACAACAAAAGAAGTATTGCATTGCGGAATAAATAACAGGATTTCACCATTTCGGAGATCATGATCTACAACAAAGCGATTCCAATTCTGATGACAAATTCTTCTAGTCCACATTAGCATAATCAACCCAAATAAATAATTATTGCGGTGTTATAAAATTTTAAATTATTCATGCTCGAGAAAAATGGACAAAATAACAACTGATTTGAAGAGATTTCTCTCGAGAATGAATTTAGGTTACATATAACTACAAAAGTTGTCTTCACAAATTCAATTCTTTTCCCGTTACCAAAAAAAAAAAAAACTCAATTCCTTTCCTGTGCTACAACAGAGATAGTAGTCCCAAAGCTAAGTATCAGGACTTCATGCATTCGGTTCCATATTTTATTTCAAATAACTACAGAAGGGCTCTTCGATAGTATTCATCTCTTTGGAACTTCTTGTTCGGTACAATGGTGCTACTCTAGTGTAACTCTGAGCTTCCATTGATCTCCTTGATTCTCAATCTTGGAAAGGAAAATTGGAAATCAATCTTCAATTGGAAACATCAAATTAGAAACGTAAAATAATGATCAAAGTGATAAACAAATTAATACTTGTCATTGAAGGTCGTATCATGTGGCAATATCATCATCAAGTAAAATATGAATTATCAACTGCTTAAATAAATTTATATACTCTTTCTATAACCAATAAAGCAAAGTGATAATTGTAAGTCAAAGGAGTAAACATGCCTTCATGATTTGATAATTGTTCAATATTGTATTTCATTTGACATATGCCACTGCTCTGCTGCTTTGCTTAAAGGTCTCAAGCAATATAAACCATGAAAGCATGAAAAGATGTTCAGACTCAACATGAGTTAGTCTATTATGATTATTCCATTTTACATTAAAACTGCAATCAAAAGAAGTAGGATTATTTTAATTCTAGGAACGGAAAAGAAATGTCAATTTTGCCAGCCAAACATTTGTCACCAGGAAAAGATTTTTATTATGGAAAGGACAATTCTACCAGCCAAACATTTATCAATCCCAGATGGTTTCCCATGGATAAATTTTTCACCCTCAAATGCCTATTTGTTCACCACGTCCAGCTCACCATCGCTAAATATCTGCCAACCTTGGTGGCCAAACCCAACTTTATAGAGTTTGACAAGGCAAGTAGGCTAGCTGATAGAGCAACACAAAAGGCAGCAGACGAACCCAAGCATGATCCAAAAGGAAGCTTAAAAGTGACAATGGCCTTTGTTGGTTTACAACTGATGCCAAAGAAAATGCACTCATGATGTTGCCGGTGAATCAAAATAAAAGAAGATAAATGTTTTGAGTCTGCTTATCCAGTAGGAAACTATAATGTTGAGTATAACTTCATCAAGAAGCGGCAAACTACAAATGCTACAACTTGATTATAGGAGAGCAGGAATCCAACAGTAACAGTGGTCACACAGATGTTAATATATTAGGTAACCTTTACAGCCATAGCCTTACAAGAGTTTGAAGGGTTTGTTTGGACGATTCCTTAATATACTACTACCAGTTCCACTACAAGAGTTTGAAGGATATTTTCTAAGCTACCAGCTCCAAGACTATCGCTTAAAAAGCATACAAAATTTTCTACATTGCAGTTGATAAAATTCTCTAACAGTCATTCTTTGATATAATGCAAGATGCATGGCCTGCTCAAAATCTTCAGTACTTCAACCAAGTGAGATGGGCGCACACTGTTTATAAGTCTAATGACGTGTCAACAATAACTCAAATTGAAAGCTACCTCATGTACCAGATGCTCGAGAGTTGTGGCAATTGCAACCAAACTAGATCAATAATTGGGACACTTGAGCAATCTATACCATGAAAAAATAGCACAAAGAAGATCACAATATATGATAGAGGGATTTTATTCAATCAATTTCAAATCTGTGTTAATACAAGTGATTATTTGATGTTGGCCTCACCGATGATATTGACATAGCCACCATATCAGTATTTGGTGACTTATCAGTCTCAAAATCACTGCACCTGATCAAGCAAATCCACTAATCTAAACAAAACCTTAAAAAATGACAATGAAAAAAACTAAAAGAAATGGTACCAAATCAGGAAAGGAAAACAAACATGATTAAAGGCTGCTAAAACAGGTAGAGCTTTGCATCATTCACACTGTCTGTAATCATTAGTCATCCCTTTATGTCCATACCATGAAGAACATATTTATTAGGCAAATTGTTCAAAAAATCAAAAACTCAAGGAGGCAAGAGAGAAGGAAAATCTCCATTCCTTATGGTTTCTTTGCTTTTACAAAAAAATATGGACACAATGAGAGAAATATCATTATCAAAATATTGCTTGACCAGACAAGTGGAGGGTTTCTTTTTTTATAGGGGGGCAAAACCCTATAATGTTTATTTCCGATACACAAATAGAAAATGACAAAACAAAAATTCAAATTTACATATATAACGCAACGCATCAAGACAAGTGAATAGGATTCCTCTGAACCTAAAATTCATGCAAAAAGTAGCTACTCTTTCGACAATGAAGGTCTTGTTTGGATCCCAAAGTCTAGGCAAACCAAGCATTTAAATCTATAATACCAAAATCTTTAAAACAAATCAACTTTCAGTTTATTCACCATTAACATGAAGAAATACAAAACGAAAAAAACTGAAGCAAAAAGCACGGAAGAAAATAAATATGATACAACTTGTATAATATACCTTGGATTGTAAAAGGCATCGAAGACACTTCTCATGGATACAGCATTAACCACAGAAGGGATACTTCTGGCATTGTAGTGTTGGCTTGCGGATAGAAATGTAGAAAAACTTTTTAGATGAGCAGATCTTTAGATACCAAGCCTAAGTTCTCGAGCACCACCCCTAATAGAAAAGACAAAAAGCAAGTTTTTTTTTCCTTGACAAGAGATAGACTATCTAGCACAATGAAGGATAAATGAAAAAACCAAAATATTCTTACCATTTGACACCTCAAAAAAAAGAACAGAATCCACAAAAACAAGCTTGTTCTTATTGACAAATGCACTCCAACCAGTCATCAGGCCTTTGTTGCTCATAATTCTACAATTGCAGCAAACATAAAGGGAAAACTCATGAGTCAATCAGAATATAAGTGTGCATGTTTATATAAATTGCAATAAAACTCTTAAAACCTATAGCTGACTTTAGTAACCAAAAGTCATTATAGTTACCAGAGGAAAACAATCTTCAACAACTCGATGAGAGACAGAGAAACACCCATGAGGCGTCAAAGGCTTTTTAGCTCCTTCAACATCTTCTTCAGTTTCTACCTTAATTTTTCAGTCCTTCCATTTCTACTCCATCTACAGAAAAAGCAGCAAGATAAGCAAAATCATCTCCCTGAAGTGTCAAAAGTGAGGATTACCAACATAAATAGAAATGGTAAGCAAATAATTTTTCCGACTCACTTATAGAACCATTAGAGTACAGTTCATGAAATTTTACCTTGAGCAACAAGCTCAGTCCAACAACACTCTCAGCTGAGACAGAAAACCCAAAACAAAGGGCTATAGAAAATATGCCAAATTACCAGCAAGCTAGAAGAGGAGGAGGGAACATAACACAGGAAAGCAAAATGGGACGAAAACCAAATTCCCAGTGCTCCAGTTTCACGGAATCATAGAAAAGGGAAAATTTGCTAAATAAATTATCAGCAAACCAAGAAAACCAAAAAAAAAAAAAAGAACAAAAAATACAAGTAAGAAAGGGCTAAAAAAATAAAAATAGGAGAGCACGAAAAATAAGCTAAATTATCACTAAGCAAAGTGGCAAAAAGAATACAAACAAACAAAGCGGGGCAAAAAAATCTGGATCCCAAACTCACTATTTAATTTACTTAAAAGAAATGTTACTACAGAAATTTAGCTAGGTAAGTAGAATTCAAAAGTTGAAACCAGGAAGCAAAAGAGGTTATGAGTTGAGGAGGATAGAGGAACCTGGAGCTGAGTTGCAACGATGCTGTCTGATTTGCCGGTATCAACTTGGCTGGACCACTCTTTCAGCAACACCACGCTTTCCATCGGGAATCTCCGATGACTGATGATTCCACCGGATCGGATTATTGCACAACCCAGAAAATCTGCCATTTTATTTCCAAGAGAATGGTTACTTTATAGATTTTAGGAGAAGAAAGGGGAAGAAGATGAGACAGACAGAAAGGTCTCAGAATATTTTGATAGAGCAATGGGCAAAGGGGCGGGAGGGGAGAGAGGAAAGAAGGGAGAAGTTTGACGAAGAGTGGGGGATTTTCTCCATAGGAGAAGCGGCGATACTTTCCAAGAAAATGGTTTTCAACTGACCTAGGGTTAAAACTTAGGAAAGGTAGCCGCGCATGGTGCGGAGGAAAGGGGATTGGAAAAAAAGAAGGTCACGTGATAGATGACGAAGACACGTGAAAAGCAACGAAACCTTAGGCTATTTTATTACTTATGTAGATAAGTACAGATCTATACCCCATTGCACTGTACAACTCTTTCGGTTGCCACAAATCATTCAAGTGAAATTGCAAGAGATTTAAGATCTCTCCAATGGGGGAGTCTTTTGGCATTAAAAAATGGAAACAAATATAAGTATCCAATTGAATACCCTGCCATTTTAATTGAGCAGTGCATGATATTATGACCAATCCAAATATAAGACATGAATCAATTTAAAAAATAATTCAAAATTCTAAAAAAAAAATGGAGGCTTGGAAGTTGAATGGGAGGGTAGGATGAAAAGTTCTCTTCAAATATATATGTATACACATGTGTGTGTGACTCTGTATGGGGGTGTGTGTGTTTTCTATCAGATGCATCCTTACTATTGCAATTTGAGGAAACTATGTTAGGGTACAAAAAATAATTGTGTTGATTGGTGGAAAATATCTACATTTTTCAAAATAAACACTTTAATTTAAGTAATGAAACTAGTGGAAGGAAATATTATGTAGTCCAAAAAATGTGGCCCTAGTCGTTTTTTTGAAGAAGAAAAATATGGTCAATGAATGTTATTGAATTTGATGACCACATTCGTCTACCTTGGAATAAAAAGAAATAGAGTATCTTTTAGAAGAGGATGTAAGTTAGCTTGTGTTTAGGTTCATTGTCATTGAGAGGTGGGGAGAGGAGGAGGGATGGGTTAAGTTGGTCACGGAGAGATAGATCTCTGATTTGAACCCTTTAACTTAAAAAAAAAGAAGGTTCTTTTTTTTTTAATTTGGTAAATTAAAAGTTTGGGTGGGTTTGCCTCCGGCCACCACTACGAGTCAGGATAGGCCATAGGTTTGCACCAACACAGCCCTCACATCGGCAGTGGGATTCGAACACACGACCTTTTGTGAGAAAATGGTCCGTCCTTACCAATTCAACCAATTTGTATTTGCAAAAAAAAAAAAAAAAAAAAGAGGTTCTTTATCACGTTAATATGGCAAGTGAGAAATGATTTGAGAAATTAGTTATATAGTTGGATTCTATGCCTGGGTTCGTGTGGGCTCCACAAAAGGAATAGATTAACTGAGGACAAGAAACTCTGTCTAAATTCATTAAGTAAATGAAAAACATGGTCAGTAGTAAAAAATTAACTCACTGTTAACTAAAATATAGGAAACCGTCATTTGCAAAATGGGAAATACAAAATAATATCTATCAAATACAAAATAATTACTTTCTGATGAATTGACCAGAAAAGAACTATATACAAGTGTAAATTCACCACAACCCCTTTTCATCAACTTAGAGGGATGAATCAATCTGAACTGAGAAGATATTGGTTTAGTGACTAAGGTTGAAATCCCAAGAATTAAATGTCCTGGGCTCTAATATCCTTGCCTCCTCCTTGTTGCTTAAATCCCCCTCCTTCCCTGCCAAATTTTTTTTTAAAAAAATGACACTTAATTGCAATGGGAAAGGACAACTAACCATTTGATCATTCATTCAATTAATATAATTTATATGGGATTGTTCAATTAAATATAGATAGTGAATTTGATTGGCCTAAAACTAAGTAACTACTACTTGTAGAGCGTGTTATTCTGGGCAGATTTAAATCTAACTAAACCAAGCAAAGCAAATTTTCTGACAGGTTCCTCCCTATAGCCATAATAAGCAATATTAGACGAGTAAGTAAGTAAGATAATTGCAGGTCTAATCCGGATTTTCTCCTTTATTTCTACCACAGACCTCACAGACATGGTTATCATATTTTCATTCCATGTCCACTCTTTTCATAGAAAGGATGTACACCAAAGATTATAAAACAACAAAAATGTCAATATCACGTACGCTGCAATAAAATTACCTCAATCTGGCAGATGTTGAGTTGGTTCAGTGACTAATGGCTTATGAGATGAGGACAAAACCTTGTGAAATCATTATTCTCAGCTAGCAATTTATAGGTTATAACAAATTGGATCACACATAAGATATTTTATTCAGCAATCAGTGAAAGCCTTGACTACTTGCTAATCAGAGGCGGAACTAGAAAATTTAGCTTGAGATGGCGAAATGCATACACACGTAAATTTTGGGGTCAACATAATATTTATTTTTATTTTTTTGGAAAATTTTGGGGGACAAATAGCTTAATGTATAGAAAATTTTGAAAATTCTCAAACTTTTAAGAGGAGAAAACATGACTTTTTACAACTTGGGAGGGGGGAAGGGCAAATAGCTAAATATATACAAGACACATACAAGTAATCTTGATAATATCCCATCAGCTGCTTTGAGATGCCGTGCAAGCACTTACAGAATCTTTGCTTAAATACTTCTTGATTTGTTCTCTTGTGCAACTTTAGCGTTATCCTTCCTTGAACCACATACTTTTCTGTACTGATTTTCTTGGATGGAGGAAGCTAGAAAACAGCCTTCATGCACCACAAGTAAGTCAGATTCTTAATTTTCCTTTTCTTCTGTATCACTTTGGCAATTCATTGTTGTCCTAAAGTCATATAATCTATTGGTACCATCAATTTTTGCATGTTTAGCATTAAGTTAGAGAAGTCACAGATTTTGTTAATTATCATACTCTGCAGCAAATATACCATTTTAGACAGCCATTGTGGAAGAGGGAACCATGATCATGCTTAGATGGCCTGGAGGATTAACTGTTAATTCGCTGAGGTTATTAGCAAGACTGATTTGAAATTTGGTATTAAAGTTCATCATTGCAAGTCTAAATCCAGCTAACTGTGGCATTTGCTGAGGAATGCAAGCTTCCAGCCTTCCACTAGAAAAGAAAACTAGAGATAAGATCTAATGCCTGTGTTACAAGGATCGTTCATTTTATCTCTACTGTAAATAAATCAGATGATAATTTCATAGTCTGAGCAGCTTAGACTCATCATTTTCCATTCCAAATATAACCAAAAAAACAATCGCACTTAAAGAGTTGAAAAACATTGACAAAGAACCATTAAACAAACAGGATGAACTTTTTAAATGGTTCAAGTCTTAAACTTCATTCTTTCACTTCCGTTAGCACTTAGCAAGAAAGTAATCTTCTGATTTTGCAATATGCGTCTATCCAGCAGTGTCTCCTTGGTTCCATTCTCATAGCCACAGAAACAAATTATACCAATATAACAGTTTTGGATAACACTTGTATACCCTCTGAAATTTGATCTCTCTAGAAGTACTTCATGGACATTGACAGGTAGTTGAAGTTTGGACCCTTGTCTAGTTGATCACAGATGTCCGAATAAAACATGAGGGATCATCAGTTTCTGATTTAGCTCTTGATCAAATTTCCAGTGATATTAGAAGGTTCAGGCAGAGACTTGCTTCATCTATGTAGATTAATTCTTCTAAAAAGCTGCTGTATCTGTAGCGGAGAGTATCATTCGTGTTTGTAAAGCCTAATAGTTTAAGTAAAACAGCTGTATAGCAGTTAAAAATGTAGGCTGATGTTGCCCTGCAAGTTTATGATTTTCTGTGTATTGATGAAACATGAGTTCTGAACTATGAGTGATTTAGCTCTAGTTAGGGCCAAAAGAATCCTGCTCAATATATTTGATTACTAAAACTAAAGTCTGGTTACAGAAATTTCTATTTTTCGTAGTTCCTGTCAAAATCCATGTTAATTATATACACTAAGAGAGAGCAGTGACTTGAGCTAGTTTTTCTGGTGTATCCTCGTGGTTTCTGTGTTCAGAAATCTTGAAACCACTAACCCCACTAACAAATTTGACAGTGGAAGTCTTATTTCACTGGTTTTTTCCACTTCATTTCTACAGCATATGCCTCCCAGTTGACAGTGTATTTCCGTAGCCTATTCCTTCTATTTCTGTGTGGGATTTGCTTTTAAGTGGCTCAATAATGCGAAATCCTTCTAAATTTATGTGATCAGGTACGGAAGCTAAAGAGATATTGTCAACTGGAAATATCAAAACTCCCTTACAGTCAAATGTTCGTTGGCATAGAAAGTACAAATGGTGGTTTCAAGTGGCTATGTACACATTATTTCTCCTCTCTGGCCAGGCCACTGGTGTTCTTTTAGGCAGATTATACTTTGATAAGGGTGGAAATAGTACATGGTTAGCAACATTGGCACTAACTATAGGCTTCCCGTTGCTCCTACCCTTCCTCTTCTATTCTTTCTTACAGAATCATAATGCAGATTATAGTAGAATCCAGCAGCCTTCTGTTCTTCTCCTTACTTCGATTTATGTCTTTCTTGGGCTGTGTACAGCTGGGGATTCCGTGCTATACTCACTTGGCCTAAAATACCTTCCAGTCTCGACTTATTCTCTGATATGTGCAAGCCAATTAGCATTCAATGCTGTTTTTGCATTTTTCCTGAATGCACAGAAGCTTACCTTTCTAATAATAAACTCTCTTGTATTGCTAACCCTCTCCTCCATAGTCCTTGTAATCCACAACGATACTGAAAATTCCGGTAACACCTCTAAGAACAAATATGCAGTAGGCGTTATATGCACTGTTGCTGCATCTGCTTTATATGCATTTGTGCTTTCATCGACTGAACTCATATTTCAGAAGATACTTAAAAGCAAAACTTTCAGAGTCATAATTGATCTCACATTCTACGAGTGCTTAGTTGCGACGCTTGCGGTGGTAGTGGGGCTTTTTGCAAGTGGAGAATGGAAAAGCTTGAAATCAGAGATGCAGGATTTTAAACTAGGTAAAGTATCGTATATCATGACTATTCTTTGGACTGGGATATCATGGCAGGTTTTCAACATTGGTTGCAATGGACTGATTTTCAAGGCCTCTTCCCTGTTCTCCAATGTCATTAGTGTTGTAGGATTGCCAATTGCTCCAGTTCTAGCTGTGGTAGCTTTCCATGACAAGGTAACTGCTGCCAAAGTAGTATCCCTGCTGTTAGCCCTATGGGCATTTATATCTTATGTCTATCAGCATTATCTTGATGATCTGAAGGCCAAAGCCAAAAGAAAGCGTCCTAGTGAAGTAACAGAAGATTCGATCACAGAAATATGAGTGCTGGATATGTACTTCTCCCTATTGTATTGTTCATTTAGAGGACAAATGTTCAATTCTTGCAACTTTCTTGTGAATTTAGAAGACGAGATTAGCGCTTGCAAAACTCTGGACAAGCAGTTTGTTATGTCCTGCAATTAAAGGATAAGAATGTACATTTGTATTTAAAAAAAAAATAGTACGCAAACATCCTGCTACTTAATCCATTTCAATATCATCTTTCTATCAGACTTCAAGCAACTTAATGACAAGACTAACGAAGGGAACTGTGGGGCAGCCGGTCACCGCTGAAGCAGTTAAGGGGCCTCACATGATCTCAGCTTTGCCGAGCCACCATTCGCTCGCGTATGGCTAACGTTCGCATCTGACACCTGATGACATTTGATAGATACTAAATGCTTAGTGGCTGACCTACGATATTGCTATAGCTATCATATCACCCTTGTTTTCCAAGAAGCGTACTACAGCTTGCAGGTATAAATACCTCCCCGGGGCCCACCAACACTCAAAGGAAAGGGACGCGGAGCCGGAACAGTTGTCAGAAAAATTGTTTCGGACGGTTTTGTACATTTTACACAGTATGTAACTCCACTTATACAAGACGTAACTCATTTTCCACAATGTGTAATTATAGAACAAAATTTTGTGGACCCCACATACGGTGTGAAAAACGATGCATAAGAATGATTTGGGCCACACATTTTTTTTTGACCAAATCTAGCCATGAACAGTTCAGGAGTGGTCCTTCTAATGACCGCTCCTACCCCGCTTCCCAAAGGAAATGTCTCATTATCAACTATCTAAGTCGTCTTCGATTCCCGAACTTCGAGTCATCTAACTTAGGTATCAGAGTCTTCAGGGGGATTTAGCCCGACTCTGTGCTTCTTTTGTTGTGTTGTGTTCGTAGGTAGCAAGTTCGGCCTGACAAGCTCGGTCCCGATCTCTTCCTGCTCGCACAAGTTGCTGCCTGCTCAATGTGTTCAAACAGGATATCATGAAACTTAAGAACTCTGTAATTGCTCTTTCACTTGTATTAAGAGAGAAGAAACTTAAGTTAATCTATGGTTTGGCGAAATTTGTGATTAAGCCCATACATAACATAATTTCCCAATGGCTTGAAACCTAAGCACAAGAAGATTTTAAAATGGTTACACTCTCTTTTCAACTTCAATTAGAAATTCTCAGTCTTAGCTCAATTAGTTGTACCATGTAACAGCCCCACCTCCCCCTAAGGCGAATCAAAGGGTTCAGCGGACTGCCTGCGCAACTCTCGCCAGGACTCGATAACTAACGGAAAAAAAAAAACCAACAATCCAATACTTACTAAACTAAATCTCCAAATTCAAATTTCAAACCAATATAATCACATAAATTCAAACCACAATTCAAACTTAGAATTCAACAGAAGCTAAGGTTACAAACCAAAAGATAAACTTAAAACCAAGATAGGGTTTTCTAGAACAACAACCCTTAAGCAAAAGTAACACAAAATCTACACTAACTGCGCGCTCTTCCAACCCCATGATCCAGAAATTTCCCTGTTAAGGAAAAAACAAAGGGAAAAGGGGGTGAGCTGAAAGCTCAATGAGATCCCAAAAACATGCAACCATGTAAGCAATTAGAATTTACTTAATAAATAGGTATCACAAATAAAATCACCAAATAAATTGAACACACTCAATTAAAGGATACGGATGGCTTTCAAAAGCCAATTTCCCCGTAGTTTGATCATGTCATATACCGTTGACCCTTCGTCAACGTTTAAAGTTCAGAGGCAAGACCGTAGATCCCCACTTTACACCGAATACCGTCCACCATTTCATCCCCTTACCGTGCCCGAACACCCCAACAAATCAAATTTTAGGTAATACTTGAGTATACTGTTTTCCGGATCACATATCATATCCAATGGCCCGTCAACTTTCTCGACCAAGCCCGTGCTGGCTCGAGTTGATTGACTCACCATATAGGTTTTGGAGCTCCAAACAAATTAGATTTGTCGATAGAATATCACCCAAGCGACTCACAAATCAAATGTAGGCCAAAGGCCAATTCACATGGATTCAAACATCAAAGTACAAAATTTTACGCAAAGGAGATCGAGTGTGATAAAGTACGTACTCGTCTCGATCATATTAATTGGTTCGCAAATCACAAGAGAACAAATCATCGCATAATTCAAATACTCCAGTATTTCAGCTATCAAGTTGGTCAAGTAACAAGTATGGAACACTCACCGAGTTAAGCAAAGTATCTTCAGGTGCTCGCACCCAAATCTCCTCTATTTCCTCCTTCCAAGTCTAATAACAAATGAAATGAAAGGTATTTAAGTTCGGCTACCCCAAACAAGAAAGACCTAATGCATATGCTCGTTGTTCTCTTTACTTGATAGAAATCACAACTTGGATGCACAAATCACCAAATGACCAATCCAAATTACAAGGGTGAACAAACAAAAATGTTATCAACATATTAGGATCATGAATCAGCATGTCGGGACACGGCGAGAATGCACAAGAGTCAAGGCGAATGAGGAAAATAATTGTGGAGATGAAAACAACAATTGGCAGGTTTGCCACCCTTCAGTAATTTAATCATAAGTGTGGCTACAGTTATCGGATTGAGGTGTGCTTTATGGCGTTTCGAAGCTTAGACACAGCCCTACAATTTTCATGAAAAGGTAGAATATCAAATAACACTAAATCAGGGTCTAAATGGCCAAACTCAGAGACATCAGAAATCTGTCGGCTAGGTGCAAGTTGGTCGAACAGTCTCGGAAGAACGGTCATAACTCAATGTAGAAAATTCGAAATCGAGTTCTGTCAGAAGCGTTTAAAACTAGGTTCATAGACCTTTCTAGTGATATAAGGATCAGTCTCTAATTCAATTTCTATAATCACCAGAAAGTTCAGAAAGTTCACTGAATTCCATTTCTGATTTCCTGTGAAAATTTCCAACTTCGACACAATCACTACAATTAATCCTTTAAGGTTATTTCCATCTCTTAGTAAGGTGTATAACATGCTAAAACATCAAATAAATCCATCAATAAAACATCACAAACCCTTAGACATTTCATCAAACACATAGAAGATTAAAACAAAAACCTAAGTTCAAGTTCTCAAACACAAGAAACTCTTCCATAATTTTTCCTCCTAATCAATCTCAAACACCTTAAACTTAACTATCATGCATCCTCTTTGGATTTGAAGGTCATTTAAGCATAGATAAGTGGTGAGTTACCTTAAGAGATAAAAGAGAAAATCCACCCAAAAGCTCCAATTCTTCCAACCAAACTTGATGTTTAAGTAACAATCTAAGCTAGGGTTTCACTTGAAGATGTTCATCCTCACCTAAAATTGCTAGAATCAAGTTTAGGGTTTAGTGTTTCTTGCTCCTTGAGGTTCGGCCATGAGAGAGAAGAGTGGAGGGAAAATTGATTTGAATTTTTGAAAACAAGAGGTTAAATAGAAAGTCTTAAGTCAAGGTGTTAATGGATGGTTGACAAGTGTCCCAATTTGGACCAAGAATTGGATAAAAATCTATGCAATTAACTTCTAATCCCTCAATTTAGAATATAACCCACTTAATACCATATAAGTTTTATATATTTGGTTACATGAAACATGTAAAATGTAATTCTAAATTAATGCCATGCAATACACACAAAATAGAGTACTTTAAGGAAAGTAATGCACCAATTGATTAAATGGTGCAATAAATTTAGAAATCTCTTCTTTTTTTTCTTTCTTTCTTTTTTTTTTCTAGGGTTCTCACATACCATGTTCCATATATTAAAAAAAAAGAGTTAAATTCACTTTGCCCCCCATGAATGTTAGTTTGGTTCACTTTAACCCCTCGACCCAAAAAATGGGTAATTCGCACCCGCTATGCTAACTTCATAAGTACTTTCTAGTATAATATGATGGAATCAAATTGTGGGCAGAGACGATTGTCTCTAACAACTGTCTTAAACCATAAATGGTCCCAAATGAACTAACAACGTTTAAATTTAACCTGTGTGGATAACATAATACCATGTAATTCTAACATAATAAATAGGTAATGACCGACATGAATAGTATTTGAATATAACATCTCTATTGTAAAAGTATACATTCAATTTACTGTGAGCTACAACATGTTGAAAAGTTGTTATATGATTTGAAAATGGTTGTACTGACAATCTTTCTTACCCCATTCCTGATGAAATCACAATTTTATTGCCATAATATCCCTGTAAAATACTTGCAATCTTAGCCTTTATTGTTCCGACGGTTGTGTTTTGATGCGTTAGTAAGACGGCCACTATTTAACATGCATGGAATGGCCAAGTTTCAAGTCAACTTTTGACTTTAGAACGAACAAAAACACCTTTACCTATTTTCTTCATCTCTAGCACTTTAGAACCTTACCCCTTTTCTCAACTTGCCAATCAACTATGCTTAATAGACCTAGTCACAGTGATTGGGAGCTGATTGTAAGTTGAAAAGTGGCTAGTGGAAGAGATCGATTTTTAGGCTTGGTGAACCTCTTTTTTCGCACGACTAAACCTGAATGTTTGTATCCTATATGTTTCTCCTTTTTTTTTTCAGGTGGGTTGCATGATTTGCACAATTGCCTCTAATTCTAGATCAATTCTATAATTTCACCGCTCATTTTCCTGTCTTGAGGATAAAATGGTCTTTTGAATTCTTCAGGGGCAAAATGAATCTAGCCCCCCCCCCCAAAAAAAAATGCAGCTAGGCATGTTGAAGGAACAGAAGGAAAGAACAAATACATTTGGTAGGTCCAATTTAGAGCTAAAACTAATGTTCTAATATATCAAAAATTCAAAATGATGAAACAAGCAGCAATTCAATAAGCTTCAGCATGGATGATCAACAAAGATGACCACACAAAACATAGGATCTATTTGGCACTCCTGTTTTTAGGAGTGCTTTTAACAGATATTTTTTTTTTGGTTCACAAGAACTCTTTCAACAAACCCCAAAATTTTAAAATATACACTCTAAAATACTCAAAAATCCAGCCACCCCAACCACGATATAGGAGAAAAACTCAAATTTTGTTTAATTCAAGCCATGTGGCATTTTGTGTCTTTTATTATTCCCTCACAAAAGCTTGGGACATGAGTTCGGTACAATTGTCGAAAGTGGTCTTCCTACTTCGACATTGGCTGCTTCAGAATCAACCACTTCAAATTTGATGCAAATAACTAGGAGGAGCAATTTGGCGTAGTTGATAGTATATTGGGCCGTTTAACACTCAGATCTATTGAAGGGCAATGCACATGTTACATGGTACTTGAAATGTTTACAAAGTTGTACTTAAGGCAATCATGGTTTTGTTTTATTCTAATCCATCAAGTTGCTGTATTTAGTGCAATATTTGATCAAAATCACAATATAGATTTTTACTAAATTTGTAAATATGGAAGATATTATTCATTTATACAGTTTTTTTCCCAATATAATAACAATTAAATAATTAAAAATAAATATTAAATATGATTATATAGACATACACACACACGAAATGACTAATACAGGCTTGGCATTATTTGAGCTTAGTGCTCGAGCTCGAGCCGAAAGCTCGGCATTGTTTTCGAATTTTATTAAGTTGAACTCAAGTATTTTTGCAATTTTATCAAGTTCGGCTTGAGTTTGAGTTTCTTGACTCGTTGAGCTCAAGTAGCACTCATACCCTTGGAATTCGAACTCGACTTGATTCGATTGTGCCACTAGTTCGTTGGCATTAAATCAAACAGTGGAAGAATTGAAGAGAAAGCTAAGTAGTACTCTGCCTACTCAATTATTAGTGCTGCGCTTTAGTTGCTGCCACATTTACTGCCTTTTAAAAGAGAAGAACAAATTGAATAATGTTGTGCCAAAATTGAGGAATAGGGTGGGTATTCCTTTGTCCAATATCCACACAAATCTAGGTGTTTGCTTTAGGAACGTGATAGGAACAAGAATGGGAAGAATGAAGCCGCTGCGGCATCTCAAGTAGGTAAGATATATTCAGAATATAAACTATGTAATCTATATCTTAGCTAGTTGATTTCAGTGGTATAGTGTGTTGGTCGGTTATATAATCAATAATGGTTGGATTTAAGGCTGGGGGACGGAATTTGGAGTAGCATAAAACTGTGGTGAAGCATGAATAGAATCGGGGGTGATGAAATTTTTGTTAAAGTGTTTATAGATTCCACACGAAAAAGATGAGGCAGATAATTTGGTGATGTGTTGTTTAAAAATGCTATAGTTAATTAGTTTGTGATTTGTGATGTCAGAAATTTGGTGTTTTCTAAACTTACTTTATTTGTTTGTTTGTTTGTTATGAGGTGGAATGGTGAAATCTGGTAATTTATATACTAAGTACGTTTCATCCCTCACATGATTTGTTCAGTTACGCCTTAAATTATGCTATGCTGTAGCTTTCATGTTTCGAAAAAGTCAAATAGAGTAGGGTCCAATGTTCTTTAGGTCAATAATAAAAGAACTTCAACAAAGCCGTAGCACCTTTGTCAGGAGCCATTATGCATATAAATTACATGTCATTTTCATCCAAAAGTTTATCCAAGTCATGTAGATCATATTGTAGTAGAAAGAGAAATGGACTGAGTTTGTGTGGCCATAAGTTGTTAGGCGAGACATCTATAGCAGACTTGGTCCACTTAAATAGTGAGGCTGTCTAAAGAACATAAGGTAAAGTAGAAAGATTATAAGGCCATGTGCTTGAATTGCAGTTCACAAATCAGCCAAAATGGTCCCTGAACTAATTTATACTACTCACTCTAGTCAACCTAAGCTTATCAGTCTCATCTAGTTTCTTAAGTACACAACAGCAATGGGGTGAATATGATACTAGTTCATAAACAATAATTTAATAGACTGGTTTTGAAAAGATATGGTATATATAAACTTAAATAAACAACTTCTTCTATAATAGAAATATAAAATAGTTGTACTTGATTTCTGTAATTTTATGGTCATAAATGTCTAAAATTTGGCGTTTTTTAGGCTTAGTTTGTTTGTTGGTGAGCTCTGATGCTGAAAATTTTTTTTTTGCCCAAAAGAAAGGCCAAGATGGGGACTTTTTCAATCTAAACGTGCATTATGATGGGGTGTATGTCAAACATCCACAAGAGACATATGTAGGGGGCAGTGTGGAGACCTTTGAAGATGTCATTGCATTGAAACTTGATAAATTAGCTTTAATTGATTTCTATAGTTTTGTGGGCTTTACTATTAATATGAAGATGATGTATAGAATCCCATGTGATGATAATGTGACGACCCCACTGAACCCAGAGGCGTACCAAAGGGCTTAGCGGATCGCCTGCCCAACTCTCGCCAGGACTCGATAGCAAAAATGATATAAGCGTTAAATTCTCACAAAAGGACGATATGTATGTTATATATATATATATAATAGTCACTCCAAGACCCCGAGAGTTAGAGAATAACTCCCGTTAAGGTTTCTCACACCCGCTATCCAAAATACAATATACATGGCCAAAACCCCAACCCAAAACAAGTGCTAAAGCAAAAAGGCTACACTATGCCTCCCACGCGTCAATTCCCGCTTCAGCCCCCTGCTAAGGAAAACAAATTGAAAAGGGGTAAGCTATATGCTTAGTGAATAATCAGGAGGGGGGGTACATGTAAATCACATTGCCACAGATTTTCAAATCAATAGCAAAAGTAACACCACAAAGAAGGATACGGGTGGCTTCCAAGCCATTTCAATTTCCACGCTTGATCTTCCGTTGACACTCCGTCAACCGATAATCCGTAGACCCGACTTATACTCCTACCGTCCACCTTATCAACCCACTCTGGCCAGTCTACAGAATATAGCAGCTTGAGCAATAATATCATTGAGATCCCAAAAGCATTGAAATCAGACCATCTATTTGGTCGGAAAAGCAATATTTACCATTGAGACCCTAAGACAACCCCTTGAGATCAGACCATCTATTTGGTCGGAAAATAACATTTACCATTGAGACCCCAAGGCAACCCCTTGAGATCAGACCATCCAAGTGGTCAGAGAGCCACACTAACATTGAGATCTCAGAGGCATCCCTTGAGATCAAACCATCCAAGTGGTCAGAGAGCAATATTTACATTGAGACCCCAAAGGCAACCCTTGGGATCAGACCACCCACTTGGTCACTTATCAATAACAATATCACATGTATAGATCATATATCACACATCATACGCATTCACATATCACACAACACATACATTTTAGAATCATATATGGAGCTTGGTCGAGTGCGATGAAGTACACCCTCGTCCAAACGTCCACTTATCACATTTCACAATATAAGCACATATAAAGTCCTAACTACTCACCAAAAGTAGTACAAAAGCAAACAGGTTAGAAAAGTTCCCCGGTCTCCTTGACCTCGTCACTTCCTGTGAAAAGTTGAGCCAGAAGATTACTCAAACAATCACTAAGACGTCAAAACCACTTAGAAACACTTAAAACAGCAAATAAGGTACATGCATGGGCGTTCGACTAAGAATGAACGAGAACAGAACGAAAACGAAAAACACACACTAAAAGGTGTAAAAGGCAGTTTTGACACCCTGTGCGCCTTTACTCATAACTCAAGCTACAAGTATCGGATTAGAGTGCACAAGGTTCCTTTTCGAAGCTAAGAGAACAAGCTACAACTTTCGTGAAGACAACTTCTGCCCAGATTCTCTCTTTTTAGTAGAAAAATGCAGAAACATTTCCAGAAATTTTTTACGTCAGAATTGCTGACAGGCTAGATTTAAACGATCATAACTTGGCGCTCACAAATCCGAATCCAGAAATTCTAGATGCGTTGGAAAGCTAGAATGAAGGGCTATAAGTTCCGTGTTTTGGCCAAAAGCCAAATCACAAAGGATCAACACGAAAAATGAAGCTGAAGTTGCTGGTTTGTCATTCCTGTTTTCCTGCTCTACGCCCAAATGTTTTTCATGCAACCAAAATGCACACATGCAACTCCATTGACTCGAATACGATAACAAACATGCAAATGCAGCCCTTACGCATCCCATATTGCCCTCGACACACACAAACACACACATATACACCGTACACATGCACACACACACATCAAAAGCATAACCCGTCCAATGGCTCGAAATTATGCATTTCTCAACATTATGCACTAATGCACTAACAAACGCACTAACACTCGGTTGCCAAGCACACTAATAAGGTCCAAGATCATCATCACCCTATTAGGGTTTCAACCTCCCACCATTGCCAATCCAACAACCATAACACCAACTATACTTTAAATAGCATGCAATGCACACATGCAACACTAATTGATGCCATTAGAAATTATAAACCAAGAACCATCTTAGAGCTTGCTGGCTGAAATTGGGAATCAAGAAATCAACATCACTACTCCATAAATCTACTAACTAAAGCAAGAACAAGTGCTAATTTAGTCCAACCAACAACTAGAAACATCAATTCCCAACAATAAATTTTGCAACTAATGAAACCCTAACCCTAGCTCTAGGCCAAGGTTCAAGACAAGCAAAACAATAAAACCAATCCATGGAATCATCTTCCAAGCTAACTAGGATCTTTAATCATGTTAGAACGTTCATAAAATCCATCATCTTCATCAATTTAAACCAAATTCCAACTTGCACATAAAGGAAGAGTACCTCTTTGGCTTATGTTCTTGGTGCAACTCCAAGTTCCCAAGTGTAATCCTCTCCTCCTAGCTCCCAATCAAGATTGGATGGTTGAAACTAGCAAAAACCCCCAAGCTTTTCTCTCTTTTTCCTCTCTTTTCTCTTTTTTTTTTATTCTCTTCTCTTTTCTTCCTTCTTTTCTCCTTGCTTGGCCGACCTTCTTGTCTTTCTTTTTGCTATGAGATTAAGTCTCTTAGATATTTGTTTGGTTAGTCAAAATTTGGTCCAAGTCCAAGTCCAAGTCGTCATGCCAAAACAACCTAGCAACTTAAGCTATTTTCCACTCTTGCCCACATGATTTCTTTTCCTATCAAACTAGTCCATAGATGCTCAATTTAACCTAGCCTATCCAAACTTAATCACACTTACTTAGGCTACCAATCACCTAGGAATCTTAATCCCTCTTCTTAAACATGCATTAACACACGTAAAGTCAAAGAAATAACAAACTTGTAGTTGGTCATAAAACTTAGATTTATTTTCAAAACTAGGGTTTTACGAATCCAAGCTAGGTTTTTTTTTTTTATATATAAATTAGTGTTTTATCCCAATTTAGGGTTTTCGAAGCAAACTAGGGTTTAAATTTCAAATTAGGGTTTTCAAACTTGTAAAACAAAATAGTTAAAACAAACACTTTTAAAAGTAAAAGAAGCCATATAAACACCTTGGCAAACCAAAATAAATTATAATTAACATTATTTAATATTTTCCAAATATTGAGAAAAATCGGGGCCTCACAGATAATCTGCTAAATCTAAGGCAAATAGATGATGAAGATGATGTAGTTGATGTGGCCTGCATTGGCAAAAATAATGGAGCAGCTGATGTATATATCATTGATGACTTCCATATAAGATGTGTTAATAGTAATATTGGAAGTCAAAGTACAGAAGTAAACATTAATATTGGGAGTTCAAGTGTAGCGAATGCTAAGGAGATTGACATAGGAAAAGATGAATTCTATGTTAATATAACTTTTGATGATGTTGATGTAGTTAATGCCGAAGACATACCAGTTGATGTGGGCCAAATGAAGGAGCATGTGAATGAAAAAAAGGCAAAAGAAGCTACTGATTTTGTAGAGGCACCTGATGATGATGATGGTGACCTTTTGGATTCATCCGACGGTGAAAGTTTTCACAACGCTAGTGAAAGTTTTCACGACAGTGATTATGATTTTAGCAAGAATGAGGAAAATAGTACATTCCATGGTTCTATTATTGCTCCTGAGCAAGAGTTAGGTGCTCGGATTGGGAAGGTTGGACTTGGAAGTGGAGGAGCAAGCAGAAAAAAGTAGCCTACATTCCAGAAATTGCCAAAAACAACAACCAAGAAGAAAAGAAGTGGAGCTTAGCCTGCTAGCTTGATAGATCTGCACCTAGATAAAGGAGGCAATATTCCAGTCCATGAAGAATATGATTCACTTGGATCTGATGAGTTAAAAAGTGGAAACTCTTTAGAAGACGAAGATAGTAGAAAGAAAAAACCTATGCTTGTAAGATTACGACTTGAAGTTGATATGAAAAATCCAAAATTCCATGTTGGACTGGTTTTTGATGATAAACAATTGTTTAAGTTAGTGGTGGACGCCTACTCAGTCAAGTGGGGCAAGGACATTAGTTGGGTAAAACAAGACGCGTCACGGATGAGAGTGAAATGCAAGGTGGAACATTGTGCTTGGAGTCTATTTGCTTCTAAAATCCGGGAAGGTGATGATTCCTTAGTGATCAAGACAATGGGACCAGAACACACTTGCTATCGGACTTTTTATCACAAGAGAGCCACCTCAGGTTTCCTCTCCAAAAAGCATGCAGATTTTTTGAAGTTGAACAAGAGAGTGAGTGTTGAAGAATTTAGGGAAAAGGTTCATTCAGAGCTTAATGTAAACATCACTGTACCCCAGGTGTAAAAGACTTGGATGAAAGCAAAGCTCATAATCCATGGAAGCTATAAAGAACAGTACACAAGGCTTTGAGATTACTGTGGTGAGCTGCTGAGGTGTAATCAGGGTTCTACAGTATACATGGAGACAGAATTTGATGAGGACATGGGCAGAGATAGATTTCAGAGGCTTTATATATGCTTTGAGGCACTAAAAACAGGATTCAAATCTACATGTAGGCGTGTGGTTGGAGTGGATGGTTGCCATTTAAGAGGTCCATATCTCGGGATACTTTTAACAGCTGTCAGGATAGATCCAAATGACTGCATATATCCCATTGCCTATGCGGTCGTTGAGGCTGAAACAATAGGAGTTAGAAATGGTTTATCAAAATTTTAAAGTATGACTTGTCCATTCATGACCAAACAAATTGGACATTCATTAGTGACAGACAAAAGGTAAAGTTACTGCTCATTATTTCTTATCAAGTTGCTGCCTTTTAATTCTTATATCAAGTTACTTTTTTAATTTTGAAATTTTTTATTCTATTTCCTTGAAAATAGGGTCTAGGGACTGCAATTCAAGAGGCGCTCCCAGATGTTGAGCACCGACATTGTGTTCGCCACCTTCACAATAATTTTAAAAAGCTGCATTTGTGTTGAAGCATTGAAGGAGAGGTTTTGGACTTGTGCTAGAGCATCATATGTGACAAGGTTTGAAAATCTTATGGAGAGTTTGAAAGAATATGATGAAAATGGTTGAATGACAACACTTCACTCAAGCACTGGTCAAGGTCCCATTTCCATACCTTACCTAAGTACGATATCCTGCTCAACAATTTGTGTGAGATTTTCAATTCCGTCATTATGGATGCAGAGGAGAAGCTAATTCTTGCGATGCTTGAGTCAATTCAAATTTATCTAATGGAACGGCTCTACCCTAAAATACAAAAAAAGCTAGAAAAAGCCAAAATAGAAGCTACTGCAAATATTGCACGATGGTCTAAGGAAGATCAATTTGAAGTGACACATATGTATGGGGGAAAGCATGTGGTTGATGTTAAGCAAAAAACATGCACGCGTCGAAGATGGCAACTGACTGGTTGGCCTTGTTGCCATGCTATTTGCCACATTTCCATAATGGGAGTAACTCCAGAGTACTTGGTTCATAATGCTACTCCAGAGATACCTATTTAAAGGCATACGAACCAACAATAGCTCCAATAAGTGGGCCTACTAATGCTTGGGTTTAGTCTGAAAAAGATCCTGTGTTGCCTCCGAAAAAGTTAAAGCTCCCGGATAGGCCCAAGAAATTGAGGAGAAAGGAACCGGATGAACCAAGGGCAATTCTGCAGGTGTAACAAGGCTGCCTAGAAGTGGACTTGTCAAAATGACATGTTCAAAATGCCATGAAACTGGTCATACCATTAGAAAATGTCCAGTGCTCATTCAAGCTAATAAGCTTCCTGGTTCATGCAGGCCACCATCCTCTAACAGTAACAAGTGCAGCTTTTGCAAGAATAGAGGCCATAACAAGAGGTCTTGTCCAGAAAGTGCTCGAATTGGGAAAAGTAAAGTGAAAGAAGATCATAACTCAAATGCTCCAGCTGTTATAATTCTTAGTTCCTCATTTTTTATAGGTATTTTTATGTTTAAATTATCTTTAACAAATATCAAAAATTTTTTGATTTAGATGTTGATCAAGTAGGCAAAAATGGGGGATGGGAAATACCTAAAACTAGGATAAGTCAAGAAACTGAAGATCATAATTTGAATATGTTTGCTGGTATAACATGTTTAGTTGTTCTTTTTTCCTACAAATAATTGTATGTCTAAAATATCATTAATAAAAGTTGCAATTTTTTTTGAATCAGATGTTGGTTAGGTGCGGAAAAATGGCAGAAATGAAATACCACAAGGAGTTGCTTCATTGTCTTGCCAAGAAACTGGTTTGTGTCATATTCTTGCCAAAAATAAATTGGTTCACCTTTAAGTTAATTTTTGACTTTATATGACTCCACAATGTGTAACTTTTCCAAGTATCAGGTGAAAATACAGAAGTTGTCCCAGGAGATGCTGAAGAGATGGAAATTCAGCCTTCAGCTCCACAAGAAATTGGTGTTGGTTTGGAAAAAGTCAAGAAATGTTCAGTTTGCAAGAAGATTGGACATAACAGGCAAACTTGTGACACTACTGAGGCACAACCTTGGAGAAAAGGAAAAGCTACGATGCCCATATATGGTCCATTTGCTGATTCGAAGTGGAAAAGAAGTAGGAGAAAGCAAATAGTGAGTTCACTTGAGCAATTGTTAAGGAAAATATAATTTGTTTTGTAGTTCATTTCCTAATGCATTTATTTGGTTTTGCAAGCACATAGAGTGTTAGATAAGGAATAGACACCAAAAATTGATGAGGGGTTGCATTTGAAGTTCAACATAGGGAATGAAGTGCCTTTAGCATGGGGTCTGCAAATGAAATTAAACTTCTGTGCCTTTTGCCTTATATTTTGATGTGCTTCACTGTTTTTTAAAACCTGGTAACCTATGACATTACCTGATCGTGTGAACTAGTGCAGCATGGGGCTAGCAATTGTTATAATATCTTTTGGATGACTGAAATCTATTTGTTATATAACATGTTAAGTTATCAATTTTGGACCTTACAATTCTTCTTGCGATGCTTGGTTTGGTTGCATTCAGGGAATGTCCATTTTTAAGTCAAAACTTTGCAAATTTTTTTTTTTTTACAAACTAAATGCCACAACCATTGCATATGTCTACAAGGCTTGAATTGTCCAGCCTCTGCATTTCTTACTTACACAAATGATCCTACCAACAAGTTCATTTCTTACTTATAACCAAACTAATACCAATACAATAATAGGCTAAATAAGAGCAACCTTTCACGCTCTTACACAAAATGCTTTATCCAATAGCATACAGTTTCTAATTTAGCTAAGCTAAACAAAAGGCTAAATCTAATAACATAGAGTTTCTAATTTATCTAAGGCAACATTTGGAGCTCAAATCCTTGACACTTTGTCTTTCTTTGTTCCTGCCGATAAGTATAGAAGCTAATACACAGTTACAGCAAACCAATGCCAAAACTAACAACTTGCGTCCATCTTTAAAATTTCTAATTTCACGCTTCGTTATCTTGTTCTCTTTTTCCAACCTTGCAAGTTTAGTTTTGATGAAGGAGTTCTCTTGTTTAGCTTCCCTTAGATCCTTTAACAATTTCGCTATCATATTCTTTGTCATCTTTGGCATTTGGTGGATCGTACCACAAAAAGTACTTGCAAGCATTCGGTGTCTACAATAAATGACGACACCACCATTAGCTATACAAATTAAATTACTTTTTATTGAAATTACTGAAAATTAAATGAAATTAGATTTCAGTAGTGCATACCCGTATCCAAATGCATTTCCAAAATGTTAAATTATGAGAATCAAATCAAAGGAAATTTGCTATTTTGCTGATTATAATGACCGTTACCACCACCATTAGCTATACAAGTTAAGTTAACGTGCTTTCTATTCAAAATTACTAAAATTAGATTTTAATAACACATACCCATATCCTAATATTTTGACAAAATTAAAAAATTACCATAATAAAATTCAGGAAAATTTGCTATTTTGATCTCTGCAATAAATTTTACTACTACGCCATTGGCTATACAAAATTAATTTTCTTTTTATTGTAAATTAAACAAGCTCAGATTTCAGTAAAATTTGAAATACTATGAAATAAAATTAATTACCCCATAATTCTTGCATCCGTGGAACCTTCTTCCTGAATTCGACAATGTCCATGAGGTCACTCTTCTACATGGTTCCTAACAATCACAAAACACCATCTCGTCTCCATTATAGTACTCAAACTTTCCTCTCCTCAACCCTGGTGATTGCCCATCTTCTTCACTCTCATGTCTTGATTGTTGATTGCTACTCATACTTGATGCCCCATACGTATAGCTCTTCCATTGATGCATTTTATTGAAGCTGCTTTGCACAGAGACTTGAGAAATTGAGGAGTCCTAATTGCATAAGAGAGACGATGCTTGGCCTCTTTAGTTTTGAATCTAATCAATTTAATGATGATTCTAATCTGTCGAAACTATGTAATTGCAGCAATTTACCTGATCTAATGATTTTGCCCCTGCTAAACCACTGGAAGTGCATAAAATCGATGCATGAGTCCTACATTGGAAGTTACAAAATTGTTGGAGGCCTACATTGGTTAGAATAAATAATGGAGGATGAAATTGGTTTAAGTGAAAATGTCCAGGGATCATTCTGGCAAATTTTCCATTCTACAAACAAATATTTTAACTTGTGCAGTTCTCTCCCATGTGAAAGTTCAAATTTTCTCTCTATTGGGAATTGTGCCTAGTCTCTCTACTTGAGAGTTCAAGTTTTTTGCCTTCAAAATCTCCTAAAATCCACACCTCTGTTGAACTTTCATCTATGAAATCTAAACCAGGTTGATAGTCAATGAGTTCAGTTCATGCTAGTTAGATTTTTTAATGCAACCAATTTAGAGACGAGAGTTATGGTTGGGCTTTGGAAGTTACATGATAGAGCAAGAAGTAAATGCCATCTAAAGATCAAAACTCCCACTATCAACAGACCTTGATAGGTAATGCAAAGCTAGGATTCTAGTAGATCTTTCCTTGCTTAGCTTTTGTTCTCTAAATTATATTTGCATTGTTCTACCTCCTTCCGCACCTCTGTCATACAAAACTCTCTGAAAAGAAAAAAAAAATCCTTGTTTTGGTTGTGTTCTGTATGGTGTCTTAGTATTTAGTAAAGGTTTGCTCTTTACATTGGGTCTCTGGATTTGTTTAATCTAGATTTATGAAGTCCTGTACCTCTTTACATACCTACCTGGAAATACCTTCCTCTGCTTCAACCTATTTCTAGTGTGTATCCTTTAAGTGTGGTTGAAGAGTGAAATGGCAAATGAGATAGTTGAGATTTTACAAAAATTTGCCTTTTCAAATTAGGAGATTGGACGTATGGAAATAGACCTAGGTGATGTGGGGCCTAGCATTAAGGAGTGCTAAACAAGTCTGGTGGGAAGAATAAAAGAGGAAAAAGTAGTCAATTTTGTGGGGATGAAAAACTTTGTGACAGTTGTTGGGGTTACCCCAGAGGCCTTAGGATTGTAGAATTGGGGGAAAACATTTTTCAATTTACAATACCAAATGCAACAGATAGGGAAAGAGTACTAAATGGGGGCCCTTGGATCATAGACAGTCAGATTCTAGTTTTGAAGGAATGGTTTGAAGGTGTTGAGCATGATGAAACTACATTTAATATTGCACCTCTATGGGTGCAGGTGTGGAATTTACTGGTTCATTGGATACCAAAAGAAGTTGGGAGAAAAATTGCTCTAGTTTTTCATGGAACTAAGGATGTTATAATACCACAAGTTGGTGTAAAGGAAGGGAAACATATCAAAATTTTAGTGATGACTGATATTTTCCAACCTCTGATGAGAGGAACCACTGTCAAGATGGAACGCGAGATTAAATGTATTAGTTTAAAATATGAGAAGTGTCCTAATTTTTGTTATACATATGGTAGAATAGGGCATAGTGAGAGGAACTGCAAAGCAATGGTAATCGTTGAGAGCGGATAGCTAGAGAATCAATATGGCCCTTGGTTGAGAACTAATAGTGGCAAAGGATCTCCCAAAAGGAGATTAGAGTACAAGCTACTATTAGAGATTCACTAGAAAAGTAGAGATAGGGATTTAGGATTGAGGAGTTAATTCCATTATAGACAGGAAAAGAATTTGGAAGTTCCTTGCAAGATAGAGGTGATGAAAATACAAAAAGAAATTCAGGAAGTGGGAAGTCTATCTCTATACTAGGGGAGAGAACAATAGAATCTGAGAAGGAAAAGATAATTGATAGTGTCAGTATGCAAAGGAGATCCTGAGATGTAGAGAGTTTGACAACATGCTAAGCAAAGAAAGTGAAGAGGACAGCCTAACAAAAGGAAGCAAAAACAAGGATAAAATGGAAAGAAAAGGATTCAAACAACAAGTGGACAATCTAAAAGGAAAAGGAAAGAAACCAGTTCAGCATATACAACCAATGTGTTTCAAAAAAGGAATTGAACACTCTAGTGAGCAATAGATAGGAAAAATAATGGTGCAAGAAGGAAACAAAATGGAGAGCGAGGAAATGGTGGTAGACACAGTTACAAGTGGTCTGAATAGGAAGAATAACCAAAGAAACAATAGAAGAATGAGGAAGTAGCTGAAAGCTCCAAACACAGCTACACGGCCTTTGAGAGAGGCACAAAACCACATTAATGCAATAGATACTCAGGGAAAGAGGAAATTTTAGCTAATGGATGAAGAAATGGTGGATGTGGAAATTAAAGACTTGTGTGACAAGAATATTAGATTGCATGAAAAACAAGATAGGCTATAGGAATTGTAGAAGGGGTGGTGACCAGCCCAACTTGGTCTCCAAAGAAAAAATGAGATCATTTTTGTGGAATTGTCAAGGTGCATGGAGCCCCTTAACAATTCCCCAATTGAAGGAGGTCAACCTCCTCTCCCACAATCTGCTATTTCTTTGTGAAACAAAAAACAAGCAAAGGTTCATGGATAGGTTTAAGAGACAACTAAACTTTGCGGAAAGTATAGTAGTTGAGACAATGGAAAGACCAGGTGGAATGGCTCTTATGTGGAATGATGATATAAAAGTGGTAGAGGTGCTTAGAGTTGCATTTACCATGGAGGCTCATGTAGTGGATCTATAGCTACATTTGGACTAGTGGTTTGTTGGCATTTTTGCAAGCAGTGATGATCAAGTTAGAAGGAACTAATGGAAAGTAATCAAACAAAGGAGAAAGTTATAGGGAGATAAATGGTTGATAGCAGGTGATTTCAATGACATTGTTTCCTATAATGAAAAATGGGGTGGCAGGATAAGAGAAGAATGAAGTTTCAAGGATTTCAAGGAATTCATAGAGGAGAATGAGTTGGTGGATCTAGGCTTTACTGGCAGACTGTGGACATGGTGTAACAATTGGATGAATGAAGGGGAAATAAAACAGAGGCTAGATAGAGCTTTGGGTAGTCAAATCTATAATAGAACCAAAGTTTTACATGTTGAAAATTATGGTTTGGATTACAATATGTCATAGATTCCAATCCTCAAACAACCAGGAGGAAAAGGAGATTTTATTTTGATAAAAGATGGTTGAGAAAGGAGGGGATTGAATAGGTTATTAAAGATGGTTCGAAGGAAAATCAAGAAGGATCCTACATGTACCATGTGACAAAGAAGATTGCAAACTATATAGTAGCTTTGCTGAGATGGAAAAACAAATTTCAATCGAATGCCAAGAAAAAGACTGAAGAGATAAAACTGGAGACTGAGGCAATCAGGGATTCAAATGACCAGGGGAGAAACGAAAGATTGTAGCTGTTAAAATGCCAGTTGAAGGAAGCATATTATGAAGAAGAATTGTATTGGAGTCAGAAATCCAGAGTGCAGTGGCTAAAGGAAAGGGACAGAAATACTCATTTTTTTCATTCTAGTGTTAAGGGAAGAAGGAGAAGTAACAAATTGCAAAACATTAAAAAAGATGATGGATCTTGGACAAGTACAAAAGATAAGACAAGTAGTGAGGTAGCTAGCTACTTTAGAAAGCTTTTTGGTAGTAAGGAAATTGAGCACTTGGATCCTATACTTGAAGGAAACCACACAATATTACCAACCAAATGAATGCTGATTTGACTAAACCTGTGGAAGAAAATGAGATAAAAGATGCCATGTTTGCTATGAACCCAAATAAAGCACCTAGACCAGATGGGATAACCCCGCTCTTTTTTCAAAAATACTGGAATATAGTCAAACCTGATATTGTCAAAGCCACCCAAAGTTTCTTTCAATCTGGAATTATGTTGAAAGCTACAATCACACCATAATATCATTGATTCCTGAGATTGACTGTCCAATAGAGGTCAAACACTTCAACCCAATCAGTCTTTGTAATGTTATCTATAAATTGATTTCTAAAATCATTGCAAATAGACTAAAAAAAATTCTAGATGCTTGCATAAGCAAAAACCAGGTAGCTTTTGTGCCAGGAAGGCAGATTTTAGACAATGTTATTTTATCTCATGAAATTCTACATTTCCTAAAAAACAAAAGGCAAGGACCTCAAGGATTCATGGCTTTGAAGTTAGACATGTCAAAGGTGTATGATTGGGTGAAGTGGAGATTTCTAGAGGCTGTTATGGAAAAAATGGGGTTTTGAGCAATATGGATATGAGTTGTGTGTCTACTATTTCCTATTCGTTCAACAATAATGGAGAAGTTAAATGTTTTATCACACCAAAAAGAGGAATAAGGCAAGGTGATCCTCTATCACCTTACCTCTTTCTCATGATTTCAGAAGGCTTCTCTAGCTTATTAGTAAGAGCAGAAAGAAATAGGAAGATATCTGGGGTGAGAATAAGTAGAAATGGTCCTTCAGTGACTCATTTGTTTTTTGCAGACGTCTCACTAATTTTTTGTAAGGCTGATGTTGATTAGGCAGAATAAGTGAGAGGATTCTAAACACCTAGGGTTCAGGTCAGGTGATAAACTTGGATAAATCTTCCATCTTCTTTAGTAAGGAATATAGAGCAGCAAAGATAGAGAGATATATGTGCAAATCTAAGAAATATACACCTAGGGTTCATTTGGTTCACTGATTGGATGAGATGGGATGACTCATCCTTGGATAATTAATCCTGGGATTAATTATCATGAGATTACTCATCTTTGTTATCCAGTGTTTGGTCTATTAATATAGTTGTAGGTTTTTTCTTTCTTGATAATGGTAAAAGTCTGATAAATCATTATCCCCTCTCACAATTATCCAAGATAAATAATACCAAGACCCCTTATGACAGCCCCACTTCTCCCTAGGGCGAATCTTAGGGTATCAGTGGGCCGCCTGCCCAACTCTCGCCGGGACTCACTACTGTTACTCCATCATATTACATACCTCAAATAATTACAATGCAAGATCTTCAAATAATAATTACATTTCCATCTATTCCCAATACACTAAAAGTCCAACCATCCAACATTACAAGTAGTACAAGGGATAATCCGACCAATCGCGCTAAAAGATCACTATCCTGCCTTCCTTTGTCTCGAACCCTGGGGGGAAAAATAAAATATTTTGGGCTGAGTTAGAAGCTCAGTGAACGCTCAGTGAAATCAAGAAAATTCACGTTTTATCAAATTCATGGACATTTGAAGTAAATACTTTTGTAAAATATTTAAGTCTTTAAAAAAAAATACGTGTAAGTCGAGGACATGGTCACACATTCACTTTGAAAACATCTAAGAATCTTTTGTTTAAGATGAGACAATAAATAGGCAAACAAATAGAAAAATCTCACATTTAATGTAAAATAAAATAATACATGCAAATAAAGGATACAGGTGGCTTCCAAAAGCCAAATCCACAAAAGCTTGAACGAAACATAAGCCGTTGACTCTCCGTCAACGTTTGAAGTCAAGAACCAGGTCCGTAGACGCCACTTACACCACAACCGACCACCATTCACCCCCTTACCGGGCCCGAACACCTCAACTTATCAAATTTGGGTAATACTCGAGTATACCAAGCAAGTTTAAGTATGGTCGATGAGATAACTCTTCAATCGACTTATTCAAGATCAAGGTACTAAGACGGTATGAGAGGTGCCTCCCACTCTAATTGAGCGTGACACATATTGCCGTTCAGTATACAAATCAGATGTAGGACTGAGACGGGATGAGAGGTACCTCCCACTCGCCTTGAGTGTGGTACATACTATTGCTCAGCTCTTATAAATCAAGCACTTAATCAAGAACAACGTACTGGGATGGGATGAGAGATGCCTCCCACTCTATTCGAGTATGACACATTCTGCCGCCCAGCACTCACAAGTCAAGCACTTAGTCAAGATCAAAGTACTGGGACGGGATGAGAGGTGCCTCCCACTCTATCCGAGCGTGACACATACTGCCACCCAGCACTCACAAATCAAGCACTTAGTCAAGACCAAAGTACTGGGACGGGATGAGAGGTGCCTTCCACTCTATTCGAGCGTGACACATACTGCCGCCCAGCACTCACAAGTCAAGTATAAGCCATGCACATACCACAAGTTCATAATTCAAAGATACAAAATTTCAAGTAAAAGAGATTGAGTGTGATAAAGTACGCACTCATCTCAATCACAATAACTTATGAGAGCATTTAATATTCACAATTCACAAATAAGTCAAATAATCATATAAGTCACATGTTCAAGTAATTCATTTAGTTAAGTTGGTCAAGCAAACAGGTAATGGAAGATTCACAAATTCCTCATAAATTATTCCACTTGTAAAAGCATTTTACTTAAAAATAATGGTAAATCATTTCTTTGCAAATGTCAGTCGAGTAACTTATTTCACAGGTCATTTTCAAATAGTAGTAAAATATTTGAGTTAAAACGGGTTGGAACACTCACCAACAATAGAAGATTACACGTCCATCTTGGGAATATTTTCTGGGTCAAAATAGATCCCTCAAGTGACATTCATTATCACAATAAAGTTTAACTTAAGAAAATGGACAAACCAAAATATGCAAATCTAGAATTTCAGATATAAAAGCGATTAGAGCCTAACCGATCAAACTTAGATAACTAAAGTCTATCCACGGTTCAAAAGTGTCGCCAAGGTTCAAAAATGAATTGGAAGTGGAAATCAAAGAAGAACCAAGTACAAACTAGGTTAATGATTCAAGCACAATATGGACTGAAAAATATCCATTTAAACCAAATAAAAGGGGTTGAACTAAGAAAAATGAAGAAAGGAAATGCAAAGGTGAAGAACAAATGGTGACAGTTTTGTCACCCCTTGGAAATTTGATCAAAAATGGTGCTACGTTTATCGGATTGAGATGAATTTTATGCCGTTTCGAAGCTAAGACATAGGTCTACAATTTTCATGAAGAGGTCGAATCTCAAATCAGAATTAATCATGGTCGAAATTGGCAAAATCAGAAGCACAGGAAAACTGTCGGGTCAATGACAGGTTGGTCAAACAGTCTCGGAAGAATGGCCATAACTCGATGTAGGAAAATCGAAATCGAGCTCTGTCAGCGGCGTTTAAAACTAGGTTCATAGGGCTTTCTAATGGTATAATGATCGGGTGCTAATTCATTTTCTACAGTGAACAGTAACCTCGGGAAGTGGACTGATTTCCATTTCTGATTTCCTGCAAAAATTTCCAGCTTTGACACAATCCTTCAATTAGTCCTTTAAAGTCATTTCCATCATTTGCCAAGGTGTTTAACAAGCTAAAACAGCAATTAACTCCATCAATAATACATCACAAACTCTTAGACAATTCATCAAACACTTGGAAGGTTAAAACAATAACCCAAGTTCAAGTTCTCAAAGTCAAGAAACTCTTCCATAATTCTTTCTTCCAAACAACCACAAGCAATTTAATCTCATCTAACTAACACCCTCTTTGAATTTGAGGTTCAATAAAGCAGGGATAAGTGAGGATTTACCTTGCTAGAAGAGTGAGAAAATCCACCCAAGAACTTCACTCCTTGCAACCAAGCTTGATGATTAAGTAGTAATCTAGCCTAGGGTTTCACTTGAAGTTGTGTTTCTTCACTAAAAATTGCTAGAATTAAGCTTAGGTTTTTGTGGTTTTCTTGCTCCTTGAGTTCGGCCATGAGGGAGAAAAAAAGGAGGGAATTTTTTTGGTTCAAATTTTTGAAGACAAGAGATTAAATAAGAAGTCTTAAGTCAAGGTTGTGTAGATTGTTGACAAGTGTCCAAGTTTTGGCCAAGAATGGAATAAAATCTATGCAAATTGTCTTCAAATCCCTTAATGTAAAATGTGATCCACTTAATACCATATAAGTTTATGTATTTGGCTACATGAAATATGAAAAATACAATTCCAAATTAATTTCATACAATACATACAAAATAGAGTACTTAAAGGAAAATAATGCACTTAAGGAAAATTTTATGCTTCCAATGTTTAAAGAAAATGATATGCACTTGAATAAATACAATGACAAATAATTCATGAAAAATTTAGGGTTCTCAGAAGAAATATGAGCAATTAATTCAAGAAAATTCGGGTCCTCACACCCCTCATGGGATGACTTTATCCCCTCTAGAGAGGATTAATTTAGTTAACATGGATATCTAATCCAATTATAAAAATACAACCAAACACTGGATGACACAGGATAATTTATCCAATCCTATCTCATCCTATAAACCAAATGAATCCCTAGTGAAACAAGGGAAGTACTTGGGGCTACCTATGGTGATCACAAGAACAAGGGACCAAGTTTTTGGATTTGTGAGAGATAACTGCATCAAGACCTTGAACAAATGGAAAAATAGAATGTTAATCTCAGCTGGGAAGGAAGTGCTTCTGAAAGTTGTGACTATAGCAATGCCTACTCATTTTAAATTGAGTATCCCTTTCCTGCTAGGATTGGAAATCCTGTATTTTCCATATTTATATGATTGAGTCCTTAGGTTTCTGAAATAGTGTAAAAAGAAGTGCTTCGAATCATTGCTATTTGACTCGGACCTATTCTAAAAAAGTCAAGATATTTTGAATTGTTTGTTGACACAGATAAAGCCAGGGAAAACCTCTAAAATTATTTCAATATTGAACCTTGGACATATAAGAGTTTTGAATCTAAACTCTTTAGAAAGAAAATTTTTTGTCTCATGGTAACTTGCTCCAGTCCCCTTATGAAACTTTCATTATTGGGTTAGTCATGCACTTCACATGTTTCTAGCGATTCACATGGCATCATCAAATGATACAAGTCTTGAATAAGAATCTACAATGCACTAGAACACCCTTGTTGATGATCCTTTACTCCTACAGCATCTAGGGTTCCTCGAATAATGTGATATCTCACACCAGGTAAATCCTTAACCCTTCCCCCTCTTACTAAGACTACAGAATGTTCTTGTAAATTATGGCCAATACCGGGTATATTAGTAGTGATTTCAAATCTAGAGGTTAATATGCTATGTCATGCTTTAAACTTCCAGTTAGGTTGTGCAAAGAAATAAATGCTAAAATGGCCAATTTTTAGTGGGGAGAGGACGAAGGAAAATGTAAGATGCATTGGTGCTCTTGGAAGAAATTGACTAATGAAAAAAAGAATGGTAGACTTGGCTTCAAGGATTTGTAGACCTTCAACAAGGCATTGCTTAGGAAACAGATTTGGAGATTGCTTATAAAACCAAACTTATTGGTTAGTAAAGTATTGAAGGCTAGATATTATCCTCGAGATTCAATCTTCAATTGCAAGGTTCCTAAGAATTCATCATGGATTTGGCAAATTTTCATGTCAGTGACAGAAAAGCTTAAGAAAGGAATTTTGAGGAAAGTTGGAAATGGAAGAAGTATCAACATATGTGATGATACGAATGCAGTGTCCTCGTGAATCAAGCTCATGTCGAGTCCCACGTGATCAACAACTTTCATCACAAGTTCGGGGACTGATGAACAAAGTGAAGAACAAGGTGTTTGTCATGCTTGGTTAACTCAATGGTTACATTTGCTTAGCTTTGTTAGTCGATTTCATGAATTAGTTGAATAAGGAATCATGAATTAGTTGAATAAGCAATTCAGCCAAAGTTACACTTGTGTTGGTTTGAATTAGCATTAGTTCATTAGCATTTGATAGTAAGTTAGCAGTTAAGTTTTAATTAACATTAGATCGGCCAGCATGCTTGTTTTCAAGGCCAGTTTGTCTTTTGTTTTTCCTAGTTGGATTAGGTCTATGTTTTCCTAGTTGGATTAGGTCAATGTAAGCCTATAAAAAGCCTAACTCGAACTTCTTGTTGGGTAATCGTGAGTGTATGAAATAAATTTCAGAATTTTTTTCTCTCATACAAACCATTCTTGAGGCTTGTGAAAGTTTCTATTGAACATTTTAGAGGGGTTCTAAGGTGCTTGTCAGACTTATCAATCAAGTATTCACCTTGAATGTGGCGTCTCTACCATTGTTCCCGTTTATCATGTTGTCCGTCAACGAGTTCAACTCTGCAAAGCAATGTAATACCTTAGTTTTTGGACTTGTGGTCATTCTTGTGTCTTCGTAGGCATAGGAATTGTATCATGGGAGGATGCATAGGTACCAGATAACCCTTGGGGTAAAATTATCTCACCTATGCCAGAGATGTGTGATTTACAGAAGGTTGAAGGCTTAATTAGCAATTTCAAGTAGAATAGTCCTCTTATTTTCAGAACTTACAACAAGAAGGTTACTGAATAATCCTAAAGATGCCTATAAGTCTACCAGGAAGAGATGATAGCAACTTTTGGATCCACAGTTCAAATGGGCAATACAATGTTAAATCGGGTTATGAGTGTTTTAATAAGATGGAAAAGAAACAGAGCTATAACAGCAGACCAGAATGAGAGACAATTGTTGGCTCATGGAAGGACGAGGCATGGAGGCTGTCGTGGAAATTGAACATCAAATATAAACAAAAGCTCTTCATTTGGAAATGTTTGAATGATACTTTACCAATAAGAGAAACTATATTTAGAAGAATAGGGAAACGAAGCCTTATATGCAAGAGTTGTGGGCATGAGGCTGAGATAGTTGAACACTTATTTTTTCATCGTCAAAAGGCTAAGAAGTTATGGAAGATGGTTCCACTACAATGGGATGGATTACATTAGTAGAGAAGGAATTTTAAGTCATGGTGGTCCTCCTTAATGGAAGCTAGAAAGAGAAAGGATGGGAATGAACATATAGCATTGACAGTAAACATTCTATGGTGGATATGGAAGGCGAGGAATAATAAAGAGTTCAAAGACTAGGAAAGACATCCAATGAAAGTGATTTAGAAAGCACAAAAACATTGGGAGGAGTATAGAGTTGCACTTTGTAAACTAGCACAAATGAGCATCTCGAAACCATCAATAGCTCCAGTCCAGGAACAAAGGAATTTTCAGGAGGAAGATGTTATAATCCTTGGTATCCAGTTTGGAGCACAAAAAGAGGGACAGAATGTGGGAATTGGAGTGGTAGTTACAAACAATTTGAACCAAGTACAACCAGCATGCACAATGAAAGAAAGAAGTACGGGGTCAAAGTTGATGGATTATGCACAAGCTATAAAATTGACATTATGTAAAGTTAAGGAGCAAGGGTGAGAGGCCATACAAAGTAAATTCATCAAGAAAAAGTGATAAGCTAGATTAAAGCGCCAAGCATCAAAGACATCAGATTGTTTGTACATCTCCAGGATATCAAAGACCTTAGCAACATATTTGGGAAATGCTCTTTGAATACTCCACTTTTGAACTAAAAGAAATAGGATAATTTTTGTGTAACTATGCTGTTCTCATCTTACAAGATGAGGAATATTTAGATCCTCAGTGTTTAGGTTCACTTTTGTATAGCTCAGAATGAGCCCTCACTCACAAAGTGTATGGACATTTTGAATTAATGAAATTCCTATCATTTCTAGAGAAAAAAAGTATTTTAGCTTATGCATCAGCACAATTTTATTTTTATAATATTAGTATTAGTTGTGAATTTATGCAAGTATGAATTTTTAAAATAATAAATTAATACTCTTGCATATTCATAAGTATTTATTTCAACAAATTAATGTATCTACGTGTTCAAGTACCATATTAATCTTTGAATCAGTTTTTAAATTTTTTTATATGACCAAGAAATCTAAAATTATATGCTTGTAATGAGTTAAATACCAAAGATGCAAAAATACATCTTTTCCATGAATGAATATCAAACTTCTAGCAACTTTGATAAAGTAACAATGAAATTAACACCAAATAATGTTAATGCATATGCAGAAAATAAATTAAGTGAATTTATAAATAAAAATAAAATTTGTTAGAAAAGAGAGGAAAACCACAATAAAATTTAAATTTAAATTTACTAAAAAGAATCAAATTTTTAAAAGAGAGAAATTATGAGAAGAATGTGATACAGGGATAGATAAAACTCGAATATCCAACAAGAATTAATTTCCTTGTGTTGATATGAAATATCAATTCTTTGAGATATCATCTTTTCTTTTTTTTGATTAATTTCCTTATTTTGATATGAATCTATATTGACATTGATGGGCTTATTCTATCATGTTGAGACAAGTTTTAGAACAATTTGTTAAAGAAAGTAAATTGGGTTTGAGCATGTCTTGTGATATGGAGTTATTTAGGACTAGAAAAAAAAAAAGCAATTTTGCACAAAAAACAAAAGAAGAAAAGTGCACTTCTTCAAAAATGTTTTAAACTTGTCTTAACACAATTGTGTTAAGACAGATACACGATAATGTTGAGTGATGTGGAGTTGTTTAAGACGTTTGTATAGCTGTTGGAGCAATAGTACAAGCAAAAAAAAAAAAAAGCCAAGTAACTAAAAGAAGTGATATTGCATGTCTCTTAGATATAGCAGGTTGTCCTTGACATCGTCGATTTCTTTTAGCATATAGTTCTTTGATTGTGATAATTTCCTTCTTTTTTGTAGTAAAATGCAGCAACTAACAAACAAACAAAAATAGATGCTATGTGTAAGTGTTGTGAATAGATATAGTACATGTGGCACCTTCGTTTTGTCTGTTCGGACTGAAGGGTCGAATAGAGCGAAATCGAATAGGAATGCTACAAGGATGGGAATAAGTTATTTAGATAAAAAATAATGCTCCCTTAACCTTATCATCACAATTTAGGAGATAACTCTTATTGCTATCTCTAAATAGCATTTGAGATTAACAATAACTTCTGGTTCCTTATCTCATTGTTGCTTATATATACACAATAATACTATTATAAGGTATATGATAGCTATTATTTCATTCTTCTTATTCATTTTCCTCAAAGACTCCCAACTAACTTGAGTGTCGGAGTTACAATAGGGAATTAGTCTTGTGCCTTGCTTTCAGGTCAGGTCAGTTCGGCTCGTCTAAGGAGGTACTCTTCATGTTTTGTTCGGCGGATCAAGTTCTTTGCTCTTACAATTGGCACCGTCTGTGGTAACCTGACAATTCATCCTTTATAAATGGCAAGAGCATGATCCAAAAAGAACACAAAGACCTCTTACCTTCATGAGCCAAGTAACTAGCAGAATTCTCACCCCGTAAACTTAGGGTGATGGGGAGATTGGACCAACAAAGATAGCACCAAAACAATTGATTGAAGTTTTAACGACTAATTTATCTACCTTTGAGGTCATTATCTAATGTCTCAAGGGAAAGGAGAAGGCTCGTAGTGGACACGATTCCCAAGTACATCCTTGGAATGAGGAGGTAAGTGAATCCTCGGGAGGTAGTTCAGACAGACATCCTAGGATGAAGAGAACACGACGTTCATCCTCGTGAACTCATTTCAAAGTTGAGTCCTCCTATAGGCAATTCCAAGCGCATCCAGCATCCCGAATTCCAAATTATCCAGTTTGGGAAGAATTGGAAAGGATATTGAATTAGGAAATGGACTTGAACAAATACACTGCTTCTTCATTTATCCCTGATATTGAGAACTACCCCCTTCTACCTAAATTTAAGATTCCAACTATGAAATCTTATGATGCCACTACTAATCCTAATGACTATTTATTTGCCTTCTTAATCTAGATGAGGTTATAAACTGCTCCTAATGCTGTATGGTGCAAGACCTTTCCAATAGTTTTAGAGGAAAGACCTTGGCTGTGGTTCTAAGGGCTGACATCAGGATCCATCAGTTTGTTCGAGTAGTTTGTTCAGAAATTTGCTACTCAATTCATCTCTTCTAGGACTTTCTCCAAAATCACTGCATATGTCATATAAATCAAGCAGCAACTAGAAGAGTTCTTGAAGAAGTACATGCTTCGGTTCAACAACGAGAGTTTGCATGTGAAGGACTGAGACGACAAAGTTGTGATGGCCATTCATTAATGGATTGAAATTGCAGAAACTATACGAGGAATTTGTGAAGAAATCTCCATGGATAGTGAAGAAGATGTTAGATTGAGCGCATGATCTAACCAATGTGGATGGAGCTAATGCCTCAAAGTTGAACAGAAGAGACCCAAGGAGGATAAGAGGAAGAAGAGTGGAGAGAACAGAGATGTTCGAGAAGGGCCTCCAAGAAGGAGTATCTTTGATTGGCTCTCTTGGGGACAGAACTTAGAGATCTAATAGAATTTCGCTGCTCTTACTACCTCTCGGTCACAAAACCTGGCCATCATGGAAGTGGAAAGACTCATACGGCCTTCAAAAAAATTGATTGGTAATAGACTTAAGAGAATTATACTGCACTTTCCACAGGGATGTGGGATATGACACTGAAGATTGTATAGATTTAAAGAGAGAAATTCAAGAACTGATCAAGAGTGGTCATTTGAGATAGTTCATAAAATCTGGCCGATCTGAACAAAGAGGTAGAAGAGACTATTGTCGAGATGATCAAAGTAACAAAAACAAGTATCAAAATATAGGGAATGAATAGTCGAGTCAGATGTATAAAACTTGGCGAGGGTAATCAACACCATTGCTGAAGGTCCCATTGGAGGGGATAGCCATTTAGCTCGGTACAACTAATCTCCCATAGGGAAGGAAATTTTTGAAAAAAGATTAAAGCTAGATGAAGAGATTGTATATGGACCGGATGATGCAATTCCTTTGGCTTCCATTAATCACGAGCCCATAGTGTCTTTGGCTTCCATTAATTACGAGCCCATAGTAATTGAGGTCATTACCTGCAGTTACAAGGTTTATACGTTGACAATGGAAGTGCAATTAATATGTTTTACTACAAGATTTTTAAGGAATTACAGTTGGAGGATAAATAATTGATTCCTGTTTGGACACCTCTAGTCTGCTTTACTGGGCCTCTGGTCAGACCGGAGGGAATGATAATTCTCATGGTCACGGCTGGAACTGTGCCCAAATACTGAACTATTCTAGTGAATTTTGCTATGGTTAAAGAGTCTGCTTCTTATAATATGATTCTTGGGAGGCCAGTTCTAAATGCACTTCAGGTTGTATGTTCCACCTTACACCTGAGTATGAAGTTTCTGACTCCGATGGAGTGGCTGAGGTGCTTGGGGATTTTGAGGTAGCGAGAGCTAGCTACATAGCCACTCTAAGAGAGAGGGAAAAGCTGATAAGCCAAGTATTAGTTTAGACTCTCTAGAACCTCTGGGGAAAGAAAAAACATTGAGACGGATGAGAAGATAGAAGAAATTCCTTTGGTCGAGGAGAATAAAGAATGTGTTATAAAAATTGGGTCTTCCTTGAATGAACAGGTTAAAGTGGACCTAGTCGCTCTTCTGTAGGAATTTACGGAGATATTCACATGAAGTACAGATGATATGCCAGGTATTTTGACCGAACTGGCTGTTCACAAACTTGATGTGAACCCACAAGTCAAGCTAATAAAACAAAAGAAGATGCATTTTGTACTGGAATGAAATGAGGTGATTAGAGAGGAGACCAATAAACTCCTACAGGGTCGAATAGTCAAAGAGGTGTACTATCCGACTTGACTAGCAAACCCAGTTCTGATGAAGAAGAATGTGAAAGTATGCATTATGTGCATAGACTTCACTGATCATGATGGATTAGGAAGACCAGGAAAAAACCTCATTTATAATTGAATTTGGGACCTATTGCTATGTCACTATGCATTTTGGATTAAAGAATGCCGAGGCGACTTACCAAAGGTTAGTGAACAAGCTTTTTCAACATCAAATAGAATGGAATATGGAAGTTTATGTGGATGATATGCTAGTTAAGGGTAGGACCTTAGGGCAGTTCACTTTAGATCCACGTGAAATCTTTAACATATTAAGAAACTCAAGAATCAAACTAAATCCAAAAAAGGTATACTTTTGGAGTAAGGTTTGGAAAATTCTTGGGATATATGATATCACAAGAAGGGATTAGAGCCAATCCAGGTAAACTCAAAGCTGTCATAGACATCGGCCCACCTTGGACTATTAAAGAAATACAGGAACTCATAGGGTGAATGGCAGCTCTGAATAGATTCTTATTCAGGTCTGCTCGCCGTGGTCTACCCTTCTTCAAAATCCTCTAGAAGGGTCCAAATTTTGAATGGACTAAATATTACCAAAGGGCTTTCAATGATCTGAAGAGATATCTAGCCGAACTGCCTGCTCTAACCTCGCCTAAATTGGGAGAAACTCTATTCATTTACTTGTCTATATATGAAGAAGCAGTCAGTGTAGTACTTATTAGGAAAGAATAGGGAGTCAAAAAACTAGTGTACTATGTAAGTAGGGCTTTACATGGACTGAGACTAGGTCTATGTAGAGGTAGAAAAACTTGTGCTTGCTTTAATTCACGCTACAAGAAAACTCAAACTTTACTTTTAGACTCACTCCATAATAGTGGTAACCAATCAGCCACTTTGATAGATATTGGCTAAGACTGAGATGTCTGGAAGAATGACCAAATGGACAATTGAGTTGGTAGAGTATGACATTACTTTTCAACCCTGAACAATAATCAAGACCCAAGATTTGGCTGACTTCATTGCTAAAAGTGTATCTCTGTCGTACGCTGAAGTTCTTGCAGAGGTGAGCAAGAAGATTGACAATTCGATTTGGATCTTTTCTGCTGATTGTTTTTCTAGTGAAGAGGATAGTGGGGCTTGATTGCTTCTTTTGAGCCCTACTGAAGAAGAACTGATATATGCTTTGAAATTCGATTTCAAAGAATGCAATAATGAATCTGAATATGAGGCCTTGATAATGGGAATGAGAATAGCTCGGCAGTATGGAGTGAACTCCCTCAAAGTATACAGTGATTCTCAATTAATTGTGAATCAAGTTTTAGGTACCTATGAAGCAAAGGAAGAACCAATGAAGAAATATGTAAACAAAGTGTCCGAGTTGAAGGGTCAGTTCGGCACTTTTGAAATTCATCGAATACCAAGGTTTCAGAACGAAAGAGCTGATGCACTTTCTAAACTGGCCATATCCATAGCCTTTTGCGTAATAGGAAATTAACTCGCTCGAGCCATTCCCTAAGGCATCAGGAGGGATAGAATTTTTGGTGGTAGCTATTGACTACTTTACCAAATGAATTGAAACTGAACCTTTAAACACAATAAGTGGGAGGTCAATTCAAATATTCTTCTGAAAAAATATTGTATGTTAGTTCAGCATACCACACAGTCTGATCTCAGATAACGAGAAACAATTATTTGAAAACCTTTTCAGAGATTCGTGCAAAGAACTAGGGATCCAGCAGCACTTCTCCTTGGTCAGACATCCTGAAGCTAATGGATAGGTTAAAAATATCAACTAGACAATTTTGCACTCTCTAAAAACTCGAGTGGAGTCTGTCCAAACTGCTTGGGTAGATGAACTGTCTAGTATCCTGTGGGACTGTCTAGTATCCTGTGCTACACAAGAAACTCCATTTGCTTTAAGTTACATGGCAAAAGTAGTAATACCTGTAAAGATTGGGCTGGAAACATCCACGACTCATAACTTCGTGGCTGAAGACAATGAGGAAGAACTGAGGTGTAACTTGGATGCGCTTGAACATAAGAGACAAGAAGCTGCGATCAAGATGGTTCGTTACAAAAACCAATTAGTTTGATACTACAACTCTAAGGTCAAACATGTCTACTTCAAACCTGGAAACTTGGTATTAAGGAAGAGCTCAGTGAGCAGGGTTTATGACCCAACAAGCTCAGCACGAACTAAGAAGGCCCTTATGGAGTAGTAACAGTTGACCGCATTGGTTTTTGTGAACTAACTCATTTAGATGGGAGTACAATTTCTCGCACTTGGCGTGCTTTAAATTTGAAAATTTTCTACCAATAAGTTACTCTTTTTAAACCTTTTATTCTGTTCGGTATTTCGTGTTAGGTGAACAATTTTTATTCTGTTCGGTGTCATAGTCTTCCCTTTTCCAGTTCAATCATTGTAAGTTTTTGTTCTGCTCGGCATTTTTGATAAAATTACCTTTTTCCATAGATTCATTCACTCTTTTGTTATTACTTGGATGGGTATAAATTTTTTGAACTAAGTGGGGCAAAACTACTTGGGTGGATGGACATTAACTATCCAAGTTAGGTAGGGCCGAACTACTTGGAGGGATAAATATTAGCTACTCAAGCTGAGTAACTTCAACTCAAACTCAGTATACTTAACAAAAACTGCTAAGTATACTTAGGAGGGAGAAGAGTTGTAGACACCAAATTTTTGCTATTTTTCATCATTTTTAAAAAATTTTATCTAATTATTGTTTATTTATTTTTCATGTATTTTGACATTCATTTTTCTTATTTTTATAGGTTTTTCAAAAAGCATGAAAAAGGAAAAAAGGAAGAAAATCAATCAAAATCATGAATGAAAATAATTTGGAGCTTTCAATAAATTTTGTAGCACTTACCCCATTTTATTTCTTTCTTTTCCTAACATTCTACCAACTCACAATCATTTTTCCCAGCACCACACTCCATTTCCAACTAACATTTCCAACTCCATACTCCATCCCTTTTTTTACCCCTCTCATAGTTTTCTATCAAAAAACACCAACACACAAACAGAAGCAAAAAAAAAAAAAGAAAAAAGAAAAAAAAGGAGACACACAACACTTCCTCCCCTTCCCCCTCAAAAAAAAAAAAAACTCCCTTGTTTTTCCCTCTCCCTCTCCTAAGCATAAAGCACACACTCACACTCTTCACTCTCCCTCTCAAAGACACGTACACGACACACACACCAGCTCACACAAACACATATTTACACACCAAAAAAAGGTGGAAAAATGAGGAGGAAGATGAGTTAAGGTGCAAGACCAAGGCAAATTGGAATTTTCTAGCCAACCCTATCATACTCATCATCACCAAGGTTTTTTCTTCCCTATTTTCATGTGGTTTAGCTTTCAAATTTTGGCAAAATGGGTTTCATGAAGAAATTTCGACTTTGCATATGAACTTCTAATTTTGAAACCTTTTCTTGTGGATTTAATGGTTGTTTTGAATTTCCTATCTTGTAAGGAGCATGTATTGTTGCATGGATTTTTGGGTTTGATTTTAGTGATTTTGGAGGAGAGAGAAGTTAATCTACTTTTCTCACTTTTCACTATGATTCGTTCAGTTTTTGTGAGATCTATGTTTAGGAATGGATTCGACGTGAAAAATTGGGTGGGGAGATACATTCATGTGAATTTTGGTAACTGGAAAGATCACTTGCGACGGTGACGGCAACATCACTACTCGTCTGCTGGAAGAAGAAGAAGAAGGAGAAGAAGAAAGAAAAGAGAAAGGAAAAAAATAGATGAAAAAAAAAATTGATCTGGCATTTATTCTTGACTTAGGGTTATGGTTGGATTTTTTATTATTTATATTTGGACTTGTGGTTGGGTTTTGGAGTTTTTATTGGACGTAATTTGCTAATTTGAACTTGCTTGTTTTTAATTTGGCTTGTTGGTTTTATTATAAGAAATGGTTTGCAATTTTCGTTTGGGGCTAAATTGCTATAATCCAAACATAAAAATGACTCGGGAATGTTTTGTTGGCCTTGTCTTTTATCAAATTTATGAATTGACCCCTGGATTCTCAAATAATTTCATAGGCCCAAAATCTTTTGGTTTCTTTCACTTAGGCCCCTATTTTAATTACATTTTGACCTCTTAACTTTCTTTTCATCTAATTTTGACCCCTAATCTTGTGAAAAATTTGTTCAAACCTGAAAACTTTTAAATCTTTTCAATTTAATCCCTAATAGAATGTTAACTTTGCAATTATGATTGTTTCCTCTCTTTAATTGCCACTTAAGTTGTTCTAAAGTGCATTTTATTTGTCTTTGGAATTCCTTGAAATCGTTTTCCATGTCTAATATGTTAATATAGCTCAATTTACCTTGCTAGTTACTACTTGCTTTAAACTTAGTGAGCTTCATTAACAAATTACATTTTTTACATTTTACAATTAATTGTCAAGTAAATTGGTGTCTTGACCTTTTGCTGACTTTGAGTATAAATAGTTCCCCATTTCCTCATGTTAGTCACTATTTTAAAAGGAGGTAATTCTATTACCTTTTAAATCCTACATATGTGCTCCTATGTGCTATTATGTTCTCCTATGTGTTTATATAGTTTTCAAATTTTTCTTTTATTTCTTCTATTTACTCATTTTGAGCTTTTTATTCATTTTCCCACGTATATTTACTCCATTCAAGTCATGTAATTATTTAAAAAGTACTTGAATACCCAAATTGTAATAGATAGGATATATTTGGTGAGTAATGTAATTAGATAGAAAATGCAATCCCCCTTTTAGATTGTAATTTGGACCCCTAGTATAATAAATAGGACTAGTGGGTATTTGTGAATTTTATATGTTTATGTGCTTACATGCTTTACCTGCTTTCCTTAGGGTTTTGCATTTGGATATTATGGTTATATGCTATGTGCCTTATGTGCTCTCATGTGTTCAGTTGCTTTAATTTATACTTTATGTGTTTTATTACAAATAATGAACACATGACCACACTAGTCCAATGCTATTTATGGCATTTCCCATATGTTTGCTAGTCTAGCACTAGTGAGGACGTGTAGAATTGGACTAGTCCAATGCTAGACCCTTAGCTATTCGTACCATTTCATGCATATTTTTCTTTTTTTTAGGACCTTTTTTCACTTGCATATTAATTTTCCTATTATATTCCCTTATCCCTTATGCGTACAAATGATTTCACATAGTCTCGCATTTCATATAGGAAATTAGAAAATTTAAGTTAGTTCATTTGCTTGCGTAGATTAGAAAGAGTTATCATTCGAGTATTGGAAATGAGCGATTATGGCTTTCTAATTTTAGCACGTTATCATCCTCTCTATAAGAAGGAAAATTGTGTCACGAGTTTTCATCCCTCGTACCCATTATGTTGGACCCCTTTTTCCTTTATCACTTATATTCTATATATTATTAAATCATTATTTCCGTGAGTCTCATTTTTGCATACTCGTGACCCTTTCGAGACCTCTTTTTGGACTTTGCAACTAATGCATTAGTTCCAATTTAATCTCGAAGAGATATTTTGCCCCCTCCCAATATCCCATTTTAGGTTTAGGCTAGGGTTTTTGCATCCGTATAGAAATGTCCAAATGTGATAAGTTTGAGAGTTACATTAGAAAAATTTTGACTAAACATCGCAACTAGTTTAGACTAGGTTAAAAGGGCGCCTTAAGATTTGAGTCAATCAAACATTTGCCTTCCCTTTCTTCAACTATGGCTCCTGAACCTTTTTATCTCATTTTCAAAGATCTGGAGTTGTCAAAAAAGGTTTTTCATCTTTTTCAAAACTTTTTTCAGGTGACTTGGTACATTGAAAATGTGACTCTCCCTTTTATAGAAAACCCTTTTTCAGAGTTTTTTTGGGCTTAAAAATCGTCACATTTTTTAAAGTCCCATTTTGGCCCTCTTTTCATTTATTTATCAAAAACCAAAAATATATTTTTTAAAACACCATTTCTTTTTATTTTCAAAAATAGGGCGAGACAAAAAGTAATACGAAATAATAGAATGAAAGAATAGAATAAAGGAAGAATAGAAAAGATAATTTTTCATTAATCACAAAAGGTATTTACAAGTAAATACAAAAGATGGTTAAGATAAAAGGTCTTAAGTAGCAGCAGTTTGTTCGGTAGTGGTCTAGTTGGTAATAGAGATGGTCTTGTTCTCAGGGTTGTCCTCAGTTTGGCTCTCACCATCAGATTCCTCGAGGGCCTTCGCCTGTTCAGGAGAAGTTAAAGGCACTAAGGGATTATTGATGAGTTCGTCCAGTTCATAGCCTTCGGTGTACCCATCTGATCTTCCGCTTAGGGATTATACTCTGGAAAATTGGCCAGATCAAACCCAGGAAGGTGTAGAGTCTGAACTGCTAGGAGGGCCTGAGTGTAGTCGTACTAGGTAACCGAAGTGTTGAGCTTGGCCAGGTCATTTTGAAATTAAGTTGACCTCACAAACTCCTTCGCCCCTACACCCTCGCTATTTTCAAAAGCAGTGGCTCTTCAGATCAGCCACCACACTTTGTTTGGCTTTAAGCGTGGAGCCAGGGACTTCAACGATGCCATTTTCTGCTGCTCCAAGTTCAGGTTGGCATGAGCTTGATCGAGCTGCTTCTTTAGCTCCTCTATCTCATTTGACAGCTTTATCTCTCATTGTGATGGTATTGGCTAGAGCAGGTATCATGTCCTCAAACCTTTTGGCCATCTTCACCTCTCAAAATCGTGCTGAAAACAAAGTAAGATGGTTAGTTCGGCATGAAGTAATTAGTTCGGACCAAAAAAAGAGACAAATAGACTTGAAAGAGTAAAAAGAGATGGGCTTATCTGGGCCTTCCCAGTATAGTAGTGCTCCAGGAATTCAGCATGGGAGGCCACCTTAATGAAGTCATAGTCCTAGGGAAGAACAGCGCCACGAACCAATTCCTGAGCAAATTTTGAAAATTGAGTTCCGTCGTTCATGGACAGACCCCACGAAGGACAAAAGTGACGGGAGTCATGAGTAGTGGACAAAACCCCCCCGGATGTAGAGCCATGCTTCTATAGTTCCACATCAAGATGGGGCCTCCACTTGGACCTGTTCTTCAGCAGTATTGATCCCATAGTGAGGAGTTCTAATACAGGGCCCGAATTGACCACTTCAGACGTGAAGACAATCATCCGTCTCTTAGAGTGACCTACTGTTTCTTGGTCCTTGAGCTTTTCTTCTAGCCGTAGTCTTTTTCTTCTTCTTCCTGGCCCTGTGTAAGAGGAGAGGGACTGAACTAAAGCACTAATGGTCAGCCCGACTTGAATTGGTTCAGTAGTTGGAAGAGGCGCCGAACTGGCAGGCCCATCAAGGTTCAAAAAACTCACAAATTTCTTTACTGCAAAACAAGATAAAAACCAAATAAAAATGGGAAATCAAGATATTATGCCAAACACACACACATATATATATATATACGTAGTTTTTCGAGAGTGAGGTTCCTTGCCCCACTAGAAGTACAAGAGCTGATCACTTGGGTATCAAAAAAGAGGTCATCAGGAAACCCTTTGACATTTAATAGGAGATCTAAACTGAGAATCCTACTCAGTTCGGTCTGAGGGACATTTTCTAGATAGCTATCAGACACTTGCGTGCCTTGTCTCCAGAGTAACGGAGGAAAATGTACATTCTTTACAAAAAAGAAGTTAAACTTCCATGCCTTGATGGAAGAGGGACCCCCAAAGAAGGGGTCCCAAGTAGGGTGCTTGGCCCGACTTTAGCGAGTGAAGTAAAACCACCCTGAGACATGACCTAACAGCTTCATTAGGAAGTAAGTACGAAATAGGTCAAGAGAGTACGAGATGCCTAAGAACTTGTAGAGGGTTAAAAAATTCAAAATGGACCGAATACCATTTGGGATGACCTAAGTGATCCAAATAGACCAAAAAGTGAGGATGTCAGATAAGAAGAAAGGAATTGGAACCCTCAGACCGGTCATGTGCTAATCTCTATAGATAGCTACATAAAACTCAAGGGGATTGCTAGCCACCTCATGCGATTGAGTAGCTCGGGCCTCATACTCCAAAGGGATGAAGTAGAGCTAAACAAGCCTATTTACTTTGGCTTGATCGATGGTAGAAGAAATGGCTCCAGCCTCACCAAAATCAATAACTACACCCTGTTCGGCAAAAATAGGGTGAGCCTCCTGTTCAGTGCCCACATTACTTACTGAGTCTCCAAACCGAATAGGGGAATTCACTTTGGGGGCTGGGAGGACAACCTTTAGGGGAACGGGTTCGGGGGAACTCATCACTTCTATTGGGGAGTGAGGGGAAGACGGAAGGTACTCAGAGTTCGAGAATTGACTAGAGGATGAAGAGGAAGAAACTACTTCTACGGGCACTACTCGCCGAGCTGCCCTATGCCTAGATGCCAAAGTAGTAATGTCAGAATGCTTAGATGAAAACATAAAAAGCTAAGGCAAGGAATTATTGGTGAATGAAGGAAGGCTAGGAAACAAACTCTTCTAGAAACGTAATTGAGAAAGACCGAACAAAGCTCAAGAAACCGTACAGAGAAAACAAGAGAGATGGAGAATGAAAGGGAAGTGCATGAAAATGACTGTGATCCCCTCAATTTACAGAGGACGAAGTGCGAGAACTAAATAGACTTTTTGAAATTTGTACCGGCGGGATCATGGTGCATTAAATGAAGCAGTTATGAAGTGGCCAGATAAGACACAGTGATAAAACCGAAGAGCCAAGGTCATGATTATACCCACAATCGGCCAATATCAAATTGCCACCTGTGAAAAAATGAGACATGACTAAATTCATTTAAGGGGAAAATGAATATAGTCTTGGGAAGCTATTGTAAGTGTTGTGAATAGACATAGTACACATGACACCTTCATTTTATCTGTTTAGACTGAAGGAGCGAACATAGTGAAATCGAGCTGGAATGCTACAAGGACAGGAATGAGTTGTTTAGATACACAACAACTCTCTCTCTAGGTTTCCTCCATGGGACTGGTGTGGCCATGGGGATTTCAACAGACATGGACATGATCCGGGGAACAATTACCTCCTCCCTAAGAAGATATCAGGATGGCTCTGATACCAGCTTGGGTTCCTTCGACGCAGACAGCTCAATAAAAGGAGAAATCATTTCCGACATCAGGCATTTATTGAGGAAATGAACAACGATTGTTTGGAAAGTTTAAACCCACATTGTCCTTTTCATCGTTGTGGTCACAAGTGTAATTTAGATTTGCATCCATCCCGTCCCTTAGTTCAAAGTGTTGGTGATTCACGTATTAATACTCCTTTATCTGCCAATCTTTACAAGTCTCAACTAAATAATATTTGTTCTTCTCAGTGCCTGTTTGGTCCGGTCCATCCAGAAGAGTATTACCCATCTTGTGTAATTTTTCAGCATCTAGATATAGAGGAAGCATATAATTATATTTTTAAGTTACAGTTATATTGTGCCCAGTTGTTAGATAGTGGGTTTCTCCCTAGATCTGATCTTGTGAGTAAGTGCCAAATCTATATTGATCTCTTATGGCAAAGGATTCATACTATCCAGACGGAGGCTGATTTAAAAAATCTTGGTATATTGGATTAAGCACACTGTGGCATAAGGGTGAATATAGTAACCCATTGCACAAGCCTATGTCACTGCTCCAGTACCAGATTTTTATGAAATGAGTATAGCAAGAACATCATTCGCTCAGAAACTGGATTACCTATATGAAGTTTCAATTGAACCAGAGCAAGTCAGCCCCACGAATCTACCCTTGTTAGACCCATACTATTTTTTTGCTAAAAAGAACATTTCTCCTTTAGGCGCTATCAAGTCATTGATCAAACATCGACCTAAAGGTGTTAAGGAATATGTTCAGTCTTCCAAATTAGACCAGCACAGGATCCCTGCAGCAGGAAAAGAGCAATTTATAACCCTGCATATTCCTCCTGATTTTCCTAATTTATAGAAACAGCAAGGTTATACTCATATCCATTTTGGTGCAATCCGCTTTTCCCTATCTTTTCATGATAGAAAAGGTCTTCTAGTCCATCCTCGTTTTGCTTTATTAGACAGTAGATTTATCAAATATCCCAATGTAGCATCCTCATTTTATGAGAAAAAGTTTTATGAAATAAAATTTTAGAGTCAAGAAATGTTTTCTCAAGATATGATGTTCTAAATTCTCTCTTAGGCAACCCAATTATCCTCCTGCTCTATAAAAGTTTTGTAAGCTATCGGTAAAAAGATTCAGGCAAATTAAAACACCTTCGTTGCCTGTCCTTCCGAGATTAAAGCCAACCTCAAAAGTAGTCGAAAAAAGTAGCAGGAGGCGAAAAGAAGTAGACGAAACTCAGGTAAGGCTTGAACTCTGATGACACCAATGATCGTAAAAATTTGGAAGGAACCCAAACTCGTATTAGAGCCATTCTGATATCTTCTTAGGGAGGAGGTAATTGTGGTTTGTCTGAAATTATGTCATTTAATTCCCAAGAACAAGAACATTATTGTAACAACGATTGTTTGGAAAGTTTAAACCCAGATTGTCCTTTTCATCGTTGTGGTCACGAGTGTAATTTAGATTTGCACCCATCCTGTCCCTTAGTTCAAAGTGTTGGTGATTCACGTATTAATACTCCTTTATTTGCCAATCTTTACAAGTCTCAACTAAATAATATTTGTTCTTCTCAGCACCTGTTTGGTCCAGTCCATCCTGAAGAGTATTACCCATCTTGTGTAATTTTCCAGCATCTAGATATAGAGGAAGCATATAATTATATTTTTAAGTTACAGTTATATTGTGCCCAGTTGTTAGATAGTGGGTTTCTCCCTAGATCTGATCTTGTGAGTAAGTGCCAAATCTATATTGATCTCTTATGGCAAAGGATTCATACTATCCAGAAGGAGGCTGATTTAAAAAATCTTGGTATATGGGATTAAGCACACTGTGGCATAAGAGTGAATATAGTAACCCATTGCACAAGCCTACGTCACTGCTCCAATACTAGATTTTTATGAAATGAGTATGGCAAGAACATCATTCGCTTAGAAACTGGATTACCTATATGAAGTTTCAATTGAACCAGAGCAAATCAGCCCCACGGATCTACCCTTGTTAGACCCGTACTCTTCTTTTGCTAAAAAGAACATTTCTCCTTTAGGCACTATCAAGTCATTGATCAAACATCGACCTAAAGGTGTTAAGGAATATGTTCAGTCTTCCAAATTAGACCAGCACAGGATCCCTGCAGCAGGAAAAGAGCAATTTATAACCCTGCATATTCCTCCTGATTTTCCTAATTTATAGAAACAGCAAGGTTATACTCATATCCATTTTGGTGCAATCCGCTTTTCCCTATCTTTTCATGGTAGAAAAGGTCTTCCAGTCCATGGTCGTCTTGTTTTATTAGACAGTAGATTTGTCAAATATCAGCATGCTTGTACAGGAACAATAGAGACAACTTTGAATGCTGGTACTGTGTTTGTCACCTTATTTCCAAATTTTAATATGTCCCTTGACGACCCATATTTGTTGAGTGCTCTTAAGATTCAGGTACAGATAGCAGGTGCAAAACAGGTCCCTGAAGCCATTGCTGCTACACTCCACTACCAAATGGCTTATCGTGTTCAGAATCATGCTCTTGATCTTGCTCTTCCTGGAGGAGAAGATGCTCTCCTCATAAGAGTTGATGAGCAAAACACTACTACATGTACGAACATTCTTCGGCAAATTTCGAGAGAAGAGTTGATAAAACTCCTACCTGATTCCTGGATTATTGATTTTGAAACTTTGAACCAGTCTTCAAACCGTCCAGTGGAATCTACAAATTCACAAATTTCATCAAGACCAGATGATTCTGCTTCTATCTCCTTTGATCATTCTCATCTGAGAAAAGCCAAAGATGTTCCCCGGATCATGACCATGTCTGTTGAAATCGCGATGGCCACACTAGTCCCATGGAGGAAGCCCAGAGAATCCCTTATAGATCTCATTTCTCATTTTGATCAGGAAGGGAAACCAGTATATTTTTTTCAAGATCCTTTTTCAGGACATACTTATTTTGATATTTGTTATTACAGGAAATGTGTAAAAAGAAAATGTCTAGAAAGGCGATCTAGTTGTTGCCCAGAAAAGAAGGATCCGGATACCGAGAAAAAAGAGCCCTCTTTTACTTCATCGCGAAGTTATTTTGATGGCCATGCTATTCCTTCTGATTGGGTTGAAAAGCCAAAACCTAAGCCAAAACTTTCTCCATATTATCAAAAATGTTTGAAAATTCTTGACCATGAAGGTTTAAGAATTAAGCCATCCGAACCCAAGCCAATTCCTCAGATCTGTATGTTTAAACCTGAAGATTTTCCCCCTCTCCAACCCTTTACAAAAGACAATTCTAGCCATGTCCCCAAATTTGAAAATGCACAAACAACTGTCCTACCTTCAGGACAGTTTGCCCCTATTGACAGAGCTGAACAAGTTCTAAACTGGCAATCTGAAAATGCAATCTGTCAAAATAAAACTCTTTCTATGATTCATGAAAAAGTTACCCAAGTGTCTACCAAAATTGATTCTTTCAGAGATGAGACAAAACCCAAGTATTTTGAAGCCAGAAAAATGATCAAGGTCTTTCAAAAAAGACTTGATGAAGTGTATAATAGAATTCCTGAAATTGATAAACCTTTATCTCAATTTCAAGAACAGAAAGAGAAAGATATTGAGTATCTTAAACGACAGATTTTGAGTCTCCAGGAAACTGGCAAGCTATCAACTGAATCTGCTGTCTCGCAGCCAGTTCCACCACCAGAAGATGACTACATGTCTCATTTTGCAGCAAAGCCATTAAGAGAGATGGCTTCCCCATACCTGTTTGGTGCTATTCCCTCATATTTTCCTATACCAGTCCAGAAAGAATTACCTGCCTCATCCAAAAATTATTCAAAATGGCTCCGTGAACAAAAAGAGCTCAGAAGAAAAGCAGAGCAGGAAGAAAAAGAAAGGAAGAAACAGGAACAAAAGAGAAGAGAAAAAGGAAAAGAAAAGGCAGAAACCTCGGAAGAAATGGCAGAAGACATCAAAGATGTTTTTATGTTTTCTCATGGAAATAATTCAATTTCTTCATTTTTGCAGGAACAAGTTGAGTCTAGTCTTCCAAAGATTAATGCCATGGAAAATGCTTCTGAATCTGACAAGGAGGTTACTTCAACTGAGTCTACTTCAGATGATACTTCTGAAGAGATGATTTCTACCTCCTCTAACTCAGAATTCTCAGATTCTCAAGAATCGGAAGAAACCCTGTCTGATCATTCAGAATCAATTGAACAATTTCCTTATATCTTTATGGCCAGAGAAGCAGAAGCAGAAACTGAAGGTAAAGTTCATTCCCCTTCTGATGACGAAGACATCCTTGATGAGGAACCACGAAGGCACCAGTCCAAGAAAAACAACAATAAAGGGAGCATTTCTATCTTCACCATTAATGATATTCCTTACTCTCAATGGGAAAATAGATTTCAAGAATTTCATGCCTGGATGACTGTTAGACATCTTACAGTTGATTCAGCTTTTGATATTCTAAATGAATTTACTGCTCATTTTGCAGGAATATTAAAAGACTGGTGGGTTTCTCTAGGAGATCAAGATAAAACAATTTTCCTCACAAGACAAGATTTTGATCAAGCCATTGAAATCTTGAATACCACATTCTTAGGAAGTCCTATTGAAAACAAGGAGTTTAAGAGAAAAGAGTTTTTCCAGATGAAGTGTCAGTCGTATGAAAGAAAAGATTTAAGCCGACATTTCAAAAGAATGACACAACTTTTTTATATCCTTGGTGCAGATATTAATTTGAAACAAGCTTTCTTGACATCCCTTCCTCATATTTTGTCCAACAGTGCTGAAATTTATATTCATAACCGATATGGTTCTATTTTGAATCTCACTGTAGGTCAAATTCGCCAAGCCGTGTTCCTTTCACTTGAAGAGATTTGCAACAAGAGAAAAGTGATAAGAGAATACATGAAAGGAGATGTTTACATGGATCAAGCATGCAAGAAGCCTGAATTAATTATTAAAAGTAGATACAAGTCGTGCTCTACTAAAAAGAAGAGAAAAAATTTTCCCAAGTTCTCTGCAAAGAAATTTCGAAAGATCAAGATAGCAGGAAAATTTTACAAAAGAGGCAGAAAATGGAAATTCTTCAAGAAAAAGAAAAGAATTGATACATCCTCTGATAGATGTTTTATTTGTGGACAGAAAGGACATTATGCTTCAAAGTGTTCCCAGAAGAAAAAGGGTCTCAATCTCATTCAAAAAGTCCAGGATGAGGTCAAAGTCCCTGTCCTCAGTGAATTAGAATATGTTTTTTCTGAAGAAGAAGAACCTACTGATAAAACTATTTTTGCTTTACAGATTCAGGAGCCGAATAATCAATTTCATTACATGGAAGCAACAAAAACATATCCACAAGCTTTACTTCATGTTTTGAAATCCAAGTATGATAAACCAATCCCTCTAATTGGTTTCTTTGATTCAGGTGCAGAAATGTCAATCCTAAATCAGGACATCTTACCAGAAGAATGTTGGAAGTATGAAACTCATACTTTCAGGCCAGTCAATAGAGAGTTGTTTGAAACAACTAAGGTAACCATGAATCCAATTATCATTAGATTTCTCCCAGATTGTGAACTTAAAACTCACATTATTGGAGGGAAAATGCCTGGAAAAGATTTGATTATTGGATTTGATATTTATGAAAAGGATTTGTATGTGTTAAAAGCAAAAGGGATCCAGTCAAAGAAATTCTTTAAACCCTTTACTGATATCCAAAACCTTTTCATAAATGATTCCACATTGACTGAAACAACCCAAATTGACAATTTCAGGAATTTCTGAGAAAAAAATGATTTTGTGCCAACAAGAAATTAGTTTTCTTGGGATGAAAATCCCAAATGGTACTTGTGTTCCAGAGACACATATTGGAGATGCTATCCAGTATTTTCCTGAGAAAGATTTTTCTATTAAACAAATCCGACAGTTTTTGGGTGTTGTCAATTATGTTAGGGACTTCATCCCTAATGTTTCCCAGTATACCCAACCTTTAATCAAACTCCTCAAGAAAAATCCCATTTCCTGGGTGCTGAACAAACTCAATCAATTCAAGCACTAAAGAAAATCTTGTATAATCTCCCTGTTCTTCATATCCCATCTTCTGAGAATCTCATTCTACAGACAGATGCCAGTGATTACCATTGGGGAGCCACCCTTCTAGAAAAACATGGAAAAGAACGAAAATGTTGTGGATTTGCCTGTGGAAATTTCAAAAACAGTCAATTGCATTATCACTCTTCTTACAAGGAAATTCTTGTAGTCAAAAATGCAATTGAGAAATTTGACTTTTATCTCAGACCAGTTTCATTCACAATTGAAATGGATATGGGAAATTTTCCTCAAATGATTTCCTTCAAAAGCAGGAAAATTCCTAATACCCAATTGCTTAGATGGTCACATTGGTTTTCCCAGTTCTCATTCAAAGTCACTCATATCAAAGGAAAATCAAACATTGTTGCCGATTTCTTTTCCAGAAATCCTCCACAAGTTTGTCCACCTTCAATTCGGATGTACTCCAGTATCATCCCTTCTTTCCCAAATCCACCAGAAATTCTATCTTTATCTCAACCATGGGAAAAAGAAGCACTGGAAAATGCCAAAAGAAACCATGAAGTCTCAGTGTTTGCCAATTATGGAGGATCCATCCTCAACCCTTTTGGAATCAATCCTGAATATCCATTTTCACAGATCTTCATTGCTCAGACCATGATTTTTCCCGAACCATTACTTTGGGTTTTACGATACCTTTGTCATTCCTACCATGTTCTCATGGAATTTCATTCCATGTCTTTTGAAGACTTTACTGCACTAGCCCCATACCACCAGATTTTCCTGAAATGGTTCAAACCAAAAGAGCAGTGGATACATCTGTTTAAAACCCATAAAGATTATGTGGTTTTACATCTTCACAGGCTTGTCAATATCCAAGAAAATGCTCTCACGGCCCTTCCTTCTGTCTAATCTATAAAGTCCTCAAATTTTCCATCCAAGAAGATGATGCCATTTATGATGAAGCCTAGAGGTATATCTTTCAAGTCAATGGAGTCATTCCAGAGATTATTTGGCCAGGTTTTCATGGACCATGGAATTATCAAAGAAGTTTTCCTCATTTCACAGCCATTCGGAAAGCCCAACAAGAATACAAGGAAATGATGGAAAATTCTATGATGCAAGATTCCCAGGCACCAGATGAACCTAGTACATCACAGCCCAAGCCCAAGTGGAAATCCAGAAGTGCACGACACAGACAGCTCAATAAAAGGAGAAATCATTTCCGACATCAGGCATTTATTGAGGAAATGAACATCACAGATCCTGATTCCACTCCATCGGATACTCCTTCGGATGCTCCACCAGAGCATGAAGTCTAAAAGCCAGATCGGCGAAGACATGTCAAAGTCTCACTACTTTACTGAAAGTCTTTGGTCTTGTTTGTCCTATTAAGACTTTTTGTCACAACTTTAGACTTTGGTGTCTTAATTTGCAGCCATCATAATTTGTCCTTTTGTTTGCTTTATAAGTCATGTGTAGAAATGTCTGTGCTTTTTCCTTTATGACTTTGTAGCTAGACATCAAATGTTGTAGGAACTTTACTCAAAAGTCTTTGTTTGTAGACTTTTTTTGCCCAACTTTTTGGCTGAAAAGTCTTTGTGTCATTACTTTATGTCCCGAGTCTAGACGTGGTCCTTGTCGGCCACACTATTTTGTCTTGGATCATACCGCTTGTAATCCCTATAAAAGGGGAGTCTCATTGATCTCTTGAGATCATCGAGGTTTTATGAAATAAAATTTTAGAGTCGAGAAGTGTTTTCTCAAGATATGATGTTCTAAATTCTCTCTTAGGCAACCCAATTATCCGCTCCCTCTGTTCCATAAAAAGTTTTGGCAGAAGCTATCAGTAAAGATCCCTGGCAAATTAAAACACCTTCATTGTCTGTCCTTCCGAGATTAAAGCCAACCTCAAAAGTAGTCGAAAAAAGTAGCAGGAGGTGAAAAGAAGTAGACGAAACTCAGGTAAGCCAATCTCAGGAAAATACTGGATAGCATCTCCAATATGTGTCTCCGGAACACAAGTACCAATTGAGATTTTCATCCCAAGAAAACTAATTTCTTGTTGGCACAAAATCATTTTTTTTCTCAGAAAACATAATGCCAAACTTTTCAACAATTTCTGCAAATTTGTAGAGCAAAGAAATGTGCTCTTCAAATGTTTTAGAAAATAAGAGAATATAATCAATATATACAAGACAAGTGTGAAGGATAGGTTCAAAAATATGAATCATGGCTTTTTGAAAAAGAGAAGGTGCTATTTTTAATCCAAAAGGCATCACCTTCCATTGATAATGATGATTCGGTATGCAAAAAGCAGTTTTATACCTATCTTCAACACAAATACCAAGTTGCCAAAAACCTGATTTTAAATCAAATTTTGAAAACCATTTTGCTCCTACAATCAATGAGAACAAAGAATGTCTATTTGGAATGGGAAATTTGTCATCGGCCAAGAATAGATTTAGGGGCTGGTAGTTGATGACAAGCCTTAGTTTCCCTCGAACTTGTTCAGATCGCTTATTCACATAAAAGGCTTGGCATGCCCATCACGATTCTGAAATTTCGATGAGATCAAATTCAAGAAATTCTAGACATTCTTTTTCAGCAAGTTTGGAATGATCAGGGTTCATTCCTGGATGGCTGGCTTTGGTAGGATTGGCTTCTTCGCTTTTAGAAAAAGGAAGTTTAATGAAGAAATCTGGATTTTTCCACAGAGGATGGTTATATTTTTTTATGAATTCCACATGATTTTCAGCATAAGATTGCTTAACAATAAAATCCCTGAAATTGTCAATTTGGGTTGTTTCAGGCAATGTGGAATCACATATGAAACTGTTTTGGATATCAATAAAGGGTTTATAGAATTTCTTTGACTGGATCCCTTTTACTTTTAACACATACAAATCCTTTTCATAAATATCAAATCCAATAATCAAATCTTTTCCAAGCATTTTTCCTCCAATTATGTGAGTTTTAAGTTCACAATCTGGGAGAAATCTAATGATAATTGGATTCTTGGTTACCTTAGTTGTTTCAAACAACTCTCCATTGACTGACCTGAAAGTATGAGTTTCATACTTCCAACATTCTTCTGGTAAGATATACTGATTTAGGATTGACATTTCTGCACCTGAATCAAAGAAGCCAATTAGAGGGATTGGTTTATCATACTTGGATTTCAAAACATGAAGTAAAGCTTGTGGGCATGTTTTTGCTGCTTCCATGTAATGAAATTGATTCTTCGGCTGCTGAACCTGTAAAGCAAAAATAGTTTTATCAGTAGGTTCTTCTTCTTCAGAAAAAACATACTCTAATTCACTGAGGACAGGGATTTTGACTTCATCCTGGACTTTTTGAATGAGATTGAGACCCTTTTTCTTCTGGGAACACTTTGAAGCATAATGTCCTTTCTGTCCACAAATAAAACATCTATCAGAGGATGTATCAATTCTTTTCTTTTTCTTGAAGAATTTCCATTTTCTGCCTCTTTTGTAAAATTTTCCTGCTGTCTTGATCTTTCGAAATTTCTTTGCAGAGAACTTGGGAAAATTTTTTCTCTTCTTTTTAGTAGAGCACGACTTGCATCTACTTTTAATGATTAATTCAGGCTTCTTGCATGCTTGATCCATGCAAACATCTCCTTTCATGTATTCTCTTATCACTTTTCTCTTGTTGCAAATCTCTTCAAATGAAAGGAACACGGCTTGGCGAATTTGACCTACAGTGAGATTCAAGATAGAACCATATCGGTTATGAATATAAATTTTAGCACTGTTGGACAAAATATGAGGAAGGGATGTCAAGAAAGCTTGTTTCAAATTAATATCTGCACCAAGGATATAAAAAAGTTGTGTCATTCTTTTAAAATGTCGGCTTAAATCTTTTCTTTCATACGACTAACACTTCATCTGGAAAAACTCTTTTCTCTTAAACTCATTGTTTTCAATAGGACTTCCTAAGAATGTGGTATTCAAAATTTCAATGGCTTGATCAAAATCTTGTCTGGTGAGGAAAATTGTTTTATCTTGATCTCCTAGAGAAACCCTCCAGTCTTTTAATATTTCTGCAAAATGAGCAGTAAATTCACTTAGAATATCAAAAGCTGAATCAACTGTAAGATGTCTAACAGTCATCCAGGCATGAAATTCTTGAAATCTTTTTTCCCATTGAGAGGAAGGAATATCATCAATGGTGAAGATAGAAATGCTCTCTTTATTGTTGTTTTTCTTGGACTGGTGCCTTCGTGGTTCCACATCAAGGATGTCTTCGTCATCAGAAGGGAAATGAACTTCACCTTCAGTTTCTGCTTTTGCTTCTCTGGCCATAAAGATATGAGGAAATTGTTCAATTGATTCTGAATGATCAGACAGGGTTTCTTCCGATTCTTGAGAATCTGAGAATTCTGAGTTAGAGGAGGTAGAAATCATCTCTTCAGAAGTATCATCTGAAGTAGACTCAGTTGAAGTAACCTCCTTGTCAGATTCAGAAGCATTTTCCATGGTATTAATCTTTGGAAGACTAGACTCAACTTGTTCCTGCAAAAATGAAGAAATTGAATTATTTCCATGAGAAAACATAAAAACATCTTTGATGTCTTCTGTCATTTCTTCCGAGGTTTCTGCCTTTTCTTTTCCTTTTTCTCTTCTCTTTTGTTCCTGTTTCTTCCTTTCTTTTTCTTCCTGCTCTGCTTTTCTTCTGAGCTCTTTTTGTTCACAGAGCCATTTTGAATAATTTTTGGATGAGGCAGGTAATTCTTTCTGGACTGGTGTGAGAAAATATGAGGGAATAGCACCAAACATGTAGGGAGAAGCCATCTCTCTTAATGGCTTTGCTGTAAAATGAGACATGTAGTCATCTTCTGGTGGTAGAACTGGCTGCGAGATAGCAGATTCAGTTGAAAGCTTAGCAGATTCAGTTGAAAGCTTGGCAGTTTCCTGTAGACTCAAAATCTGTCGTTTAAGATACTCAATATCTTTCTCTTTCTGTTCTCGAAATTGAGATAAAGGTTTACCAATTTCAGGAATTCCATGATACACTTCATCAAGTCTTTTTTGAAAGACCTTGATCATTTTTCTGGCTTCAGAATTATGGGTTTTTGTCTCATCTCTGAAAGAATCAATTTTGGTAGAGACTTGGGTAACTTTTTCATGAATCATAGAAAGAGCTTTATTCTGACAGATTGCATTTTCAGATTATCAGTTTATAACTTGTTCAGTTCTGTCAAGAGGGGCAAACTGTCCTGAAGGTAGGACAGTTATTTGTGCATTTTCAAACTTGGGACATGGCTAGAATTGTCTTTTGTAAAGGGATGGAGAGGGGGAAAATCTTCAGGTTTAAACATGCAGATATGAGGAATCGACTTGGGTTCGGATGGCTTAATTCTTAAACCTTCATGGTCAAGAATTTTCAAACATTTTTGATAATATGGAGAAATTTTTGGTTTAAGTTTTGGCTTTTCAACCCAATCAGAAGGAATAGCATGACCATCAAAATAACTTCGCGATGAAATAAAAGGGGGCTCTTTTTTCTCGGTATCCGGATCCTTCTTTTCTGGGCAACAACTAAATCGCCTTTCTGGACATTTTCTTTTTACACATTTCCTGCAATAACAAACATCAAAATAAGTATGTCCTGAAAAAGGATCTTGAAAAAAATATACTAGTTTCCCTTCCTGATCAAAATGAGAAATGAGATCTATAAGGGAATCTCTGGGTTTCCTCCATGAGGCTAGTGTGGCCATGGGGATTTCAACAGACATGGACATGATTCGGGGAACATCTTTGGCTTTTCTCAGATGAGAATGATCAAAGGAGATAGAAACAGAACCATCTGGTCTTGATGAAATTTGTGAATTTGTACATTTCACCGAACGGTTTGAAGACTGGTTCAAAGTTTCATAATCAGTAATCCAGGAATCAGGTAGGAGTTTTATCAACTCTTCTCTCGGAATTTGCCGAGGAATGTTCGTACATGTAGCAGTGTTTTGCTCATCAACTCTTATGAGGAGAGCATCTTCTCCTCCAGGAAGTGGAAGATCAAGAGCATGATTCTGAACACGGTAAACCATTTGGTAGTGGAGTGTAGCAGCAATGGCTTTAGGGACCTGTTCTGCACCTGCTATTTGTACCTGAAACTTAAGAGCACACAACAAATATGGATTGTCAAGGGATATATTGAAATTTGGAAATAAGGTGACAAACACAGTACTAGCATTCAAAGTTGTCTCTATTGTTCCTATACAAGCATGCTGATATTTGATAAATCTACTGTCTAATAAAGCAAGACGAGCATGGACTGGAAAACCTTTTCTACCATGAAAAGATAAGGAAATACGGATTGCACGAAAATGGATATGAGTATAACCTTGCTGTTTCCATAAATTAGGAAAATCAGGAGGAATATGCAGGGTTATAAATTCCTCTTTTCCTGTTTTTGAAGGAAATCATTTGTGGAAAACTTCCCATATCCATTTCAATTGTGAATGAAACTGGTCTGAGATAAAAGATGTTTTTATGTTTTCTCATAGAAATAATTCAATTTCTTCATTTTTGCAAGAACAAATTGAGTCTAGTCTTCCAAAGATTAATGCCATGGAAAATGCTTCTGAATCTGACAAGGAGGTTACTTCAACTGAGTCTACTTCAGATGATACTTCTGAAGAGATGATTTCTACCTCCTCTAACTCAGAATTCTCAGATTCTCAAGAATCGGAAGAAACCCTGTCTGATCATTCAGAATCAATTGAACAATTTCCTCATATCTTTATGGCCAGAGAAGCAGAAGCAGAAACTGAAGGTGAAGTTCATTTCCCTTCTGATGACGAAGACATCCTTGATGTGGAACCACGAAGGCACCAGTCCAAGAAAAACAACAATAAAGAGAGTATTTCTATCTTCACCATTGATGATATTCCTTCCTCTCAATGGGAAAAAAGATTTCAAGAATTTCATGCCTGGATGACTGTTAGACATCTTACAGTTGATTCAGCTTTTGATATTCTAAGTGAATTTACTGCTCATTTTGCAGAAATATTAAAAGACTGGAGGGTTTCTCTAGGAGATCAAGATAAAACAATTTTCCTCACCAGACAAGATTTTGATCAAGCCATTGAAATTTTGAATACCACATTCTTAGGAAGTCCTATTGAAAACAATGAGTTTAAGAGAAAAGAGTTTTTCCAGATGAAGTGTCAGTCGTATGAAAGAAAAGATTTAAGCCGACATTTTAAAAGAATGACACAACTTTTTTATATCCTTGGTGCAGATATTAATTTGAAACAAGCTTTCTTGACATCCCTTCCTCATATTTTGTCCAACAGTGCTAAAATTTATATTCATAACCGATATGGTTCTATCTTGAATCTCACTGTAGGTCAAATTCGCCAAGCCGTGTTCCTTTCATTTGAAGAGATTTGCAACAAGAGAAAAGTGATAAGAGAATACATGAAATGAGATGTTTGCATGGATCAAGCATGCAAGAAGCCTGAATTAATCATTAAAAGTAGATGCAAGTCGTGCTCTACTAAAAAGAAGAGAAAAAATTTTCCCAAGTTCTCTGCAAAGAAATTTTGAAAGATCAAGACAGCAGGAAAATTTTACAAAAGAGGCAGAAAATGGAAATTCTTCAAGAAAAAGAAAAGAATTGATACATCCTCTGATAGATGTTTTATTTGTGGACAGAAAGGACATTATGCTTCAAAGTGTTCCCAGAAGAAAAAGGGTCTCAATCTCATTCAAAAAGTCCAGGATGAGGTCAAAATCCCTGTCCTCAGTGAATTAGAATATGTTTTTTCTGAAGAAGAAGAACCTACTGATAAAACTATTTTTGCTTTACAGATTCAGGAGCCGAATAATCAATTTCATTACATGGAAGCAACAAAAACATGCCCACAAGCTTTACTTCATGTTTTGAAATCCAAGTATGATAAACCAATCCCTCTAATTGGTTTCTTTGATTCAGGTGCAGAAATGTCAATCCTAAATCAGGACATCTTACCAGAAGAATGTTGGAAGTATGAAACTCATACTTTCAGGCCAGTCAATAGAGAGTTGTTTGAAACAACTAAGGTAACCAAGAATCCAATTATCATTAGATTTCTCACAGATTGTGAACTTAAAACTCAAATTATTGGAGGAAAAATGCTTGGAAAAGATTTGATTATTGGATTTGATATTTATGAAAAGGATTTGTATGTGTTAAAAGCAAAAGGGATCCAGTCAAAGAAATTCTTTAAACCCTTTACTGATATCCAAAACATTTTCATATATGATTCCACATTGACTGAAACAACCCAAATTGACAATTTCAGGGATTTTATTGTTAAGCAATCTTGTGCTGAAAATCATGTGAAATTCATAAAAAAATGTGACCATCCTCTGTGGAAAAATCCAGACTTCTTCATTAAACTTCCTTTTTCTAAAAGCGAAGAAGCCAATCCTACCAAAGCCAGTCATCCAGGAATGAACCCTGATCATTCCAAACTTGCTGAAAAAGAATATCTAGAACTTCTTGAATTTGATCTCATTGAAATTTCAGAATCGCGATAGGCATGCCTAGCCTTTTATGTGAATAAGCGATCTGAACAAGTTCGAGGGAAACTAAGACTTGTTATCAACTACCAATTCCTAAATCGATTCTCAGCCGATGACAAATTTTCCATTCCAAATAAACACTCTTTGTTCTCATTGCTTGTAGGAGCAAAATGGTTTTCAAAATTTGATTTAAAATCAGGTTTTTGGCAACTTGGTATTTGTGTTGAAAATAGGTATAAAACTACTTTTTGTATACTGAATCATCATTATCAGTGGAAGGTGATGCCTTTTGGGTTAAAAACAGCACCTTCTCTTTTTCAAAAAAGCCATGATTCGTATTTTTGAACCTATCCTTCACACTTGTCTTGTATATATTGATTATATTCTCTTATTTTCTAAAACAATTGAAGAGTATATTTCTTTGCTCTACAAATTTGTAGAAATTGTTGAAAAGTTTGGCATTATACTTTCTGAGAAAAAAATGATTTTGTGCCAACAAGAAAGTAGTTTTCTTAGGATGAAAATCTCAAATGGTACTTGTGTTCCAGAGACACATATTGGAGATGCTATCTAGTATTTTCCTGAGAAAGATTTTTCTATTAAACAAATTCGACAGTTTTTGGGTGTTGTCAATTATGTTAGGGACTTCATCCCAAATGTTTCCCAGTATACCCAACCTTTAACCAAACTCCTCAAGAAAAATCCCATTCCCTGGGAGGCTGAACAAACTCAATCAGTTCAAGCACTAAAGAAAATCCTGAATAATCTCCCTGTTCTTCATATCCCATCTTCTGAGAATCTCATTCTACAGACAGATGCCAGTGATTACCGTTAGGTAGCCACCCTTCTAGAAAAACATGGAAAAGAACGAAAATGTTGTGGATTTGCCAGTGGAAATTTCAAAAATAGTCAATTGCATTATCACTCTACTTACAAGGAAATTCTTGCAGTCAAAAATGCAATTGAGAAATTTGACTTTTATCTCAGACCAGTTTCATTCACAATTGAAATGGATATGGGAAGTTTTCCTCAAATGATATCCTTCAAAAACAAGAAAATTCCTAATACCCAATTGCTTAGATAGTCACATTGGTTTTCCCAATTCTCATTCAAAGTCACTCATATCAAAGGAAAATCAAACATTGTTGCTGATTTCTTCTCCAGAAATCCTTCACAAGTTTCTCTACCTTCAATTTGGATGTACTCCAGTATCATCCCTTATTTCCCAAATCCACCAGAAATTCTATCTTTATCTCAACCATGGGAAAAAGAAGCACTGGAAAATGCCAAAAGAAACCATGAAGTCTCAGTGTTTGCCAATTATGGAGGATCCATCCTCAACCCTTTTGGAATCAATCCTGAATACCCATTTTCACAGATCTTCATTGCTCAGACCATGATTTTTCCCGAACCATTACTTTGGGTTTTACGATACCTTTGTCATTCCTACCACGTTCTCATGGAATTTCATTCCATGTCTTTTGAAGACTTTACTGCACTAGCCCCATAGCACCAGATTTTCCTGAAATGGTTCAAACCAAAAGAGCAGTGGATACATCTGTTTAAAACCCATAAAGATTATGTGGTTTTACATCTTCACAGGCTTGTCAATATCCAAGAAAATGCTCTCACGGCCCTTCCTTCTGTCTAATCTATAAAGTCCTCAAATTTTCCATCCAAGAAGATGATGCCATTTATGATGAAGCCTAGAGGTATATCTTTCAAGTCAATGGAGTCATTCCAGAGATTATTTGGCCAGGTTTTCATGGACCATGGAATTATCAAAGAAGTTTTCCTCATTTCACAGCCATTCGGAAAGCCCAACAAGAATACAAGGAAATGATGGAAAATTCTATGATGCAAGATTCCCAGGCACCAGATGAACCTAGTACATCACAGCCCAAGCCCAAGTGGAAATCCAGAAGTGCACGACACAGACAGCTCAATAAAAGGAGAAATCATTTCCGACATCAGGCATTTATTGAGGAAATGAACATCACAGATCCTGATTCCACTCCATCGGATACTCCTTCGGATGCTCCACCAGAGCATGAAGTCTAAAAGCCAGATCGGCGAAGACATGCCAAAGTCTCACTACTTTACTGAAAGTCTTTGGTCTTGTTTGTCCTATTAAGACTTTTTTGTCACAACTTTAGACTTTGGTGTCTTAATTTGCAGCCATCATAATTTGTCCTTTTGTTTGTTTTATAAGTCATGTGTAGAAAAGTCAATGTCTGTGTTTTTTCCTTTATGACTTTGTAGCTAGACATCAAATGTCGTAGGAACTTTGCTCAAAAGTCTTTGTTTGTAGACTTTTTTTGCGCAACTTTTTGGCTGAAAAGTCTTTGTGTCAATACTTTATGTCCCGAGTCTAGACGCGGTCCTTGTCGGCCACACTATTTTGTCTTGGATCATACCGCTTGTAATCCTTATAAAAGGGGAGTCTCATTGAACTCTTGAGATCATCGAGGTTTTATGAAATAAACTTTTAGAGTCGAGAAGTGTTTTCTCAAGATATGATGTTCTAAATTCTCTCTCAGGCAACCCAATTATCCGCTCCCTCTGTTTTTTAAAAAGTTTTGACAGAAGCTATCAGTAAAGATTCCTGGAAAATTAAAACACCTTCGTTGTCTGTCCTTCCTAGATTAAAGCCAACCTCAAAAGTAGTCAAAAAAAGTAGCAAGAGGCGAAAAGAAGTAGACGAAACTTAGGTAAGGTTTGAATTCTGATGACACCAATGATCGTGAAAATCTGGAAGGAACCCAAGCTGGTATCAGAGCCATTCTGATATCTTCTGAGGGAGGAGGTAATTGTGGTTTGTCTAAAATTATGTCATTTAATTCCCAAGAACAAGAACATTATTGTAACAATGATTGTTTGGAAAGTTTAAACCCAGATTGTCCTTTTCATCGTTGTGGTCACGAGTGTAATTTAGATTTGCATCCACCCCATCCCTTAGTTCAAAGTGTTGGTGATTCACGTATTAATACTCCTTTATCTGCCAATCTTTACAAGTCTCAACTAAATAATATTTGTTCTTCTTAGCACCTGTTTGGTCCAGTCTATCCAGAAGAGTATTACCCACCTTGTGTAATTTTTCAGCATCTAGATATAGAGGAAGCATATAATTATAGTTATATTGTGTCCAGTTGTTAGATAGTGGGTTTCTCCCTAGATCTGATCTTGTGAGTAAGTGCCAAATCTATATTGATCTTTTGTGGCAAAGGATTCATACTATCCAGACGGAGGCTGATTTAAAAAATCTTGGTATATTGGATTAAGCACACTGTGGCATAAGGGTGAATATAGTAACCCATTGCACAAGCCTACGTCACTGCTCCAGTACCAGATTTTTATGAAATGAGTATAGCAAGAACATCATTCGCTCAGAAACTAGATTACCTATATGAAGTTTCAATTGAACCAGAGCAAGTCAGTCCCACGGATCTACCCTTGTTAAACCCGTACTCTTCTTTTGCTAAAAAGAACATTTCTCCTTTAGGCACTATCAAGTCATTGATCAAACATCGACCTAAAGGCGTTAAGGAATATGTTCAGTCTTCCAAATTAAACCAACACAGGATCCCTGCAACAGGAAAAGAGTAATTTATAACCCTGCATATTCCTCCTGATTTTCCTAATTTATGGAAATAGCAAGGTTATACTCATATCCATTTTGGTGCAATCCGCTTTTTCCTATCTTTTCATGGTAGAAAAGGTCTTCCAGTCCATGCTCGTCTTGCTTTATTAGATAGTAGATTTGTCAAATATCAGCATGCTTGTATAGGAACAATAGAGACAACTTTGAATGCTGGTACTGTGTTTGACACCTTATTTCCAAATTTCAATATGTCCCTTGACGATCCATATTTGTTGAGTGCTCTTAAGATTTAGGTGCAGAACAGGTCCCTGAAACCATTGCTGCTACACTCCACTACCAAATGGCTTACCGTGTTCAGAATCATGCTCTTGATCTTACTCTTCCTTGAGGAGAAGATGCTCTCCTCATAAGAGTTGATGAGCAAAACACTACTACATGTACGAACATTCCTCGGCAAATTCTGAGAGAAGAGTTGATAAAACTCCTACCTGATTCCTGGATTACTGATTATGAAACTTTGAACCAGTCTTCAAACCGTCCGGTGGAATCTACAAATTCACAAATTTCATCCAGACCAGATGGTTCTGTTTCTATCTCCTTTGATCATTCTCATCTAAGAAAAGCCAAAGATGTTCCCCGGATCATGTCCATGTCTGTTGAAATCCCCATGGCCACACCAGTACCATGGAGGACCCAGAGAATCGCTTATAGATCTCATTTCTCATTTTGATCAGGAAGGGAAACCAGTATATTTTTTCCAGGATCCTTTTTCAGGACATACTTATTTTGATGTTTGTTATTGCAGGAAATGTGTAAAAAGAAAATGTCTAGAAAGGCGATAGTTGTTGCCCAGAAAAGAAGGATCCGGATACCGACAAAAAAGAGCCCCCTTTTACTTCATCGCGAAGTTATTTTGATGGCCATGCTATTCTTTCTGATTGGGTTGAAAAGCCAAAACCTAAACCAAAACTTTCTCCATATTATCAAAAATGTTTGAAAATTCTTGACCATGAAGGTTTAAAAATTAAGCCATCCGAACCCAAGCCGATTCCTTAGATCTGCATGTTTAAATCTAAAGATTTTCCCCCTCTCCAGCCCTTTACAAAAAGACAATTCTAGCCATGTCCCCAAGTTTGAAAATGCACAAACAACTGTCCTACCTTCAGGATAGCTTGCCCCTCTTGACAGAACTGAACAAGTTCTAAACTCGCAATCTGAAAATGCAATCTGTCAGAATAAAGCTCTTTCTATGATTCATGAAAAAGTTACCCAAGTCTTTACCAAAATTGATTCTTTCAGAGATGAGACAAAAACCCAGAATTCTGAAGCCTGAAAAATGATCAAGGTCTTTCAAAAAAGACTTGATGAAGTGTATCACAGAATTCCTGATACCAACTTGAGTTCCTTCCAGATTTTCATGATCATTGGTGCCATCAAAGTTCAAGCCTTACCTGAGTTTCGTCTATTTCTTTTCTCCTCCTGCTACTTTTTTCGACTACTTTTGAGGTTGGCTTTAATCTCGGAAGGATAGACAACGAAGGTGTTTTAATTTGCTAGAAATCTTTACTGATAGCTTCTGCCAAAACTTTTTATAGAACGGAGGGAGCGGATAATTGGGTTGCCTGAGAGAGAATTTAGAACATCATATCTTGAGAAAACACTTCTCGACTCTAAAATTTTATTTCATAAAACCTCGATGATCTCAAGAGATCAATGAGACTCCCCTTTTATAGGGATTACAAGCGGTATGATCCAAGACAAAATAGTGTGGCCGACAAGGACCGCGTCTAGACTCTGGACATAAAGTACTGACACAAAGACTTTTCAGCCAAAAAGTTGGGCAAAAAAAGTCTACAAACAAAGACTTTTGAGCAAAGTTCCTACGACATTTGATGATATGAACCCACCCAGAGGGCCTGAACTCGTATCCCATCGATGCCCAAGGATCTAGACGAAGAATCAAGTTAAGGTGCGGAAAAATCCTTAACTTCCAAACCAAGGAATCGCGAACCTGTGAACTTAATCTCAACCTACGATTGTTGATTTAGTGAACCAGGGATTTAGGTAGATGACGCCACAATCAAGTGCGATTCTTGATTGATAAGTCCAAGAACACTCAAACTAATCTCTCAAGTATTCAAGAAAAGATCTCTTAGAAAGAGAAGTTGCAAAACACATGGTTTGCTGGAAAATTCTTTGATAAAACTTGGTTGAATAAAATTGATGGTTTGTAGGCTTATTTATAGCCTTACAAAAGACTCACAAATTCTAGTTAATAGACTCTAATTAACTAATCCTAATACTAAAGGATTCGGCCACCATGACCCTATCCTTTTAGTAAACTACCAAATTTCTAACAATTGGCTAATTAACTAGGTAAGTTCGGACAACATTCCAACAAGAGCTGGTCTGATTTATTTCTACCACACGTACGACTAACTAAACAAGGAAAAATGGACAATGTTGCCCTTATCCATCAACTCAACAGACAACGACCTATCATAACCAACTAGCAGGTTATACAACTCCCTAACTTGGAGTAAAGTATAAAGCTTTGAACCATCATTTAAGAGAGGAATCTTCGTGAAGTCTTGAAGCTTCAATCATCTTGGATAAGAATATAAGAAATGACTCCAAATCAAAGCTTCCACCATTCCATTTCTCATCATTTGATGTCTAGCTACAAAGTCATAAAGAAAAAAGCACAGACATTGACTTTTCTACACATGACTTATAAAGCAAACAAAAGGACAAATTATGATGGCTGCAAATTAAGACACCAAAGTCTAAAGTTGTGACAAAAAAGTCTTAATAGGACAAACAAGACTAAAGACTTTCAGTAAAGTAGTGAGACTTTGACATGTCTTTGCCGATCCGGCTTTTAGACTTCATGCTCTGGTGGGGCATCCAAAGGAGTATCCGATGGAGTGGAATCAGGATCTGTGATGTTCATTTTCTCAATAAATGCCTGATGTCGGAAATGATTTCTCCTTTTATTGAGTTGTCTGCGTCGTTCACTTCTGGATTTCCACTTGGGCTTGGGTTGTGATGTACTAGGTTCATCTGGTGCCTGAGAATCTTGCATCATAGAATTTTTCATCATTTCCTTGTATTCTTGTTGGGCTTTTCGAATGACTGTGAAATGAGGATGACTTCTTTGATAATTCCATGGTCCATGAAAACCTGGCCAAATAATCTCTGGAATGACTCCATTGACTTGAAATATGTACCTCTGGGATTCATCATAAATGGCATCATCTTCTTGGATGGAAAATTTGAGGACTTTATAGATTAGGACAGAAGGAAGGGCCGTGAGAACATTTTCTTGGATATTGAGAGACCTGTGAAGATGTAAAACCACATAATCTTTATGGGTTTTAAACAGATGTATCCACCACTCTTTTACCGCCTGTGACAGCCCCACCTCTCCTTAGAGCGAACCCTAGGGAATCCGTGGGATGCCTGCCCAGCTCTCGCCGGAACTCACTACGAATTCCCAAATATCGATCCAGACATTCATTCGTAAAGTCATTATTAAAAGTTATTAAAAATTACTAATAAACTCTCACAAAATACAAACCCCAAAATTTCATCAAAATTACATTGATAATAACTCCAAAATACCATAAACCATCAAATTCATCCATTAATTTCAATCTTATACAAAATGAGGAAATCCTACAAAATTACTAACTTCCTCAATTCACGTGCCTCACCTCGAAACCTGTTAAGGAAAACAAATTGGGGTGAGCTAACGCTCAGTGAGTCCAAGAGAAACATGCACAGGCAAATCAAAGCAGATCAATAAATAAATACAATAGTAAAAGAACAAAACTGTTAATTTAGCATTAAAACATTTAAACAGTACAAATTAAAGGATACAGTTGTTGGCTCCACATTTCCACAATCTCTTTAGTTACTTTCTCCGCTTCACAAATATCAATTTCTGGTCATACGTTGACACTCCGTCAACCATTCACTCTCACAGTCCATATTCACCACTTACTCCCTCTCTCGTCTACTTACACCCCCTTGACTAGGCCCGAACTCCTAAATTTGAACATTGATTGGCAACCCACTATGAGTATGCCAAGTCGGTGGATTCATTCCAACCAACGTACTTTAAACAGTAAAAACCCATGGTTCACCCATCCCTTGCCCTAGCCCCTATTGCCGGATAAGGTGAAGGGATCCCCAATGGGGTTTGGCCGTCCCCACAGTTATAAACAATTTAAACAGTTCAATCAATTCAAGCAGTCAAACAAGTAACCATTTAAACAGTTAAGCTCATTTTGAGACAATTCAAGAATGTGAGCGCGATAAAGTACATGCTCGCCGAGGAACACAAGCATGCTTTCAATTTATTTACATCATTTAAAGCAATTAAACATGCACTTGAACACTCACCAAGTCAAAAGAGCAAGTAATTGTTCACACGGGCGGATTACACTTCCGCAGGTCCTTCCTCGAGGAAACTTTGATCACCTGAGGACAAATTTTAATCACTAACAAGCGAATTGGTATGCCAAACAGTGCATTTGAAGTTTAGATAACTAGTTCCACTAATTGGCACTTCCAAAGAAAATTCATAACTAAACTTTTACACATCGGAATTGGGCGAGGCTTGAGCCATTGGAAACTAGATTCACCCCTTTAAAAGTCGTGAGAAAACATCAAATGCAAATTACCAAAGCAGGGAAGTAAATTTTGGAGATTAAGTGGCTGCTGAGACAAAATCCAGGAAAACAGGCAGAATTTTCAGTCATCTTTCAAGAATCACTGTAGCTCATAGGAATGTATTTGTGTGCAAGGGTTATACTGTTAGAAAGCTCTTTGAGTCTATTTTCAAATGCCACTGACAGCACTTAATTTTGACTCTCGAGCGCGATATGACAGTCGTTAGAACAAAACAGGACAGGCTGCCTGACAAAGCAGGTTTCCAGATTCACAGGGCCGACTTTGGTAAATCATTTAGAGGTCGAATACACATTGGATTGACACCAAATTTGGTACACATACTCTTCTATATATATAATATAATCCTGTCAAGTTTCAGCCATATAATCCCACGGGAATGTCAGATTCCAAGTGTATAAAATGTGTAAAGGTTTTCAAGTTCAAATCTGGAAATTTGTTCAACTTCCTACTTGGACAGAAATCTTTGAAAAATCGCAACTTAAGTTATATAAATCCAAATTTCACAAGCTTGGTACCATTGGAAATCTATTTTAATACTCTAAAACTTTTCAGAAGGTATCAAGATAAAATTCTGGACAGAAACAGCCCAGATTTTCGATTAAGAAATAGCTACAGTACCAAAACAGAACAGAACAGGTTGACTGTCTAGCCAACTTTAAAAATTCACCAAAAATTTTAGAAAATGAATTGACCTCTGAAATTTATAAATTTTATAGTCCTATGTAATAAGTTTCAACAGCCACCAACGGCACTCAATTCCAACTTTCGAGCAAGAAATTATAGCAATTCAAACAGGGTGGGTTCGAAATTCTGAAATTTCTGTGTTCCAGATTTGCAGGGCAGAATTCTAGGCCCTGTTTGAGTGATGGTTTCTTGTCCAAAAATTACCAAATTCGATATACCAATACTACCGTATAAAGGGTAGGTTCACACCAAATTTCAGCCATAAATTCAAACAAATGAATGTCAAACCGAAGTGAACTCAAACAGTGCTCAAAGCTGGGGAAAATTTTCCAGATTAAAGAGGCAGATATGAAACATCATTTGAGCAACGAAATGGTACTGGAAAAACACCAAATTTTTCAGGATTAACCCTATGTATATGAGCTACAATTTTACCAAAATTTAGCTAAAAAATCGTACATGAAGACAGTTTTCTAGTCACCCAAAGTGGTCGCAACATCATTGATTCAATCCTGCCAAGTTTCATTCCTTTACTTCTCATTGCTTTTAACACATCTAAACCACCACCATAAGACCTCATTTTCGAACCTAAGGTAGTTTTAAGCTTCCTTAACCCAATAGTGGTCAAAATTGATACAAGTTTAGCTCAAAACTTAGTACTAAAATAGCCTCAAAAATCGGACAGCATGCCTGCCAAATTTCCAGTTTTCCTTGTTCCACTAAAACACCAATTTTGCTTTACCCTTGAAAGGATTTTGTGTAGGGTAAATTAACAACTTAACCCTCACATTTAAGCCTCACCATTAACCTTTAAGCTTGTCAAAATCACAGCCAAAATATAAAAAGGAAAACAGCAATTTTTCTTCCTCATTTTCTTCCTTTCCCAACCGGTTTTTCCTTGAGATTTTTCCTCAAATTTTCAGCCTCCATTGACAACATATATAGTTACATTGCATCATTAATCATGCTAGAAATCATATTATCACAAGTGTGGGAGTCCAAGAGCCCACTCATTCAAACCAAAATCATGAAAGACAATTTAATGAAATTTATCTAAAATTCCAAACCAACACGAGAATCAACTTCATCAACAAATGTCAAGGTTCTAGCAACCTCTCAAGCTCCCAATCCTAACATCATGCTTAAAAATAGAATTAATAGACAAAGATGCAAGCTTTAGTTCCTTACCTCCTCCAAGAAGAAGGCAAAAATTCTCCCAAGAAATGCTAGACTAAAGCTTCCCAATACTTCTCCTCACCCAAGTTCAAACTCAAGCCAAGATTAATGGAGGTTGTAGGTGGTTTTAGAAGGGAATTTCGTGGAAGAAATTTGATGAAATTTCAAGGGAAGAGGGGGAGGGGAGTTCGGCCAAGGGAGGAGGAAGAAGAGAGTGGTTTTGGTGCAATTTTGAGTGAATTAAATGAGAAGGGAAAGACAAGACATAAAGCTTGTCTTATGAGATAAAAGTCAACAAATGAATAGTGATCTTTTGCTAACAATTTTGGAGAGAAAAAATAATCATCTCACTTAGCTAGAGATAAAAGGGTTAATCTTGGTTAGGAGGGAGAAATGAAATGGAATAAAATAGGAGTAATTTAGGGTGAATTAAGTGGAAGGAACAATGGCTAAATAAAATTCTAGTTTCAAGGAGGTTAATTCAACTTAAACTAAGATTTCAAATCCCCAATGATAATCACTCTTTTTAATTCACCTCTAGTCACTAGATTACATTTCTAACCTTCGGGTGATCATCCTTACACTCCAGCACTACTTCACTCATTGCCCGAATTTCTACCTCGAAAAACGTGTCCATATTCATTTTTCACAATTAAGTGACAGAAAAATCAAATTGATGTTTAAAAATAGTTTTTAAAATAAAATGAGGTAATGTATGGTGTAAATGCAATTAAAATGACTTAAAACAAGTAAAACTAGTATTCAGAGAAATTAAATAATTAATTAATTAAATAGGTCAAATAAAAATAAAATTTTCGGGTCCTCACATCCTCCTCTCCTTCAAAGAATTTCGTCCTCGAAATTCATACATCAAAATCTTTATACCTCAAATTAACAATCAAACCTTGGTTTTTTCCCGTAAACGTTTCAACTTCCAACTTGTAAGGTAGCCTACTTGACCTCATGTCTACCCCAGTCATGAAACTAAAACTTACAAAGAGTCTATTGAACCGGGATTAATCAAAACTCTAACTAGGCAATGGTAAATGGAGGGTCATACCTTTAATAACCTCTGTAGGATTAGGGGTCTGATACTGGTCCACGGCGTAGATCCTGACAGGCACTCTCGAGCGATTATACCCCACACTCAACTGTTTAGACGTTGGCCTAGCATATTGTTGTGATCCACCACCCTCACGATGTGACATTGGACAGTTGATAATTTGATGTTCTGCACTCCCACATCTCAGACATTTTCCAGCTTTCTTCCAACAACCATCCACCGTATGATTTGGTTTACCACAATATTCACATCCCGTTTGTGGCATCGATACTAAGCTAGAACCTCCTTGTGAGGTATTCCAGGACTGACCACGCCCACGAGAGGCTTCCTTAGTCATAGACTCCCTCATTACTCGGGTAGTCCTTACTCCACCCGTGCCTCTTCCTAACTTAGGAGTCGGCATATCTCTATCAGTCAATCCTATTTCACTACTACTCGGAGCATTCCTCTTTTTAGCATGAAAAGCCTTCACTTGCTGCCTAGCACTCTCAACTCTCTGGGCTTTCTCTAAAGCCTCAGTAAAAGTATTGATTTGGGCCGCAGCCAATGCCTCTTGGATCTCAACATTAAGTCCTTGTACAAATCGCCTAATTCTTTTCCGATCAGTGGCCACTAGTTCGGGTGCAAACTTTGAGAGATTTGTAAATTTGGTCTCATAGTCGGCCACACTCATAGATCCCTGCCTTAATCTAATAAAATCATCCTCCCTTTTCTCCTGGATCAGTGGAGGCAGAAATTTCTCATCAAATTCTCTCTTAAAGTTCGCCCAAGTCCAAGGAGTCTGTTCTCGCTTCCACTTAGTTCGGATTACATTCCACCAAGATCTCGCAGCGCTCCCAAGTTGAAAAGTGGCAAAACTCACTTGTCTCTCCTTAGAATAATTTAGAACGGTGAAGATATCAGACATCCTATCCAGCCAATTCTTAGCTACCTCGGGATCAGCCCCTCCTATGAACTTAGGTGGTAAGAACTTAAGAAAACGTTCCAAAGCCCTATCATCCCCATGGTCAGGCCCTAAAGGTTGATTCTGCTGTCCTAGGCCTTGATTATCAGCCAGACGTTCAGTCATCCTATTGATGGCCGTAGCCACTTGATCCTCATTACCACCGCCCGGTCTCCCCTCAGACTCAGCCCCAGAAAGGTGAACACTCGCAGAGGGTTGGGGCTGTGCACGCCCACGTCCTCGACCACGTCCTCGACCTCGACCTCGACCTCGAGCATCCATTTGTCTTAGTTACTTCTAAACGTAGAAATAAAGCCATTACGCAAAAGCAAATTGAGTATAAAAACCAATGGTGAAAACATTTAAAATAGAAACACTAACATACATTTATATTTGCAAGTTCACAAGTAAGTAGCAAACCATGGGGTATTACAAGATAAAACACATACAAATGCCATAGAAATGCAAACAGTCATGCAGTCACAATTGTAGGCCTCACTAGCCTCACCCCCAACTAAACCATTTATAAAACACTCAAAAATTGGAAACCCTAACTTAGTTCATAGCCAAACAGCTGGTCGGGAATTCCCCAGATGGGTCCTTGAATGGCTCCTCCTCCGAGAGCTCCTCACGAGCCATGCTCTCAACTCTCTCTTCTACTTCCTCACGGGGTCTTAGATAACCTCCAAGTATGGCGAATATCCTTAGCTATAACATATTTGTATTCAGGAACCAAAATAAGAACAAAGTCAATCGACACTAAGGTTGGCCACCCCAAAGTGTAAATCAACTCAATTCCTCATTTTTGGCCGACATACCATCCAAATTCTTCTAACCACAAGTCAAACCTTGACCATATATAGTTCAACACATATTTTTTTTTTCAAATCAACCACTTATGATACAAGTCTTAACCAAAAGTATACAGGTAATCTTTTCACTTAACTTTCAACTAATCCCACAGTCCGGCATCCTAAACATCTAGTCTAGGACACACTACAAGGATTTGAAGTCTAAGATCTGATACCGCTTGTGACAGCCCCACCTCTCCTTAGAGCGAACCCTAGGGAATCCGTGGGACGCCTGCCCAGTTCTCGCCGGGACTCATTACGAATTCCAAAATATCGATCCAGACATTCATTCATAAAGTCATCATTAAAAGTTATTAAAAATTACTAATAAACTCTCACAAAATACAAACCCCAAAATTTCATCAAAATTACATTGATAATAACTCCAAAATACCATAAACCATCAAATTCATCCATTAATTTCAATCTTATACAAAATGAGGAAATCCTACAAAAGTACTAACTTCCTCGATTCACGTGCCTCGTCTCGAAACCTGTTAAGGAAAACAAATTGGGGTGAGCTAACGCTCAGTGAGGCCAAGAGAAACATACACAGGCAAATCAAAGCAGATCAATAAATAAATACAATAGTAAAAGAACAAAACTGTTAATTTAGCATTAAAACATTTAAACAGTGCAAATTAAAGGATACAGTTGTTGGCTCCACATTTCCACAATCTCTGTAGTTACTTTCTCCGCCTCACAAGTATCAATTTCTGGTCATACGTTGACACTCCGTCAACCACTCACTCTCACAGTCCATATTCACCACTTACTCTCTCTCCCGTCTACTTACACCCCATTGACCGAGCCCGAACTCCTAAATTTGAACAGTGATTGGCAACCCACTATGAGTATGCCAAGTCGGCGGACTCATTCCAACCGACATGCTTTAAACAGTAAAAACCCATGGTTCACCCATCCCTTGCCCTAGCCCCTGTTGCCGGACAAGGTGAAGGGATCCCCAATGGGGTTTGGCCGTCCCTACAGTTATAAACAATTTAAACAATTCAATCAATTCAAGTAGTCAAACAAGTAACCATTTAAACAGTTAAGCTCATTTTGAGACAATTCAAGAATGTGAGAGCGATAAAGTACATGCTCACCGAGGAACACAGGCATGCTTTCAATTTATTTACATCATTTAAAGCAATTAAACATGCACTTGAACACTCACCAAGTCAAAAGAGCAAGTAATTGTTCACTCGGGCGGATTACACTTCCACAGGTCCTTCCTCGAGGAAACTTTGATCACCTGAGGACAAATTTTAATCACTAGCCAGGCCAAGCGAGTTGGTATGCCAAACAGTGCATTTGAAGTTTAGATAACTAGTTCCACTAATTGGCACTTCCAAAGAAAATTCATAACTAAAGATTTACACATTGGAATTGGGCGAGGCTTGAGCCGTTGGAAACTAGATTCACCCCTCTAAAAGTCATGAGAAAACATCAAATGCAAATTACCAAAGTAGGGAAGTAAATTTTGGAGATTAAGTGGCTGCTGAGACAAAATCCAGGAAAACAGGCAGAATTTTCAGTCATCTTTCAAGAATCACAGTAGCTCATAGGAATGTATTTGTGTGCAAGCGTTATACTGTTCGAAAGCTCTTCGAGTCTATTTTCAAATGCCGCTGATGGCACTTAATTTTGACTCTCGAGCGCGAAATGACAGTCTTTAGAACAGAACAGGACAGGCTGGCTGACAAAGTAGGTTTCCAGATTCACAGGGCCGACTTTGGTAAATCATTTGGAGGTCGAATACACATTGGATTGACACCAAATTTGCTAAACATACTCTTCTATATATAGAATAGAATTCTGTCAATTTTTAGCCATATAATCCCACGGGAAGGTCAGATTCCAAGTGTATAACCTGTGTCCGGGTTTTCAAGTTCAAATTTGGAAATTTGTTCAACTTCCTACTTAGACAGAAATCTTTGAAAAATCGCAACTTAAATTATATAAATCCAAATTTCACAAATTTGATACCGTTGGAAACCTCTTTTAATGCTCTAAAACTTTTCAGAAGGCATCAAGATAAAATTCTGGACAGAAACGGCCCAGATTTTCGATTAAGAAATAGCTACAGTACCAAAACAGAACAGAACAGGTTGACTGTCCAGCCAACAAAAATTCACCAAAAATTATAGAAAATGAATTGGCCTCTAAAATTTATAAATTTTATAGTACTATGTAATAAGTTTCAACAGCCACCAACGGCACTCAATTCCAACTTTCGAGAAAGAAATTATATCAAATCAAACAGGGTGGGTTCGAAATTCTGAAATTTCTGTTTTCCAGATTTGCAGGGCAGAATTCTAGGCCCTGTTTGAGTGACAGTTTCTTGTCAAAAAATTACCAAATTTTATATACCAATACCACCATATAAAGGGTAGGTTCACACCAAATTTCAGCAATAAATTCAAACAAATGAATGTCAAACCGAAATGAACTCAAACAGTGCTCAAAGCTGGGGAAAATTTTCCAGATTAAAGAGGCAGTTTTGAAACATCATTTGAGCAACAAAATGGTACTGGAAAAACACCAAATTTTTCAGGCTTAACCCTCTGTATATGAGATACAATGTTACCAAAATTTAGCTAAAAAATCATATGGGAAGACAGTTTTCTAGTCACCCAAAGTTGTCGCAACATCATTGATTCAATCCTGCCAAGTTTCATTCCTTTACTTCTCATTGCTTTTAACACATCTAAACCACCACCATAAGACCTCATTTTCGAACCTAAGGTAGTTTTAAGCTTCCTTCACCCAATAGTGGTCAAAATTGATACAAGTTTAGCTCAAAACTTAGCACTGAAACAGCCTCAAAAATTGGACAGCATGCCTGTCCAATTTCCACTTTTCCTTGTTCCACTAGAACACCATTTTTGCTTAACCCTTGAAAGGATTTTGTGTGGGGTAAATTAACAACTTAACCCTCACATTTAAGCCTCATCATTAACCTTTAAGCTTGTCAAAATCACAGCCAAAATATAAAAAGGAAAACAGTAATTTTTCTTCCTCATTTTCTTCCTTTCCCAACCGGTTTTTCCTTGAGATTTTTCCTCAAATTTTCAGCCACCATTTACAACATATATACTTACATTGCATCATTAATCATGCTAGAAATCATATTATCACAAGTGTGGGAGTCCAAGAGCCCACTCATTCAAACCAAAATCATGAAAGACAATTTAATGAAATTTATCTAAAATTCCAAACCAACACGAGAATCAACTTCATCAACAAATGTCAAGGTTCTAGCAACCTCTCAAGCTCCCAATCCTAACATCATGCTTAAAAATAGAATTAATAGACAAAGATACAAGCTTTAGTTCCTTACCTTCTCCAAGAAGTAGGCAAAAATTCTCCCAAGAAATGCTAGACTAAAGCTTCCCAATACTTCTCCTCACCCAAGTTCAAACTCAAGCCAAGATTAATGGAGGTTATAGGTGGTTTTAGAAGGGAATTTCGTGGAAGAAATTTGATGAAATTTCAAGGGAAGAGGGGGAGGGGAGTTCGGCCAAGGGAGGAGGAAGAAGAGAGTGGTTCTGGTGCAATTTTGAGTGAATTAAATGAGAAGGGAAAGACAAGACATAAAGCTTGTCTTATGAGATAAAAGTCAACAAATGAATAGTGATCTTTTGCTAACAATTTTGGAGAGAAAATAATCATCTCACTTAGCTAGAGATAAAAGGGTTAATCTTGGCTGGGAGGGAGAAATGAAATGGAATAAAATAGGAGTAATTTAGGGTGAATTAAGTGGAAGAAACAATGGCTAAATAAAATTCTAGTTTCAAGGAGGTTAATTCAACTTAAACTAAGATTTCAAATCCCCAATGATAATCACTCTTTTTAATTCACCTCTAGTCACTAGATTACATTTCTAACCTTCGGGTGATCATCCTTACACTCCAGTGCTACTTCACTCATTGCCCGAATTTTTACCTCAAAAAACGTGTCCATATTCGTTTTTCACAATTAAGTGACAAAAATATCAAATTGATGTTTAAAAATAGTTTTTAAAATAAAATAACGTAATGTATGGTGTAAATGCAATTAAAATGATTTAAAACAAGTATTTAGAGAAATTAAATAATTAATTAAATAAATAGGTCAAATAAAAATAAAATTTTCGAGTCCTCACAATGGCCATTTTAGGTAATAGTCACTACCTGAAACGTGCCTTATTGCTCCAGGGCTTGTAAGTGAAGAAACCAGTGTTGCTCTGAGTGACAAGTAAAACTTGTGAAATTCTGGTGAATACCAAGTGGATGACTTGATGCCCTACTTGATCACTTTCATGAACTTGTTACATGCTTGAATGTGAATCCTGTTAATGGACCTATTGGGGTGGGTGTGTACTTTATCTCACACCCTTACTTGACTTGATAATTTCTTGCTTGTACTTGAACTTGACCTAATTGTACTTGTGACTGCTTGTCGAGTGGAACGTTGACTTCTCGACCTACTTGTGTTCTCTGATAAGTCAATATTTTACATGTTTTTAATAGGATTAATTATGTAGTTTTTGTGTGTTTTTGTCAGTTTAATGGCTAATGAACTAGAGTTTCTATTGAAATTCTACATTTTGTGGTTTAAATAGAAAAATGCATTTTTTGTGGATTAATGTGGTGAAATCTTCATGTTTTTGTAGGATTGCTTGTTCAATTATCAAATGAGATGAAAATGTGGATATTTGCCAAGAAGCTTGGAAGAAAAATTGGAAAATGCAAATTGCAATTCAATCAACGAGGAATCAAAGGGATAAAAGTCAGAGCAATTAAAGCGCCAATTTCACGACAAAAAGCTCGGAATTTGCAAGTTTCAAGGAGATTCGCGAGTCAATACGCGAACCAACAAGTGGAAATTTCAAGCAGCTCGCGAATCCCTCTCACAAGAGCCAGGGGACAGGATCCGCGATATGATCTGCGAGCCTGTGCCTCGCGGATCTACCTCGCGGATCCTTAAGAAAATGACTGCTGCAACTTGCAGCCGAATTCCAGTTTTTCAGCTCACTTCCAGCTCAATTTTCAGAAGAATTTCAATGAAAGCTGCGTGAAGAATCTTGTGAAGTTGAAGAAACAACTCATAGCAAATTCAAAACACAATTTGCTTCAACATTACAACTCATTTGATGTTGAAATTCAATGGATTAAATGCATGAAGACAAGAAGATTCATGAAGACACTTTCCTTGACTTTTTGAAGTTTAACTTGTTTTGTATTCACATGATAAAGTCTTGGAAGTTTATGGATGAATTCATCTATATATAGGACCTCTTGTAGACATTTGAAATTATTAGAGGTAGAGAGATGTAGAGAAGAGGCATGTAGTCTTCACTAGTTCATTAGTTTAGTAGTATAGTTAGTAGTAGTAGTATGTTTAGTTAAGCCTCTCAAATCCTAGAGTGAGGATGAACTTGTTGTAGTTGTGATTGTGAAGTGGTTGAGTTATTTATGTCCTCATTGATTTTGCTAGTTTAAGACTTGTGCTTATGCTTTATGGTTGATTAGCTACCAACTATAAATGATTTGATGTTGATGAGCAATGAAAAACTTGCCTTCAATAAGATCTAAGTTCTTAAACACTAACTTATATTCTCACGAAAGTAGTGAATATAGTTGGTTGGTTTTGGTTTTAAACTATAACTTCATTGAGCTTATTTAACTTGTGTCTCTCTTTTCTCTATGAAAATAGGTCAAGGAAGATTCCAAGGAGTTAAGGAATTGGCGAAAGCGATTCCGAGTGACTAGCTTATCTTAAATGAGAGCTTGCACTACACATGACCATTGACGAAAGTGGTGGCATGCAAAAGGAAGTTATACCTTAGCAAATCATTGGAGAAGGGACATAATTAACTTGACTAACTTCTAATCTAACTTAACAAGGGATTCTAAAGCTCTAGGATCTTAACTCTTTACTTGCTTTCTTGTTATTTCCTTTCTACTGCCAATTGGATGTTTTCGACACCTAGCAGTCGGTTTTATTTGCTTAATTCTTCTTCCTAAGGACGGTTTACCGCCTTCTCCCTTTATATTTTTCTTGTGACAGTCTAAATAATAGAGGAGTTTGAAAATCACCGGTACTTGACACTCTTTCTCGTGGGATCGACACCTTATTTCCCTATACTCAATAAACGATCCGTATACTTGCGGGGTAATATAGGGTTATAAAGGTTATTTAAAATTTGAGGAGTAAAGAAAATTCCTATCAAGTTTTGGCGCCGTTGCTAGGGAAGAAGTTGTTTAATATCGGTGTTAAGAATAACTCTATTACTTTAGACATTTTTATATTCTTGTTTATGTATTATTAGCCATTCTTCTTAACTAATCTTGCTTTTAAGCATTTTTAGGTTTTAAAGGAGGATAGCAAGAAAATGGATCAAAGCTTGAGAGAAGGAAGCTTGGGAATGGACCCCTACAATTTTCAAGGTTATATCCATGGAGGTAATCAAAGGATGTCCGAAGGTATGTCATTTGATGATTGCATAAGGAGTATTAAGGCTAATCTTGATTATATTACACTCAAAGTGCAAAAGGACACCATGACAAATTTGCTTGAACAAAAAAGGAATGCAAATGCTTTTAATTCTAATTATGTGATTTGTGACTTGTGTGGAAATAATCATGATACACATACATGTATGCAAGCACAACATGTGGATTATGGTGAATTTGAGCATTACAATTCTTGTTCTGATCAAAATGGTGTTAATTGTGATAATTATTATTCTCATGGTTGGAATAATCCAAGTTGTTATTATGATTCTTCAACTTTTCATGATTACCAACCTAATGGTGTTCAATATGAATCCAAACCATCTTGGGAAGTGGCTTTTGAAAAATTAGCTACTACAACATCCGATCATTTTGATAGGATCGAGAAAAGATTAGATGTAGGACTTGACAGATTACAAGAGCAATTGCAAACTTTGAGTGAAACTATGTCATGTGGTGAAATGCAAATTGACCCTAACATTAATGATGGGAGTGTTGCATGTGAAAGAGGATTACATTTGGATGACCATGATGAATCTTATTTGCATTTTAATGATAAAATGTCCATTTCACATGATGAAAACTTTGGAAAGGATTTTTGTAAAGGCCTCGAGAAAAAAAAATAAAAAAATATATTAATTTAATATTAAATTTCAAAAAATTTGAAGTTTTTATTTATTTATTTATATAATTATTTCTTTAATTATCTCGTGAAATCCAATTTTTCCTCATTTACAACTTCTCATTTAATTTTAGCCCTATTCCTCTGTTAATATCGTCTTGTACCATTTATTAGCGGTAAAATGTTAAAAGCACGTTTTTTTGAGGTAAATTCGGACTGTGAGTAAACTAGTGAAGATAAGTATGGATGATCACTGGTAGGTTGGAAGTGTAATTAAATGACTGGAATTGGGTCATTGAAGGTGATTAATTAGGGTTTTGAAATTTTAGTTAAGATTTGGATTAACCTCTTTAAGTTTAGAATTTTATCTAACCGTTAATTCTTTCAACTAAATCCCTACCAATCACTTAAAAATTACTTCTTCATCCCCTCACCTAATCGAGATTTATCCATTAATCTCAAGCCAAATGAGGTGATTAATTTTCCCTCCAAATAGCTAATTAATGCCACTATGCAAGCTTTGATTTTGGGTGCATAAGATAAGACTCATGTCTTGTCTTCCTTTTTTTCCATTAACTCCTCAAGAAAATTGACCAAAAATTGCTTCATCCTTCTCCCTCTCTCACCCAAACTCCCTCTCCTCTTCTCCCCTAAATTTTCAGCAATTTTCTTCACTCAAATTCCCTCCAAAAACCCCCCACACAACCTCCATTAATCCTTGCTTGAACTTGCACTTGGTGGAGAAGCTTGGAGTAGGTGCACTTGGGAGCTCTAGTCTAGCATTCCTTGGTGAACTCTTGCTTGTTTCTTGGAAGAGGTATGAAACTAGAGCTTGAACTTTTGTCTCTTAAATTCCATTTTGAAGTATGATGATAGGTTTGGGAAGTTGAGAGGTTGTTAGAACCTTGTCATTGTTGATGAACTGGATTCATGTGTTGGTTTTTAATTTTGGAAGATTAATCTCAATAAATTGTCTTTCTTGATATTTGGTTGTATAAGTGGGCTCTTGAACTCCCACACTTGTTTGATTAGAGTTCTAGCATGGTTATTGATGCATTGTATGAATTTGAGTTAAAAATTGTTGTTGGATTTTTGGACAAAACCCTAAGAGGAACCGGTTCATGAAGGAAGAA